>JAYESA010000016.1:77244454-77871954 GCA_036927795.1 Iris macrosiphon
AGGGACCCTCTAGTTTAGGGGTGATTTCCGGGTTGGTAGCCGGGATCACTAGGACCTTGTTATTGTTTTATTAGCTTTTAGTACCGGATTTGTCTCCGATTTTGGATTGAGACCTTGTATTGTATATTATTTTAGATGATGTATTGTTGTATTATTATTATTGATGTTGTGGTTGTTGTAGTAGCTGCAGTTGTTTAGACTTTATAGCTGTTAGTTTTCTGTGTTATCTTATCGTGCTTAGATTCGTGATTGAGTACATTGTGATTATCATTATGATATTGCTCTTCCGTTTGGAGTTGAGATCTTGACAGGTTTAGATATTGATTGCGTGAGATTGTTAGTTAGATAGTAAACCTAGACAGCGTTCTACCGCCGATGCTGTGGCGTAGGCTGTACGTACCCACGACTCATGCCCGATTTTTCGGGCACGGGTCGTGACACAAATCCTGATCACCCATTTAAGATGGGTGCATCAACACCATTCATTCCCACACACCCTATCCTATTTAATGTCACACTCCTCTCTCTTTTCCAAGCAAGCCCTAATCCCCAAATCTAGGGAAGCCCCCATCATCCTCCCCTCACTCAACCGTAGTCTCCTCCTTCTTTCTTTATTTTTCCTTTCTTCTTCTCTTCTTCTTCTTCTTCCTTTCTTCTTCTTCTCCTTCTTTTTGAATTTTAAAAAAAGAGAGGGATTTTAAAACCACTACTGTTCACCACTGTTCACTGTTCCCCAAGCATCTCTCCGGCCGGCCACCTGAAGCTCCACCATACTCCTCCCACTGCCAACTTCTCGGCCATCTTCCCCAGCTGCTGTCCCCTACTCCGGCAGCATCAACCCCGGCCACCCAGTCCGGTCCTTCAACTCCCCGGCCATCCGAGTCGACCCCGAGCCCGGCCTGCACTCCGGCACAGCCCCGCAGCTCCCCGACACCGCTGAGACCACTGCTCCTTCCTCGACTCCATTCTCCGAGCTGGCCTGCTGTGCAACCGCACCACCACCACCATCCACCGGTCTGCCATGGCCATCAACCACCACCTGCCATAGCTACCACCACCGCACCCCATTGCAACCACCACTGTTCACTGACCACCCGGCCAACTCCGGCCGAGTCCCGAGCTCCGACCCGACCGCCCCGTCTCTACCTCGGATCTCTACTCCTCCTCCCTACACCCCGGCGAAGCTCCTCCATCCGCAGCCGGCCTGCTGGAACTCGCCACTCACCCTCCATCCTCTCCCGGCCGAGCTTTCCATCTCCGGCATGACTCCGCCACACAGCCCTCCTCGATCAGCTCCCCTCCGGTGAGCTATTTCACCACCACCAAAACTACTACCACCACCACACAACCCTCCTCGATCAGCTCCCCTCCGATGAGCTATTTCACCACCACCAGAACTACTACCACCACCACACAGCCCTCCTCGATCATCTCCCCTCCGACGAGCTATTCCACCACCACCACCTCGCCATCGTCTTCGTCTTCGTCATCCTCCTCGTCGTCGACGTCTTCGCCGTCGTCGTGTACGCTCAGGTACGATTTCTCCCCTCGCGTGTGCATGTTTGTATGTGTGTATGTATGTATGTTTCGTGTATTTCACCATTTATACATATGTATTCAATATATATTGTATATACGTATTAAATAATATATATTAGTACGTATCTTGGTATATATATACATATATACATATATATATAGTATATGTTAGTAAATGTAATTTGGTATATTTTATATAGAATATGTGTAATAAAATACGTATTTTTGGTATATATATATATATATATATATATATATATATATATATATATATATATATATATATATATATATATACATACATACATATATATATATATATATATATATATATATATATATATATATATATATATATATATATATACATACATATATATATATATATATATATATATATATATGTAAATTTGGTATGTATATATATGTAGCATATATAAAATTGTTAATTGGTATATATATATTCACATATATACGTATATGGTAAATGTATTAAGATTTGGTATATATATATATATAAATATAGCATATGTATTTTTTTTGAAATTTGTATATATATTCAGTATATATATATATTCTTTTGTGTATATATATATATATATATATATATATATATATATATATATATATATATATATATATATATATATATAACTTTAGCTGTTGTATATATGAATGTATATGTGTTATGTATATTTTTAAAACATATATATAGTATAAAATTATATTTAATGTATATATACTTATACATATTTTGTACGTAATTATTGGTATACACATATATGTATTGTATTTAATGATATATGTCTATTGATAAATATTGTAGGCGACCCAAGTGTAAATACGGATACCCCGTAACTACACATGACCTTGTGACCCTATGATCTGTTAGCAGTCTGCCACACGTACACTGACGTACTAGCGAGCCCCGTATCATTTTGACCGTCTGTCTTGCACAAGCAATCATAGACGCGACGCCCATGCAACTTGACGCACTTGACCCTAGTTGACTAGTGCTATACTTTGCATAGCCCCTGAGTTCGATGTATTTTGATTGTGTGTTAGTGTAGCATCTGATGCAAATGTTATATTATGATATGTCTATAGGATTGTTGGTTCATCTAGGCGATACTCTGGAATAGGACATTGGTAATACCAGCCAAGGACCCAAGGCAAGTACATTCTCTGATAATTTTTAATTGTTTGATAATTTCTATAATTCCAGTATCTAGAAATATTACATCTGATCCTTGACACTGTGCTACACGGACTAGTAAATAGATTGGATCTTTAGTCATGAGATGTTATATTGATTATCGTATTGACATTGTATACGACATTGATATTTAGACCTCATACATGATATATTTGACATTGATCGTGTATTGTGATGTGTCATGATTGGATCCACAGTACTAGTTGGGGGCGGGAGAAATTGCTAGTGAGAGATGTGATCAAATACCTATCGTACTAGTTTAAATTATTGGTGTTAATCATACACCTCACGTATGATTAGCCAGGCCATATAGCAATCGTACAAGTCCCAAGCCGATCATATTTCGAAACTACTATTTCAAACACTTAGAATAGTTGCAGTTCTCTATTTTAGATCATATACAACATCACCCGTATATGATATTGTACCTTGTTCTCTTCATTTCATATATGCACTGACTGTATCATATTGCCTATATTGCCTGTCTCATTATATTGCCTGTCTCTTTATTTTGCCATTGTATTTATTCACTGTCTTCTCTCAGTAAATAGCATTATTTGTGTATTGCTTTATAGTCCTTATCAATTAAATGGAACTGTTATTTGAGATTGTAATTTGCTCCTTCCTGACTGGAAATATTTTTTCAGACTATGCCTTAGAGGACTGGTATCCAACACTTTCTGGACCATATGGTGAGTAGCTGCAGACTTGGACTTGGTAGTTCAGTTGTGATTCCGGGATAGTCTAGCCGGAATCACTAGTTATCTAGTTAGTTCTTTTAGCAGATCTTTTGGTACCGGATTTGTCTCCGGCAATCTTATTTGAGACTTGGATTATATTGTTGAGTTAGACTATTTCTATTTTAGACTTGTGTTGCATCTTACTTGTTTCTTCGAGATCTTATCGTGCTGTAGTTGTGATTGAGTTTGTTGTTCATATTATATTGTGGTATCCGTGTCTCCTTATGGAGTCGGATGCTCGTGTGAGATTGTTTAGATAGCATCAAGACCTAGACAGCGTTCTACCGCCGATGCTGCGACGTAGGCTGGACGTACCCACGCACTCGTGCCCCTATACCGGGTGCGGGTCGTGACAACCGGGATACCATTGATATCCGATACCTCGACCTAAGCTATACGCCCCGTCTATACCCATATAATATATACTAGCACGTACAAATATATACAATTATACATATAAAACTAACTTAACCTTAATCCTAGGCTAAAATTCAATACCTTGCCCCGATGCTCAATACCTTGAGTATCTCAAGGTATTGAGATACTCAAGCCTTACCCTCACTAACACTAGCTAACTAACTATCTATATATATATATACACTACCATATACTAATATATATATATATATATATATATATATATATATATATATATATAGTTAGTTAGTTAGTTAGTTAGTTAGATATATATATATATATATATATATATATATATATATATATATATATATATATATATAACACATATCTAACTAACTAACTAACTAACTAACTATATATATATATATATATATATATATAGTTAGTTAGTTAGATATGTGTTATATATATATATATATATATATATATATATATATATATATATATATATATATATATATATATATATATATATATATATATATATATATATATATATATATAACCTAGTGTATAGATAAATACCTCAATACCTTAACTCCGATACCCAACTTATCTCAATACCTTGGTATCTCAAGGTATTGAGATACCTTACCCGAATACCTTACCCTATATATATATATATATATATATATATATATATATATATATATATATATATATATATATATATATATATATATATATATATATATATATAACTTAGTATATAGGCTACCTCAATACCTTACCTCACCTTACCTCACTACCCTCAATACCTTGGGTATCTCGAGGTATTGAGATACCCAACATTCCCCCTCTCTAATACTAACCATTGCTAACTATCTAGCATATATATATATATTCCTAGCTATATATCTAGGCTAATATATATATATATATATATATATATATATATATATATATAAACACATATGTATATATTTATCTATGTATCTATATATATATATCCACATACTAATATATACATAACATCCATACTTATATACAATATATATATATATATATATATGTATATATATATATATATATATATATATATATATATACATATATACTATGTATCTATCTATCTATATAAGTATATATATACATCTATATATATGCACACATATATATAAAAGAAGGGGGGAGGGGGGAGTTAACCGCGCCACGAATGTTGCGCCGCGAACGCCATGATTACTGTTGCTGCTGCTGCGCCTGCACGCTGCTGATGCTGCTGCTGCACGCAGCGCTGCCGCGGCGTGCTACCGCTGCTGCCGCGGCGCTGCAGCCACTATATATATATGGATAGATAGCTAGATAGTTAGAGGGTAAGGTATCCGGGTAAGGTATCTCAATACCTTGAGATACCAAGGTATTAAGATAAGTTGGGTATCGGAGGTAAGATATTGAGGTGTTTACCTATACACTAGGTTATATATATATATATATATATATATATATATATATATATATATATATATATAGTTAGACCCCTACGCGCCTTGAACAGAAGCTCAAGTGCACGAAGATATGTTATATATATATATATTAGTATATGGTAGTGTATATATATATATAGATAGTTAGTTAGCTAGTGTTAGTGAGGGTAAGGCTTGAGTATCTCAATACCTTGAGATACTCAAGGTATTGAGCATCGGGGCAAGGTATTGAGTTTTAGCTTAGGATTAAGGTTAGAGTTAGTTTTATATGTTTAATTGTATATATTTATACGTGCTAGTATATATTATATGGGGTATAGACGGGGCGTATAGCTTAGGTCGAGGTATCGGATACCGAGGGTATCCCGGTATCTCAAGGAGGCGAGTTTGAGGGTTTATTAGCTTAATGACCTAGTTTTGACCTAAAATTTTAGGGACACCCTAGTTTGACCTAGAGTTGATCGTAGTTGACCCGGTTGACCGCCAAAGTCAACTTTTGACCTAATTTTGATCTAGAGTTGACTTTTTGGACCTAGAGTTGAATTTTTGACCCAGATTTCACCGGTTTGACCCGTTTGACTTAGAACGACCCTAGAAGCTTGTTTTTAGCTATTTTATATCTGTTTAACTCATTAGAAACCTGTTTAACCTTATTTTTTGTAATAGGTCCTTGCAACGCCAGTTCGGATCGCTAGTTGCTCAGAACGTCAGGTGAGTACATTCTCTGATAGTTTTCATTATCTGATGATTATTATGATTAAGCTTCTAGTATAGTATCATCTGATTTTCTGGCACGACACGGACTAGTATTTCTGGTTTTATTTACTTGCAACACGTATATTTCATGTTTCTGGTCTCTATTCTGGAATCACCTACTGGCATCACTACAGGCATCACTCATGTTTCTGGCTGGACTCATACTTGATTTATGTGTCGGGTCTTAGATTCACTTATACTAGTAGGGACGAGAAAATACTCGAGTAGACATGTAAACATTCCCAACTGGAATCACTGGAATTACCCCCTCTGGTCTAATCTGGAATGATAGCAGCCGCGCACCCAGTGCGCGGTGAGCCATACTTACCCTTAGCCGTTTATATGTCGAAACAGGTATTTCAAGACACGAGTTTATTCTTTCTAGTCTGGACTCTCTTACATTTCTTGCTGGTCTCACTTATAGTTTCTGGACTTGACTCATTACATGTATTCTTGCTAGACTCACAACACGTTCTTGTGCACATACTTGCTCTTAGTTTAGTTTCTTGTATCTTGCAGTCATTACTATCTTGCTTCTGATATTCATACATCTTTACCTTTATGCACCAGTAATATGTATATATTTCTTGTTCATACTTTATTTCCTTCACCTTGCTACTTGCTACAACTGTTTTATAGTTTTTATCATTTAACTGGAACTGCTGTTAGAGATGTACTTACTCCAGTCCTGACTGGTCATATTTTTTTTAGAGGATCCGAAGGATTGGTGTCCGACGTATTATGGACCTCAGCCTGTCGATGGTGCAGACAAGGACCCCCTAGTTTAGGAGTAATTTTCGGGTTGGTAGCCGGGATCACTAGGACCTCAGTATTATTTTTATTAGCTTTTGGTACCGGATTTGTCCCCGGTTGAGACCTTGTATTATATTTGATTCTGGACGTTGTTGATGTATTATTATTATTATTGTATTATTATTATTATTGATGTTGTTATTTTAGTAGCAGTTGTTTAGACTTTGTAGTTGTTAGTCTTCTGTGTTATCTTATTGTGCTTAGATTCGTGATTGAGTACTTGTGTTATCATTATGATATTGCTCCTCCGTTTGGAGTTGAGATCTTGACAAGTATATATATTTGTTGCATGAGATTGTTAGCTAGATAGTAGGCCTAGACAGCATTCTACCGTCGATGCTGCGGCGTAGGCTGGAAGTACCCATGACTCATGCCCGATTTTTTGGGTACGGGTCGTGAAAATAATCTTCTTCTTTCTCGGTTCAGCCCAATGAATCTCAGCAGCCATCTTTGTGGTGAAGGAAGTATGGAAAAACAAGTTTATTTGCTTGCCCTTATATAGGCAGAAGAGTACATACAAATCCCAATGACTCCTTAAATGTAGCCAAAAAAGTAGCCTTGAAGAACGGGTCAAAGTTGACCATTTTATGCTTCATTCAAAGTATTTCAAATTACGAGGAATTTGAAAACTTTGAAGGGGGTCTTGTAGAAGCATAAAATATGATGGAGAATTGTAAGCGTATTATACAGTCAAAACCACCAAATACATGAAGTCCCTCTCCGCGTAAAATATAGATTCAGAGCTATCCGCATAAAATAAAGCTTCAAGGTTGTTCCGTGTAAAATAGAGGGTCAAGGCTGTTCCGTGTAAAGCAAGCTTCAAGGCTGTTTTGGCGTAAAAGGTTGCTATACCTTCCTGCGTAAAGTTTAAAATACGTTGTTTTTAATGCAACAATAAGTTGTACGAGGAACTCTTCGTATTCCTCGGATGAATTTGTCAGACAAATCAGTGAACCTGACATCTGACAAAAGTACTACAAGATAATCGAGAGGACGGCTGTGATAATGATTTTGCACAGAGACCCAGGTTGTCATTTAGTGACATATTCTTGATACAAGTCATTTTTACGTATTCAAAGAATACGCTACCTATTCTACATTGACAAAAATGAGTTTTTACACTCAAGATAAGACGAAATTAGATGCCACATCAAAAGCTATTTCTTGTACAGAGCTCGAGGCATATCTCCGCATTTAATACCAGAGATAAAGGCATATCTCTACATTTAATGTACGAGATTTTGTTCTATTTTTTGTTATGACTGGGAAAGCTAAAACTGTGACTAATACGCTCATATCACCATCCTTGTATTTTATACCAACCAGGTTATTTTCAACTATAGGAGTACGCCGAATGCTATCTCCTCAAAATACGCCAACTCGGCTATATTTGCAAAGGTACGTGATAAGGCTATTTAGCCCAGAATACGCTCAAGACCTCAGTCATGATGGATAATTGGCTATTTTATGCTGGTTATCTATTATTCATGAATCATCAAGTTTTACGCAGAGTTTGGCCTTTTACGCCAACAAGATAGTTATTTGGCTTTTACGCCAACTATCTTTACGCAGGGGCAGTTACCTACGTGGCTCACATGCCATGATCTTCGAGAAGCAGTTATACGCGTTACCTTATAAAGGGACACGTGTCATACGCATATTCAGAAGACTACGGGAACATGGGTAGCAGTTATCATAACCATAGCTTAAAGGTAGTATTCTTCTTCACAGTTTGGCCTTTTATGCCAACAAGACAGTTATTTGGCTTTTACGCCAACAAGACAGTTATTTGGCTTTTTACGCCAACCATCTTTACGTATGGGGCAGTTACCTACGTGGCTTGCATGCCGTGATCTCCGAGAAGCGGTTAAACGTATTACCTTATAAAAGGACACGTGTCATACGCAGATTCAAAATATTATTGGAACGTGGGTAGCAGTTGTCGTAACCGCAGCATAAAAGATGCAATCTTCTACATAGTTTGGCCTTTTACGCCAAAAAGATAGATACTTGGCTTTTATGCCAACCTGACAGTTATTTGATTGATCTCTATAAATAGAGACCCCTGGTCACAGAGAAAAGGGGCACAAGGCACAATAATCAGATCAAAAAAAGAGAGCACAGACAGAGAGTTTTGGCTGACAACTTTGGCAACAGGAACTCGATCCTACTTGCAACTTTTGAAGCTTCTTCCACAGCACTTCTTCATCATCGTGTGGTCCAAGGAACAAAGTGATCGACCGCAGATCAGACTTCTATAGCAATACTTCCCCAGAATTATTTTATTGTACTTAACATCCTCGTATAGGATTAATTATACTTTCCTCTTTTTCGTTTGTAAATAAAAATGGTTTCGTATAAACCCCTCATTTTGTTTATCCAAACATTCATGAGTTAAGTAAATGGGTGGCATCGTCCATAGGGATTTTCTATGAATCTTCTGATATATACCAATCTTCCTTGAAGGCCACAAAGTTACCAAAGTTTCTTTGATGGGTTCATCTCAAGGATTGCTTTGGTCTTGTCAGGGTCTATGTGGATACCCTTGGATATAATGATGAAGCCTAAAAACTTATTGCTTGTGACTCCCAGAAAATATTTAGTTGGGTTCATCTTGAGTTGGTGTGCACGCATCAGATTGAAGACTGTCTTCAGATCCTAAAGATGGTCATCACGAAAGCGACTTTTGATGGCGATGTCATCAACATAATATTCGACTATCTTGCACAGGTATTCATGAAAGATGGCGCTCATGGCTTCCTGGTATATCGCACATGAATTCTTTAGACCAAAGGGCATGACTGTGTAGCAATATGTCCCTATCGGTGTTCGAAATGATATATGATTTCCGTCATTTAAAAATATCTTGATTTGGTTATAGCCTGAGAAACCTTCCATAAAAGACAAACACTCAAAGCCATATGTGTTGTCGATCATTATGTCCGTAATCAGGAGATAAAACTCATCCTTTGGGCATGCTGCATTTAGATCTCGAAAGTCTATGCAGATTCGGATCTTGCCGTTCTTTTTTGGTGACAGGCACAATATTGGCTACCCAATCAGGATATTGGTTTTATGGATAAAGCCACTGGCTATCATCTTGTTTACTTTTGCTTCGATAGCATTCATGGTATCAGGGCGAAAGCGTCGTTGCTGCTGTTTCTGCGGCTTAGCATTGGACAGGATGTTGAGTTTATGCATCACGATCTGAGGATCCAATCTTGGCATATCTTTATAGCTCCAGGTAAATATATCAAGGTACTCCCTTACAAGTTGCAGCAGGGATTCATGATTTTCATCGGACAGGCTTTTGTTGATGAAGATGGGCTTAGGAGAGGACTCATTTTCTAGATCTACTTGTACGAATTTGTCTTCAGTGGGTGGTTACCGTTGTTCAAAATGCTATTCTCATTGCGAGTCAAGGCGTTCAGCCCATGGTTCCACCTCTAAGGGTTCAGGTGGCTGGTCATCATCTTCCTCTGAATGAGCGGATACCATATTGACAGATAGTATCTATTTAAGCATGTCTTCGATGCTCATATCGGAGTCGTATGCTATAGATTCAGGTGAATGAGAATTCCTCTTCTTCTCCTGATCCTTCGGGGGTGGTTGGAGGTGAGAGATACCCTAGGACATGATGAGTTCGCTGATAGTAGGCCTCCGATTTTCCCACAGGGGTGAGGAGGCACAAAGGCAGACGCCGACTTTTGTCGCTTTTCAAGTCATAGCCCATGCTCTGGATGATGTGCTTGGCTTACAGACTGTAGAAGTATATCTGCATTTTACTACTATCAAGTTCAGGTGCTCCTGTGGGAAGATCTTGAGAATGCTCGACCCTTCCGAAGATGATGGGTTTGTCACCCCTTCTCGTAGCCGAAACTATAAAGTAGGCGTTTGACTTAGATGTATCTGATTTACGGCATAGTCAGTGGTCACTTGCATATGCATTTGAAACCCTATACAGTGTTCTAAAGAGTACATTGTACTTAAATGTAATATTAGAGTAATTCAAAGATAACCTTTTATTCATGAAATAAGGTGTTTTGTCCACCGAAATTACATCCTCAAGAGAGAGAGTATCAACATGAGCAGCTATGTATTCCTCCAACTCGTCCTTCTCAGAATTTGCTTTCAATACGAGTGGCAGCTTAGGAGGCCTCCTCAGGAGTTTAACAACCAGAGGTTCAGGGGCAGGAGCCGGTGTCGGGCCCTTCTTTTGTGATTGGCTGGGTCTTCACAGTCGTACGGTTAGAGGTTTTGGTGATTTTCTCTGGAGCTTTACCACAAGGGAAGGGGCTATGTTACGAGCATGTCCCTTGAAGTGGACTGTTAAGGGCCCATCCGATGTTATGCCAGGTTCTTCTTCATCATCGCCGTTATTCCCTTTTTTGTCTTATTGGCTTTGTTTTTACATGATCGAGTTAGAGTAATAGGCCTCGACCCTTTGAAGGGATCAATATCAGCGAACTCGGTCTTGACGACACTATCATGGTCAACATATTTCGGGCACTTGTGCAAGGTTGAAGGGACAATCATATATTCATGTATCCATAGTTGCCCCAGTAATATATTGTAGGATATATATACATCTATGACGTAACACGTAACCTCTGTTCGTAAGTCGCCAATCTGACATTTCGGGCACATCTTTCACAGAGGATAGCTTCTTCCAGCATCGAATTCACTAATGGTAGTATTGGTTTCTTCCAGTCTATGCATGAGAATTCCCAGCATCTGGAGTAGACTCCGTAGGATAATGCTAATGGATGACCCAGGATCAATGTGCATTCGATCTACTTTGATGGTCCCGATGCAGCCCGTATAATAAAGAGGGCAGTCGTGCCTGTTATTTTTTAACAACATATCCTATTGCAAAAATATAATATTTGGTAGTGCCTCCATCGCATTGTGGCAGTAGGGGCATACAGTGGGGTCCTCGACCCGTGGCTTGACCTGGGACAGATAAGAGTTGTCATTCCGCAATGCTTCGTATAGAGCTTCTCTAGTGTCTTTTGAGAGTTGAAGGAGTTCAAAAAGTGATAGATTTGCCGAAGTATTGGCAAGTTGTTCCAATATGTCAAAGTTATAGAGCTTCTCTAGCCCTTGAGTTTTCATAATGGTTTCTCGAAGCGAGTTTCCTTCTACTTTTGTTTTTCAGCTGCATGAGGATAGGATGGACCCGAATCAGATACAGTGCGTGTAGCAGGTCCGACGGCCGGAGGAACATTGCCCTCGGGAGCATCGTAGTTATGTTGATAGGTGAGGCCTGACATTGTTATGCCTGCCACAGCTTCCTCAATAGGAGGAGAAGCCATGTGACAGGGTTTGAACTTCTTTCCTTTTTATTTGGTGGTAGAAGGTTGCATTAAGTCTTAGGCGAGATCTAGGTGAACCCACATGACCTCACCTCGCGGTGCGCTAAGTGGCACCAACCTGGTCGCTTGGTCGCGAGCTGGAGGGAGATTGACAATGTCCATTATCGTCTTCGGGATCGGGACCACACCATCTTGGGCTTCTATTGCTGGAAAGTCTGTGAACTGGAGTGACACCATATTGGTAGCAACTTTCTTATCTTCAAAGTCTAAGTTGAGAGCTTTGGTGTCAATCAGGCACTAAATATATCTTTTCAACATGTAGCAGTCCCGTGTTGGGTGGTGGACATACCGATGATAATGGCAGTATTTGGGGTTGTCGACCTTGTCTGCCTCATCAGGACGTTTGATGTCGAGAAGCCAGATCTTGCCGTTCTTTATCAGTATGTCATAAATTTCCATGATGTTATCATCTTCAAAAGAGTAAGTCTCTTTTGGCTTTGAAGTTTCTGCTAGCTTTTGATCCGGCATGGCAAGTTTTTTGGAAATGTTGACGGTAAGGGCCTACTTCCCTTTGCCGTCTCGGCCATTGTTGCCTCCACTGTTGTTGTTGGCATGTTGCTTTCCCCTATCATCTGTGACAGGAATGTGTATTTCCAGCCGTTGGGTGTCCTTTATCTTGCTTTCAACGGCGACAACGTTTATGATAAACTATGTCCAATCTTTGAACTAGGAGGCACCCGTCCAAAGTTTCACTGCTGGAAGAAGAATTTTGTGACATGCATCCATCAGTGTGGACTCAGGATTATCGGAGGGCAATTTTAGTGCAACTTGACTGAACCGTTTGATGTATTAACGTACATGCTCCTTCTCTCGTTAGGCAACGTCCATAAGGGAGGATATAGTCATGTCCATTACTCCGTCGTAGAACCAGCCCAGAAAAAGGCTTATGAGGTCCTCAAAGGATGAGATACAATTGTCGTGGAGGCTGTAGAACCATTCAAAAGCTACCCCGGCTAACGCCTCGACGAAGATCATGATGAAAAGAGCACCGTCACGAGGTAAGTTCCCTATCATCGTATCAAAGTAGCTCAGATATTAATAAGGAAATGACTTCCCATCAAATGGAATAATGGAGAATGGGTTGTACTTAGGCGGATAAACCACGTTCTTCCATTCGAGGGGATATGGTTGTCGTACCCCGAGTTCACGTTGTGTGTCCCGGTTGTTCATCGAGTCCAAGCAGGCTCGAAGTTCTCTGATTCCCCGTATTGCCTCCCGAGATAATAAGGGGGGCGATGATTATGGCTGAGGATGAATGCACGCTGCCGGGAGAGCAGGAGCTGGTACATTAGACTCCCCGTTGGTTCCAAGATCCGGAGTCCTGGGGGGTTGCGAAGTCATGTTGGTTTTGATATCCAATATCACCTGAGTCAGAGCCTACACCGAAGCACTCACCATTTGCATCATGGTCTCGAGTGACTCAAGGGACTGCCGATCAGAGGGGCCCTCGTTATCCTCCTCTTCTATGTACACTGTCCTGACATGGGGAGAGACGGAAGGGATGATGGATCTCTCACTTTCTGCCTCAAATCTTTGCATCGAGTTTGCAGACTCGTCTTCGAACTCGGAAGGAACACTACCCCCGGCGTCGGAAGGTGCTTCGCTTTGGTGAGGGTGGCTACCCCCAAAATTTTTGATGTACATCCCTTGAAACTCACTGTCCTCTCGGAACGACGAGTTGCTGAAGAGTTCTGGAGGGTCGCTACCCCCAACTTGCAAAGTAATCTTGGGTCTGGAGGAAGTGCTACCCCCAGTTGATGATAGTCTTGATTTTGAGGGTACCCAGAAATATACCTTACGTGGGGAGGGATGCTTGTCCTCCTTGAGCTCGCCTCATCGACACGTTGGCAGAGAAGGAGTATTGGAGGTGCCGGGCTTCTGGCCCCTCTTTGTGGAGGGTGACCTCCAAGTGGCACAACATGAGGTAAAGGGCAACTCCTCCCCTGGTACTTGCACCTGTTCTCCTAGATGTTGCTGGATGGGTGCCTCAAGTTACAGTCACTGGAATACTGACCGCCTAGTTGCAGGTATTGCCACTTTGTTACAACATCAGTTGATTATAATGCTGGCACATTGATGCCCAGGAGGGGTAATCTTGCATGCCGTTGTTGTCTCCCTTGCTTTACGCTTGTGATTGATCACATTGAGCAAGTCAGGCAAGGGGTGGTTCACCTTTATATCCTTTGTATGAGCTCGGGTGACCTGGACACATGGGTGTGCATGTAGAGTTTTTGCTCCCAGACTTGGGGTTCATACATGAACTCTCCCCAAGTTATAAGTAGAAGACTGAACCCGTCCAAATGTCGCTACGGGCTGGGCGCATGGGTCGGTCTTGTATAACTTTTTGTCAGAAGCACGTATAATAGTTAGCGACGTATACTGATGGTCCGTCAACTAAACAGTTGCTTGAGCTTTGTGAGCTCGCACTGTCCTAAACTTTCTTGACTTAGCACGCAATAGCGCATAGTATGAAGAGTCCAAGTTAGAATTTTCTCCATTTAAAGTAGGGCACATGGAGTCATCGCCGCATGAGATTCTGTTGAAGAAAAAATCTTTGTTGCCATTTAGGGCGCATGCAGCTACCTTTCCAGCAGGCCGCATGGAGCTCCATGCCGCAAGCTTTTTCTTCTTCTGTATTCTTCAAAGTGGGAGTATGGATAGTGTATCATCCCCTGATCTTCTGGCATCATAGTATTTTCCTCTACTAGAGTGTAGGTGGTGAGTATGCTTCTCCTCAGCCGTGGTTGTGGCCTGAGCAGGGTTCGCATATGTAGATGCATTACGTGCCTCTTGAGCAGCAGGCAGAGAGGCATGGAGCGCATGCTCCATTGTTGGGTGAAGCACAATAGCCTTGGCAACCTATATCCTGCTAGTTTTCTTAGGCTTTTCCTCGAAGGCTTATTGGTTGAAGCGTACGACCAATATTCTCTGGGTAAATCCCAGCTTCGTCGAGTCAGATTGCGTCACCAACTTTTCATTAGTAGAAAAACTATTCCCCAGCAGAGTCATCATCTTGTTCGCCATTAAAACAAGTTTAAACAAACTTTTATATTTAATTCATGAAAAAGAATACAAAAAAATCCTAAACAGAAAATCTAAGTACAAGTTTTTGATTCTGGAAAGTGGGATGATGGAGATCGAGCGCTGCAGTGGCTTATTTACTCCGTTCACGATTCGACTAAGGAAGGACAATGCTTTCTCTCTCTCTTTCTTATGCCTGTGCGTCTGCCTCCCCTCTTACCCCTACCTGTGTATAATATCCTGGTATTTATAGCCATCACGTTATATGGCCATGCACGTGCATGTACCATGGGCACATGGATATCGAGGGCTGTCATGTGTACCTCCTCAACAAGATGTAGTTGCACTCGTAAGAGCAAGTCCAGGCAGAGCTGCCACATAGAAATTTGTTACGATTTACTGCTACTGAAGATCTGGGTAGTTCTTCCCTTTTGTTTTTGTGACTTGGTCATCTTGACACTTGGCCTACACTTGGTTGTGGAGAATCTCTTCAGTTATAATGGAAAGATTTTGTCTCAAGGAGCAGAGACGCTTAGGACGCATGGAGTCTGGGACGCATGTGGTTAGACGTATGGAACATATAGAGTCTAGGATGCATATGGCCAGAGATGTATGGGACGTAATAGGCCAAAGACATATAGAGTCTGGGATGCATGTGGCCTCGTACACGTGGCCCTACACGCCTGTCAGAAATAAAAGCTTATGCTGACGTGAGACTCTGTCATTTAGCATGATCATATTTTCCAAGACATTTAAAGTGCTTTTAGTCAGGATTCTATGTCAGACGCGATCTCATTGTTAGGATGCCACGTAAGATCCGTATGCAGCCAACTGTTTCTTTTGACAGCCTGGAACGCATGGATGTTGTCTTTTTGGGCAGCATGGTTACTCTACGGCCCAATTTCTCTTATGTTAATTATGGGGTGCATGGCTGTTGGACGCATGGATCCATAGTTTTCATACTTCTATACAAATAAATTCCTTGGTCCTCAACTCCTCAATCATCTAGTATAGAATTACCAACTATGATGGTGAAATCTTATAGACTCTCTCCGAAACTAGCTCCGCCTCAAAAATTAGATCGATATAGAACTGTACGTCTCAAAATGACAACATGCTTGGAAGCTCGTCAAGAAATACATCTGGGAACTCACAAAAAAATTGGGGTAACTGCACCTCCTCGTCCATTGCTATCCTCAGGATAACTGACGGGACTCCACCTTGCCTCTCGAAAATGAGAAATCCTACTTATCAGGGACACGAAACATAACCTTGCCAGAATAGCAATCTATCGTCGCCTGTCCTGCACTCAACTAATCCTTTCCTTGGACTAAATTGTAATCGCCCATAGAAAACTCTATCAGCCTAACAGAAATTTTTTTACTGCACACTATGACTCAACACGAGACATAAACTCGATCTATTCCCATAAGACCGTTAACAGTAAGTATATTCAACCTTACATATAAGGACTCGGACTCCAAGCCAACTTATGTCGCAAATTGTGCAGATATAAATGAGTGTGATACGCCAGAATCAAATAAAACAAAAGCTGAATGCAAATAAAAGAGAATGGTACATGCAACCACCTCTTCAGCCGCTAGCGCCTCCTCGTAAGACATCCCGAAAGCCTGTCCTTGCCCTATAGGCTCTGGTCCTCTTTTTTGCAGATCTCTCTACCTAGACTGAGCCTGGGCCTGTGCATGCTGTTGTGGCCTTTGGTGTTGAAACGTTTGGGACCGCATTAGTAAAGGCCTCGGGGCTTGTTACTACTGTACCGGTGCTGGTGCCCTGAACTACGGAGCTGCTGATTGGACTGATAATGATCCAGCTGTAGCCCTCATGGATAAGTACTAACTATTTTTTTCTGCTCCACCACATGCTAGAACAAACCCTGTGCCCTACGATACTCTGCGAAGACGTGGCCTGGTATCCCATAATGGGAACACTCGGCTGAAGTTGGCTGCAGAAACTATAGTCATGATCATATTTCTAAGGGTTTTTAGAAAGTATAACTTCAAGGAGGGATACAAGATGGTGAGGATTTTGTGACCGTTGTCACAGCCTATCAAAGGATATATAGGTACTACCATGGCATTAATGAGTCAATAACTCTATAATAGAAGTTTTACCAGTTCTTCTTGATTCTAATTAGGTCATGAGTCTACAACACAATAGGAAATATCAAAGCCAAATACAACTAGGGTGAAATAGCACCGAAGAATACTTCAACACTAATCTTGTCAAGATAATTAACAATGTGTAGAGAGTTCAAGGGCTCAACTTAATGCAACACCAATATCAGGAACTTTGTTTGGCTTGAGTGGGCTATGGGTATATCGATGGTTAGGGTAATTGGGTTGTCGATGTACAATTTATTTTAATCGCAATGGAACTGACTAATTAAGCATAGGTTTTCTAGAAGGAGTATGCCACGAATATTGTGGGGTCTATATGGAACATGAGAGTGTAAACTTGGGTGTAACAGCTGGGTCATAAGATCTAATTTTGATACTAAAAGTCACAAGACAACTAGAGATTTAACCACTATGGCCTGCACCGTAAGGTTTTAATTTCTTAAGGTCATAATACAATTTCTTGTATCACCATCATGAGCGATATCTGATCCCTGGCATCTAGATATATATTCCATAAAGTATTCCAGTGCATTAGAATCAAACCCTCTTTTCTATCTTACAATACTTCCAAATTACTTGCTACCTTAAGCAAGAGTAAGGTTTTGTTAGTTCTAGGCCTCTAATACTATATTTAATTCTCATGCTAACAATATATACTAGCTCTAGCATATAAGAATAACCAATCTACCTATCCTACTAAGGGTAACCGTCTTCTAAATTTTTTATATCCAACATATCTTCTTTTGCTTTGACAAGGATATGCTTTTGAATAAAAACACCATGGTCGAACGTCCATCTCTCTGAAATAAGGAGAGAGATAAACATTAATAAGGATGTCGAGGGAATAAAAGAGTACAATTATGAAGTCCAAGGACGATAATCAAATGCTAATAAGTTTTCTAATCAGTTGTGGATTGAGATACTAATACTGCTAATCCTGATTACAGGCTAGCTCGGTACCAAAAAGTAACCTAAATAATTTAATCAGGACTAGCATGGGCCACCACAAAAACATATAACGTCCCAGTCCTAAAATACCGAGGGACTAGAAATACGTAACATGCCAGCTACGCATTCGACCAGACTCTAGTCTGACTCGAATACGTATAAGATGTATAATAAAGGTAACTATCTAATAATACTGAAAATGTCTATGTCTTAATCCCCATAAAGAACAAAATATCAAGAACGAACTACATGTGCTAAAGTCGACCACTAGTAACACATAAGCTCGAATAGACTCGAGAAAGGAATATGAGTCTATAAAACTAGGCTATATCAGCAAATGAACAAATAACCATAACTTCGAAAGAAATGATATAAGTACCCGGCACCGATGCCTGTAAGACAAAGCAACACAGATCAGCAACTCCAGACAGGCTCTATAATGGTCTATGCTGCAAAATTGGCAAGGGATCAGGTCCTTAGAGGGACGTAATAAGGTACAAGAAATAGCATGCCAAAGTAAAATAGTATAATGCCACATACTCAAGGGTAAACTACTATAACCATCTAAGTGATATATAAGTGAGGACATCACTCGTACTCAGGCTGTAACTACTACAGGCACCACCAGTAATGCAGTATATATATATAAACATAATCATCCTGTAGTATGGTGTGTCTCTCTCCACCCAATGTAACCTCACATCTTATATCCATGATGTCTCATGTCCATAACACGTCAGATCATGACCTCTAGCTAGTACAACGAGTCATAATGATATCTATGTATATGCAAGTCTGATAACACGAATCATGTAAGCCTATAAAGAATCACCATGAATAACTCAGGAAAGATTCTGTTATATAAAATAGTGTCAAGTGTCCTATGGTATGACGTACTTGGTAAAGCAAGCACGCAAATAATAGGATCGTGGTATCAACTTTCTAAAGACGTTACACGACTCCGCGTACGACGTCGATATCCAAATCTTGTTTAGATGCTAAGAAATGTCTCATGGTCCTAGGTTGAGCAAGCATATCACAAGAATGTATAAAATAAAATATAAGTCGATAATATAACATAATTTACTATAAGTTGGCAAGGTACACTTGTCTGGGTTCTAAACTCCGTCAATTACTCCTGTAAAAGTAAAATCTCCAAATACGTCTCAGGTTGCTGAAACAAACATCACCATTGCTCTCAGAATACTCAAAATAGCTATAATTGACTACCCATAAGTCGAATTTGAACACAGGGGCATCATTGACAGTTTTGGATCAAAATAGGGTCCACATATGGCCCACTTCGCACCGAAAAATATGTTAGAGACAAAGTTCTTTAAATTCATCAAACTTAGTGTCTGCGAGTTCAGAATGATGGCACAAACCCAACAGAACATCCAGAACTGGATTCTGATGAGCCGGTCATAAAATTGCCGTCAAATGGAACCATAGGGCCCGTGAAATGGTGTTGCATCAACGTTCTCAGAATCGAACCAAACTTGGGTCACGGGACCAGCGTAACGCTGCGAATCTGATGACATAAGTTTCGTTGCGAAATGACAAGCACACACAAAATTATGACGAGTGTCAGAATAGGTCGATAAGATATTTTTTGACGGATACGCGTTAATTCTGGTGTACACGCACATCCAAATCAACTTCCGTAAAATCTCATACATCCGCGTTGATAATAATCGTCTTTCGGTATAATTTGCATACGACGAAGTTGTCTCGTTTGGCAGAACGTACACCGTATCGGGAAATTTTAGGTTTTTGAAGCCAAGTTTTTGACGGATTTCAACAGTAAATAAATTATAGCATAATCAACCATAAAATAAAGTAATTAAAGAAATTAAAACTTGGTTATGTTATATTTAATTAATGTTCAAGAAGAATTTAAAAATATTAACTAGGTTGGAAGAAAATCAGACATGAACATGGGTGGTTGGAACAGTTTCTGAACTACAAATTGGGTCAATTTTTCATATTTTGTGTCAAGAATTATGGCCGACACAGGATACGATAGGTTAAACTAATTATACAGGGTTCAAGGAGGTCATGTGGTCTTCGCACAGGATTCGACAGGTCGATATTTAGTTAACTGTGCAGGAAGATACAGGGGCAAAAAGAAGGGTACAATGCTGTGTGTTGTTGCTCAGGACGTCCGAGCGGGCTGTCTTCGCGGTGGCGTGCGGTGACGGTCCGGCATCGTCGATGGTCGAGGATGATCGGGGTGGTAAAGGAGATGATGGTGGTGGCTCTGAGGGTAGTGGTTTTATATATAGGGTGACGGGGAGGAAGTTACGGGGAGATAAAGAGGAGGGGTCAGGGGTTGGTTTTGGGAGAGGAAAGGGTCGGGGCTGCGGGGGTTTTGGGAAGTTATTGTAGATGTAGGGTTGCGGGTTCGGGTGAGCGGGTCTGGGTTAGTGGATATGGGATTCGATTGTGGTTTGGTTTAGGTTGGTTTGGGTTAATTTAATATAAGTCAATATATATATATATATATATATATATATATATATATATATATATATATATATGGCTATCTAAAAATAGTTTTGGACTTCAATAATTTTCAAAAAAATTATACAATACTCTATTAATAGTTGTACACCCAAAAATATATTTTTGTACAATATTAATGATTAATTAAATATACATAATTATAAATTCATGAATTTATATATATTAAATGGCTAAAAATTACAAAAAATTCTTCCTTAAACTCTGTAATTACAAATAATAAAATTAAAATTTAATTCTAAAAAAATTAGGGTGTTTACAATCTACCCAACTTGAAAGAATTGCGTCCTCATAATTAAAAATATGGTAGAAAAGATTTTAGTTAAGTAAGATTGCACTAAAAATAGGTGACACAATTACCAAATAAAGTCCTAATTTGACGTCGCATTCTAAGAATAAGGGTACGCTTAATCAAGGCTCTACCCAAGTTATAAGAATAAAGTTGGCCGCTGGAACTATAGTCATGATCATATTTCTATGATTTTTTAGAAAGTCTAACTTCAAGGAGGGATACTAGATGGTGAGGATTTTGTGACCGTTGTCATAGCATATCAAAGGATATCTAGGTACTACCATGGCATTAGTGAGTCAATAACTTTATAAAGGAATTTTTACCAGTTCTCCTTGCTTCTAATTTGGTCATGAGTCTACAAGACAATAGGAATATCATAGCCAAATACAACTAGGGTAAAATAGTGTCAAGGAATACTTTATCACTAATCTTATCAAGGTGATTAACATTGTGAAGAGAGTTCAAGGGCTCAACTTAATGCAACACCAGTGTCATGGACTTTGTTTGGCTTGAGTAGGCTCTGGAAATATCGGTGGTTAGGGTAATTGGGTTGCCGATGTGCAATTTAATTTAATTTAATTTAATTTAATTGCAACGAAACTGACTAATTAAGCATAGGTTTTCTAGAAGGAGGTATGCCACGAATGTTGTGGGGTATATATGGAGCATGAGAGTGTATACTTGGGTGTAACAGTTGGGTCATAAGATCTAATTTTGATACTAAAAGTCATAAGACAACTAGAGATTTAACCACTATGGCCTGCTACATAAGGTTCCAATTTCTTAAGGTCATAATATAATTTCTTGTATCACCATCATGACCCATATCTGATCCCTAGCATCTAGTTATGTATTGCATAAAGTATTCCAGTACATTAGAATCAAACCCTATTTCCTATCTTCCAATACTTCCAAATTACTTACTACCTTAAGAAAAGGTAAGGTTTTATTCATTCTAGGTTTTCTAGAAGGAGGTATGCCACAAATATTGTGGGGTCTATATGGATCATGAGAGTGTATACTTAGTCATGAGTCTACTAGACAAAAGGAAATATCATAGCCAAATACAACTAGGATAAAATAGTATCGAGGAATAATTTATCACCAATCTTGTCAAGGTGATTAACATTATGTAGAGAGTTCAAGGGCTCAACTTAATGCAACACCAGTGTCATACAATTTGTTAGGCTTGAGTGGGCTACGGGTATAATGGTGGTTAGGGTAATTGAGTTGCCGATGTACAATTTAATTTAATTACAACAGAATTGACTAATTAAGCATAGGTTTTCTAGAAGGAGGTATGCCACGAATATTGTGGGGTCTATATGGATCATAAGAGTGTATACTTGGGTGTAATAGCTGGGTCATAAGATCTAATTATGATACTAAAAGTCATAAGACAACTAAAGATTTAACCACTATGGCCTGCTACGTAAGGTTCCAATTTCTTAAGGTCATAATACAATTTATTGTATCACCATCATGAGCCATATCTGATCCCTAGTATCTAGCTATGTATTTCATTAAGTATTCTAGTGCATTAGAATCAAACCCTCTTTCCTATCTTTCAATACTTCTAAATTACTTGCTACATTAAGTAAAGATAAGGTTTTATTAGTTCTAGGCCTCTAATACTATATTCAATTCTCATGCTACAATCTATACTAGCTCTAGCATATAGGAATAACCTATCTACCTATCCTACTAAGGGTAACCGTCTTCTAAAAATATTTATATCTAGCATGTCTTCTTTCGCTTTGACATAGATCTGCTTCTAAATAAAAATACCGTGCTCGAACGTCCATCTCTCTGAAATAAGGAGAGATAATAAGGATGTCAAAGGAATAAAAGAGTACAATTATGAAGTCAAAAGGCGACAATCAAATACTAAGAAATTTTTAAATCAGTTGTGCATTGAGATACTAATACTGCGAATCCTAATTACAAGCTCGCACGGTACCGAAAAGTAACCAAAATAATTAATCAGGACCTGCATGGGCCACCACAAAAATATGTAATATCCCAGTCCCAAAATACCGAGGGACAAGGAATACGTAATATGCCAGCTACGCATTCGACCAGACTCTAGTCTGACTCTAATACGTATAAGCTGTATAATAAGGGTAACTATCTAAGAATACTGAAAATATCTATGTCTCAATCCACATAAAAAAAATATTAAGAACGAACTACATGTGCTAAAGTCGGCCACCAGTAACACATAAGCTCGAATAGACTCGAGAAAGGAATATGAGTCTATAAAACTATGTTATATCAGTAGATGAACAAATAACTATAACTCCAAAAAATATGATATAACTACATTGCACCAATGCCTGCAGGACAAAGCAACATACATCAGCAACTCCAGGTAGGCTCCACAATGATTTATGCTGCAAAACTGGCAAGGGACCAGATCCTCAGAGGGACGTAACAAGGTACAAGAAATAACATGCCAAAGTAAAACAGTATAATGCCACATACTCAAGGGTAAACTACTGTAACCATCTAAGTGATATGCAAGTGAGGACATCACTCGTACTCAGGTTGTAACTACTACAGGCCCTGTGTTGGGGAGCCCATAGCAGTAAGTAATATCTCGAAGGGCCAGTAAATGTGCCAAAGACAGAGTCTAAGGCACCACCAACAATACAGTATATATATATATATATATATAATCAGCCTGTATTATGGAATGTCTCTCCCCACCCAATATAACCTCACGTCTCATGTCCATGACATCTCATGTCCATAACACGTAAGATCATGACCTCTAGCTAGTACAATGAGTCATAATGATATCTATGTATATGCAAGTCTGATATCCCGAATCATGTAAGCCTATACAAAATTACCATAAATAACTTATGAAAGATTCGGTCATATAAAATAGTGTCAAGTGTCCTATGGTATGACATACTTGGTAAAGCAAGCAAGCAAAGAATAGGATCGTAGTATCAACTCTCTAATAACGTTACACCACTCCACGTACGACGTCGACACCCGAATCTTGTTTGGATGCTAAGCAATGTCTCACAGTCCTAGGTTGAGCAGGCACATCAAAATAATATATAAAATAAAACATAAGTCGATAATATAACATGATTTATTGCAAGTTATCAAGGTATACTTACCTGGGTTCTTAACTCTGCCAGTTGCTCCTGTAAAAGTAAAATATCCACATACGCCTCTGGTTGCTGAAACAAACATCATCATTGCTCTCAGAATACTCAAAATAGCTAGGATTGACTACCCATAAGTCCAATTTGGACACATGGGTATAATTGATAGTTTTTTGTCAAAGCGGGGTCCACATGTGGCCCACTTCGTACCGAAAAATATGACAGAGACAAAGTTCTCAAAATTTGTCAAACTTAGTGACTACGAGTCTAAAACGATGGCACGAATCCAACGGAAAGTTCAAAACTAAATTCCGATGGGCCAGTCACGAAATTGCCTGTCAAGTAGAACCGTAAGGCCCACGAAACGGTGCTTCGTCAACGTTCTCAGAATCGAACCAAACTTGGGTCACAGGACTAGTGTAACTCTGTGAATCTGATGACACAAGTTTTATTGTGAAATAGCAAGCACACACAAAGTTATGACGCATGTCAGGACAGGCCGATACGATATTTTTTGACGAATATGCGTTGATTCCAGTATGCCTGTACATCTAAATCAACTTTCACAAAATCCCACACGTTCACGTTTATGATACGCACCTTTCGGTGCAATTTGCACATGAAAAGTTACCTCGTTTGGCGGTACGTACCTCGTATAGAGAATTTTGGGTTTATGAAACCAAGTTTTTGACAGATTTCAACACTAAATAAATTACAGCATAATCAATAATAAAATAAACTAATTAAAGAAATTAAAACTCGATTATGTTGTCTTTAATTAATGTTCAAGCAGAATTTAAAAATATTAACTAGGTTGGAAGAAAATCAGACATTAACATTGATGGTTGGAACAGTTTCTGAACTATAAACTGGGTTATTTTTTCTTGTTTTGCGTCCCAAAATACGACCGACACAGGATACGATAGGTTAAACTAATTATACATGGTTCAAGGGGGTTATGTGGTCTTCATACAGGATTTAACAGGTCAATATTTAGTTAACTGTGCAGGGAGATACAAGAACAAGAAGAAGGGTACCTTGTTATGTGTTGTTGCTCGGGACATCGGAGCGGGCTGTCTTTACGGCAGCGTACGGCAGCGGTCCGGCGTCGTCGGAGGTCGGGGATGGTCGGGTTGGTAGAGGAGATGATGGTGGCTCTGAGGGTGATGGTGTTATATATAGGGTGATGGGAAGGAAGTTACAGGGAGATGAAGGGGAGGGGTCGGGGTCGGTTTTGGGAGAGGAAGGGGTCGGGTTTTTGGGTTTTTGGGAAGTTACTATAGATGTAGGGTTGTGGGTTCGGGTGAGCAGGTCTGGGTTAGTGGGTATGGGATTCGGTTGTGGTTTAGTTTATGTCACGCCCCAGTCCCAAAATACGTAGGACCAGGAATACGTGACACGCCAGCTACGCATTCGACCAGACTCTGGTCTGACTCGAATATGTATAAGCTGTAAAATAAATGGCACAATCTAGATATCCCATAAATGTAAACCTCTATGTCTCAATCCATAATGTACAACAGTATACAAGAAAGAGCTATATGTGCTAGAGTCGGCCGCCCAATAACACACTAACTCGAATAGACTCGAGAAGAAGTATGAGTCTATAAAAACTAGGCTACAACAGCAAATGAATAATCAATATAAGATAACCATAATGCCGGTAGATATGATGTGAGTACCTGGTACCATGCCCGCAAGATATGCAACTCTAATAGCAACTCCAAATGCTCCGTAATCATCTATGCTGCAAAACTGGCAGGGAACCAGGTCCTCAGAGGGACGTAACATGGTACAGAAATACAACATGCTAAGTAAACAGAAAGTACAAGTACAATAACAGGGTACTCTATCATAACCAAACAAGTGTGACACAGTTTAAAGATAACGTTCGACGCGTGGGCTTTGTAAAATAAAACCGTAGCTCCGGACACGGAAACACACGGCACGTACCGCAGCTCGGGGCAAAGAGTCACACGGGTGAAACCACTACACTAGATACAGGAAAATAATACATAAATATAAGCGCGTGCAGAGTAGCCCAAACGTCTAGTAACTATCTTCCCCTTCCCAAGCGGTCAACGATTGTGCGCTGAACCTGAACCTCTAACTACAGTCTCGACACATAGAAATAACTCAACAGACGTGACCCTAAGGTCGTCCCAGTCTCTGGTCATGATGTCAGTATCAGAAAACAGGAATCTGGCACGATCATGGTATATAAGTGTGTCCTGGGGTGTCGATGTACTCAGGTACGTACATCGAGGTGCTTTGAAGCATCTAGCAATTATTCTAAGACGTTACATCGAATGTCAACACCCGGTTGTGATCCGGACGCGGAGTATCGAACGTCAACATAAATACGCGCACGAAGTACATAAAGAATAACAAATATCTGTAAACTGAAATACAGGGTGGCAAGGTACACTTGCCTACGTGCGGCTGCTGATGACGGGGTCCCGATACCGCATCCAAGTCCTCAAGTCCCGTAGTACCTAGAGATAGATACAAGCCAAAATCAATAATCTATTCTACGTCAAGCAGGGATAAGACACACATCTACACCTAAACTCAGTCCCAATCACGACTTACAGGGACAAGATGCTAGGGGGTTGACCAAGGTTGACTCGGAGTACGTCACATCTAAACATATTAAACATCTGTACCATATCGTCAATCCCAACCTCAATCTTACCATGTTCATCACAATATTTTGTAGTCCAACACATGATCCAATCCTCAGTTTTATCTCAGTGTTCACAGATTTTATCATGTACATTGACGTCTCAAGCTCAAATAAATAATTATTATTCTCAATCCTCAATCACGGTCTCATGATTCAATATTATGTCTATTTTACGATCGAGCACCTGCTCCCAATGTCCATCAACATTTTAATATCATATTAATATTCAGTAATAGTTTAAAATAGCTCAATCAATAATAACCCAGACGCGTACAATAACTAGGATAACACTCTACTGTCTCGTATGGCACTCAAAAACCCCACCTCTAATTATTGCACATTTCAATTTCAAACCTCATAAGTATATATTTCATGACCATAATTAATTTATATTTAAACTTTAATTATTCAACTTAGCAATCTACCATCACTTGCTTGCAACATCACTAAAATCTCTTCTTAGCATTTAACCACTAATTTACCATTAATACTTAAGAAATAATTCCTAAAATCTCATATAGTTCACAATTATTTATATTGGTATTCCTCGACTGACTTTATCACTAGTAATCAAATCCTCGAAATAATTAACAGCTTAAAGATATCACCACCTCTTCTCCATAACTCACCTGCTCATCAGTAATAATTATTATGCACATGAAACGATGTAATAAAACCCTAAATCTCCATGTATTCATTTACCCTCAATCTCATGCAATAACCCTAAGCTATATGTAATAACACAAAAGAATTAGATTAGCACATCAATAATATACAATAAAAGGGGAAGGGGGAAAACTCACCATGGTGGCGGCGTGTGGTGGCACGCCAGGTGGTTGCCGGCCGGAGTGAGGTCGAGATGGGGAGGCCGGTGAGCAGTCGGTGTTGAAGTGGGTGGCCGGTGGAGATCGGGGAGACAAAGGCGATGGTGGTGGTGGGAACAATCGAGATCGTTCAATCGCAGCTCGGTTGATAGCAGGAGCAGGCGACACACGGGAGAGACTTGAGTGAGCGGGGAGGAGGAGCTGTACAGGCTGGAGTGTTTTGTCGCCGCCGGACATACTGTGCAGGCCGGAGACGTGGCTGCACTGGCAGGATGAGTTGGTCGGTTGGCCAGACTGAGTCGGGATCGAGTGCTGCACAGCGGAGCGGCTTAATCAGTGGAGTCGGGTGGTCGGTCGGCAGCAGGCGGGGGAAGTCGGAGTGGTCGGTCGGGAAGCACAACGGGCGGCTCAGTCAGTGGAGTCGGGTGGTCGGTTGGCAGCAGGCGGGGGAAGTCGGAGTGGTCGGTCGGGAAGCACAGCGGGCGGCTCTGTCAGTGGAGTCGGGTGGTCGGTCGGCAGCAGGCGGGGGAAGTCGTAGTAGTCAGTCGGGACGCACAGCGGGCGGCTCAGGAAACACAGGCCGGGCCGGGGTCCGCCGGTGGTTTAACTCGCCGGACGGGGGAAACTGGGGTCGGGTGAACCACAGTGGGGAGGAGAGAAAATAAAGGAAGAAGAAGAAGAAGAAAAATAATGGAGAGAGGAGAAGCTTTTGCATGGAGAGTTTTATGGAGGAGTGAGAGAGAGAGAGAGAGAGAGAGAGAGAGAGAGAGAGAGAGAGAGAGAGGGGTTTTCTTTGGGATTAGGGCCGGTGGTGAGTTATGAGGGTGGGGGTGTGATATTTTATAGGGGATTGTGAATTGATGGAGGGTGGTGATGTTGCCATTCAAAATAGAGGGTGGAGATTGGTCATGAAGAAAATATTTTTTTCATGAAGGGTGGTGAGTGGATGGGTAAAATTAGGACCCAATTTTGTGACCTCTCCATTGTTCATGTCCAATAGGGTAATGACACATAAATTCATTAATTGTAACTTAGCCCCTTAAATTCAGGAAATTGCACGAACACATAAAATAACGCAAAAATTGTGGAGAAAATTGCGGTTGATGATTTGCATGGCGAGGGGTGTTGGGGGTTTGGCACTGATTTAATTTAATGGCCAACGGGATCAATTGGGGATTAAAATAGGATTAGGCAAAATCAGTATCCTCGATTTAAATAGAATTTAAAGTGTCCCGTGCTTTTAAATTAAATGGGGGCACTTAGGGTCAAAATCCGAAAATGACACAAAGGTCAAAAATGGTGGGGGCTTGGAGTCAGTCTTGGACCCTTTAGTTGGTCCGGCTCAACGGGTTAAGTTGGTATCTCAAAATTGAGAGTAACGACACAGGTGTCCGATATGGAATTAAATATGGGTTACGATTTTCAAAAAATTGTGCAATTAATTTAGAGCACGACGAAAATCTGATTTTAAGAGACGAAAAAGTCCAGTGCCTAATTTGGCGGGTCAAGTCAGAAGTACAATAATCAGATGGAATTTATGGGCTGATATTGGGCTCCGAATAAATAAGCAATGATTGGGCGTGCCAAGGGTTTTAATTAAATGAATTAAAATACAAGACAAACTTAACTCCACTCTAAATCTTAACATCTATTGCTAGATTCAAAATTTTCCAAGTCCAAACCTGACTATCTATAGAATAAATCGAGGGGGTTTATAGTTTAGGTTGGTTTGGGTTGATTTACTATAAGTCTATATATATATATATATATATATATATATATATATATATATATATATATATATATATATATATATATATATATATATATATATATATATATATATATATATATATATATATATGGCCATCTAAAAATAGCTTTGGACTTCAATAAATTACAAAAAATTTATACAATATTCTATTAATAGTTGTACACCCAAAAATATTTTTTTTATAATATTAATAATTAATTAAATACATATAATTATAAATCCATGAATATTATATATATTAAATGGCTAAAAATTATATAAAATTCTTCCTTAAACTCAGTAATTACAAATAATAAAATTAAATTCTAATTCTAAAAAATTTGGTTGTTTACGATCTATCCAACTTAAAAGAATTGCATCCTCGCAATTAAAAATATGGTAGAAAAATTTTTAGTTAAGCAAGGTTGCACTAAAGATGGGGAGACGCAGTTATCAATTGGAGTCCTATTTTGACGTCGTATTCTAAGAATAAGAGTACGCATAATCAAGGCTCTACCCAACTTATAAGAATGAAGTTGACCGCAGGAACTATAGTCCTATTCATATTTTTAAGGGTTTTTAGAAAGTCTAACTTCAAGGAGGGATACGAGATGGTGAGAATTTTGTGACCGTTGTCACAGCCTATCAAAGGATATCTAGATACTACCGTGGCATTAATGAGTCAATAACTTTATAGAAGAAATTTTACCAGTTCTCCTTCTAATTAGGTCATGAGTCTACTAGACAAAAGGAAATATCATAGCCAAATACAACTAGGGTAAAATAGTATCTAGGAATACTTTATCACCAATCTTGTCAAGGTGATTAATATTATGTAGAGAGTTCAAGGGCTCAACTTAATGCAACACCAGTGTCATAAAAATTTTTAGGCTTGAGTGGGCTACGGGTATAATGGTGGTTAGGGTAATTGGGTTGCCGATGTACAATTTAATTTAATTACAACGGAACTGACTAATTAAGCATAAGTTTTCTAGAAGAAGGTATGCCACGAATATTATGGGGTCTATATGGATCATGAGAGTGTATACTTGGGTGTAATAGCTGGGTCATAAGATCTAATTATGATACTAAAAGTCATAAGACAACTAGAGATTTAACCACTATGGCCTGCTACGTAAGGTTCCAATTTTTTAAGGTCATCATACAATTTATTGTATCACCATCATGAGCCATATCAGATCCCTAGTATCTAGCTATGTATTCCATAAAGTATTCTAGTGCATTAGAATCAAACCCTCTTTCCTATCTTTCAATACTTCTAAATTACTTGCTACATTAAGCAAAGATAAGGTTTTATTAGTTCTAGGCCTCTAATAATATATCCAATTCTTATGCTAACAATCTATACTAGCTCTAGCATATAGGAATAACCTATCTACCTATCCTACTAAGGGTAACCGTCTTCTAAAAAATTTTATATCCAGCACGTCTTCTTCCGCTTTGACATGGATCTGCTTCTGAAAAAAAAATATCTCGCTCGAACGTCCATCTCTTTGAAATAAGGAGAGATGATAAAAAATAATAAGGATGTCGAGGGAATAAAAGAGTACAATTATGAAGTACAAGGGACATAATCAAATGCTAAGAATTTTTTAAATCAGTTATGGATTGAGATACTAATATTGCTAATCCTGATTACAGGATCGCTTGATACCGAAAAGTAACCAAAATAATTCAATCAGGACCTGCATGGGCTACCACAAAAACATGTAACACCCCAGTCCCAAAATACCGAGGGACTAGGAATACGTAACATGCTAGTTACGTATTCGACCAGACTCTAGTCTGACTCAAATATATATAAGCTGTATAATAAGGGTAACTATCTTAGAATATTGAAAATGTCTATGTCTCAATCCACATAAAGAACAAAATATAAAGAATGAACTACATGTGCTAAAGTCGGCCGCTAGTAACATATAAGCTCGAATAGACTCGAGAAAGAAATATGAGTCTATAAAACTAGGTTATATCAGCATATGAACAAATAACCATAACTCCCGAAGAAATAATATATGTACCTGGCACCAATGCCTGTAAGACAAAGTAACATACATCAGCAACTCCAGGCAGGTTCCACAATAATCTATACTGCAAAACTGGCAAGGGACCAGGTTCTTAGAGGGACATAAGAAGGTACAAGAAACAACATGCCAAAGTAAAATAGTATAATGTCACATACTCAAGGGTAAACTACTGTAACCATCTAAGTGATATGCAAGTGAGGATATCACTCATACTCAGGCTGTAACTACTATAGGCTCTGTTTTAGGGTGCCCGTAGCAGTAAGTAATATCTCGAAGGGCCAGTAAATGTGCCAAAGATAAAATCTAAGGCTCCACCAGTAATGCAGTATATATATATATATATATATATATATATATATATATATATATATATATATATATATATATATATATATATATAATCAGCCTGTAGTATGGTGTATCTCTCTCTACCCAATGTAACATCATGTCTCATGTCCATAACACGTAAGATCATGACCTCTAGCTAGTACAACGAGTCATAATGATATATATGTATATGCAAGTCTGATAACACGAATCCTGTAAGCCTATATAGAATCACCATGAATAACTCAGAAAAGATTTTGTCATATGAAATAGTGTCAAGTGTCATATGGTATGACGTACTTGGTAAAGCAAGCACGCAAAGAATATGATCGTGGTATCAACTCTCTAATGATGTTACACGACTCCGCATATGACGTCGACACCCGAATCTTCTTCGGACGCTAAGCAATGTCTCACGGTCCTAGGTTGAGCAGGCACATCACAAGAATGTATAAAATGAAACACAAGTCGATAATATAACATAATTTACTGCAAGTAGGCAAGATACACTTGCCTAGGTTCTAAACTCCGTCAGTTGCTCCTGTAAAAGTAAAATCTCCAAATACGCCTCTGGTTGCTGAAATAAATATCACAATTACTCTCAGAATACTAAAAATAGCTAGAATTGACTACCTATAAGTCTAATTTGGACACATGGACAGAATTGACAGTTTTGGGTCAAAGCGGGGTCCATATGTAGTCCACTTTGCCCCAAAAAAATACCAGAGAAAAAGTTCACTAAATTTGTCAAACTTAGTGTTCACGAGACCAGAACGATGGCATGAACCCAATGGAACATCCAGAACTGGATTTTGATGAGCCGGCCACGAAATTGTCCGTCAAGTGGAACCGTGGAACCCGCGAAAAGGTGTTTCATCAACATTCTCAGAATCGAACCAAACCTGGGTCACAGGACCAGCGTAATGCTACAAATCTGAATACGCAAATTTTATTGCAAAACGATAAGCACACACAAAATTATGATGAGTGTCAGAACAGGCCGATACAATAATTTTTTACGGATACGCGTGGATTCCGGTATGCACGCACATCCAAATCAACTTTTACAAAATCCTACACATCCGCATTGACGATACACACCTTTCGGTACAATTTGCACACAACAAAGTCACCTCATTTGGTGGGACACACACCGTATGGAGAAAATTTGGGTTTATGAAACCAAGTTTTTGACGAATTTCAACAGTAAATAAATTAAATAAATTATAGCCTAATCAATAATAAAATAAACTAATTAAAGAAATTAAAACTTGGTTATGTTGTCTTTAATTACTGTTCAAGCATAATTTAAAAATATTAACTAGGTTGGAAGAAAATCAGACATGAACATGGGTGGTTGGAACAGTTTCTGAACTACAAACTGGGTCATTTTTTCTGTTTTGTGTCACAAATTGCGACTGATACAGGACACGATAGGTTAAACTAATTATATAGGGTTCAAGGGGGTCATATGGTCTTCGTACATGATTCGATGGGTCGATATTTATTTAACTGTGAAGGGAGATACAGGAAAAAGAAGAAGGGTACCTTGTTGTGTGCTCAGGACGTCGGAGCGGGCTGTCTTCGCGGCAGCGTGCGATGGTGTTCCGGCGTCGTCGGTGGTCGAGGATGGTCGGGGTGGTATAGAAGATGATGGTGGTGGCTTTGAGTGTCACGCCCCAATCTCCCGCAAGCCCGATAGTCCCCGCTGAACGTGAATCACCACGTTTCAGCTCTCCCGCGGGACGATCGTTCTCATCGGAACGTGATGCCGTGCAAGCCTAAAGTGCGCTTGCATAAGGCCAAAGCTTTGATACAAGGGCAAGTAAGCTATTCGATACTGAAGCAGCGACACATAACATTACAGAAAAGTGAAGAACTCATTGGCATATGAAAACAGGCTCTTTTATTGATAATCGAAAGTGTTACAAGCGGCACATGGCCGAGATTACAATTCGCTCAAGCACTCTTCTCTCGATTACAATAACACCATTCCATACATTATGTCCCTCTATATAAAAGCAGCTCAAAGCAGGCACAAACTCGATGCGGCTCCAGGCATCGACTCTAGATTTTCGGCTCCTTGGGATGAGGCACGGCTATCGCTTCCTCAGACGAACGAGCACCTGAGAACAAGCAAACTGTTGGTGGGTCAGCACTTTATGCAAGTACTGGTGAGATAAAACAACTGAAAAGAAGCTACACCCCCTGAAACCCACACTAAGTAATCATGTGGCAAAACATTGCATTACTAGTGATCTTGCTACTTTTACTTAGGTTCGTTTCATGCAGTTCTAGCAGAGTCATATTACATTGTTTGGAAACATTCTTTGAAAATATAATCAAACAACCAATCAATCGAGGCAACCAATTCAAGCACGAGAAATCCTGTTCTGGTGTGTGCAGCGTGTTCGGTGAACTATATGCAAGGATTCTAGGGACAGGCAGCAGTTAGGGACCATCAATCGAGCACACAAGTTAACTATCAATCAGAGGTCGGTCCCCGAGTAACTCAGGATCAGTAGCGGTAATCCAGCTAACCAATGACTCACATTCTGATCCTATTAGCAGCTGTGACTCATGGTTGCACATCACTGCCGAAGCAGCCATGGCCAAGGTTCAGCTCTGCACTAATAGTCATTGTCCGACCGATGCAATGCATGAAGCGCTAACGGGAGGTCTCTATGATGCAGACAAAATGAATAAGCAGGCATAAGCATAAACTTATATTTCTTACCACACGGCCGAACGGTTATCCCTGCAGCAGACATACAAGTTAGAAACATATATGTTTACCGTTCTCTAGTTTTCTGTCCGTCTTTGCATCAAACAGTTAGGTATGCAAGAAGGCTAGCCTAGCATGCTCCCTAACGACCTGAATGCAGCTTATCTCCATACACTTCTCTAGTGCAGACTCAACTCTTCTCAACAGAAGCACCGCCTCCCTCTAATAGCCACGCCCCCCAAGATCCCGAAGGACCGGACCTCAGGGCGCACTATTAGTCTTACCCCATCGCATCTCCATCCTCTCTTCCAATATCCACGCCCTGAGCTCAGGGCGCATTATCAGTCTCCCACATATCGTTTGTCCCCCATCCACCGCAAGCACCCACATATCACTAGCACATCTATTTCACAATAGCACACAACATGACAAAGTCATAATCGAACCATCTTCTCATATTCCTAATAGCCACACCCCCAAGATCCCGTAGGACCGGACGTCAGGAGGGCTACTAGTCTAGCACACACAAGACAAGCATTTACTCTCGCATCGAAACAAGCATTCAAGATAATCCATATGAACACGATGACAAGCAAACATATGAACGATCTTTCAGTTGAGACTAGCATGGCACGGGTCTATTATCACATCAAGTAAAATATGTAGTTCCATCTTCTTAGCATAGCAATGGTTCTAGCTTATTTTGGACAAGCATACATATTCTCTTAGTTAGGCAGCGGATTCGTTTCAGTGACAAGCTATGTGAGTTCTCTTATTAGCATGCTGAGTCGATTCTATCATTCTTCTTATGAAAACTTTCTTCTTAAGCAAACAAGCATTTAAAACTCAGATTCATTATTAAGTCGTGCAAGAATCAGAGAATGCAGTTCTGCCCACTCACCTTGATTAATCGGTCAGGAACTCTCCGAGAAGACTTTCGTTCGAGCAAGCAAGTCGATCCCACTTGTACATAGCGCCGACACGGAGCGGGGCACTACATTGAGGGTGGTGGTTTTATATATAGGGTGACTGGGAGGAAGTTACGTGGAGATGAAGAGGAGGGGTCGAGGGTCGGTTTTAGGAGACGAAGGGGTCGGGGCTGTGGGGGTTTTAGGAAGTTACTGTAGATGTAGAGTCGCGGGTTCGGGTGAGAGGGTCTAGGTTAGTGGGTATGGGATTCGGTTTTGGTTTGGTTTAGGTTGGTTTTGGTTGATTTAATATATATATATATATATATATATATATATGGCCATCTAAAAATAGTTTTGGACTTCAATAAATTTTTAAAAAATTATACAATACTCTATTAATAGTTGTACACCAAAAAAAATATTTTTTGTATAATATTAATAATTAATTAAATACACATAATTATAAATCCATGAATATTATATATATTAAATGGCTAAAAATTAAAGAAAATTTTCCCTTAAAATCAGTAATTACAAATAATAAAATTAAAATTTAATTCTATAAAAATTAGGGTGTTTATAGGAACCTCCTAGCTCGGTCCAACTCGGTCACTATTAAGGTGGAAGCAAACCGACAAAGCTTGCAGAACTCCGTCGCATAGCCGTCGATTGTCCTCGCCATCTTCCTGAGGTTATTAAACCTCTGTTGTAAATTATAATGTGACACTGCATCATAGTACCAAGTCTTAAATCTTTTACTGAAATCTGCCCATGGTATCATGTCACGCCCCAGTCCCAAAAATACGTAGGACTAGGACACGTAAGCATGCCAGCCGCATGGATATGGCAACTCCAATATATGGAAACCAAATCCATACGTACGCTGTAATATGAATATAAAATCTACAAGTGGTATAAAATGTAATACAAGTCACAGGGTAAAATCTAAATCTCATCCACCAAAATTATATAAAAATAAATAACCAGTATCTATGAAACAAGATCTCAATAAGAAGTATCTAAGGATGATAGTTGGATGGAAACAAATCCACTACCAACTCGAATATAAGAGCAAATACAATATGAGTACAACACCACAACACAATATAAGAATACCAGCTATCCATCACAGATCGAAAAGAAGACATCCTCGGATCACATGTAACCATCCAAATCTCCGCTCCTGCAAATACTCAAGAAAAGATACACCTGGCAGCGGACCAGGTCCTCAGAGGGACGTAACAAGATACAGAAAATACGAGCCAATTTAAATATAGTAAACATGCATATGGTTTGAAAATAGATAAGTACGCTGTACATGACAATCTATATGAATGCAAATGAGGACAACTTTTTGACGTATGGGCAAGGGTAGGCTACTCGATCTACCTCACAACTCACACACACGTCAATGGACATCAGAAATCGACATACCGCGGGGGTAGCGACCAGCGAGACTCCAAAAATTGACATACCGCGGGGGTAGCGACCAGCGCGACACACGCCCGTAGTGCGAACTATATACTACGGTTTACCAGAGTGGTTAAAAGCCCATACGCCTAATGATTGTCCTCTCATGATACTAGGTGTCAAGTGTGTGTCAACATATTTAATATATATAGTAATGACTGAACGAACTACACATGCAATGAATAAACAGAAATATAAATAGCATGCAAAGTACTGTAAACAATTTGGCAAGATATCTTGCCTGGGGTCCTGCTGCTGGTATGAATCAGAGTCCAAGTCACAGTCCAAATAGCCTATGTATTACAAATTTATCACGTCAAAAGATAATTTATTTTAATTTATTTAATTCTGGAATAATTACTCTAAAATCCTATTTTAATCTTATTATTCTGATTTTTATGTTAATTCCTAAATTTTGTTCAAAGAAACTAAATTTTATCAACTCGAGACTCATGGCACGCAAATCGAGGCGATCTGTTGACCGAAAAGTCAACCGACACAAACTCAATTTTCATGCATGATTTTTTATAGATTTTAGTGTCAAAAACATGCTGGAATTTACGGCTCGTCCGAATTCAAATTCGTTTGGGAATTATGGCACATACAAATTTTGTATTATGCACCGATGGTTAAATTCTAACCTAGAAGTTCTACAGAATTAATAGTATATAAATACTTCAAATTAAATTCTGAGAAAAATATATGTCGATGAACTCGATATTATCTTTCCGAAACTTTAAACGGTTCATGATTCTGATTCATGGTTCTCCCGGAATCGTGAAAACATCGAAACACGTCTATTTTCGGACATGCTATGCTCTACGAATTTTACAGAATTTAATACTCATAATTTAGAAAAACAATTTATATAATCAGAAACCTAACCTCATTATCGTTCTAACAAAAAAAACTGGAGCACGTTTGGAGTCCGGAGCTAGGAGATATCGTCTTTTTAATTCGTCATAACTAGTAGAAAATGAGGCTGAATTTATGACAAATTTTGACTATTTTTGGACGAAAAAGAGAGGAATTTGGGGAAGAAAAATATGAAGGATGAGGTATTTATAATGCTGGACACTACTTAATTAAATACGACTAGGATTGATTAATTTGGATAGGATTATGATGAATTTAAATAAGGATAGGATATGCATGAAGTTGATTTCCTAGTAGGTTCAGGATTTGAATTAATTTAAAATAGATTTTCAATTTATCTCAATAATTTATAATCTTAAATATAATTAAATATAATACAAATAATTTATAAAATCTTATTAATATCGATTAACACTAAATTAGCATCTATCTAATATTAAGACTATATATATCCAAATAAATCCTAATTAATTTCAAAAATCTAAAATAACCTAAAAATGATTCTAAATAAATATTTATATAAGTAAATATATCAAGAAATTCATTTGCTAATTAAATAACAGAATACTCTAAAGAAATTCAATATCTATAATAATATAAAATATACACAAAATATTTATTTTGGGTGAGGGGGTTTACATATCAGCACCAACACCGAAACCTCCTAAGCTGTCCACCAATCGTGGGCCAAATCTAGCAATTGCAGCTAACCACTACTTCTCGCTCCCTAGCCGAAACTTCTGCTGCCTCGATTATGGCCTCACTATCCAGAAGCCATGCATCAGACACAATCACATCTTCAATACTATAAAAGTATGGGAGATGGAGATGCCTAAAACTGTTCACAAAATTATAGATGTGAGAACCACCTCGCTCCATGGCCGTCTGGACTGACTAGGTGAGAACGTCACTCTGTCACTGATGAGTCGTCATGAAGCCCGTCAGAACGTCTATAAGTGCTCGAACAATATCTAGATGCTATGGCAGAATTGGCTATACTGGTACAACTAGCGGATCAGGCTGAATATGCTATTCTACTCCGAGATCTATCCTCGACTATGCTCCTGAATGCTGAAGTTGAGCCCCAGGAATCAGCTGACCATCAGGATGTTGATCTGCCATTGTCTGAGTCTGAATGATCTGATCAGAAGGACCAGGAATAGTGCCCTAAAAAGTCGAAGGACACAAGGATCAAATCGAAGTACAGGATAGAGCAAGGTTGAAAGTAGATAACAGGTCAAAGATATATGATAGTACAAAAAGAGATCAAGGAGGAGCAAATATGATCGAGACTTCTATAATGATAACCCCTACACATCTGAATATTAGACCTGTATAGGCCACCACTAAAACCCTGTCAGGCCCTAGAACCAGAATACTGGAGAGCGGGGGCCGACAAAGCCAGCTACGTATACCATAGTACTCCAGTACCCCAAGATACGGTCACGACGGTGAATAGATATGGGGGGTTAATACTATAAGCCATCAGTCACCCTAGGTCAAACAATCCTAGTATCTCAACCATAGGCAGGAATCCACAATAAAGAAGAAATATGATCATCAGAAGTAAAATAGTAAAGCATCACAAACCATATATACATAGATGATCATGAAGCTAGTAATACAAAATAAAGAACTAGCAAGAATATAAGTCATACATGATCAACTCTAGCTATAGTCTAGAATATGTTAATCATATCAAGCCCAGTAGGCGATGTAACAAGTCCAAAATATGAGCTGACATATGCTCGGGGCTAAATACCATAAATGAATATGTACAACAAGTGAGAGAACAAAATAGAAACTCACTCAATCGGTCTTGTGCTCCATGTATTCACCATCCTCGGAAATGTACAAAAGATTATTTGGCTCCGCTACTGGATCTGGCCAAGCAAAATCAGTTAGGTCAGACCCCAAATAGCATGTACCAAAAAAAGGAGACCAAACTATGAACTAAAACCAACAATACAACATAGACCTACAGGATCTTAAGCAACATGTAACTACTAAAAATAATATAAAGTGCACCAAGAAACAAGAAAATAAAAATAGGGAACATGTAAAGTAAACTGGACGGGTGATATGTACGGGATAAGGTGAACATATACGGGGTCATACAAGGTGAATATATACGGGATCATGCAAGGTAAACAGTGGCATATAAGTAAATGAGTACATATAGCATATACAACAACTGTGCAAGAAAAGTAAACGAGAAAGAAAATATCATAGTATCAGAATCATGGCAAGGGCAAGAAAGTATAAACAAAATAAGACAAGATCTAGTACAAGAGCATAGCAATAAATGGTCTCCATCCAACAATCACGGCCAAACAAGAAGTACGGCTTGCTATGTTAGCTAATGAGGGTTATCACAAGTCCTAATTATTAACAAGATGCAATAACTAAAAAAATTTTGGTTGCATGACCTGTAGTCTATCCAAGCTATCCGGACCATAAAATAATCAAAGATGTACTGGTGCCCCACTCAACGGTGTACTAAAAATGTGCCTTACTCGATGGCATACTACAAATCTATTATGGCTGACGTCAAGATAATGGAACTGCATGCAACCTAGAGATTCTCTCCACCTGATGCTCTAATTATTTAAACTAGTCATTAATCCTTAGCAGTTTATTTCAGGATTTTGGGTGTGGCATTCCGCAGAATCTATTCTAGACATGTTGCTCCCCGCGGGGATGAACTAGATAGGACAATGATTTGACAAGCACAAGCACAAGACTACATAAAAATACAACCAAACGATTATAGGCATTATGAGCGTACGCTATAACAATCCACAATAGGTAAAATACGGGTCGAGAATTAGGAGTGCACCACTATGGGCCACTGTCTGGTAGCTAGAAGACAAATATATAATGGGTAGGTGTCCCAAACTATAACAATATAGGTGTATAATGGGAAGGTGTCCCAAACTATACCAATACAGGTGTATAATGGATAGGTGTCCCAAACAATACCAATACGGGTCTGGACAGATATATAATGGGTAGGTGTCCCCAAAACTATACACGGCAGGTGTATAATGTGTAGGTGGCCCCAAAAACTATATATGATGTCAAAATGGAATGGGTATGGTACAGTAAACAAATAAGAGAAAAAAATCTCGAGAAAACATATACATGCAATATATGCGCACGAGCGCCAAGCAAAAGCAGTAAAAAGTATATTAAAAAATAAAACATATGCAAAAGAGAACACAATCGGTATACCGTAGTATACTGTCTATATGTCATCCAAGACTAAGTAGGTAAGGCAGGAAAAATAATTCAGGGCAATTGGTATACTGTCGGTTTACTCCAGTATACCGTTGGTATGCCGGTCGAATGGTAGAAAAAGACGGCAGTTAAACGATTCTAACAAATCGGTATACCATCGGTACAAACTAGTATACCATCGGTATGCCGATTTTGGTTACAACAGGTTTCTAGGATTTCAAGTCGGGCCAAATTGGTATACTGTCGGTATACACATGTATACCATCGGTATGCCAGTTCTCATAGGCAACTCTAGAAAAAGTCAAAGAAGGATGGGTTTACGGTACCAAAATCTCGTTCTGAAACTTAATAGAAATTAGTCTGACAAGTTGTCAAGTCTAATGGTAAGTCTCATATAGCATATATACTAAGTCTCATGGCAATCACTCCGGTTATCATTTTTTATACCGAAATACCTAACTAGTAAATATCAGGGTTTCTACTGAAAAAGTCAAAATCAAACTCAAAATAAATTTTGAAACATACACAGGGTTAGAAATCACTAGATAAACATATTTAAAAAAACTACTAACATGAAATTCTAAGCATAAACTATCAAGAGAATCAAAAATTATAGTAAAGTAAAGTCGTTCAAGATTTTGGCAAGATGTATTTGTCTCTAGTCAAGCTCCCAGCCTTAACCTTCAACTCCACTACCAAGAGGGGTTCAAAAATCACACTATTAGACCTCAAGACCAAGCTCCTATCTCTCATGAAAAAAGGAGAAGAAATGAAGAAGTGAAAAAAGAAAGAAAAGAGAGAGGAGAGAGAAAATTAATTCATATATATATAAGAGGTAATTTAATCGTGACCGTTCGATCTGCCTCGTCAGCGATCCAAGTCACAAGTTAAATCAATCTCGACTACTCAAAACTAAACCAAACCAATGGCTTATGGAAAGTATCGAACACTATTTATGAAAATATCTCACAAAAATATCTCAAAAATATCTCAAAAGCAAAAAAAAATCTGCTGAATGGTATTCCGCCGGTATGCCGATCAGGTAGTAAAGTTCTAATTTTGAGAAAATTTTAAGATTTTATGAGATCCAATAAAATATAGTACATATATTATAAAATATGTATCCATATACCAATACAGATACTGTGAGACGGGTCTCACAGAATGTACTTGCCTGTGGTCCTGAGCTATAAACACAAATCAGTGTTTAAACTGGAGTCCAAGTGACCTATATATAAATTTTATGTCAATAAATAATTTGGAAATAAGAACAAGCTTAACTAGCTTAATTTAGGTTTCTAGGTCAATTATAGATTAATATGATAAAACTAGATCAATACCTATTTTTGGGTTTTCTAATACCTATTTAGTTGTCATATATAGCTATCGTAGCTAGGACAAGGCTATTTCTAGATTTTTTAGTCATATCCTATAGGAATAGGCATTCTAGGTATCATATACTATATATATACTTATCTAGACTCTTATATCCAAGTATCATATATTACCTTACCTATTTACCTAATACCTTAACTCATTATCCAAATATCTTGATTTCTTGCCTTAACCACTACCCAATATATATATATATATATATATATATATATATATATATATATATATATATATATATCTTAACACTTACCCTAAGATACTAACCAATGACAACCTACACTTATCCAATACCCAAATATCACACTAATAACTTAACATTAGTGTAGAAGAATAGAAAATCCCAGATCCATGTGCTTGTACTACATGCTGCATATAACCGAAGAGTTCAAGACGCCCATGCGATATAAAGCTCATGCAGCAATGGGCAACGGTCCTGAAAGCATGCGACAAAGAGCCTAGGCACATGCAAGCTTCCCACATGGGGATCACTTTTGTCAGTTGAACTAACAGGCTTTTATTGCTCTGAGAACTTCGTATTGGTGCAGACATCAGACATCAGTGTGTACGTTACCATGGTAATTACTTTGTCAATCATGCCATATGTTTTCTGACAGAAGGAGTCTGCATGCGGCAAAGCCCTCACACGACGCAGTCTACAGCGGCAAGACACTCATGCAATAAAAGTTTTATATGGTAGTGTCCCTTTGAATCTTTATGCGACGAAAGTTTCATGCGACAGTGTCCCTTCAAATTTTTATGCAATTCCTCATGCGGTTTATCATTCATGTGATAACATCACCTGGAGGCATCATGTGGTAGTGATCCCATAAGCCTTTATACGGCAGAATATTTCTGTTGTAACCGACAGAGATCCTCAACATTCAGCATATGCCACGCGTCAAGTTGACTAGGTCATACATGCAACTAATATAAAGGGCCCAGATTACATAGGCACATGCTAAGATCTAAGCAAATAACTAATTCTAAAAAATGTGGCAGTTGAATCACGACATGTACGCGTAGGTTGCAACTGTATTCTTTTGAGAATGCCATGCAGCAGCACAAAATCCGCCAGCATGGACTAAAATTAGTAATTTTTAGCACACACGTATGCATAGATATTCAGTACAAATGGCTATAAATAGCATGAACCTGTACGTTGACACAGTCAAAGAGAGCAAGTGGAGCCTAATTGTTGTTCTTCTTGCCAGTGAGCCAGAGACCTAGTAATTCCCTTTCGTCGTTCGATCGTTAACAGAGTAAAGGAGTCAGCTGCAGTACTCAATCTCCATCGTCATACTTTCCCATATCTCAACACTTGTACTTAGAATTCCCAGTATTATGATTCATATGTACTTTCTTGTTGTAACTTGCTTAATACAAAAGTTAGCAAAACTTTTATATTTTTGTAATGGCAACAAATCTGGCGAGTGCTGGGGAACTTTCTTCTCCATCGACGAGAAGGTTGTGACGCAATTGAAAACGACGAAGCTGGGCTCAACCCAAAATATGTTGATCGTGTGCTTTGACCTACAGGATTTTGAGGACATACTCTCGGGGGATAGCTCAAACCCCTCACCAAGGCTAACAAAGCCTAAAAAGTCCCATATGACCTGGGTGGTCAAGACCAGTGCATCGCACCCTAGGACTGTAAAGGATGTGCTAAGGCTAGAGATGCACATCCTATCTCTGCTCCCGTAGTTGTATATCAGGGAGGAAAATCCTCACAGAAGTGTCATACACACATTTCTGCGAGGAAATTTGAGGCTCTGGCTCTGGCCACTCACCGCATCACAGAAGGTGTCAAGTGTTGCCATCTGAGAAGTCGCACACCTCAGCCAGGTAGAAAAGTGCTAAGATTCCCTCCAAGGCCGTGCGTCCAGCTCTCTTGGCTGCACACATCCGAAGGAAGAGCATGCGCCAAGATAGGATGTGCCAACTCTGGAGTAAAGGCTCCAATGGGCAAGAGAGCTTGGCAAAAGTTCAGAAGTTGCGGGTAAAGCAATTCAGGGCTATGCTAGCCCACCATCTCTACTACCGCACTCCATGCACAACGAGAAGGACTTGAAGGCAAGGACCTCTAAAAAAAGCCATGTGTGTCGCACCCAACATCAGGCGCATGTGAACCGAACGTGTGCCAAAGCTGGAAAGAAAGATTCTATCTTTGATAGGATCTCATGTGACAAATACTCCATGCACTAGCTTCCTGGATATGGTGTTAACTTGGACTCTGTGTACTATATGCTAGCATGCACCATTTTATAGTGGTCTAGGATAGTGTGAGCCATGCGCGTTGAAGTGACTGCTCAAACAACTGACCATAAGCATCCGCCATTAACTGTTATGTGCACTGCTAATGGCGAGTTATACCAGACTGACCCATGCGCTCAGCTTGTCTGCGCATGAAGTGGGTCAGTCCTATAAGTCTTCCTGGGATAACTTGGGTGTATGCGCTGAAACTAGGAGCAAATACTATGACAACAGACCCATGCGCCCAATGTGGTTGTACGCATGAAGTGGGTCAATTTTATGATAAATCTTTCATAAATGATCTGGGTGCAATCTCTGCACAGAAATCAGGTTAGGGAGCAAAAACCCCGTCAATACACCCATATGTACGGTTCGACCGTACACATAAAGTGGGTATAAAAGTAAAAAAATTCTCATCAGATTTGCGTCACGTGATAAGTCACAAGCGCAAGACGAGAGAAACATCTACTACACATAAAGTACCATATCCAGGGCACACTTGTGATAGTATTATCATTAATTGTTACTACACCAAGATAGCCACCCCTCCAACCAAGCAACCTGTATTCCATTGACTGCAAATACTTGCACTGATTCGACAGCGTCTCAAAAAATAGGTGCAAACTAAAGAACCGAAAGACGACAATGGTTTGGTTATATTTCAATAAGTCAAATTTGGGAACAAGTATTGATTCGGATTTTGGTTCCATGTGCAGGCTTTATGTAGAATTTTCTGAGGTCGATAATTTACCTCGATGCGGGCAGAAGTACAGAGTCATACATCGTGCAAAGGGAATCGGTGGATTAGTTTAGAGCAGTATAGAAATACGGGACTTAAGCGATGGTGTGGTCTTCCTTAATCCATTTTGGTTGGATGATTGAGAAATACGACATGCTCATATGGTTATACCAGTTAAGTGAATCATGCTTCACATCAGACAACGAGATTTGGGGTTAGGCTGTATTGACTCAGGTGACGCGATAGGCTGTGTCAGCTCAGTAGATCATTAGGAAGATGAGTATAAGGTAGGCGGGCCCTGACCCTTTTCCTCTAATCCTTTATGCTTATAAAAACATATCAGTTGCATGCTAGCGATATCATAGATTCAACATACGTAGTTCAAAGAATAAAAGTTGTAACATAAGTTGAACACTAAGATAGAACATTAAAACAAAGTATATCGAGGCAAGCATCAAGCGCACGAGTATAAAACGAGAATACTTCATTAACAAAGCAATAAAGTTGTGGTGCAATGCCACTAAATTGTATCAAACGGAACATGCTTTAGAGCACAAGAATCATAGAATGATTCGTCAAACGAAGTATGCAGTTGCGGTTCAAAATCATACAACTGTGTCAGATGGGGCATGGTGCCATGGAACTATCGATCAGGGATAGGGCACCATGGAACACGATATCAGAAAGGGAATTGTGCCATGGAACTATCGTTCAGGGATATAGCACCATAGAATATTGTGTCAAGAAGCGGCATGGTGACTCGATATGTTGGGACCTACGGATCACCCAACCGGAATATCAATCGGTTTATGCCACGAGTATAGTTTAGTAGGGAGAGTAGACTCATACCTCGCCGTGCTTACATTTGAAATATTGCATTATAAATGGTCATGGAAAGCCTGTGCACGGGCTTGGTATTCCTCAAACGAGATGCAATATGGTACCCAAAAGGATGACGGGGGCGACCAGAATTGTTCTGTCTAGGAGGAATTTGTGAGTGCTTTTCTAGCACGGTATAGCATGCTTTCAAACGGGTTTGCTACTCAGTGCTAAAATGACTATCATATACCTTGAAAATGGCATTGGGGATCTCAGGTCAACTCAGACTAAGAGGATGTGCCACTAATGACTGTGACTTACTCAAGTTCTAGAGGGCTTGCAACTTGACTGAGAGGGTGTACCATAATGTTAAGAATAAGTCCAATCATACGTATCTCCAGTGACCTTCATATAGACAAAGTATACATTAACTAACGTCTGATGTAGGGGTAAGAAAATTGTTAGTCTTCCATCAGTGCAATGGTGTGTGCATCCAATTTTGATATGTCACAACGAGTTGCATTAGAAGTATAACATGAACGAGTGACGCATTTCAGTATTCATATGCGGTGGGCTATCTAACGTATTAAATATGAGGATGAATGTCACCTTAACTCGAGCAAGAGGGTGCATATCAGCTATATTTATAGTTGTTATTCCGTGAGGCGACCCAACGTGTTTCATGCGTTACAGACATGATTTGAGTATAACATGCATAGTTATCGAGACGATCGAGTATAAAAAGTTTACCTACCGGCATGCGATTGAGTATAACATACTTATCTGCTTAAGTGAATTCAATGTTATATATGTGAATATGCATTCATAACTTCAAGGTTTACATGCGAACATAATTTACTGCTTTTGATGCAAGCCTCAAACATGAACTAAAATTTATCTAAGTTCTAATAGAAAGTTCACCATATAATCTGTATGCTTCACATGATTACTTAGTGTTAGTTTAGGCAAGTGTGTTGTCATACTCACTAGTATAAGATGCATACTGATCCTCCAACCCCCCAGGTATAAAAGATCGCTCGAACCTACCATAGGCGTTGGAATCTCGGAATGGCATCATGCAGGTGTTTGGCCGAGATGTGTGCTTGATATACGAATACATGATGTATATAACAGTAGAATCCTTTATGAGCAAAAGAGATCAATGAGTGTTGTAAGCCAACTTGGCATATTCAATTAGGCTATTTAATCCTTTGTAACCGCTGTAATTATTAATAAAACTCTAAGTATTTTATTATGACTCTATAAATCTTCTGTTACAACTCAGTATTTTCTATAAAAACTATTATGTTGTATCTTCTTGCCTTGTGTGTTATAAAACCTACGCACGCACGACATCACGTCCGGGGGACGATTATTGATTCCACGGAGTCGGGGCATGACATGATCGGTGCTTGAACGTCAGGATGGGTAGTCGGCGACGACAAAGGGTCGGTGGCGTACTCGACGGCCACAGCCTTGCCCTTGTCAGACTTCTTCATGGAGGAGAAGGAATCTTTTAGGGCCATTTTGAAAGAGAAGTGAAGTGGGGAAGGCTGAAAACTTAGAGAGAAATTCTAAAACTCGAGAAAAGTAAAGCTTTCTCTCTCATCCAGAAGCAGTATTTATAGGTTGAGCCTATTCGCCATTTACGGCTGTTCGTATGTGCATTCTTGGAGAAGAATCATATGCAAACATCATATTCATACTTATGTGATGTCTTGATTAGCATAACATTTAGTGTTTATGTACAAAACTGATAACTCGATTCTCGTGCCTATGTCCCGGCGTCGCTACGGGATTTCAGAAAGGTTTTGTTGGTTCAGAAAATCGAAGAAGCTTGGACCGGCTGGCAGTGAAGACTCTGTTCACCTACGGTTATATGCATCAAAGAACCTATTTAGCAGCAGTATGCGCCAAATATTATGCACGAAGTTGATTTCTTCCCCATGCTTCTTTAAAAGTATTTCAAACTTGTTTAAATATTAAAAACTTTGAAGAGAGTCTTGTAGAAGCATAGAAAATCTAGGTCCATGCACATAACATCTCTATGCAGAGTTACTTATTTCTTATTCTGGATAAGTAAAAACTAGTACTATGCACATGGAAGGCCAAAGTCAGTAAACTTTGGAATTTTATGAAGAAGACCATGCGCTATATGCTAGAAGCTATGCACTGAAGTATTAATTTTAAAGAAGTTTATGCGGCAAGAGCATTAGGCGCATACTGCCTACCCGCATAAGTCGATCTGATACTGTATTAAAAGTTACGTTGCTTCATAACATGTGCAGATAATGGTTACACATAAAATATTAACACTTACATTTGCGTAATTATTACATTTGTCTATATACTGTAGAGAAGTACAATGTGATACTATGCGCGATGGCCTATGCATAATCGATCAACCGAATCAGGCGCATAGGAATATTCATGTGGAGGAATCCTCGAAGTTCTTTCTCCTCATCATGCGCGACTGGAAGTGATAGTGATGAAGATAAGGGGATTATGCGTAGTCATGCATATTAATGCACATACCTTTCAGTTGACAGTAGCTGCATTAAAATAGGTTTTGAACCGTCGTAACGCATGCCACGTATCAGGTAGACCGTAATACGTGCATACGTTCATATCCACTTTATTTGCTGGAGTTATTACAGAATACTATGTGTAGACAACTTCTTATGCCCATGAAGCAAAAAATGGTAAATTTTTATGTTCTATGAGCACATAGTCGTTACAGTGAGAATGACTATAAATAGCTGGGACATATGCTTCCCAAACCATTGAAAGTTGACTGCTTTTGAGACTAATTGTTGCCCAAGTCTGCTAGTGAGCCAGAGTTAGCAAGTTTTTCTCCAAATCTTCGTCTTCGGATCACCAACGAAGTAGAGAGGTCAGCTGCACAACTTGACCGTCACGCTTTTTCAGAATTTTATACTTAAAGTTCTTAGATTTTAGAATTCTTTATATTATTTTGTAATTTGCAAATAAAGAATACACACTTTTTTGTAATGTCTATACCTCCAAGGTTAGGGTTACCTGTTTTTGTAAACTTATGGCCCCTAGTGTCGGGTTACTTGACCACCCTGTGGCCCAAAGGGTCGAGTTTTCTTTCTTACCGTGGTTTTATTAAAAAGTTGCAGTATTTGTATTTTGTTTCTTCAAAAATTCATGTGTGCATAGTTGTTCTTACTTGCATTAGTATAGTTTTAGTCGTGGTACATCCCGTTGGTTATATCTTATCTTTTAATTTTCTTTTAATGTTATATTTTGTAACACTATATATATATATATATATATATATATATATATATATATATATATATATATATATATATATATATATATATTATGTATCTTGCTATATCCCTTTTGAGGACATGGTTTTCTTCTAGGTTTAGTTCAGTAGATTATGCATAGCTTGATTCCAATAAATCATTAGTGGTTATGTCCTCAAGTTCCGGTATCATCCGTGGTATATTTTTACTCTGTAATTTTTATTCTGCTATTAGCCTAGTTTTTTAATCTATTCTCTTATTCTCACTTGTTAAGACGTGTTCTATGGGGTGAACGACTATAGTACATATTGTCCATTCTTTATATTCGTACTTTGTGTGGATTGAGATGTAGTTAGTGTGGTAGTCATATTGATAAATAGATAGCATTATCCGATCTTTAGCCAGCATATACGTATTTGAGTTGGGGTGGGGTCCGTTTGATATATAGTTGGCCATTGTCACGTGTCTCAGTCATATGTATTTTAGGACTGTGGCATGACAACAGGTTTTTAGATAATGTAGAATTTTATAATCCCTCAACACTAATTTCCTAAATACTTAAAATTGGATACCTAATCTTGTTATTTTCCTAATTAAATAAATGTATTGTCCTATTTTTAATAATTAAAATTTAATTTCTTATTAGTTAATCTACTTATTTAATTTCTAAATAAAAATCAAATTTTGAATTTAGATCTATTTGAAGTTTCAAGTAGATTCAAACTCTTACTTTGTAATTAGATCTTCTAGAAATCCCCTAGCTTCTAGAAAATCAATTAAAATACAAACTAAACCAATCACAAGTCAATATCTAAACCAAAATTTGAAATTTAAACCAAAAAAATTATATTTACAAATTACAAATACTTTTTATAAATTCAATTTTGCACATCTTATTTATAATTGCATTTATTGATCTCCTGATACGATAAAAAATATCCCAATCGAGATCTATAATTTTAATTCCTATGCCATTTCTCCTCCAGCTTTCTTCCTCCTCCTCCTAGCCCACCGCCCTTTAGCGAGTCTTCCACCAATAACCCGTTGTTGCCTGCTGATTGCTCGATCCTGAAACTGCGTTACTTTTACCTCTACTGACAAAGGAAACGGATATTGTTGACTCCGATTCCTTAACTGAGCTCGCCACTAATAGACTTTGTGAGCTCGTTGGCCTCCCCAACATCGACCATCGCCGACGGTCAATTTCCCTCTGACCGATCATAATAGCGTCTGGGATACTTTATTGCTTTTTATGTAATGTGACATTACTACTTCTTGATTGATAGTTTGAGATATAGGATTGCTAGTAAGCCATAAGACATGTTGATGGTTTTTAGATAATATTCCCTTGTCTTCATACATCCGTGACCGTACTTCGGGTGTTAACATAGTCTGTAGTCTTACCATATTGCGCCTTTGTTCTCTATATTCTGATACTAAGAGGTGACAAGTATCTTGGGAATAAACTCAAATAAATCATGCATGACGATGCTAAGATCTCGATGATAATTGATTGCCCCTACGATCTTTGTTTGGATATCAATGGATTTGTTCTCTTTCTCCTTTTACAACTTAAACTATGGTTACTGGGAATAAACTACTTATCCATTTAGCAATAAGATATCGATCTTAGCAACAATATGACATAATAAGCAGAGAAATAATTGATAATTATTAAGAGAAAGCTATATAGGGTCTTTTCCTCTACTTCAAAAGGTATGCACACTTTTTACCCTAAAGCTCTACCAAATTCTATAGACTACACATCTTAATTCTAACTTGAGCGTCAGAGTGGAACCAGGGGATTACCCAGCCCAAAGGTTTGTTTGTGTACGCAGAAAGAGGACTCTTTATCCAACATTGTCAGAGACCCTTTAGTTAACTCTACACCCAACCTAATTCGTCCGCATACTTCACATCTTAAGAAAAAGTTTCCATGTCAATTTTTTTTTATTGTACTCAACAATAGACAACAAAATTGAAATTACAATTCTATCTTTATGAGGCTAATTTATCTTTAAATATTCTAACTATCTAAGTTCTAAAACTTGTTAACTTAACAATGTTTCTATTAGCAAGTTGCTACCCCCAACTACTAATCGTTTGCCACTTAATACATTTGATTACCTCTTTTGTCAAAATTAACATAACAATTCTTAGCTTTTGTTAATTTAACCAGATAATCAAATAAGTTTGCCAAAAAAATAAAATAATATCTTATATTCACAAACTATCTATCTTCCTCTTTCCACTTATCTCCATCACCACATTCTTCAAAGCTCTATCCACCACCCACCCTTTCACACACTTGTCTGATATATCCATACACCACCCATGCCCCTTCCATCTTCCATCCCTGCCCTATTACACCCAACTCACTAACTCCTCCCTACCCTCCACACTCCCTTGTTCGTCCCTAACTCACCATTTCTCTACCTGTCTTATCCGGCTCGACCATCATGACCCGTCCCCTCCTCAATCTCTACCACCTTCTCGACCACCATTCTTTCCTCATTCCCTATATCCACTATTATTATCATAGGTTATAATGAAAAGAAGTCAAAGATTTTTTTTTGTAATGATAGATCGTAATGTAGTGAGGAAAAATTGAACTATTTTTCATATAATTTTTTTGACATGTAACAACAAATTTACAAAAAAAAATTCTACATTAGATATTAATTATAAAATTTTAATACTTGAGGGTAGTAAGTCACTAGTAAAACACATTTCAAGGTAGAAAGTTGAAAAAAATTGATAGTTGGTGGTATTTAAAGACAAACTAGCCTATTATGAATATGTGGCAGAAATAAGAAATCTTGTGATTCACATCTTTTAATTATAAGAAAAATAAAATTATTGTTATATTGAAATTGACTATAATTTCACTTAAAGTCACTTGCTCGTATTATAATTCAACTATTGGATTGTATCTTGCTTCCAGTTGAGCGTTCAAAGGGTGGTGACAATAGAGTTGATAGTTTAGTCACACATTGGATAGAAAATGGGATCATGAGGTGTAGATAATTGTAATTGGTTCATGACTTATACAAAAATTCTCTTTTAAGACATATGGGTTCAATTCAATATCGCACCTCATGGACCAACTCCGGTTCGGGTCACACCGTATTTCCAACAAGTGATATCAGATCCCATGGTTACGGGACTGGTTTTATTACACCCCGATTCCTGTAAGGGGCCGATTGTCCTCGCTTAGCGTCTTGCGGAACCGATCATCCTCGCATGAGAGTGATGACGTACAAGCGTAAGTTGCGCTTATACAAGGCCAAAGCTCGAACAAGGGAAAGTAAGCTATTCAAGACGGAAGCAGCGGCACAATATTGCAGAAAAGTAAAGAATATAATTGCATAAGAAAATGAGCTCTTTATTGATATTCAAGATATGTTACAACTGGCGCTTGGTCAAGATTACAATTCGCTCAAGCTCTCTTTCTCTCAATTATAATGACATCATTCCATATATTACATCCCTTTATACAAAAGCAGCTCAAAATATCTCGATACGGCTCAAGGCATCGACTCCAGATCCTCGGCTCCTAAGAATGAGGATATGTTATCGCTTCTTCGGATGATCCAATATCTGCGAACAAGCAAACTTGTGGAGGTCAGCACTTAAATCTTCCGCTCTTCGAGGATGTCCTCAGCATCGAGTTGGGGAAAGTACTAGTGAGTATAAAAGCTACAAACAGAAGCAACACTCTCTAAAACCAACACTAAGTAAGCATGTGACAAAATATTACATTACTAGTGATCTTGCTACTTTTTTCCTAGGTTTATTTCATACAGCACAAGATTAGAGTCAGATTTCTTCTTTCAAAAATATATCTTTGAAAATAGTTTGCATGTATAATACATTCAAGCATGCTATAGGGATAGTATTCTATCGTTCAGTGCGCAACATGTATCGTGAGCCATATTCATTTAACTCTTAGGAACAAAATCTAACGCTAATGGACTGTTCATCTCAATTCAAAGCAGTAGTACATCTAGTGGACTATTCAATTCAGTTCAGTGGACAACAACATATTTAAGTAAAACAGATACATCTCATTATATATATATATGATAAGGAACATAAGGAATATAATTAATCACTTATTTAGTGATCCTTACCCATTGTCGAACGGTTATCCCTACAATAGACAAACAAGTTAGCAATAATTTGCATATATGAATAAGGGTTATATTTTTTATTCGTTCCTGCATCAAACAGTTAGGTATGCAAGAAGGCTAACCTAGCATGCGCCCTAACTATATGATGGCCCATGGAAACCCATGATTAGCAGTTGGGACGTTCAAGCCCATCTTACTAATAGACTAACACCCTTTCTAACCATGAACAAGGTGCCATGTTCTCTCCTAGGCTAAACGATTTCAGTGCCCCAGGAACCGATCGAGAAGGTACGTCCTTATGTATAAGTTTTTCCAGACCGATGCATGAATGCACTTCTATCAGATAGCATACAATACAAGCAGGCAATAATCAAGCAAACTCTTTTATATTGATGTACGGGGCACGTAACCATCAATTATTTTCTTCTTACTTAGCCCCGTACTCGATGTATGGGGCATGTAACAATCGATGTACGGGGCATCTAACCATCATTGTACCAGAGTCGTAACCATCAAGTACTGGCCTGTATCATCTCTTATTTTAGTTCAAGCATTCAAACAGTTCTATCTTTTAAAACGATACAAAAAGCATGCAAGCAATATCTATTAAAATAGATATGGCACCGTTCTTCTATCTCTTTTAACTAAAGCATACTATTATACTCTTACTTAGCATACAATGGATTCACAAGTTCAAGCAATATTTTACTCTTTCTTATTAGCATGGTAATAGTTCATTCAATAATCGTGTTAGGGTAACCTAGCATGCAATATTCTATACTTTTACTAAGCATGGCAAGGTTCATTCAATAACGGTGATCGTGTAACTTAGCATACAATATTTCTATTTTGACTTAGCATGGCAATGATTCTCTCTCTTTTAGACAAGCATACAAGTTCACTAGTTAAGCATGCATGTTCTCGTTCTATCATTCTCATACGAACGTTATCTATTTAGCAAATAAGCATTACAAAAACTCATATTCATTATTAAGGCGTGAAAGAATCAGAGAATGAATTTTTTCTCACTCACCCAGATTAATCATCTTATTTTTCGATCGAGGAACTCTTCGAGAAGGCTCCCGCTCGAGCCAGCCAAACGATATCTCTTGTAAATAGTGTCAACGCGAAGCGGAACACTACAGGTTTGGATGACTCTAATTTGTTCGGGACATATGTGCTAAACATTTATGCGTATAATCAGACTGATTATACGACTCTCTTCTCAAGATGGAGTTAGGATCATTCCCTATAAGGTGGTCTGATAGCGGATCAGGTCTAAGGTTAGAGGCAACTATACAAATTGTAAAACCCCTAATTTTAAAAATCGAATTAATTATTTAATTAAATCATTTAATTGAATTGCATTATTACGTAGTATATTAGAAAATATAATTTATTGGATTTAATTATTAGGTAAATATGCATTAGAAAATTTATGGAGCAAACTATTATTTTATCTTATTTTATTTTATGTAGGAGACCTTGTGGACGGTTGATAGATTATTTATAAGTACTAAAATAATTTTCTGGAATTTTATATACATATATATATATATATATATATATATATATATATATATATATATATATATATATATATATATTGAATAAAGAAAAGAAATGAAATAAATAAAAGGAAAATAAATAAATCAAAATACCCTTAACTATACAAACCCGCTAACCCACTAAGAATCCTAACTCGCCTAAGCTAACCCCTTAGACCACCCGCTGTATAGAGACCCCCACCCCCACGCGCGAGTCTTTTCCCGTGGAATTCCCTTCTCTGTTCCCTATATATATATATATATATATATATATATATATATATATATATATATATATATATATATATATATATATATATATATCCCATATAAACCCTAAACCCTAAACCTAAATCTTCACAACCCAGACCGTCGCCGACCTCCTTGACCTGCCACCGATGACCGGAGCAGCCGCCCGCCAAGACGACAAGCTTCCGCGACCGTGCCCTCGCACGCACACCACGACAGGAAACTACAGCAGCGTACTCCAGTTCACGAGTAGATTCCCGCTCCATCTTGCGACCAAATTTGACCTCATCTTTACCAGTATGTTCATGACCTAGCCCTCTTCCAACTTTGTATATTAGTTTCCGCTGAACAGCGCTTAGCCCTAGGTGAAAACTGAGACCAAGTTGGAAAAAAACCACAACTTTAACTTCAGAAAAACTGCTATAATGACCCATATTTAAGGACTCGTATCTCCCACCACAGATATTCAAACTTAGATTTTCATTTTGCTATGTGAAGACCATATAACCAAAATGATTGTTTGTTAATTAGATTAATTTATTTGGTGTTATATGTAGAATTAAACTGGGTTAAAAATTATGAAAACTGTTTTTTAAATCTTCAAATTTTGTGATACGGAACGCGCGCCACCAAACGGGACCGCCCCATCGCGTACAAATTGTACCGAAAGGCGCGTATGGTATGTCCAGATGTGTGGGCTTTCACGAAAATTGATTCAGACGCGTGTGCGCGTTGGAATCAACCCGTATCCACAAAAAGTTCCGGTATCGTGACCTTTGCAAAATATCGTATCATTTAGTGTACGTTCGTCAGAATGCGAAGAAACTTGTGCCATTGGACTCGTGGTATCACGCTGGTCCTGTGATCCAAGTTTCACGTAATTCTGAGACAGTTGACCAAGCCACCTATTTGCGGGCCCTATGGTTGACTTTTTGGGCAAATTTGTGTTTGGCTTACCGGAATCCAAAATTAGACATACCGTTGAGTTCGTATTGACGTTTAAAATTTATTTGACCTATAATTTGTCCTATTTAGAGACCGTTACCCCTGGTATACTTTTCGGTGCAAAGTGGGCCACACGTGGACACCGCTTTGACCCAAAATTATCGTTTTGCCCCTGTGTCCAAATTGGACGAAAGGGTAGTATTTTTTAGCTATCTTTCTTATTCCGAAAATGTTGGTGATGTTTATTTCAGCATTCGAAGATGTAAATCTCCTCATTTGTTTTCATAGATAGACGGGTTATGGGTTAGAAAATTTTGGTTTAACATCAGGTATTTGAGGTTTAGATTTTAGGTTGCAGATGTATGTTTCTTTAATTAAACCCTTGGTGCACCCTACCATTGTTGTAATATTCGAAGCCCAATATCAGCCCATAATTTTTAATAGATTGTTGCACTCTTGACTTGACACGCCAATTTAGGCGCTGGACTTTTCCGTCACTCAAAATCATAATCCCTTGTGCTCTAATTTAATTGCATAACTTTTCGTATCCAAAATCTATTATTTAATCCTGTGTCGCGCACTTGTGTCGTTGCCATCAATTTTGAGACCCCAACTCAACCCGTTGAGCCGGACCAATTAAAAGGTCAAAGACTGACACCAAGCCTATACCCTTCATGACCTTTGTGTCACTCCAAATTGAGACCCCATGTGCCCCCATTTAATTTAAGAGCACATGACAATTTATTCTAATTAAATTGGGAATACCAACTTTGACTAATCCTATTTTAATCTTAATTTAATCCCAATACCCCCCCTTTAATTAAACCCATGCAAAACACACAATACCCCCTCACCCTAGAAAATACCAAACAATAATTTTCCTACCAATTTTCCATCATTTTATGTGTTTGTGTAAATACCCAAAATTAAGGGGCTTGTTTGTAAATGTTGCAATAGGTGTCATCCCCTTATTGGTTCAAACTAATGAAGAAGCCACCCCTCCCCCCCTTGACCGGTCCAACCTCACCCCTCTCTCTCATTTGTGTGAACACAACTTCCTTCATGGTAAATCCAAGCCATTCATTCAAAATTAGGAATCGTCATCACCACACATTCCTCACACAATACCCTATAAAACATCCCCATCACTTCACATCTCTCCATGCCGGCCCTAATCCCCAAACCTTGAAAACCCTACCCCCTATCTCTCTTTCTTCCCTCTTCCTACATCAAAACAAAACCGAAACCTCTCCTCCCTTCTTCTTCTTCTTCTTCTTCTTCTTCTTCTTTTCCTTCTTCTTCTTCTTCCTCACCACTCTTTGTTCTTAGGCTCTCCACCCGACCGGCCTCCCTCCTTCTCCGGCGAGCTACCACCGCCGTGGATGCACTCCCCATGACTCTGCCACCCGCCATCCCTCCAGCAAACCCGTACGACCACCTCCTGTTGTTCCTCCACCCGCATCTCCAGCACCCCCACACGGCTTCACCTCCACCCGGGTCTTCTTCCCCGACCGCTGCCATCCTCGCTCCGCCATCACTTTTGGCCCAACCCAGCGGCCACGAACCATCACCACCACCTTCACGTGCCACCATTGCCACTGCTCTCCCCTCCGGCCGACTTTCCTCCGGCCACCCTGCCTGAACTCCTTCTACACCACCATCGTCATCATCACTATCACCCCACACCACTAGCACCACCACCCCACGACCACCACACACAACCAGCACCACCCCACGACCACCACACACCAACACCACCACCCCACCACCACCTCGACTTCCTCTTCATCATCCTCACTATCAACATCTTCACCATCATCATCACCATCAACACCCACACCACAACCTCCCCTCCGGCGAGACTCACCATCCGCCGTCGACCACAGCGACCGGCCAGCACCACCACGCTGCCCGGGGTGAGCTTCTCCCCCTCTCCTTATAGTATAGTATTTTTATTGTTGTTTGCTAATAACGTAGTTAGGGTTAGGATTTAAGAAGTTTAATTGGAGGTTTAGGTTATCTCTTTTAAATTACGCATATGGTTTATTATTGATGATGCAATATTAAACGTTACTGAGGAGCAGGTTTAAAATCATGGAGAAATGGTATGTGCTATCAAAGCATCGGTTATTATCGAACCTTAGAATTGTGTGAATGCTACTTTGGGTTTTATGGTTAGTGTTATATGCATTTAGGGTTGCGAATGTTTATATTTAGTTTAAGAGTTTGCTATATATTAAGATTTTAGTGTTATTATATGCAAGAGATGGTGAATTGCTAGGTTGATTAATTAAGGGTTTAAATAATTAATAATTTATTCGAGGATAACGTTTAAAAATATGCGGGATAATGTCTGTAAAGACCCGGGGTGAAACTGAGGATTTAATCAGGATTTGATTAACTGAATATTGTGATGAATATAGTAAGATTGAGGTTGGTTTGATGATATTGTACGGATGATAAATTTGATTAGGTGTAACGTGCTCCGAATCAACCTTGGTCAACCCTCTAGCGTCGTGTCCCTGTGAGTTGTAGCTGAGTTTGAACATATGATTAGACGTGTGTCACATCTTATTTTAGTCTCGTGATAGCTATTGATTGAGCTTGTATCTCGTCTCTAGGTACTACGGGACCTGCGGACTTGGACGTTGTACCGGATCCCCATCTTCAGCAGCCAGATCCAAGCAAGTGTACCTTGCCACCCTGTATTTCAATTACCAGTTATTTATTGTTTTATTATATGCATTGTGCACGAGTTTGATTAGAATCGTTACTTCGCGTCCGGGTCACAACCGGGTACAAACTTTCGTCGGTAACATTTGGTAACGAATGATAGATATTCGTAACACCTCGATGTACGTACCTGTGTATATCGTAACCCTATGATACATTCAGACACTGTCATCATGCCAGATTTCCTGTATCCTAATACTGACATCATGACCGAAATCTGGGATGACCTAAGGGTCGCATTGACTGATAGTTACTTTAGTATGACGAGACTGCTAGATAGAGGTTCAGGTTCAGTGCACAATCGTTTACTACTTGGGAAGAAGAAGACAGTTACTAGACGTTTGGGCTCCTCTGCACACGCTTATATATGTATATGTATTATTTTTGTAGTGATCCTGTATCTAGAGTAGTGGTATCACCCGTGTGACTCTTTGCCCAGAGCTACGGTACGTCCCGTGTGTTTCTGTGTCCGGAGCTACAGTTTTATTTTGGATAGCCCATGCGTCGAATATTGTCTTTAAACTGTGTCTTACTTAGTTGGTTATGCTAGATTACACCATCGTTGCACTTGCTTCTTTCTGTTATACTTGGCATGCTATATTTTTGTACCTTGTTACGTCCCTCTAAGGACCTGGTTCCCTTCCAGGTTTAGGCGAGGAAGATTACCCAAAAGAGTACGGACCGGGAGCATATCCGACAGCTGGACCAGTTGCAGAGGACGAGATCATTCCCGCAGATTTTGTCTGATCTCTGGTAGTGACACTATCCTTGGAACGGTATTACTATCTAGATTTTAAATACTGTTCCTAGTTATCTTATTGCTTACTTTCATTCCAGTATTTGTACTAGCGGGTTTATTCCCGTGTGACTACTCTAGTATTTGTACTATGATACATTTTCTCGTGATATTTTCTTTCTGCACATTAGTAGTTATGATTACCTCTATGTGCTCTTATATCTGTTGCATGTGGATAAGATTTAGATTTATTATTTATGTGTTCTGTGTTGGGTTATTCATTGTACTTTACAGCTTAGGTGCACTCCGACGGGCCCATTAGATTGGGATGTCAGTCGAAGTGTGCTGCTGGCCATTGCCACGTGACTCAGTTCCTTATCTTTGGAATCGGGGTATGACAGAAAACGTTTATTCGGAGGCCTTAGTTTCTGATCCTGTGTCCCTGACGTCTGGACACTTACACTTTACAGATTGCTTGTCAGGCAAGTATAACTTGCCATTGTACTGTGATTTATATTCCATATGTTGAATGCATCTTATTTCTGCTTATTTAATTTATATATTTTAAACTGCTATATAAACTGCACGTCCAAGAATAACTTGGATGCAACGACGGTGACATCGTATTCTGTTTTTTATTATGTATATACATATGGACCTACTTTATGATGACACCCTATTATCATGAGGCATTCTTATGTTTCATTGGCCATGATACTGTTCTTACACGAGTGTAAGTCACATGTAGGACGCGGACTTGCGTACTCGACTGGCCACTGGAACATATAGGTCGTGCGACGGATAGGGATAACTGTCGATAGAAACTTTGCATGCTAGTAGACCTGGCAGTTATTTAGAGGTATCATCGTGTTATAGATGTGACATTCTAAGAGCATGGGGTGGGAAGAACAACAAGTAAGGCATTTTGGCTCTTTTGCACTTTTTTTTCTGTAACCCGCACGCTCCGCCGGAGATGCGTGGTCGTGATGACCCTATATATTACCTGGCGGCCTCTGAGGTTCAAAAGACGTTATGCTTTTTAGGCCCCTGAATCTCCAAGAGAATCATGCCAAACCTATTTTTGGCCAGATAGCCTACTTGTAGGAAAGTTGTTCTCAAACTGCATTCACTTAGACGGTTAAGCAACCCCATTGGATGTTTATTTTAGTACTTTATTGACATGCTTTGATGTATCTTGTTATGTCCCTCTGAGGACCTGGTACCTTTCCAGATATAGACGGGCAGGAGTATCCACAGGGGTACGGACCCGGACCTGACGCTTCATACCAGGTTGAGGAGGTCTTATCTTCAGAGTATCTTTGATCCATCATAGCTGATGGATATTCTAGTTGTTTTCCTTTTTGGACATTTATCTTATATTAGAGTGGATCTCTTCTCTCATTTAGTAATTTTAGTATAGTCGATTTGCAGTGGATTTGTTTCCATCCGACTATCATACTTTGAGACTTCATATTGATATTCAGTTATTTATTTCCTATTTATTTATTTGTGCTGTGGATGAGATATAGATTGTGTGTGACTTGTTGACAGTATGTTACCATTGGTGGATTTGATATTTATGTACAACGTACGTGTGTGTATAGTTTCCATATATTGGAGTTCATATACATACGGCTGGCATTTTACGTATTCCTAGTCCTACATTTTTTGGGACTGGGCGTGACATAGTTTTAGTGGTGGCCCGTACAAGTTGAGAATATATTATCTCGGTTACGTTACTGTACCGAACAAGCCTGCGTATAGGAATAGAGTATGGGAGCTCATCCACGCTTGACTAAAGCTCATCTTCCCTTTCAACTTCCTATTTAAATACTTGTATCCTGTTTGATTCCTGTACTTCTTCTAATCGTTTCATCCACCACCTACAGAGATGGATATGCGTAGTGGATGTACAGCCGCCGATGGCGACACACCTTCAGGAGTCAATGGCCAAATACAAGGAGAGACTTCGATGACTCCTAGACTTTCGGTGCCGAATGGACAGACTCACAATCCAGTTCCATCTGACCTTTCCGTATCACCTAATGGGACCTTTCCAGCATCATCGATACCGCATGATGGACAGACACAGCTGTTCCAATTCTTCCAAATGATGATACAGGAACAGAGACAACAGGCAGCCGTACTAGCTGCAGAGTAAGGCAGTAAGCGGCAGAGCAGAGGCAAGAATTTCTGGCAGCACTTGAGAGGATGGCTGCATAGGCAACTGTACCAGCCCAGACACTAGTTCCAATACCACAAGCTAGAGCTGGTTCAGTCAAGGACTTTATACAGATAGGTCCTAAGCCGTATAAAGGCACTGAGAGCCCAAAGGAGACTACAAAATGGATTACCCACACCCAGAAGTTATTAGAAGCATCAAAGCTACATACATATCTATGGATGACAGGTGTAAGGACACTGCTAGATGGTAACGCTCACCACTGGTGGGAATCAATGGAGCACCAGTTGGGTACATATCATACTTGGGAATAATTCTTGGAGTGCTTTGAGAGAAAGTACTTCCCGGACACTGTAAGGGATGTGTTGTACGATCAGTTTCTTCATCTGGAGCAGGAAAACAAGAAAGTTGACAAGTATGATGCAGAGTTTAGTCACTTTAGTAAATATGGCGCTGCCCTGATACCAAATGACTTGGCCAAGGCTAAGAGGTTTCATCACGGACTGACTCAGGAGCTCCAACACTATACTAGCTTACAGTCTCGGATCTCTTATGTCGAATTATAGAAAAAGCAAGATTTTAAGAGACCATCAGCAAGGGTAAAGGAGGTCAATTGAAGACACAATAAGGACCAGCAAGGACACAGCAAGGACCAGCAAGGACACAGCAAGGAGGGCCTATCAGACGTCCGTTGGCGCAGCAATAATAGTATCAGCACAGAGCAGGGCCATACCAGAATTCGGAGAAGCCCCACTGCAGTTATTATAGAAAATGCAGACACAATTCAAGAGACTGTCAGACTCATTTGGGATAATGTATGAGGTATGGTTCCGGACAGCATATGGTGAGAGACTGTCTAATACAGCAGATATTGGCGCTTCCACTACCAATACATAGGCTAGCACTTCCAGCACTGAAGCCAGTTTAGCAGGTGACTAGACCAGGAGCACCTCGACCCCCAGCAACCGGAGGATTTCAGCGAGGACCACCGCTACCTACTAAGGAGGATCAGTATACGAGGGCCAGTCATGGACTTCCACAGAGGAATGAACAAGCTTTTGCACTAGAAGTGGATGACATGGAACAGGAGATTGATGTTATAGCAGGTATTACTCTTGCTTTTACTTTTCTTGTTGTGACATTATTTGATACGGGAGTTACCCACTCATTCATATCTTCTAGTTTTATTGTCAAACACAATATTGTCACTACACCTTTACCTAGTTGTGTTAGAATTTTCACCAGAGGAGGAGTTGTATCTGTTAGTTGAATTTGTAGATCGTGTCCCGTAGTGATTCATGGCGGAGAGATGAATGCCCGACTCTTAGTCCTTCCTATGCCAACTTTTGATATTGTGCTTGGAATGGACTGGCTAAGCAAGTACCACGCTTTCTTCGACTGTTTTGGAGGAAGCATTCTTTTTAAGGTACCAGGCCAGCCGAAACTTGAGTTTATACGAGGATCCACGGAAGCCCTTGATGGTGTGCAGCTTACAATGGACGACATTATTTATCACCCCATCATTTTAGAGTTTTAAGACGTCTTCCCAGAGGAATTGCCAGGACTACCACCAGACAGAGACGTAGAATTCTCGATTGAATTGACACCGAAAGCAGCACCAATAGCATCGCATATTTATAGATTGGAAAAGAAGGAGATGGATGAGCTGAAGGCACAGTTGAAAGAATTTGAGGAGAAAGATTTCATCCAACCAAGTGCATCACCCTGGGGAGCACCAGTGTTATTTATACCAAAGAAGGATGGGTCAGTGCGTATATGCATTGACTACAGAGCCTTAAATACAGTGACTGTGAAGAATAAATATCCATTGCCACGTATTGATGACCTATTTGATCAGCTTGGTGGAGCCAAGATATTTTCGAAGATAGACTTGAGATCAGAATATCACTAGGTGAAGGTACGAAAGCAGGACATCCTGAAGACCGCATTCTGGATAAGATATGGACACTACAAGTTTTTGGTCATGCCATTTGGGTTGACTAATGCTCCAGCTATCTTTATGGACTTAATGAATAGAGTATTCCATCAGTATTTGGACCAGTTCGTGGTCGTCTTCATAGATGACATACTTGTCTATTCGAAGAGCCACAAGGAGCACGAGAAGCACCTGCGGATCGTCCTAGAGACATTGAGAAAAGAGCATTTATATGCGAAGCTTAGTAAATGTGAGTTTTTCTTGGACAGAGTCTCATTTTTTGGGCATGTCATTACGGGAGATGGTATTTCTGTTGATCTAGAGAAAATTTTGACAGTCGAGACATGGCCCATTCCTAAATCAGCATCAGATGTGAGAAGTTTCTTTGGACTTGTGGGATATTACCGACGGTTCGTGGAGAACTTCTCAAGAATAGCAGCACCTATGACTCGATTGACATGCAAGGATCAAGAGTTCATATGGACCGACGAGTGTCAAGCCGCCTTCGAGGAGTTGAAGAAGTGACTGACCACAGCACCAGTATTGACTATTCTCGTAGGATCAGGAGGCTATGTGATTTACAGTGACGCATCAGGAAAAGGCTTGGAATGCGTGTTGATGCAATATGGCAAGGTGATTGCATATGCATCTAGGCAGTTACGAGTACATGAGAAGAATTATCCAACTCATGACTTGGAACTTGCAGCCGTTGTTTTTGCTCTAAAGCTATGGAGATATTACTTATATGGGGAACGAGTAGAGATCTATATAGACCACAAAAGCCTCAAGAATGTCTTCACGCAGAAGGAGTTAAATAAGAGACAACGTTGATGGCTTGAGTTGATGAAGGATTTTAAGATAGAGCTACATTATCACCCAGGCAAGGCTAACGTTGTAGCAGATGCGTTAAGCCAGAAACCAGCAGCTTATTTTTTGATGACGCAGAGGAATTATTAGAGGACTTACAAGAGCTTGGCATAAAAGTGATATTACCCGGAGCATATAGGATATTAGCCAATTTACAAGTACAGTCATCACTAGTAAAGAGGATCAAGGCAACTTTGCCTACGGACTCCAGATTTAGGAGATTAAAAGAAAGGACAAAGACCGGAGAGCGAATAGGATTGCGCATTCATGATAACAGGATATTACGATGTGGTAATCGTCTATATGTTCCCAATGGAGAGATTCGACAGAAGCTGATGGCAGAAGCTCATAGTTCAATATATTTTATTCATCCTGGAGGCACCAAGATGTACCGTGACTTACGACAAAACTTTTGGTGGCATGGAATAAAAAGAGAGATAGCTCGCTTTGTAGCCAAATGTCTAGTATGTCAGTAGGTGAAGGCGGAGCATTAGAGAACATCACGGTTATTGCAACCACTTTCGATTCCTGAGTGAAAGTAGGAGCACATCACTATAGACTTCGTCACGGGTTTTCCCAAGAGTCCAAGCGGGAGAGAAGCAGTATGGGTAATAGTAGATCGACTCACCAAGTTAGCCCATTTCTTGCCGTTTAGAGTTGGTCAGTCTAAAAAAGCTTTGGCTGACTTATACATGAGGCAAACTATGAGATTGTACGACATTTCGGTCAGCATTGTGTCAGACAGGGATTCACGTTTTACATCACACTTTTGGAGAAGCATGCAAGAGAGTCTTGGGACTCGTCTAAAGTTCAGTACATATTATCACCCGCAGATAGATGGGCAGTCCGAACGTACTATTCAGACACTGGAGGATATGTTGAGGGCTTGTATGTTAGACTTTGGAGGATCATAGGAGGACCACCTACATCTTGTAGAGTTTTCTTACAACAATAGCTATCAAGTGATCATCCAGATGGCTCCGTTTGAAGCATTGTATGGAAGAAAGTGTAGGTCTCCCATGTGTTGGAGTGACGTGAAAGAGCGTCAGATTCTGGGACCAGAGTTGGTAGTCAACACCGTTGAGACAGTGAAGAAGATACAAGGACACTTGCGAGCAACACAAGACAGGCAGAAGAAGTGGGCAGACTTTCATCGTCGTCCCTTGGAGTTTAAAGAGGGAGATCATGCCTTCTTGAGGATATCACCTACTAGAGGCACTATTCGATTCGGAAGGGTGGCAAGTTGAGCCCAAGGTATATTGGACCCTTTGACGTGCTAGAGAGAGCAGGAGAAGTGGTGTATCGACTTGCGCTACCACATTCACTTAAGGGAGTACATGATGTATTCCATATGTCATAACTTAGGTGATATATGGTTGTCTCGACCCGCACCCAGAATAGGGGCATGAGTATGTGGGTACGTCCAGCCTACGTCGCAGCATCGGCAGTAGAACATTGTCTAGGTCATAATAAATACTAATATAACTCACAACCTAACAATGATATCAATCTCCATAAGGAGGGCAATATACATCTCACAATATCTCATAATGTAAACTCAATCACAATAACTATAAGAGTATAAGGCACGATAGAAGATAAGAAGGATGACATAGTCAACACCATGTCTCAAAATATAGATAAACCACAGTCTAGCTGTCCAACATAAAGTCTCCATAAGTCTCAACATAAACTGAGAATAAGTCTAAACATAAACTCAATAAACCTCAAATAAGTCTCAGTACAAGATAAATACTGTCTAGATAACTGCAGGTAATGTCTCTTCTAAAGGAATAGTCTCCTCTAAAATCTCCGATGTGTAATCTGCATCTATACCCGGTCCATAGTGTGTAGTACAGAAATCCTCAAGATCCTCTGGAAAAAATATCCAGTCAGGATTGGTACGAAGTACAAACACTAACAGCAGTTCCACATATATTGACAAAATCTATAACACAATGTAAAGAAATACAAGATAGATATGAATACTGGCAATAAGAAATACTAGAATAAAGGAGTACTAGAATAAAGGAATACTGGAGCATATCATCATCAATGTACATCTAGCAATAAATAAAAATACAGTATATGCTAGAATAATAAACTAGAATATAAATGAGTATTAGAACAATAACTAGAATATGTAGAGATGCTAGATCAATATACTAGAGATACATATCAAAACATCTAGCTAAGTGTGTGAAACATTAGCATATCATGTGATCAACTTGGGAATGATCAGGCTTGTTATGTATGACTAGTTATGATTTATGCAAGGTCAGGCTAACCATCCGAATAGCTATGATGCAAGCAATAGTCAGGCTAATCATATATAACAGGCTCTGAGGCATGTAATGGTCAGGCTGCACCGACGTGAGGTGTGGGTGAGCTATGATGCAAGTAGAGTTGGGTATAATCACATAAGCTACTAATATTTTCCCATTTTCCCAGCTAGCATGATGGATTCCAAATTATGACTCCTCATGACTAGTCTCGATGATGCCAACTCGTGTAAACAACAGTGTCGGAATCATGTACGCTATACAACTAGAATTATGGAGATAATCAATATAATAGAAATTGTCAGAGAATGTACTCGTCTGTGGTCCTTAGCTGGCAATACCAATGTCCTGGTTCCAAAGTATCGTCTGAATGATCTAACAGTCCTATAGACATATCATATAATACAATATTGTATCAGATATTACACTAACACACACCATTAAAACATAATGAACTCAGAGACTATGCTAGGGGTGTCACGTCTATAGTTGTTGTACATAACAGACGATCAATGGTACGAGTCTTGTCAGTACGTCAGTGTACATATGGCAGTATGCTAACATATTACATGGTCACAGGTCAAAGTGACTACGGGTATCCGTGGTTAACTCGGGTCATCTAGTACATAGACATATTATTCAGATTATTAACTAACATATACAATAATACTCATTAATTACATATATAATAGATATATGTATATACACTTAATAGAGTTTATACTATGTATATATATATTAAACATGTACTAGGGATACATATATAATACATATACATATATATATATACTAATTGAGAGATATACTATATACATATGTATGTATATATATATATATATATATATATATATATATATATATATATATATATATATATATATACATATACTAATACGTACATACATACACACCAATTATATATCCATATATTAACAATACACGTATACTATCATAGATTAAATATATGTATGCACATAATTATAAAATATGCGTATGCGCGTACGTGTACATGTACGCAAGAGGGGAATCAAACCTGGGTACGTGGGACGAGACGTGCGTGTCAAGGTCGTCGCGAAGGGGTGCTCGGCTGCTCCTGCTGCGGCTGTGTCAAGGAATCTGGGGATTGGCAGCGTCTCCGGCGAGTCTCAGGCGTCGTGCAGTCGTGGGGTCGGCTCTGGGCAGTGGTTCAGTTCGTCGAGGGAAGATAAAAATGGCTCAAGACTGGTCAGTTTTGGGCGTATCTCAGGTGCAGCGGTCGGCTCTGCGAGGTTCAGCGGGTTGACGAGTCGCTCTGGCGTGTTCGGCTTCTACAGAGGTTCATCGACGAGGTTAAGGCTAAGTCAGGGTCGGCTCGCAGAGGAGAACGGCGGGGTTTGTTCCAGCGGGGTGAGGGGATCCGTTCAGGCGAGCGTTGTCGGTTGGCTCCGGTGTCGTGGAGAGGATAAAGTCGACGCGGCTGGGGTGCAGGCGTTCAGTCGACGGGTTCGGGTGGCGAGGTCAGCGAGGGCACTGCGTTGGGATGGGGGGAGAAGGTCGACGAATCTAGTTGAGCACAGGCGACTCTTCGACGAAGGGGGATGGGAAAGGAGATGATCGGCTGAGTATAGGTTTAGTTTTAGGTTGAAAAGAAAAGAAAAAGGAAAAGTAAAAAGGATATTTATATATAGGTATAATGGGTTGACCTAGAATTAGGCTTGGTCAAAACCCTCATGGGATATTTTCAAGGGCTAGGATTCAAATGGATTCAAATAAAATTGCTAGCATTTCATTGGTTCAAGGTTTTAAAGGCCATGGTTCAAGGAGGTTGATGTTGCATTGCACACTCCCGAAAATTATGGAAAAAATATACATGAAGTAAAAATGGGTTTATTCACGTGTCGTGTCCAATGGGGTGGACACCTTAATGCACCTTTGCATAAAAATGCCCAATAATTGGAAAATTACACAAAGTTAGGTTTATGGTTTAATTTAATTAAACTAAATGCAATAGGTGTTCTAAAATTAATTAGAAGTACATGGGGCTAAAATTAAGTGGGACACAAGTGTCATGAGTGAATAAGACTCAGGATAGAATATTACCCTAATTTGGGTTGCTCAAGATGGGTCGAGATTGTGTCTCCAATTTCGATTGGAACACACAAGGATACAAAGTTTGATTTATATAGAATTAAATATAGTTGGTTGTGACGAATATTGTGCGACTAAAATAAAGCACAACAAGACATGGTTATGAGTCACACAAGGATCAAAATAACAGTCTGGCATGTCTAGGACAAGGGTATGAAATATGTTGGAAGACAATGGCTAGTGTAGTGCTCTAATTATCGAAGCAACGGTAAAGTACAACAATCAAATAAAAATCATCACAATTTAAATAAAATTAATTATCATGCAATCATTAACACATTAAATTACGAAAAGATGAAAATACCCCTAATCTGAAATATGGTAGTGACAGTGGCAGATAGCAGTCATATTCTCGACCACTCTGAGATCACCATTGGGCCGAGCTTGTCATATCAAGAGCAACCCGTAGGAATCCTTGATCTTCGAGAGAAAGTATTGAGGAACCAGTCTATTCCCTTGGTCTGCGTGGCATGGAAGCATGGCGCACCAGAAGAATCCACTTGGGAGCGCGAGGACGACATGCGCAAACATTTTTCGTATCTATTCGAAGACCATGGTATGAATTTACTTTGTTAATTTCTACCTTATACCATCCTTGATTTTCTATCGTGGCTTAGTTTTAATTTCGAGGACGAAATTTTTATAAGTTGGGTAGAATGTAAAACCCCTAATTTTAAAAACCGTATTAATTATTTAATTAAATCATTTAATTGAATTGCATTATTACGTAGTATATTAGAAAATATAATTTATTGGATTTAATTATTAGGTAAATATGCATTAGAAAATTTATGGAGCAAACTATTATTTTACCTTTTTTATTTTATGTAGGAGACCTTGTGGACGGTTGATAGATTATTTGTATGTACTAAAATAATTTTCTAGAATTATATATATATATATATATATATATATATATATATATATATATATATATTGAAGAAAGAAAAGAAAAGAAAGGAATAAAAGAAAAAGAAAAGGAAAATAAATAAATCAAAATACCCTTAACTATACAAACCCGCTAACCCACTAAGAATCCTAACCCGCCTAAGCTAACCCCTTAGCCCACCCGCTGTACAGAGACCCCCCCTCCCCCCCCCCCCCCGCGCGAGTCTTCCCCCACAGAATTCCCTTCTCTGTTCCTTATATATATATATATATATATATATATATATATATATATATATATATATATATATATATATATATATATATATATATATATATATATATATAAACCCTAAACCCTAAATCTTCACAACCCAGACCGCCGCCGACCTCCTTGACCTGCCACAGACGACCGGAGCAGCCGCCCGCCGTCGCGACCAGCGTCCGCGACCAAGCCCTCGAGGGCACGCCGCGACAGGAAACTACAGCAGCGTACTCCTGTTCACGCGTAGATTCTCGCTCCATCTTGCTATCAAATTCGACCCCGTCTTCACCGGTATGTTCACGACCTAGCTATACCTCTTCCAACTTTGTGTATTAGTTTTCTCTGAACAGCACGTAACCCTAGGTGAAAATCGAGACCAAGTTGGAGAAAAACTACAACTTTAACTTCAGAAAAACTGCTGTAATGACCCATGTTTAAGGACTCGTATCTCCCACCACAGAGATCCAAACTTAGATTTTATTTTTGCTATGTGAAGACCATATAACCGAGATGATAGATTAATTTATTTGGTGTTATATGCAGAATTAAACTGGGTTAAAAATTATGAAAACTATTTTTGAAACCTTTAAATTTTTTGATACGGAACGCGTTCCGCCAAACGGGACTGCCCCGTCGTGTACCAATTGCACCGAAAGGCACGTATGGTATGTCCAGATGTGTAGACTTTTGCGAAAACTTATTCGGAAGCGCGTGCGCGTCGAAATCAACCCGTATCCGCGAAAAGTCTCCGTATCGTGACTTTTGTAAAATATCGCACCATTTCGTGTACGGTCGTTAGAATACGACGAAAGTTGCACCGTTGGACTCGTGGTTTCGCGCTGGTCCTATAACCCAAGTTTCATGCAATTCTGAGACAGTTGACCAAGCCGCCTATTTGCGGGCCCCACGGTTGATTCTTTGGGCGAATTTGTGTTCGGCTCTCCCGAATCCAAAACTGGATATACCGTTGAGTTCATATTGATGTTTAGAATTTTTTTGACCTATAATTTATCCCATTTAAAGACCGTTACCCCTGGCACGCTTATCGGTGCAAAGTGGGCCATATTTGGACACCGCTTTGACCCCAAATTACCATTTTGCCCCTGTATCCAAATTGGACGAAATGATAGTATTTTCTAGCTATCTCGCTTATTTCGAAAATGTTGGTGATATTTATTTCAGTATCCGAAGACGTTTATTCGGAGGCCTTAGTTTCTGATCCTGTGTCCCTGACGTCTAGACGCTTACACTTTACAGATTGTTTGCCAGGCAAGTATACCTTGCCATTGTACTATGATTTATATTCCATATGTTGCATGCATCTTATTTCTTCTTATTTAATTCATATATTTTAAACTGCTATATAAATTGCGCGTCCAAGAATAACGTGGGTGCAACGATGGTGACGTCGTATTCTGTTTTTATTATGTATATGCATATGGACCTACTTTATGAGACTACCCCATTATCATGAGGCATTCTTATGTTTCATTGGCCATGACATTGTTCTTACACGAGTGTGAGTCACATGTAGGACACGGACTTGCGTACTCGGCTGGCCACCGGTACGTATAGGTCGTACGACGGATAGGGATAACTGCCGATAGAAACTTTGCATGCTAGTAGACTTGGCAGTTATTTAGAGGTATCATCGTGTCATAGATGTGACATGCTTAGAGCATGGGGTGGAGAGAACAACAAGTAAGGCGTTTGGGCTCCTTTGTACTTTTCTTTTTCTATAACCCGCACACTCCGCCGGAGATGCGTGGTCGTGATGACCCTATATATTACCTGACGGCCTCTGAGGTTCAAAAGATATCATGCTTTTTAGGCCCCTAAATCTCCAAGAGAATCATACCAAACCCATTTTTGGCTAGATAGCCCACTTATTGGAAAGTTGTTCTCAAACTGCATTCACTTAGACGGTTAGGCAACCCTATTGGATGTTTATTTCAGTACTTTATTGGCATGCTTTTATGTATCTTGTTATGTCCCTCTGAGGACTTGGTACCTTTCCAGATATAAACAGGCAGGAGTATCCACAGGAGTACGGACCCGGACCTGACGCTTCATACCAGGCTGAGGAGGTCTTATCTTCAGAGTATCTTTGATCCATCGCAGCTGATGGATATTCTAGTTGTTTTTATTTTTGGACATTTATCTTATATTAGAGTGGATCTCTTCTCTCATTTAGTAATTTTAGTATAGTCGATTTGCAGTGGATTTGTTTTCATCCGACTATCATACTTTGAGATTTCATATTGATATTTAATTATTTATTTCCTATTTATTTATTTGTGCTGTGATACAACTCTAGAGGGGGGTGAATAGAGTGCAGCGGAATAATCTATCCAATTAAAAATATGCAGCAAAGTAAAGGTAGCTATCAACTATAACAATAAATAAAGTAGAGAGGTAAGGGAAAGAGAGAACAAACGCAAACACCGCGATGTATATTGGTTTCTCTATGAGAGGACTAGTCTAGTCCCGAGAACTCTTGCTCGGAGTTTTATCGACTATAATCACCAATAGTGAATTACAAGCTTTGATCTGAAGGCTTGCCACTTCTTTACAACCACAAGCTTTGATATGAAAGCTTGCCACTTCACAGCTAGAGAGAAAACTTGTTGAACCAAGCTTTTACAACTCTGATAAACTTCTAGACCGAGATCGCACTAGGCACTTAGAAGGCTAGGGAGTTAATCTTGGAGATGGGAAGGTTAAGGCTCAGGGTATAGCTCACTAGATGATAGAAAGATAGAAGAAGAGATGATTTGAATGTGAAAAATTCATGCCTATTTATAGGTTATTCTCAAACCGAGTTCGGCCAGAATTTGGTATGGAATTTTAAATATTTTGAACATTGGAGGACACAAAATCAGGAATTTCACAACTGGTCAAATTTTTAAAATACACTGACCGAGTTCGGTCCGAGTTCGACCAGAATTCGGTCCGAATTCGGTTGATTAATTTCAGTAGTATTTTAAGGGTGGTGGTATTTTTTTTTACATAAACCAACCGAATTCGGTCTGAGTATTTTAAGGTTGGTGGTATTTCAGTAGTATTTTAAGGGTGGTGGTATTTATTAAGGGTGGTGGTATTTTTTAATACTTTTCCAATTTTTTTTTACTTTTTTGAAACCCTTTCTATTAATCTATTTATTCAAATGCAATATGATGTCAGAGAAACGTCGAGAAAACGTCTTTTGTCATTCTTAATTTAATTGATCGGTAAGGAGGGTGTTTTTTTTTATATATTTAAATTACTTTAGTTGACTTTAAATTAGGAGGTTTATTAAACCACATGTTAATTAAAGACACCATTACACAAGAAGACACACGAGTTATTTTGTCAAAAAAAGTCGTCTACCAATGAGATGCTTGCTATAAAAGTGGTTTATTTTTATTATACAATTAAAAATTATAATGATAAGGTGTCCTCGAGACGGCAATGCAACTTTTATCGTTTGAATTTTCGCATATAAGACTCAGCACAGCTTTGTGATTTATTCTAATTAACTATATATATAGTCCGGTTGTTGACACATGAGAGAGATTTTCCATCACCCCCAAGACTTTGTTCATCGGACGAATAATTAAATAATAAATCAAAAGGATCGTTTCTGTGTGTAAATGTACCTGGACTTCTTCTTGTGTGTCACGGAACTTTCTTGTGGCGGACATGTCAGTCAGCATGATCTCCTTCTCATTTGCTAATGACCATAGAGCGACAAATAATTGCATCACCATGTTCTCGAAGTCTTGTACAATTATGAGCAGTGTTCTAAAAATCTGACCGGCCGATTCAATTTGATAGTTTTTTCGGATCGAATCAGTATCGATCCATTGTTTCTTAAAAAAACTGATTGTAAATAAATATTTTTATAAAAATATTTTTTCAGAAGAAATTAAATTTAGACAACTTAGATTAACCCAGTGATTGAAACAATGTTTGAAGCGGTTTAATATGATCCAGTGCCTTATCCAGGTCGATCTCCGGTTCGATTTTTAAAATATTGATTATGACTCACCCATCGGCATTGAGCTCAATTGTGAAATTAAAGAAGAAATAATAATATGAGGATGATGAGCTTATAGGTGGAGTCACTAGTGGACTGGGCTCCAACCCATTCAATCTTTTTTATTTTATACCTATCAGTCCATATCTAGTTTTTTATTCCAAATTCTAGTCCACAAAAGTCCACAACAGCATACATTCTAGCAGTCCAAAATTTTTAAAAAAATTTAGCTCCTCTCTCTCTCTCTCTCTCTCTCTCTCTCTCTCCCCCTCTCTCCGGCACACACTGTACATTTAAAGCAATATACACTGCAAATTATTCATTTTCTAGAATTTTGCTATTAAGTGTCCTCGTCGTCGGACTACAATGGCAACAGAAGGAGGAGATACATTGTAGGTATTATTCTATTAAATGAGAATTAGGTTTGAGACATAAAACCTTCAACTAAGACGACTCTACATGATGATAAAACTGTTATGACCTACAGTTAGACTGATATCAGCCATTTGTTTATTTTTTGCCAGGGAATCAATATGCTAGAGTCAGCATACCTGTCGGATCTGCTCGGGTATAGTGGGTTCAGTTTAGTTTGGTTTTAATTGATTTTTTTGAATTATCATATCATGACCGAACCAAACCGGACAATTATTAATAAAATTCAGACGAATCATTCTGATCGGACGATCGGTTTGGTCGGTTCGGCACAAATGTGCACACTCCTAAGCTATAGCAATAGCGTCAAGCCCCACCATCGACACTTCCCTCGCCGTTCGAACTCCCACATCCTCGGTGAGTTATGCCATAGCGCAGATACTATGTTGATGATGAAAGAGGATACCAAAGACTCTTAGTATTCAAATTTATGCCTAAAAGAGTCTACTGATAAACTAAATATGTTTTTATCAGGTTCACATTTTTTAGTATGCTGGACACGTTTCTACATTAAACAGATACGGTACGATATGGACACGATGAAATATGGATATGATGATCTTGACACAACATTTATTTCATTTAAAAAAAAATCAAAACATTTTAAGTTCATTCCGGAATATATAAATTAAAACTAAATTAAAATCCTGGTTCCCCTTGATGATGAGACTCATAGAAAAAGCAAAACCCTAGCTCTGGCATGGTGAGATTATAGTCCTACAATGATAGGACAATATTCTTGTCACAAACTATATGTATATAAATTATGATCGATGTCACATTGCTATGTCCCTAATGATATGATTCAAGTGGAATATGAATGAATTAATATGCCTCTAGATGTCTTGGTATTGACTGAAGAGATCCCAGTAAGCACCAGGAGAAGGAACCATAGGAGTTGCCAACAAGTTGCTAGGGCTCACCAAGAATGTGTTATCGACATAGTTGCTGTGAATCATCGGCGCGGGGCTCAACTGGTGGATGAAGCTCAAGGAGTTGCTCGCGGGACTATCCACCACCGGAGGCGAGAAGAAGCTGGAAGAAATCTGCAGCAGAGAGCCGGGCACCGGGGACAGCACGCCATTCGGCGCCAAGCCTGGCCTGTCCAAGTTTGCGCCAGTACCGAACCCTAATTGATCCAACACGTGATCATCGTATCGGGTGGGCGCGGAGGCCGAGGCCTGCCGCCTCGTGTTCTCTATCGCGGCGAGCCGGGCAGCCGGGGAGGCCGACGACGACTCGGCTGCAGCGGCGGCGGAGGAGGACGAGGAAGGGCCGGTCAGTCGTTGTACGAGCGACATGAACTCGCTAGGGTTTGCGTGGATGACCTTGGGAGATACGGTGTAGATGATGACCGGAGGGCGGTGCTGGGCCGGCGGCTGCGGTGCGAGCGGGGGCTTCTTAACCTTGTGCGAGTCCTTGCTGACCCTGAGGGGCGTTGGGCGGGGACCCTGGATCTCTCGGCGAGGCGACGGCCTCCCTGCTCCGGCTGCAAACTCCCAAGGGTCCATTGTTTTTGTATAATTACTGTGCAAATGTTATAGTCAGGCAGGAGCTGGCCAATGCTCAATACTTGGAGCTAGTGAATATATATATGTTGTTGATAGAAATACCAAGTCAAAAGGACTTGGTAGTTGGTATTAGGAGTAGAAAGAGGAAGGAAAGAGAAAAGAACAAGGTCTTGTGTTATCTAGCTATTTGAACTAGTCCAGGTTAGAACAGGAAACAGCTGAGATTGACAGTTGTTATGGGATCTCCTGGTTGGAACTGGACAGGAAGTAGGGAAGTGATGGAGCCGTCTTTTAGTGTTATATATATATATATATATATATATATATATATATATATATATATATATATATATATAAACTTTTTCTAGATGGACAACTTTTGCAAATTAAGATCTCTCGCTTTATAAACCCCTTAGTTAAATTATGATAAGTTAACACCCTAAAGTCCGTTTTCCATTAACAGACGTGAAACTTGTGGGAAAATGGAATGATCTGACCATTTTACCCATATATTATTCTAATAGAAAAAGAAGAAAAAGAAAAATATTAAACCCAAACGTTCTCCATCTCTCTCTTTACTCTCCCGCCATGAAAACCTAAATCATTTTCCCATTCATCTAATTTTCTCTATTTCAGTGTTCGATTCCTCGATTGTAGGGTAGATTCATGTAGAAATCTTGTTTGACAATCCAGGAGCAGTGAGGGGACCATTGGTGAATATCTCAATCAGGTACATGACAAAACCCTAATTTTTCGTAGGCCCCCAAATAATAATTTAGAATGAAAAAATATTCCCATTCTATTTAGATACTAGAAATTGTATCATGAATGGTTGGTGGGTCAGAAAACCCTAATTCTACTGCTAAATTTGTATTTTTAATAGTAAAAATTCATAAAATTGCATGACAAAACCCTAATTTCCTAAAATAATGATTTTTTTTTGTGCATGAGAAAACCCTATTTTTTGTGCATGGTCCTTATAAAATCATCCTAAAATTTGCATCATAAGTAATGGTCTGTGCATGTTAAATTTGTATTTTTAATTGCATGATCCTAAAATTGTACTGTTAAATTTGTATTTTTAATAGTCAAATTTTCTAAAATGCATGACAAAATCCTAATTTCCTAAAATAATGAATTTTTTTGTGCATGAGAAAACCCTTTTTCTATGCATGATCCTAAAATTGCATGATCCTATAAAATCATCCTAAAATTTGCATCATAAGTAATGGTCTATGCATGTTAAATTTGTATTTTTAGTAGTAAATTTTTTTCTTTACACTTATTAATAAAATGGCCTATGACTTTAGAAAATTCTAATGTGTGATCCTAAAATTCTAAATTTAATAGTAAAATTTGTTGAATTTACAGTTTATAAACAATGTTTGATCCTAATAAATTTTAATACTCTTTAAACAGTACATGTGTCTGATGGATTTTAATACTCTTTAGATAATACATGTGTATGTGCATGTTGCTTATGTGTCTGTGCATGTTCCTTATGTGTGTGCATGTTCCTTACTCTTTTGACAATTTTAATACTTTTTAGATAGTTTGTAAATATCTGATGGATTTTAATACTTATGTGTTTGTGCATGTTTCTTATGTGTCTTTGTAGAGGGAATAACATCTGATGGATGCAAAGTATGTTGTTCACATGTTTGTTGGGGGTCAGTTTGATGATAAGGACAAATATGTTGGGAATATTGTATTAGAACTTAAAGGATGTGTGGACAGAGATGAGATGTGCTGGTTTGATCTAGATGGCTTATGTGCAAGTGCTGGGGCACATGCTCCATATGAAATTTACTATTATGACCCTGTAAATAGAAATAAGACATAGATATTGGATGACAATGATATCCTGAGCTTCTTTGAAAAGTTTGCAAGTCCATGTGTTGTCAAGTTTTATGTGTTGGGGAAGCTTATTGAGTCTTTAATTGATTATGCTGGTTATGTTAACATTACTGAGTCTACAATAACAACAAATAAAATATGTGTTCCTCCTCAAGATGTTGTAGAGATGGATCTCCAGTTGGGGGATAAAGTTTGTGCAAATATTATTGATTTGAGTGGGGTAGTGCCTGATGAAGATGTGGATTTGGGAGATGATCCTCCTCCTCAACATGTGGAGGATAAAAAATATGTGGAGGATGAAGGACATGTACCTGATGAAGGACATATGGAGGATGAAGGACATGTACTTGATGAAGAACATGTGGAGATGACGAAGAAGCTACTATTGACTATAGTGTTTTGTGCTTATTGAATATATTGACCAAGACTCTGCGTATGCTCCCAGTGATGAATTAGGTAGTGTACACTCCTCAAAAAAATAATTTTGGTGATGAAGATGTTGACACTGGTCCTACAGATCCTGTGGTGACTTAGAAGAGATTGATAACGGATGAAAATGTGCCTCTTCATGTAGGGAAATTTTTTGAATTACTGCTACATTTCTACTCTTATGCCTTTAGTGATAATTATGTTTGAATTAATGCTATATTTCTAAAATAATGCTAAATTTACTGTTAAAATGTCGTAAATATAGAGCACTTGAAAGTCAGAAGAAGAATACACTAGATACTAAGTTCACTGTTCAACAAGACTAGCTCTGCCAGTTCATCTGATTTACGATGCAAAATAATCCTGATCTCTAGCTAATCTTATTTATTACAATTTCTTAAGAGAAAAATCTAGTGACAATTTAGATCAAAATAATACCATACCCTATTATCTGATTTAAGTACATTACCTCTTAATCCTGTTATTGATAGTTATGTATATTTTCATGCTCAGAATATGTAGACATGACACAAGAATGATATATAAACTTCATTATCTTAAATAGAATTAGATTTGACCTGCAGAAATAGTAAAAATTAAAAAGAATAAGAAAAAGTTGAAAGCATGTTATTTAACAAATAACAAGTTGAAACCTACTAGTTGTGTTTTGGGGAGCAAATGAGCTCTGATATCAGGACCTCACGCATTCGCGATCTCAGTAGTATTCGCAGTATTAGTCTCTTCTGGTGCTTATTTTGGTGCATTTAGTCAGATCAGCTTCCCAAAGTCATATATTTACTGAGTTCACTTGTGTTTGGATGACAGGTTTGCTACACATACAGAATTTAGAATTGTATTGAGGCTTCATGCCATAAAGAACAAGTATAATATGAAGTGGTTACACAATGAAAGGAAGAGAGTTACATCTAGATGTGCAAATGAAGCTTGTGAGTGGAGGATTCAATGGGGGTGTAGTTGGTGATAATGGGTATTTTGTAGTGAGAAAATTGCAGGCTAAGCATTTAAAGGATTTTGGTGAGGTGGACAACAATAGGCAAGCCAGTGCTACATTTCTTGATACACTACCAAAATATGATAAAATAGCGACATTTTTAGCGACTTCATAATAAAACATTGCTAATATTAAAGACTTGAACGACTCCAAAAAAAAACGTCGCTATACGTCGCTGTTGGCGACATATAGCGACGTTTAGCGACTGTACTTCAATTTTTTAAAGAATAGTCGCTATAAGTTTCTTTAACGCCGCTAAACGTTGCTGAGTTTTTTGATTTAACGACATTTAGCGATGTATTTACCGACGTTGCTTTTTTTTATTTTAGCGACATTTTTAGCGATATTTTTAGTGACGTCGTTAATATCGCAAACTTTTAATTAACGACACGGGACATGACACAGACCTTATCCCTAACCCTATCTCTCTTCACTGACACGACACAGGACATGACACAGACCCTAACCCAAAGTCAAGATACAACACAAACCCTAACCCTATCTGAGTTAATTAGACGCAGTCTTGGGTATCAAGTGAGGTATTGTGCAGTGCACACTTGTGCATAGTGTAGTGAGGGTGTGTGTGTATGGATATCTCGGTGCTGCGGACACTAACCCTATCCTAATCCTAACTCGGACACACACACACGCGCGCACGCGAACACTAACACTAACCCAAAATCGGACACGCGGACACACTAATAACATGGACACGAACACACACACATGTTTGTATCATGTAATCTCATGATACATATGTTGAAATTATAGGACACATGGATATGAAAGTTTAGGACACGATATCGAGATAAGGTTGTAAGCATTTTATCGAACACGGACACACGCATACATGTCAAGTATGGATATCCAAGAGTGTATATGTGAGTGTCAACTATGTATCCTGGACCAAAAATAATTGACACTGGATATCCATGACTTGACTTTTTAATTAGAAAGTCATGGCCTAAATAAATGTTAAGTATGGATATCTAGGATACAAAGTTGACACTCACTGATATACTGCAATATGAGTATCCAGGATACAGAGTTAAATGAAGAAGTATCAGTGCTAGGACTAGGTGTATCAGTGCATGTATTATATTCCAAAGTATTCTTATGTGTGTGTAGACGAGTAGACATAATTGGATATTCCTAAGTATCAATGCTAGTACTAGGAGTATCAGTACATGTACTATATTTAAACGAAGAAGATAAATTTTCAGAAGAGGATTGAAAATATCAATATAAAATCCATTTAGACTTGTGACATGTACTATAATTTAAACTATTTTCTTGAATGATGTCTATTCATCTTTGTATATCTGGATTGAGTGTCATTTGGATAATATATACTACCCAATATTCATATAAGTATATATTGGAACGATGTCTATTCATCTTTGCAGAAGTATCTAGAAATGGATATGAATTACTATCTGCGTTATTATTCGTGGATGTACAACCGTCATCCTGATGATATATGCAATATATGGGATAAATTCATAGAGGGTGTATAGCAGTTCTTGTAGTTCGCCAAGGCATTCCCTCAGTACATGGACAGTACCAAAATCAAGTGTCCGTGTGTAAGATGTCACAACTTAAAATATCAACCAGAAGTGGAAGTCACATATCATTTGTATTCGAAGAGTTTTACGCTGAATTACTATCAGTGGACCGTGTACGTATTACTTGTGTCTTTAGCATCAGAGTCGGATCCTTATAGGGACCGACCACGCTGCTTACGACGACGGGTGCGTGAACATGATTTTTGATGTGGCAGAGCCTAGTTTCGATCCGGACAATCATGATGCAGCTGAGGAGGCACCAAATACCGATGCTGCAAAGTTCATGGAGTTGCTGGAGAATGCAAGGACTCAATTATATCCCGGTTGTGCGGATCATTCACTGTTGGAGGTAGTTACAAGATTGTTGGGCATCAAATCAGATTTTAATATGTCGTAAGAATGCTACAACCGACTGATGAATTTGATTATAGAGATCTTGCCAGAGGGTGCTAAGTTGCCTAAAGACTTCGACCGATCTAAGAGGATTGTGAGATCGCTCTGGATGGGATACGAGAAAATTGATGCATGTCACAACGGGTGCATGTTGTACTAAAAATATGACAAGGATGAAGACGCATACAGATTATGTGGTGCTGATCGCTACAAGGCCACTGGTAGAAATAAGTCTATCGGTACAAGAAAGCCTACCAATTTGATGTATTACTTGCCTTTGATGTCACGGTTGCAAAGGTTGTTTATGGTGAAGGAGACTGCAAAAAATATAAGCTGGCACAGACGGGAATAGATCGAAGGAGTATTGGATCATACATTCGATGGAGAAGCATTGAAGCACTTTGATCGAGAGTATCCAGATTTTGCTTCGAATTCGCGTAATGTTAGATTGGGGCTCTCCTCCGACTATTTTACCCCGTTCAAACTTTCGGGTATGACAGGATGATGCGGAGCGTTCAGCAGGTCCTGAGGTAGACGGAGTGCTCCTCCGGTACTGCCTACTGTTGGTTCTGGATCCTCATCGCCAAGACTCTAGAATATCGACCAGTCACATCTTCAACTGTGACGACGTTACGTGGCATCACTCCTGGGACGAGTAGTTCTAGGCCTGAGACTACTCCCTCGTTTAGCGTTCCTTCTGTTGACGGAACCATGGAGACAGATGAGCATATGGCGGAGGTTGAGCCGACGTCGTCCTAGCATCAGCGAGATCCTCCATGCGTACCTCCGGACAAAGTAAGTCAATTAGTTGGTTTAGCATCATATATATGGTGTATTTTTGTATTCATCATATATTCACTTTTTCGATAAAAATAATTATCTCTGTATAGATATCGTCCCTCGTCGGTACAGAGACGCCTGGGCCACTTTCTGATGTACAACTATGGTGGCCCTTGGATCAACTACTCTGATGCTCCGAATGAGAAAAAGGCATTCTGGTTTGTGCACTTCAAGATAAAAGTATATTTGGTTTTAATATCAATCATATAATTTATGCATATTATATAACTTACTAAATTACTTCTTGGAGCAAACGTATTTCTATCCACCGCACTGGGCCGAGTTGATCGAGCAGATATTTTCTACCGTTGCCGCCAAGCTGATCTGTGATGCTCTGGATGACCAGAAGGCTCGTGATCGTGAAGGAAAATTGATCCAAGGTTGGATCATGCCTGAGCAGTGGACTGCGATGAAGGCTAGATTCGATGATCCAAGGTATAAGGAAAGTTCTGAGAAGGCCAAGGCGGCTAGGAAGAAGGCAGCAAAGTAGTGTGGTGGCTCGATTCCGATGACAAAATATTTTCATCGTTTGGTATATTTTTTATTTCAGATATATTATTTTAATGTAAATATGATAAAATGGTGTAGGATAAAATATTTAATTTTAGTACTAAATAATATATTTTTAACAGGTACAGAGGGGTGAGGATGCCAACATGGTGACCGTATTCCTGGGCCCCCATCGAAAGAGCGAGAATCTCATTGATGAGAGGGCCTCACAGTCCTATGTAAGTATTACTTACTTTGTGTTAATTTTAATATAACTTAAAAAATATGCAAATAAATATCCATGTAGTTAGTAATAAGTACCTTAGACATTAGCAATTATCGAGTATCCAAATTTTTCTAGGCCGAGTATCTTAGGCTGCGTGAGCGGGCGACTGCTAGTGCACCTACAGCGGGAGAGGCTGGTACTTCCTCGCAGCCCTCTCCAGCTCCATCGACGGACGAGATATAGGTAGCCACCGCTGGTTGTCTCCAGAGGGGTACGTACTATGATACAGGATCCTATGGTGCCCTTGTTGTGAAGCAGTCCTCTAGGGCCTCCACTGCAAGTGCGTATTCCCCACAGCCCTCGCAGGCATCGGCTCAAGTCTAGGAGACTGTTGACCGTCATATTGCGTCTCTCTGTGATGAGTTGCTACGAAGGATGGAGGAGCAGCCCCTGTTCTAGCCGTAGGCGGACGATGCAACGTTCATCGCATGATTTGATACGCTCGAGCACAGCATCATGGAGCTCAGGGATATGACAGCTGATCTTAGAGCGTCGACAGAGCGCAGCGTGACGGAGCTGTAGGCATCACAGATGTCCATGGGCGAGAGGCTAACGATGATGCATGATTCAATAGTTCATAGCAGTACGAGACTGTTATCTACCATGGATTCATACAACCATCGAATAGCAGCGTTGAAGCATATACGTCCTCCTGGTGCGCCTTCATCGACACAGACTCCACCGACGTCACTGCCTTCTTCATCGATATCAATATCAATTTCACGGGAGCAGTATGATTTGTTCTTATCCATGATGCACGGCGGTGGTCATTGTCGTGTCCCGTTCCCCCTATTCGGGGAGCGTGGCTAAGAAATACAAGACGGTATCGTTCGATCAGGATAGATTGAAACAAGAATCCATCCTCTTTATGGATTTGCTTCTCCGGAATTGATTCCCATATTTAGTAGACTGTACCCCCGGGATCGACTTAGCAGCAGAGTCAGGAGGGACCTCTCCGCTGCATCTTTTGTTGCCTAGTTTTCGATATCGCTTGTTGCTTTCGTGCCTTGAGTTGGTTTTCGGATTTGCTTGAGTTTTCTTGAACGGTTTTGATGGATTTCATTATTTTTGTTCATTGAATTGCACTTCAATTCCGATAATAGAAAGAGTAGAAGAGGTATTGATCAGCTGTTCGAGGCAATGCAGGTGAACCCGTAGTAGGCAACGCTCGAACGGACTCCTGAAGCGCCTCTTTCCTTCTTTCTTCCAACTACTAAGTGAGTGGCTACCATCCCGATTAGCTGGCCCTCTTTCCAGTCCTCACACTAAGATATCTTGTATTCTTGCTTTCCCTGATCAAACGATACCAAGTAATAACTAAAAGACTTTAAGATAATAAAGGGATAGACTTGGGATATTGCTTGTAAATCAAACTTGTGAACGGTTACTCATTTACATGCTTGTTCGTTTGGAATGTTTATCATATGCATAAATACAAGTTAGAATATATATTTCTTCTTAAAATTGTGCTATGTATAGAACTCATCTTGAATGCAATAAACTGAACGAAAAGACTATGCAAAAGTAGATCTTGCCCTGTTATTGCCCTGTGCCTGATATTGTCCTGATTTACCTCAATTACTAACTTAGTGTACTGCGTTGATCACGGACAACTTGTGCACAAGGTCTTAGTTCCTGCGGACGGTCGCTGGGTCACCGGCACCGATCCGATCCGGACGGAACTCATGATAGTCGTCTGCTATAGGACGGAATACCTTAGGACGTCCTGAACTATGCATCGCAAAATATTCTGTATTGAGACTAGCCCGTCCATTATGACAACGTGCCAGTGATCCCCTCGTATATGTAAACCTATTGCAATTAACTTGTGTCTTCTTGGCAGGGAAGGCATGGTAAGTATTGTGCAGGTGGTTCAGACGGGCAGGTAAATGTCACCGAGCGGTGGCAGATTATTTTATTGATTTCTATATCTATTGCTTGCTGTAAAATAAACTAAGGCAAGATAGCAAGACCACAAATAATATGCATGCTTCATCTAAACAACGTGTTGATTGGTATAGTTGGGTTAGCTTGCCTTCACCAGTACATTTTGATGTACTGATCCTCGTTGAAATAGGTTTCCTGCGCTAAGGAGAATCGAGTGAGGAGCAGAAGTCAATCCTCCAATCCAGTCCAGCTGTAGGCACGCCTTGACCCGTGCCACCTTTTGAAGTATTTTGAAGATAGAAGCTAAAGAAACCCAAGCAAATATGCAGCTTCGTGGAAAGGCAGTCGTTCCAACCGGAGGTCTAATATTTTGAGTTTAGTAAGGATGTAATGTACAGGACTGCTATCTTATTTTGTGTCAACACTTTTGTAATCCCATAGAGGCAACCTTATGACTCAGTTCAAGAGTTTGTAATAGATGTTCATATTATCAATAAAAGTAAACTTTTCTATGTTTCAATACTTTTCTATGTTTCAATCTATGTTTTAATTTATCTGCGTACTCTGAATATGTGCTCGCTATGCGAAAGAGAAATACTAAAGCCTTGTACGGTGCACAACCTAGGCCCGTATGACGGTCACGCCCGGGGGACGACTATCGATTCTACGGAATCAGGGCATGATATGTTAGTATCAGAGCACAGCTTCAAAGTTCCTTTGACTCTTAAACTAAAATTTTTTCCTTAACGATAAATCCCCGTGTGAACTCTTGAACTCGTTGGGCCAAAATAAGATGCATTCATACAATAAGTCCATAATACATTATGATCCTAATATAATTTACCTTCTTTTGAAGGAATAGCGCAATCCTCAGCGCAAGCACCGGGTGAGACACAAGCAAAGAGAGCAGTTCTGGCACTTCAGGAAGCTCTCGGAGCCAGCGAGCCATATCTCGAGTCGATCTGCTTCAGCAAATGATACGGATGTTGGAAGCAAGCCAGCAAAGGGATGAAGCTCGTTATGAGCGGGCTAAAAAATGAGCGGATGAGAGATGCCTCAAGTTTTAAGACAATATAGAGGCAAGATTCTTAGTCCAGCAGAAGCAGGTGGATACCCTACAACAGATTGTTCAGACTTTGGCCTCCAACCATTCCGCAGCAATAGCGGCTACACCGGTGGAGCAGCCAGTACTTGAAGTTAAAATACCTCCAACACCAAGGACGAGGGAAGTAACTGCCTTTGACTTTGGTGACTTCAAAAAAGTCTGCAATACAGCATTCAAGGGGACTGAGGATCCGATAGTGGCTCTAGATTGGCTCACAGAACTTGAGGATCATTTCTCACTGCTGGAAGTACCTGAAGAAAAGCGTGTCGTATGTGCCCAACTACAGCTTTGCCTCAATACGCATGACTGGTGGGACGTGCATCAACGATCTTTTCAACTTGACCATGGGGAGGAGGCGATCGCGTGGACGACTTTTCGTGCTGCATTTGAGAAAGAGTTTATACCCCCGCCTGTACGATGTCAGAAGTAAAATGAGTTTGTACAACTACGGCAGGGCATCATGACAGTTAAGCATTATTCTGCTGAGTTCAACAAACTTGCCAAATTTGCTAGTTCCTATCTACCTGATGCAGCGAGTCATGCCAGACGATTCGAGGGAGGTCTACGTCCTGCTATCCACGTGTATGTAGTCGTTCCACAGTATCAGATAATGCGGAAAGTTTTGAACCACATCCTTTCCCTCGAACCGCAGTATCCTCACGTTGCTGTCGGCGTTGTGCAAACCTCCAATCATAAACGCTAAGGCAACGATAAAGAAAATAATGCTGTAAAGCATCCAAATAATGGTGGTAAACAGCGTGGAGACATCAACAAGACCTGCAACTTTTGTAGGAAGCCAGGGCATATCAAAAAAGACTATCGCCGTAAGCTTGGGACTTATCTTCAATATGGTGATCCAACCCACCAGATTAGCAACTGTCCGCTCCTCCCACCTCAACAACAAAATCAGGCACCTGCACCTCAGGCCAATAGAGCTACGCCTCAGCAAGGGCATAATCAAGCTCAAGGCCGGGTCTATACCATGACATGGGAAGAAGCTCTAGCTTCAGACACCGTGGTGTCAGGTACTTTGCTTTTCAATAATATACCTGCTCGTGTTCTATTTGATTCTGGTGCAATGTACAGTTTTATTTCCATAAATTTTGCCATTGAGAACAATGTAAAAATGACTCCATTGCACCTAGACTTAAGTGTTAGCACCCCCGCTGACACGAAAATACCTGTCCATTCAGTATGCCAAGGTGGATTCATCTGTATAGGAGGAAGGAAGTTGTCGCTTGATATTTTAGTTCTAGATGTTCGAGACTACGATATCATCTTGGGAATGGATTGGCTTGGCGCGTGCTCGACAACTATTGAATGTGCAGAAAAGCAAGTCGTCTTCCGCCTGCCTGGTGAAACCGAGTTCTGCTACACTGGTGGTCCAGCAACTGATGCGTCCGGGGCCTGCATGGTAATTTCGACAACATCTGCTAGGCGAATGCTCCACTCAGGCTGCGAGAGATTTCTAGCGTCGATTCGGGACATACGGCAGGACTACGCAAACGTCGATTTTACTTTCTTTGAGGCAGAGTTCCCCGATGTGTTTTCGAGCGAACTACCCGGCATACCGCCCGACCGAGAGATTGAATTCACTATCGATACATTTCCAAACACACAGCCGATCTCCAAGCCTTTGTACAGAATGGCCCCTGCAGAACTAAAAGAATTAAAATGCCAACTACAAGAGTTACTTGATCGTGGGTTCATTCGTCCGAGCGTGTCTCCTTGGGGCACGCTTGTGCTCTTCGTGAAGAAGAAGGACGGAACTCTACGCCTCTGCATTGACTATCGGGAACTGAACAAGGTCACAATCAAAAACAAATATCCTCTGCCATGGATAAATGACTTGTTCGATCAGCTATAGGGGGCAACGGTGTTTTCAAAAATCGATCTTCACTCGGGCTACCACCAGCTGAAGATTAAGCCTGAAGACATGCCGAAAACTGCCTTCTGAACCCGATACGGACATTATGAATTTCTAGTGATGCCGTTTGGACTGATGAATGCACCTGCTGCATTCATGGATGTAATGAATCGTGTATTTCGGCCCTTCATCGATAAATTTATGGTAGTTTTTATCGATGATATCTTGGTGTACTCGAAGATTAGGGATGAGCATGCAGGACACCTGCGGATGGTGCTGCAAACCCTTCGAGACAATAAGTTGTATGCCAAGCGAAGTAAATACGAGTTTTGGCTAGTATATCCTTTTTGGGGCATATTATCTCGTCACAAGGCATTTTAGTAGATCCAAGGAAGGTGGAAGCCAATATGCAGTGGAAACGGCCGGAGTCAGCTAGCGATATCTAAAGTTTTCTTGGACTGGCAGGCTACTACCACAAATTTATACAAGGCTTTGCTAAAATTGCTTCGCCCCTGACACAGATCACACGAAAAGGTATAAAGTTTACTTGGACGGACGACTGTGAAGCTTCATTTTTGGAGTTAAAATAGCGCCTCGTTTCTGCTCCAATCCTTACCCTGCCAAACGGACCCGATGATTTCAAAATATACAGTGATGCATCAAAAAAGGGTCTGGGATGTGTCCTGATGCAAAGGGATAAAGTGATAGCCTTTGCATCGAGGCAGATAAAGCCTCAAGAGCAGAACTACCCAACGTATGATCTCGAACTTGTCGCAGTAGTGTTCGCGTTGAAGCTGTGGCGCCACTACCTTTATGGTATACCGTATGAGATCTACACAGATCATAAGAGTTTACCTGTACACACAAAAGGATTTAAATCTTCGGCAGCGACGATGGCTCGAACTGCTTAGCAATTTTGACTTGATGATCAGATATATACCTGGCAAGGGAAATGTAGTAGCTGATGTACTGAGTCGAGTATTCGTTGGAAGTTTGGCCATTGATAATAAGCTGCGCCGGATCTTGAATCTTTAGGCATTACTCTAAAAATCAGATACAAAAAATGGACGCACGTGGCACAAATGTGCCTCGAACCCAACTTGTTACAAAAAGTCAAGTCCGTTCAGAAGGATGACCTATTCCTGCAAAATATGCATGCTCTTATCTCAGCAGGAAAGGCTTCCGACTTTACGGTAGGTGTGGATGGGATGCTCCGAGTGAAGGAAAGACTATGCGTTCCGAACGATGCGGCCCTCAGAAAAAAGATACTCACTAAAGTCCATTATGCTAGTTATACTTCTTATCTGGGTAGCACAAAGATGTATCGGGATCTCCGCACGATATTTTGGTGGCACAATTTGAAACGAGATGTGGCACTGTTCATGTCGCATTGTATGGCTTGTCAGAGGGTAAAAGTCGAGCACCAGAAACCAGGCGGAGAGCTACAAAATCTCGCTATTTCGGAGTAAAAATGGAAACATATAACAATAGATTTCATTATTGGCTTGCCATGGACGCAACGGGGACATGATGCTGTTTGGGTTATTGTCGATCGCCTCACCAAGTCTGCTCACTTTCTGTCTATCAAATTACTTGGAGTGTTGATCGCTTGGCTCAAATCTACCTCAACGAGATCGTTCGGCTCCATGGCATGCCCGTATCCATAGTCTCCGATAGAGATGGTCGATTCATATCGTATTTCTAGGAAAGCCTGCAGTCAGCAATGGGGACAAAATTGAAGTTCAGCTCCACCTACCATCCATAGATCGACGGCCAAATGGAATGTGTCAACCAGATCCTCGAAGACATGCTACGACTCTACGCCTTGGACTTGAAGACTAGTTGGGACCTGCATCTACCGTTAGCCAAATTTGTATACAACAACAGTTTCCAATCCAGCATTCAGATGGTGCCGTATGAGGCGTTGTATGGGCGAAAGTGCAGATCTCCAATCTGTTGGGATAAAGTTGGTGAACGGCAGATTTTTGGCCCTGAGCTCGTGGAATAGACTGTCCAGAAGATTTGCTTGATTCGGGAAAGACTAAAGATAGCTCAAAGACGGCAAAAGAGCTATACGGATACACATAGACGACCACTTGAGTTTCTAGAAGGCGATCGAGTATTTCTCAAAGTCTTGCCCATGCGAGGAGTCACTAGATTCAGAGCAAAGGGGAAGCTAAGTCCAAGATTTATCGGTCCGTTCAAAATACTAAAGCGAGTTGCCTCCGTTGCATACCAGATTGCTCTACCGCCATCCATATCCGATGTACACGATGTTTTCTATGTTTCCCAACTTAGGAAGTATGTGTACGACTCGATTCATGTGGTAGACCTGGATTAGCTGAACCTTCAGGCAGACTTGACGTATGTAGAACAACCTGTGCAAATTTTGGATAGGAAGGAAAAGCTGCTCCAAAGTCGTTTGGTTCCTCTCGTGCGCGTGCTTTGGCAAAATTACTATGTCGAAGAATCCATTTGGGAACTTGAATCTGAGATAAGGGAAAGGTTCCCCTCATTATTTCCTAGTGGTAGGTTCTATTCCAAAGTTTTGGAACAAAACTTCTAATTAGTTGGGTAGGATGTGGTGCCCCGTTCCTCCTATTCGGGGAGCGTGGCTAAGAAATACAAGACGATATCGTTTGATCGGGATAGATTGAAACAAGAATCTATCCTCTTTATGGATTTGCTTCTTCAAAATCGATTCCCATATTCAGTGGAACGTGCCCCCGGGATCGACTTAGCGGCAGAGTCAGGAGGGACCTCTCCGCTGCATCTTTTGTTGCCTAGTTTTCGATGTCGCTTGTTGCTTTCGTGCCTTGAGTTGGTTTTCGGATTTGCTTGAGTTTTTTTAAACGGTTTTGATGGATTTCATTATTTTTGTTTATTAAATTGTACTTCAATTCCGATAATAGAAAGAGTAGAAGAGGTATTGATCAGCTGTTCGTGGCAATGCAGGTGAATCCGTAGTAGGCAACGCTCGAACGGACTCCTAAAGTGCCTCTTTCCATCTTCCTTCCAACTACTAAGTGAGTGGCTACCATCCCAATTAGCTGGCCCTCTTTCCAGTCCTCACACTAAGATATTTTGTATTCTTGCTTGCCCCGATCAAACGATACCAAGTAATAACTAAAAGACTTCAAGATAATAAAGGGATAGACTTGGGATATTGCTTGTAAATCAAACTTGTGAACGGTTACTCATTTACATGCTTATTCGTTTAGAATATTTATCATATGCATAAATACAAGTTAGAATATATATTTCTCCTTAAAATTGTGCTATGTATAGAACTCATCTTGAATGCAATAAACTGAACGGGAAGACTATGCAAAAGTAGATCTTGCCCTGTTATTGCCCTGCGCCTGATATTGCCCTGATTTACCTCAATTGCTAACTTAGTATACTGCGTTGATCACGGACAACTTGTGCACAAGGTCTTAATTCCTACGGACGGTCGCTGGATCACCGTCACCGATCCGATCCAGATAGAACTCATGGTAGTCGCATGCTATAGGACGAAATAACCTGGGACGTCCTAAACTATGTGTCACATAACATTCCGTACTGAGACTAGCCCATCCATTATGGCAACATGTCAGTGATCCCCTCGTATATTTAAACCTGTTGCAACTAACTTGTGTCTTCTTGGCAGGAAATGTATGGTAAGTATTGTGCAGGTGGTTCAGACGGGCAGGTAAATATCATCGAGCGGTGGCAGGTTATTTTATTGATTTCTATATCTATTGCTTGCTGTAAAATAAACTAAAAAAGTAGCAAGACCATAAATAATATACATGCTTCATCTAAACAACGTGTTGATTGGTATAGTTGGGTTAGCTTACCTTTACCAGTACGTTTTGATGTATTGACCCTCGTTGAAACAGGTTTCCCTCGCTAAGGAGAATTGAGCGAGGAGCAGAAGTCAATCCCCCAATCCAGTCCAGTTGTAGGCACGACTTGACTCGTCTAATATTTTGAGTTTAGTAAGGATGTAATGTACAGGACTGCTATCTCATTTTGTGTCAACACTTTTGTAAGCCCATAGAGGCAACCTTATGACTCAGTTCAAGAGTTTGTAATAGATGTTCATATTATCAATAAAAGAGAACTTTTTCATGTTTCAATCTATGTTTTAATTTATCTGCATACTCTGAATATGTGCCCGCTATGCGAAACAGAAATACTAAAGCTTTGTGCGGTGCACAACCTAGGCCCGCACGGTGGTCACGCCTGGGGGACGACTATCGATTCCACGGAATCGGGGCGTGACAATCATCCTCCTGCAGATCTGTAGTAGTCCTAGTTAGGACAGTTTACTGGTTGTTTATGTGGATATTTATTGCATTTTTTATGACAAGATTTTTTCAGACTCGATTTATAATTTTAATATTTTATTTTATTCAAATTTTATAATATTATTCATGTTAAATGTATGTTAATTTATCGGTGTTGAGTGTTCCATCGAAGGGGTCGGCGAACCCAGGGAATTCAACGAAGGCATTCTCCGGGTCTACTTATATAAATTATGAATTCATAAGCTGCAGAAAGATTGGTTTGGAAACCATTTTATATTATATTTTTTATATTTTTACTGAAAATTTAGCGACGTTTAGCGATATTTATATGCGTCGCTAAATACATCACCAAATACGTCGCTAAATAAAAAAATTAGTGACGTTTAGCGACACACAACACGTCGCTAATTTAGCTACGTTGCGTCGCTAAACGTCGCTAATATAAAAAATATTAGCGACGCAAATACGTCGCTAAAAAAGTCGCTATAGCGATATTTTGCGATATTTTTTCTGCCAGCGACTAGCTTAAACACAACTTCATTAAAATGTCGCTAATTACGTCGCTAATTTTTTTTGCGACGTTTGTATGCCATTTAGCGACGTTTTCAGACGTTACTAATTTAATATATTCTGGTAGTGATAGATATGTTCACAGGTTCAGAAGTGATCCAGAGTGGAAGCATGCTGGATTTAGAAGTCACATTGCAGAAGATTTAGAGATTCAAGTTTCCAGACATAAAATAAGCAGGGCAAAGAAGAAGGCATTAGACATGATTGATGGGCATGCCCAAGAACAATATGCTTACATTAGAGAGTATGCCATGTTGGTGATGAATACTAATCCTGGGAGTGTTGTTAGAGTCAAGGGACAACTAGAGGCTGATGGAAAGTCAACCAGATTTGAGAGGGTATTCTATACTTTGCATGTAGTGATCAAGGGTTTTAAAGAAGGTTGCAGACCATTCATTGGTATTAATGGGTATTTTTTTAAGACTGAGTATAAATGGCAACTTCTAAGTGCAGTGGGTATAGATGGTAACAACAGTTTCTTTCCTATTGGTTGGGCTATTGTGGAGATAGAGAATAAAGAAACATGGAACTGGTTCATGGATCGGTTATTGGATATACTTGGTATGGATGGAAATGGAATCAGTTGGATTTCTGATAGACAAAAAGGCTTATTGGATGTGTTTAAGAATCTTCTTCCTAATGCAGAGTATAGATTTTGTGCCAGGCACATATATGACAATTTTAAGAAAAAACATCCAGGGTTAAAGCTAAGACATTATGTGTGAGAAGCTTCAGGGGCTTACACCTTAGCTGATTTTGAGATTGGGATGGATAAAGATAAAGAAAGTAAGGAAGCTTATGAATGGTTACAGAAACTTCCTCCAGGATAATGGTCAAAGCATGGGTTCTCAACCCATTCTAAGTATGATCTGTCAAGCAACAATATTATATGTGAATCATGGAATAAATATATATTGAAATCAAGAGACAATCCTATTATTTGTCTATTAGAAAGTATAAGAAGGATGCTTATGGTCAGGTTCTAGGAGAAGGGAGAAAGGATGGGAGCTCATTATAGGTTTTTTGTTCCTAAATCTCTATAAAAACTGAAAGAAGTCAAAGAGGGAATGAAAAAGTGTATCATTATTAGTTGTGGACTCAACAAATATGAAGTATCTTAGAGGGGAACTAATGATTCAGTAGACTTAGAAGCAAGGACTTGTAGTTGAAGACTATGAGACATGCAATTGAAGACTATGTAGATAAGTACTACCATAAGTCAACCTACTTAAAGGCTTATGCAGAGGTAATCAATCCTATGTCAATGAGGAATCTAATACAAATATGTGGGGTGGTACCTATTGTCACGCCCCAGTCCCAAAATATCAAGGGACTAGACATGTGGCAATGGCCAGCAGTACACATCGATGGACAAACCCAATTTAATGGATCCATCGGAGCGTACTTAAGCTGTAATACAACAATAAGAGTCTACTAATCTCATCCACAGAAATAAATACAATAATATCAATAGAGTAAAATATAATCATCAGCAAGTCACAAGTAAATAAATCGAAGAACAACCCGATAACAAGTCTGTTATAATAGTCAAGATACAGAAACAACAACAAATACTGAGTATGGATAAAGCATATACTCAGAATATATCCTCGGTGATCACTCGTCTACTAGATCTGGTACTACTCCAGTGCCTGCTCCTGTTCCTGTTCCTGCTCCTGCTAATGCTCCTGTCCCGTATACCTCGGGATCGATCTCGTCTGCTATACCTAGGGACATAATCCGGATCCAGGTCCTCAGGAAACTTAGCAAGGTACAAAATAACTCAAGCTAAAATAAATGCAGTGCAACAATAAATGAAATAATAGGGTAAATATATAGCCAGCTAAGTGATATGCAAGATGAGAGCATCACTAGAACTCAGGCTGAGACCACTACAAGCTCGGTGTCGGGGAGCTGGTAGCAGTGATATCATGTGGTTGTCTAGCTCGGAGAGAGACCAAGATACCGACATAATATAATCAACCTATAGCCTGTGTGTCTCTCTCCACCCAATATAATCATACGTCTCATGTCCACGACGTCTCATGTCTACACCATGCAGGATTATAACTAATGTATCCAGTCATATAATATCTAAGCAAAAGAATATGTCATAAAACCTGTAACCTATACAGAATCACCTTGAATATTTTAAGATGATTCTGTCACATGAATAGTGTCAGGTGTCCTGGGTTATGACGTAATTGATAATGCAAACACGAGAATGTAAAGGGTCTCGATATCCATGTCTAGGTGACGTTACACAACTCCGCATACGGTGTTGGCACCCGAATATTATTCAGACGCTAAATAATATCACACGGTCCTAGGTTAAGCATGTACAATAATATATAAATAAGTCAAGGAAATAAGTAACAAAACTGCAAGGTTGGCAAGGTACACTTGCCTGGGGTTCTGGCTCCAACTGTGGCTCTGGTCTCAGTAGAATTTGTAGGTACTCCTTCGGTTGCTGAAATAGACATCACCATCAGGTTCAGAAAATATCAAATAGCTAGAAACGCCTATCCTTGAGTCCAATTTGGATACAGGGGCAAAAATGACAGTTTCTGGTCAAAGCGGGGTCCACATGTGGCCCACTTCGCACCAAAAAATGTGTCAGAGACAATATTCTCCAAATTTGTCAAATTTAGTGTCAACAAGTCCAGAATGATGATACGAACCCAACAAAACTTCCAAAATTGGATTCCGATGAGCCATTCACAAAATCGTCCGTCAAGTAGAGCCGTGGAGCCCACGATACGCAATTTTGTTAATGTTCTCATAATTGAACCAAACTTGGGTCATAGGACCAGCATATTGCTACGAGTCCGATAGCGTAAGTTTCGTTTTGATCCGACGTGTGTACACAAAGTTACAAAGCGTTCGGGAATAAGGCCAATACGGGAACATTGTCGACGGATATACGTTAATTTCGGTGTGCACGCACATCCAAATCAACTTCTGCGAAATACCACACATCCGTATCAACGACGCACACCATTCGGTGAAGACCACATGTGACCAAGTCATCCCGTTTGGTGGGGCACACTCAGTTCCGGGGGAAAATAGGGTATTATTTTTCCTATTTTTGGATCACAGTTCGCGATCGCCACAGGACGCGACACACCGAGCGGGTTGTACGGGCATCGAAAGGGTTACGCAGTCTACACGTCACAATAGACAAAATAGGAAACGGGGCAGCGAGAAGAGAGAAAAAGTCTATCTGAATATGGCTACACAGAACTGGGTTTTCTCGTGTCCGCGTGACGATGCGACACGGTAACGAAACTAGGGTTAGGGTTCCGCCGGCCGGAGCTGGCCGGGGCTGGTGGCGGCTAGGGCGCGGCTGTGGGCTACGGCCGAGGACTTCGTCGGAGGAGCTCGCGGAGGTGGCTGGGCTCTTCGGAGGCGGCTCTGTCTTCGGGGTCGCCGGAGAAGACGGGCTGGGGTGTCGTCGGCTCAGGTGGCGGAGGAGAGCAGAAGGAGGAGAGGGCGGCAGAGGAGACGGAGGAACTGCTGCGGAGGGTCTCAAGGTCTTCTCGTCGGCTCTGTGGTGGAGGACGGCGAGGGGAGAGACAGAGGGGAGACGCCGGTGGTGGTCGAGAGCTTGAAGGGGCGGGCAGCCGGAGGAGAAGGGTTTATATGGAGTAGAGGGAGGAGGAGGAACGACGGCCATTGCGGAGGCGATGCAGCGGCAGTTACGGGAAGCCGGAGCAGCTGGGAGGCGAGGCACCACGGCGGGTCGGCCGACGGAGGGAAGACGAAAGGATTCGTCGGGGTCGGTTACAGGGAAGGGCCCTGTAGCTGGCGGGTTGGGTTTCGGGTTTCGAGTCAGGTTTGGATCCGACCCGACCCGCTAAGGTTGGGCTCGGTTCAACTAGACCGGGTCCGGTTCGGGTTGGTTTGGTTTGGTTCACTAAACTGGGTTTAATTCTAGGGTTTATTTAGGGTTAATTAAAACTTAGTTTTTAGGTCTTTAAAAATATTTCTGGGGTCCAATAAATTCTTGGAAAATTACCTTATATCTAATTTTTCATTTTACACCTAAAAATATTATTCTTATAATATTTTAATATTATTTAATATCATTTAAAAATTATTTAATTTCAAAATATCTTTGTTTTAATTAATAAAAATCCCAGAAAATTCTAGAAAAATTATAAAAAATTGATTTTAAAATTCTTGAAAAATCAGGGGGTTTACAATCTATCTCCCTTAAGAGGATTGCGTTCTCGCAATCAAAGAGTGACCGGTCAATAGAGATGACACGGTTGTAAATATTGCTCGAAGTACATCACGATTAAGGAGAATCAAGGATAAGAGTTTAAGCAAAACACATAGGGAATCATTTCCCTATGTAATGGAAGTTATGTAATTTCCTGTGTGAAGAAAATCTAGAATACTACAGTCTAGAAAAACTAGGTTATCACTTATAAAATATACTAGGTTATTAATTATTAGCAAGTTTAAAAATTACTAGGTTAAGGCTGAGGTCATGAACCAATAAGCACGAGCTAAAGCAATACTAGACGAGATAACTACGAAAACTTATGCGCATTAGCTACTCCAAGAGTCTGTGCGTCCTCCAAGGTCATCGCGAAAGCTTGTCCGCGTCCTTGTAGTCGATTCCTCTGCTGCTGCTGAGCCTGCTGGAAGAGTAGTACCTGGGATATCAAAGGTGGCCTCGGTTGATACCCTCCTGGAGCTGGTGGTAGGACTCCTTCAACTCCCGTTTGTGGTACTCCCAATGCTAGATAGGCTGGCCTCGGTACTGGTAACGCTTGTTGGTTAACCATTGGTGCTCCTTCTCAACTCTCAAGATATTCCCTCAATAAATGTTGACTGAATCCGCAAGATAAACATAATCTCCTTTTGCGTCTGTACTTGTTCTCAATATGGCCTCGCTTACGACAATATTGACAGACAGGTAGTGCCTGTGGTGATGATCCAGGTGGCTGGTGCATGTGAGGTCTTTTTGCATCTTCTTCCTGTGGTGCTCTGGCTAGTGCTGATGTGGAAGTCCGTTTCAGACTGGTCTCTCTCCTGGTAACGCACTCCATGCGTCGGGCTGCAGCAAGGACGTCCGAGTAAGATGTAGGTGCAACGGATCCAATTAGTTTCTGTAGCACAAAGTTTAGTCCGTCGAAGAACTTCTCAGCCTTCCCTTCTTCTGTCGGAATCAAGGTTGGGGCGAAGCGACTCAGACGAATAAATTTTGCATTGTATGCTTCCACGGTCATATTGTCTTGAGTGAGGTGATTGAACTTGTCCCAAAGTTCTGATCGAGCGATAGTTGGAATATACATCTCCTGAAAGAGTCTGGAAAACTCTTCCCAAGTGACTCGGTCTGGTTTGAGCCATGTCTCCTCAGATAGCCACCAGTGATGTGCATTATCCGTTAATTGTATTCTGACGGTAGTTATCCAATGTTCCCTTGGAAGCTCAGCTGCTTCTAATTGATGTTGAGTGTTGGTGAGCCACTCATGAACTTCAGTGGGCTCCTCTTGCCTGAGAAGGTATGGGGCTTCAGTTGGCAGAAATCGGTGATAGAGCCCGTCATTGGCCGTCGTGCTGGTATATCTGCTTGCTTCAGTGTGGTTACTAGGCTGCTCCTCAAGTTCTCTGCCTCATGACGTAGACCCTCTTGTTGAATTTGTTGTTGAGCTTGCATCATTGCGTAGATCATTTAAAATATCTGATGCCCGTCCATAGCCTGTCCTTGTGGGAATACGGGCATTGGTGGAGTAAACTGCGTCGATGGTGGAATATCATCTTGCTGAATTCTTGAGGCATACTGATTTGCTTAACTGTATTGTTGAGCTGATTGACCAGCATCTACTAGTGTTACTTCTTCTTCGTGGGTTACCACAGCATCTCGTGGTGACCTTGCAGAAGTCTCATCGTTTGCTTGTGGGTCCATAACTCTGCATCTAAAATAAACAATTAGAGGCGCACAGGAATCAAGGCAGGATGCAAGTCAAGAAATAAATTCGAATCTGATATAGATGTCAAGAACGATTCAAGCAAGTGGATGAGATCCTAAAAACCTATCCTATCTTATTGCAGGCTTGCTCGGTCCCTAAGTTGAAACTGAAGCAATTTAGTCGAAGACCTGCATGGGCCACCACAAAAACCATGTCACGCCCCAGTCCCAAAATATCAAGGGACTAGACACGTGGCAATGGCCAGCAGTACACATCGATGGACAAACCTAATTTAATGGATCCATCAAAGCGTACTTAAGCTGTAATACAACAATAAGAGTCTACTAATCTCATCTACAAAAATGAATACAACAATATCAATAGAGTGAAATATAATCATCAGCAAGTCACAAGTAAATAAATCGGGGAACAACCCGATAACAAGTCTGTTACAATAGTGAAGATACAGAAACAACAGCAAATACTGAGTATGGATAAAGCATATACTCATAATATATCCTCGTTGATCACTCATCTACTGGATCTGGTACTGCTCTAGTGCCTGATCCTGTTCCTGCTCCTGCTAATGCTCCTGTCCCGTATACCTAAGGATCGATCTCGTCAGCTATACCTGGGGACATAATCTGGATCCAGGTCCTCAGGGGACATAGCAAGGTATAAAATAACTCAAGCCAAAATAAATGCAGTACAGCAATAAATGAAATAATAGGATAAATATATAACCAGCTAAGTGATATGCAAGATGAGAGCATCACTAGAACTCAGGCTGAGACCACTACAAGCTCGGTGTCGGAGAGCCGGTAGCAGTGATATTATGTAGTTGTCTAGCTCGGAGGAGACTAAGACGCCGGTATAATATAATCAACCTGTAGCCTGTGTGTCTCTCCCCACCCAATATAATCATATATCTCATGTCCACGATGTTTCATGTCCATGCCACGCAGGATTATAACTAATGCTTCCAGTCATATAATATATAAGCAAAAGAATATGTCATGAAACCTGTAACCTATACAGAATCACCTTGAATATTTCACAAAGATTTTGTCACATAAATAGTGTCAGGTATCCTGGGTTATGACGTACTTGATGATACAAGCACGAGAATGTAAAGGGTCTCGATATCCATGTCTAGGTGACGTTACACAACTCTGCGTAGGGTGTTGGCACCCGAATATTATTCGGACGCTAAGTAATGTCACATGTTCCTAGGTTAAGCATGTACAACAATATATAAATAAGTCAAGGAAATAAGTAACAAAATTGCAAGGTTGGCATGGTACACTTGCCTGGGGTTCTGGCTCCAACTGTGGCTCTGGTCTCAGTGGGATTTGCAGGTACTCCTTTGGTTGCTGAAATAGATATCAGCATAAGGTTCAGAAAATATCAAATAGCTAAAAATGCCTGTCCTTGAGTCCAATTTGGACATAGGGGCAAAAATGATAGTTTCTGGTCAAAGTGGGGTCCACATGTGGCCCACTTCGCACCAAAAAATATGTCAGAGATAATATTCTCCAAATTTGTCAAACTTAGTGTTAACAAGTCCAGAATGATGATACGAACCCAATGGAACTTCCAGAATTAGATTCCGATGAGCCATTCACAAAATCGCCCGTCAAGTGGAGCCGTGGAGCCCACGATACGCGATTTTGTCAACGTTCTAAGAATCGAACCAAACTTGGGTCACAAGACCAACATATTGCTACGAGTCTGATGGCGTAAGTTTCGTTTCAATCCGACGTGTGTACACAAAGTTATAATACGTTCGGGAAGAGGGTCGATATGGGACGTTGTCGACGGATACGCGTTGATTCCGGTATGCACGCACATCCAAATCAACTTTTGTGAAATCTTACACGTCCGTATCAATGGTGCATACCTTTCGGTGAGGACGCATGTGACCAAGTTGTCTCGTTTGGCGGGGCACACTCAGTTCCGGAAGAAAATGGGGTATTATTTTTCCTATTTTTGGATCGCAGTTCGCGATCGCCACAGGATGCGACACACCGAGCGGGTTGCACAAGCATCGAGAGGGTTACGCAGTTTATGCGTCACAATAGACGGAATGGAAAACGTGGCAGCAAGGAGAGAGAAAAGTCTACCTGAACAGTTCTACGCAGAACTGGATTTTCCCATGTCCGCGAGGCGACGCGACACGGTGACGAAACTAGGGTTAGGGTTCCGGCGGCCGGAGCTGGCCGGGGCTGGCGGCGGCTAGGGCACGGCTGTGGGCTACGGCCGAGGGCTTCACCGGAGGAGCTCGGGGAGGCGGCTGGGCTCGTCGGAGGTGGCTCTATCTTCGGGGTCGCCGGAGAAGACGGGCTGGGTTGTCGTCGGCTCCGGTGGCGAAGGAGAGCAGGAGGAGGAGAGGGCGGAGGAGGAGACAGAGGCGCTGCTGCGGAGGGTCTCGAGGTCTTTTTGTCGGCTCTGTGGCGGAGGACGGCGAGGGGAGAGACAGAGGGGAGACGCCGGTGGTGGTCGAGGGCTTGAAGGGGCGGGCAGCCGAAGGAGAAGGGTTTATATAGAGTTAGAGGGAGGAAGAGGAACGGCGGCCATTGCGGAGGTGATGCAGCGGCGGTTATGGGAAGCCGGAGCGGCTGGGAGGCGAGGCACCACGGCGGGTCGGCCGGCGGAGGGAAGACGAAAGGATTCGTCGGGGTCGGTTACAGGGAAGGGCCCTGTAGCAGACGGGTTGGGTTTTGGGTTTTGGGTCGGGTTTGGATCCGACCCGACCCGCTAAGGTTGGGCCCGGGTCAACTAGATCGGGTCCGGTTCGGGTTGGTTTGGTTTGGTTCACTAAACCTCTAGGGTTTATTTAGGGTTAATTAAAACTTAGTTTTTAGGTCATTAAAAATATTTTCGGGGTCCAATAAATTCCTGAAAAATTATCCTATATCTAATTTTACATTTTAAACCTAAAAATATTATTCTCATAATATTTTAATATTATTTAACATTATTTAAAAATTATTTAATTTCAAAATATCTTGGTTTTATTTAATAAAAATCTCAGAAAATTTTAAAAAAATTGTGAAAAATTAATTTTAAAATTCTTGAAAAATCAGGGGGTTTACTCCTATGATTCCTCATGTGGTCCATATCCAAACAGGGAGAAGGAAAAAAAGAAAGAAAGAAGCAATATGATGAAACAAACACTAAGAAGTAAGGCAATATTAGAGCAACAATTACATGTGGCAAGTGCAAGGAGTCTGGGCATAATACAAGATCATGCCAAAATGCTTATAAAGAGAAGGTGGAAGTGCCGAGAGGCAAATCAGGTAGGCATAAGCTCTCTAAGTCTACCCTATATGTGTGTCAGGTAATCCAACCCCTTATCTTAAAGGAAATGTCACCCCCATAATGATTAAAGGAGGTACATATATATAAGAGGAGGCTAGCCTCCTCTTTATTTTCTATCTGATATGGGACTAAATAAGTCCCTCATAACTCAACACTCCCCCTCAAGATGGGCTATAGATATCAATCATCTTCATCTTGTTAGAAAAGGTATCAAACTCTCTAGGATCTAAATATTTAGTTAAATAATCAGCTAACTGCTCTACTGATTTTACATAGCTCAAAGTCAAAATTTCTCTATCCAGTTTCTCCTTGATGAAGAATCGATAAATCTCTACATGTTTGGTTCGATCATACTGAACTAGATTATTTGCAATATTAATTACTTATTTGTTGTCGCACCAAAGTTGCAGGGAGTCTTCTCTAAATAAATGTATCTCAGACAATAAGCTTTTCACTCATATCATCTCACACATGCTAACTGCCATAGCCCTGTACTCGGCCTCAGTTGTAGACATAGTGACTACATCTTGCTTCTTGCTACGCCAAGATACAAGATTGCCTCCAACAAAAATACAGTAACCTGTAGTGGACTTGCGATCGTCCATACAATCCACCAAATCGGCATTATAGTAGCCTTCAACTCTCAGATGTCCATAACTTCTTAACCATAACCCCTTTCCAGGACTTCCTTTAATACCTAAGAATTCTATTAACTACCTCCATATGCGGCTCTCTAGGATCATGCATATATCTACTCACCACACTCACGGTCTGAATAATATTATGTCTTGTATGGCATAGATATATAAGCCGACCAACTAATCCTTGATATTGCTCCTTAATCACCGGATCACCACCCTCGGCATACAACTTATGATTTTGCTTGATATGAGTAGAAGCCACTCTGCAACCCAGCATCCCTGTCTATGAAAGAAGGTCTAGAGCATACTTTCACTGAGAAAGCACTATGTTATACACCCCATTCCGTTCAAGCGGACTGCCAATTCAAACGACAATATTGTAATATCCTGGCCCGCTTTGCTCAGGTGAACTCATTTGAGGCAAAGGATATCCAGACTTGTCCCTATAGGAATTCGGCTTAGGCTTTCAGAGGCTCACTTGACGTATCACTCGACCGAGGCAAATCATCGCTAAGGTGGGTGGCTACGGTGAACTTGTCTTTGCTAGCCAGCATACATAAAATCTGGAAACGATACATGCTAGTCGCTAGGTGAATCACCCCCTGCATGCTAATAAGAATATAAATTACCTAGCTAAGGAAATAATCCTAACTTGTATTGCTTGTGCTAGAATATGAAAATAAAATATTTTTTATATATTCAGACCCTCACATTCTATCCTAGATCGTGTCGCTCGGGAAGTCCCTTACGGTTTCACCCATCGGCTTACCTTCGGGCCCGAGCTAACCTGAATTTTTATGTTTATACAAATGCATGCTTGTCTGCTTGTATGTTGCCTTATTTTCATCCAAACCCCGGAAGGCTACTACGTAGTCGTTTTGTTCATGAATGAACCTGAAAGTATCCGGGACCGTAAGGTTGCTAAAGCAGTTTCTGAGCTAGGGAATTACATCATGTCAAGTAAAAGAACCATACTCCTATGGCAAAACTCATTCAGATATTTGGATCTCTACAAGTCTCTCTCGAGCGGGCTCTATCTCAGCCCAAGAGACTGTGCACATCCAATGGCTAAATGAATCAATGTTCAAGTATCTTGTATACTCGTATTCCCGTGTGCTCGTATATCTCGGAAAACTGGAAAGACCCTGACCTGCATGTCGCGAACAACTCGGAAACGAGATACAGTTCCACAGACGGTCACCGGGGCACCGGGATCGATCTGATCCGGACGGAATATCATGATAGTCTCTCGAGCGGGCGGGTTGGTATGCTTCGCCTCGAGAACATAGAATTGTATACCACTCTTACCTAAGACTAGATTGGTCCTTTATGACTATGCCATTGACTCGTGTTCATATAGATAACTCATCCTCGCTTAGCGACTATCCGCGTGCAAGTTATTGTACCACATCAAAAGAATAACTGAACACCTGAAGGATTATGACTCTCGTGTTTGCATATGCAATAACTTGGTTTTCATTATGAATGCCCCTGAATGTTTATACGTGTCCGTTCTTGAATTAATAATATTTGCCTTGGACAGGAAAGGTAAAATAGTAAGTTGGTAAGTCTCGTCGTGTTTCCTCTCATGTAGTACGGCGCACTGCCACACGAGTTAGGCTATTCAAATCTTGCATGAAACTGATCCTAAGGCAACTAGAAAGATAAATTAATAGTTGGTGCACAGAACCTATATTACATGTTTGGATTTTGTCGAGCAGGCGAGTAGCCTCCCCACCAGTGCATTCAATGTACTGATAATCAACCAGATCGTTTATAGGGTGCGGGAGAACCTCATTCGGTGCGGATGTCTCCTTCGTGCGTGCTAAGGCTAGGGGTTTCCTCTGAAGCCTTGGAGCGCTGCGTCCAGAACAGAAGCACATATATAAGACATAATATTGGAACATTGCCTGAACATCATCTGTACAATTATTCCATAATTATAGCCACTTGGCACGCTTTATATTTCAGAGAGAGAGTGCTTGAGCGACTTGTAATATTGGCTATACGTCGCCTGTAACACTTGTTTATATCAATAAAAGAGTTGCTTTACTTCAACTTGTGTTATTAAATATTTCTGCTATGTTGTCGACTCAATGAACTTGTTAGATTTATGAAGAGTAAAGCCATAGCCAACCTATGGGCCTTTGATCTTCTTACCTCTCTTATAGCCTGCTTGACTCATGATGGGATCCTTTTCTATTTAAGAAGTAGTAAAGGCTCTAGCTCCGCTGCACTCGGACAATCTGTGCGACTCTGTGGCTTAGAACTCTTACCGCCAGCCAATTGACCACGACCTTGCACGAGCGTGGCTCACGCTCATGCAGCATCACGGCCGGATGGGTCAAAGCGATCATTCCGTGGGAGCGCTGGCACGGTGATTCTCGCCTAGCGAGAATGACCAATTTAGCTTGCGGGAGATCGGGGCATGACAGGTTGGTATCAGAGCCTAGCTTCTACGCCTTTGGACTTTATTTGGATTATCTCAATTTTAAAAGCTCGTTCGTGGGTTATGTGCACTCTCTCTCTCAATGCCTCAATGGAATGTTCCAACAATGAGTCTAAATACTTTCAAAAAACGTATTAGAATAATGTGATTGCTTGTATGAAATTGTGATGCTAGGGCCTTTGTGCCGACTTGTGTAGACCCTTGAGATTTTCGCAAGTAGCTTATCCAATTTCACTATCTCTAAGTTTGGTTGAATGCATATATTTGAGGGACGCCTTAAACTTGTGCACGATCCAAGACTTAAGAAGATGTTAAACTCGAGTGCTAAGACTTCGCTATCGCCGAGTTGGTGAAATGCATGTATTAGAGGGGTACTTCGAGTATGTATACGATCTACACTCACGATATGCTGATCTCGAATGCTTGTGCAAGTGAATATCCAAATAAAATAAGTACAATGACTTGTATAGGTTTGCCTCAGCCTTGTATCATTAAATCAAAAATTGATTGAAACGTATTGCTTGTCCTCAGTAAGTCTCAAGGACGAGACTTTTTCTGAGTTGGGTAGGATGTAACACCCCGTTCCGCTCAACCGGACTGCTGATTCAAACGGCAATATTATAATTTCCTGACCCACTTTGCTCAGGCCAAAATACTCGTTTGAGGCAAAGGATATCCAGACTTGTCCCTACAGGAATCCGGCTTAGGCTTTCAGAGGCTCACTTGATGTATCGCTCGACCGAGGCGAATCATCGCTAAGGTGGGTGGCTATGGTGAACTTTTCTTTGCTAGCCAGCACACATAAAATCTGGAAATGATACATGCTAGTTGCTAGGTGAATCACCCCCTGCATGCTAATAAGAATACAACATACCTAGATAAGAGAATAATCCCAACTTGTATTGCTTGTGCTAGAACATGGAAATAAAATATTTCTTATATATTCAGACCCTCTCATGCTATCCTAGATCGTGTCACTCGGGAAGTTCCTTAGGGTTTCACCCCTCGGCTTACCTTTAGGCCCGAGCTAACATGAATGTTTATACAAATGCATGCTTGCCTACTTGTATGTTGCCTTGTTTTTATCCAAACCCCGGAAGACTACTACGTAGTCATTTCGTTCATGAATGAACCTGAAAGTATCCGGGACCGTAAGGTCGCCAAGGCAGTTCCTGAGCCAGGGAATTGCATCATGTCAAGTAAAAGAACCATACTCCTATGGCAAAACTCATTCAGGTATTCGGATCTCTGAAAGCTCTCTCGAGCGTGCTCCATCTCAGTCCAAGAGACTGTGCACATCCAATGGCTAAATGAATCAATATTCAAGTATCTCATGTACTCATGTTTTCGTGTGCTCGTGTATCTCGTAAAACTGGAAAGACCCTGACCTGCATGTCACGGATAACTCAAAAATGAGGTACAGTTCTGCGGACGGTCACCGGGACACCGGGACCGATCTGATCCGGACAGAACATCATGATAGTCTCTCGAGCGGACGGGTTGGTATGCTTCGTCTCGAGAACCTAGCGTTGCATACCACTCTCACCCAAGACTAGATTGGTCCTTTATGGCTATGCCAGCGACTCCTGTTCATATAGATAAGTCATCCTCGCTTAGCGACTATCCGCGTGTGAGTTATTGCATCGCATCGAAAGAACAACTGAACACCTGAACGATATGACTCTCATGTTTGCATATACAATAACTTGGTTTTTATTATAAATGCCCCTGAATGTTTATATGTGCCCATGCTTGAATTAACAATATTTGCCTTGGACAGGGAAGATAAAATGGTAAGTTGGTAAGTCTTGTCATGTTTTCTCTCATGTCGCATGGTGTACTGCCACACGAGTTAGGCTATTCAAATCTTGTATAAAAATAATCCTAAGGGAACTAGAAAGATAACTTAATAGTTAGTGCACGGAACCTATATTACGTATTTGGATTTTGTCGAGCGGGCGAGTAGCCTCCCCACCAGTACATTTAATGTACTGATAATCCACTAGATCATTTGCAGGGTGCGGGAGAACCTCGTTCAATGCAGATGCCTTCTTCGTGTATGCTAAGGCCAGGAGTTCCCTCTGAATCCTTGGAGCACTGCATCCGGAATAGAAGCACATATACAAGACATAATATTGGAACATCGCCTGAATATCGTCTGTACAATTATTTCACAATTGTAGCCACTTGGCACGCTTTATGTTTCAGAGAGAGAGTGCTTGAGAGACTTGTAATATCGGCTATACACCGCATGTAATACTTGTTTATATCAATAAAATAGTTGCTTTACTTCAACTTGTGTTATTAAATATTTCTGCTATATTGTCGACTAAGTGAACTTGTTACCGGTCGCCTATGCATTCATGACTCCACTGCATTCGGATAATCTGTGCGACTATATGGCTTAGAACTCTTACCGCCAGCCAATGGACCACGGCCTTGCACGGGTGTGGCTCACGCTCGTGCGGCATCATGCCCGGATGGGTCAAAGCGATCGTTCCGCGAAAGCACTAGCGAGATGATTCTCGCCTATCAGGAACGGCCGATTTAGCCTGCGGAAGATCGGAGCGTAACACACTATACCCTTTCGTGACCTTGCAATTTTAATTTCAAGGAAGTACTTCAACTGTCCCAAATCCTTGACTTCATATTCCTCTTCAAGTTTTTTTTCAGCTATAGGATCTCCTCAGTATCATCTCCAGTAATAATAATATCATCAACATAGACTGCAAGAATAGTGATACGAGTCTTAAAGTGTCTATAAAACACAGTATGATTTCCGTTGCACTAACTATACCCTAAACCATAGACTGCATGCCTGAATCTATCAAACCACGCTCTCAGAGACTGCTTTAGCCCATACAAAGACTTTTTTAATTTGCATACCTTTCCAGTTATTTGTGAAGTAGCAAATCCTGGTGGAATCTCTATATACACCTCCTCCTGGAGATCTCCATGCAAAAAAAGTGTTATTGACATCTAGCTGACGTAGTTTCCAATTGAAGTTGGCAGCATAAGACACCAACACTCGCACAAGGCTCATCTTTGCTACTGGAGAAAAGATCTCATCATAGTCGATACCATAAGTTTGGTTGTAGCCTTTAGCAACCAATATGGCCTTGTACCTGTCAATCCTTCCCTATGGAGTCTGCTTAACAGTATAAACCTATTTACACTCAACAATACTCTTTCCAGCAGGCAGTGGTACCAGCTTCCATATGTCATTCTTCTTCAAGGCCTGAAGTTTCTTCTATATGGAACTCAACCACCTAAGATCTTGCTTAGCTACTTGCCAATTGTTAGGTACAAACACTAAATGCAATGATGCAATAAAGGACTTATATGCAGGTAGAATGGATGCATATAAAATATAATATGCAATGAAAGTATCCCAACTACCAAACATAGCTGGAGGTTTTCTAGCATTGACTATAAAAGTTCTACGAAGCATGACATGAGTATTAGAAGTATATGGGGAGGAATTATTACTAGATGACTTAGGTGGAAGGGCCTAAGAAGGTCCTGGAGAAGAGAGACTTGAGACATCAACATTTGTGGGTATTGACATAGGGACAAAAGGAGAAAGCTCATGCTTCTCATACTTTTGTTGCTCCTATTGCTCATGTTGTTGCTGCTCATGCTCCCTATATACTCTCAGCTCCCCCTGACTGTCGGCTCTCCTGAGACTCCATCACTCATCGGTGACTTAAAAGGACATGGAATTATACCAACCACGATGCCACTCTCATTATCCCCTTCTCTACTAGCATCAGTAGAGCCATCCTCGAACAAAAAACTTAAACTTTGTCTTCTCTACATCAAATGGTTTAATATCCTGGAAGGTCACGTCCATACTGACAAACAAACTTATTTCAGTAGGACACCAACATTTATATCATTTCTGACTTTGTGATTAGTCCATAAAGATACATTTATCTGTATGTGGATCCAGCTTGCTCACAATCATTATATGATCTCGCATAAAACACGTTTAGCAAAATACTCTGGGAGAAACAATAAAAATATTAGAGCCCAAGAGCATCTCACATGGTGTCTTTGTCCATAAAACTCTTGATGGCATCATGTTGATTAGATTAGCTATTGTCATAACAGCCTCACTCCACAAGAATTTTGGCACATTTATTAGCATTAAAGAACGTGCCACTTCTAGTAGATGCATGTTCTTGCATTCAGCTACCCCATTCTAAATAGGAGTGTCTGGGCAAGTATTTGATAAAGAATTTCTTGACTAGAGATAAAATTAGCAAACTCCTTATTGGTATACTCGGTCCCATTATCTGTTCGAAAAATCTTCATATGTACTCCAAACGGGTCTTCACATACACCGAAAAGTCTTAAAAATATTTGTACACCTCAAATTTTTTACTTTATCGTGTAGATCCAGGTCATACGTGAGTAGCAATCAATGAAGGTAACAAACCAACTGAATCCATTGTTAGACGTAGTATGACACGGTCCCCAAACATCAGAATAAACAAGTACAAATGGCTCAAAATATCAAAGACCAACCATTTTATAAGTAAAAAGTGTATGATTCACAAGTTCATAATTATTACAAAATAACCTTTTTAATCTACTTTTTTTATTATCTCAGGTTCTAACTTATTCAAACTATCAAAAGATAAATGCCCCAATCTGCAGTATTGGAGTATTGCTTTTGTCCCTGGCCCTCCATTAGTAGTAGCAGCAAGCATTGCAGCCTCCTTGTCCATGTACCAAAGGCCATCACGCCTCATGCCAGTTCTAAGACTCTTCCCCGTGGCCTTCTCCTGGAAAGAATACATGTCCCGATCGAAAAGAATAATATAATTCAATTGATCAATGAGAGAGCTAAGAGAAAGTAAGTTAACCAAAAATGAAAGAACATGCAATACAGATGACAGGATAACAAATAAAATACAATGGACCAAGCCAGTACCCCTGATGGGTTGGGATATCCCATCAATAGTCTGAACTATCTCAGGATGCATATGCTTGCTCGAATAATATAATACAAACTCACTAGATGCATGTAATCCCCTGATTTTTCAGAAATTTTTAATTTAGATTTTTTACAATTTTCTGCAATTTTTTAGGAATTTTAAGAATTTATTTTAGATTCAAATATAATTAAAAATATCCCAAACTTTTATTTTAGGTTCTAAATAATAAAATATATTTTCTAGAAGTTTTTGGGAATTTTCTGAGTATTTTTAGTATTTATTGGGAGTTATTTAGGCTAATAACTAATTTTTAGGACTTGTAGAATTTATGGTGCAAGCCCAAGAATATAGAATGGATCCACGTTATTTTCTAAGATTTATAATATTATTATATATTTTCTGAAATTATTTCAGAATTTTTGGAATAATGTTAGTATTTATTTTTAGTTTTATGGCAAAACTAATTTTTAGAGCTTCTCCTAATTATAGTAGGAAATATATTAATATATAATTATCCCAAATATTTTTCTAGGGTTTTTAGGTTCAAAATATATTTTCTGTAATTTTTCCAGATTTTTATGATTATTTTTAATGTTTATCTTGAGTTATTTAGATTTAAAACGACTTAAATAATGTTTTGATAAAGGCAAATAAAAAATAAATAAATAATATAACCAAAACCATCCAATCAAATCATGACACGTGTCACCCTATAAACTTTCATTCAGCCTCTCAACATCTCTATATATATATATTATTATAACCCTAATTATCCCATTATTTTTAGAGAGAGAGATTTTGGAGAATTGCCATCTAGGGTTCCTTCATCTTTCAGAAGTCATTGCGCATAGCTCCGGACTCCAAACGAGGCCTAGCTTCTTGCGTTAGAACGATATTGAGGTTAGATTTCTGATTATATAATTTTTTTTACAAAATTATTAGTATTAAATTCTAGAAAATTCGTAGAGCACAGCATATCCGAAAATAGAAGTGTTTCGATGTTTTCACAATTCTGGGAGAACCCGGAATCAGAATCATAAACCGTTTAAAGTTTTGGAAAGATAATGTCGAGATCATTGACATATATTTTTTCTAGAATTTAATTAGAAGTATTTATATACTGTTAATTCTGTAGAACTTCTAGGTTAGAATTTAACCATCGGTGCATAATACAAAATTTGTATGTGCCATAATTCCCAAACAAATTTGAATTCGGATGAGCCGTAAATTCTAGTATGTTTTTGATGCTGAAATCTACAGGAAATCATGCATGAAATTCGAGTTTGTGTCGGTTAACTTTTTGGTCAACAGATCGCCTCGATTTGCGTGCCATGAGTCTCGAGTTGATAAAATTCAGTTTCTTTGGACAAAATTTAGGAATTAACATAAAAATCAGAATAATAAGATTAAAATAGGATTTTAGAGTAATTATTCCATAATTAAATAAATTAAAATAAATTATCTTTTGACGTGATAAATTTGTAATACATAGGCTATTTGGACTGTAACTTGGACTCTGATTCATACCAGCAACAGGACCCCAGGCAAGTGTACCTTGCCAAACTTACAGTTCTTGTTATTTATTCATTTGACTATATATATATTTGTGCATGCTTGACCTAGGGCCGTGTGACGTACTTAGAGTCCGATTATAGTCGGGTGCCAACATCGTACGCGAAGTTGTGTATTGTCATCTAGACATGGATATTTGTGACCCTCTTTATTCTCGTATTTGTCCTATCAAGTACACTATAACCCAGGACACTTGACACTATTCATGAGACAGAATCTTTCTGAGATATTCATGGTGATTCTGTGTAGGATACATGTTTTATGACATAGACATCATATTCATAGATATTAGATGACTTGCTGCATTAGATATGATCGTGCGTGACATGGACATGGTGTATCATGGACATGAGACGTGTAATTACATTGGGTGGGGAGAGACACACAGGCTACAGGCTGAGTTTATATATATATAAAACATAGTAAACACATAGTAAAATACATAGTAAACACTGCTACCGGCTCCAAGACACAGAGCTTGTAGTGGTCTCAGCCTGAGTTTAGTGATGCTCTCAAATTGCATTTTCACATAGATGGTTATATAGTTTACCCTATTTATTTTATTTACTATTACACTGCATTTTGGCATGTCGATTTATGTACCTTGTTATGTCCCCTGAGGACCTGGATACTGGACTTTGTCCCCAGGACTAGCAGACGAGATCGACCCCGAGTTACACGGGACAGGAGCATTAGCAGAAGATGGAGCAGGAGCAGACACTGGAGCAGTACCAGATCCAGTAGACGATTGATCCCCGAGGGTATCATCTGGGTATAGACTTTCCCCATACTCGGTATTTGCTGTGGTTATCTTTATTCTTGTATCTTGACAGATGTATCAGACTCATTATCGGGTTATTTTCCCGAGTTTATATCATATTGAGATTGATCTTGCTTTATGATTCTGATATTGTTGTATTCATTTCTGTGGATGAGATTAGTATATCTAGACCATTATTATTGTATTACAGCTTAAGTACGCCCCGATGGATCCATTAAATTGGGTTTGTCCATCGGTGTGTGCTGCTGGCCATTGCCACGTGTCTAGTCCCTCGATATTTTGGGACTGGGGCGTGACATGGTTTTTGTGGTGGCCCATGCAGGTCGACGACTAAATTGTTCGGTTTTAACTTAGGAACCGAGCAAGCCTGCAATAAGGATAGGATAAGTTTTTGGATCTCATCCACTTGCTTGAATCGTTCTTGACATCTATATCGGATTCGAATTAATTTCTTGACTTGCATCCTGCCTTGATTTTCGTGCGCCTCTTAATGTTTATTTTGGTTGTTACTCTAAACTTTTTATTATGTGATTGGTAATTAGAACTTGACAGTTTGAGTTAATCTTGTAGATGGTGACCTAATGATTACCCCTTAGCTTTGAACCGCGTAATTAGTACCCCACCTTGATACAAGTTATCTTTCCTTTCCCTTGAGACTAGTAACCTGTCCATTCTCGCTATTGACACATGACCTATGAGCACTATGATTAAGACTTAAGATGACCATTACTTACGTAATACCATAGGAGACCCTAATAAGAGTTCTATTTTATTTAGATGTGCAAGGTTATTTTGCAGGACCCTCTTAAGACTGTCACAGTATTAGTTTAATTCTTATAAGTTGGGTAGTATGCCTCACAACATAGTACCACCTAGCCCTATTGATGAAGTGACTTAGGATGACACAACTTTAGACTTGCATAAGGCGACAGTGTTTATTCAGACGATAGAATTTAGAGGTCCTTGCCCCCATTTGGTCGACTAGCGACATAGACAAGGAGTTGTATGATAACTGTAGAGATTGTGGAGTCTTTTATTATTGTTGCTTATTTTGTTTCTGTTTTTATGAACTTGAATTAATTTGTACCTCCTTTTATCATCATCTAGCGTACTTATAATTTTTGTACTACCTTGACTTATGCTGCTATATTATAGCCTAGTTTTTGCAAGCCTATTCTTTATCAAGCTTGTTCATGACATATATGTTATTGGGGCTTGATCAACCCCACTAATACAATTGTCTATTCAGAATTAATGTATTATGGTCTGATCAACCAGTGCATTTTGGTTCGCTCTTCGCACGACTACCTTACGTGGATTGAGATATATAGTTGACTAGTATACTTGCCCTCTAGATATGTCTGAGCATATCGTATCGGTTACATAACTGTGCTAATACGAGCAGGCGAACAAAGGATTACCAAAATAGGATTTCAATCCACAACTGCTTTGACAATTCCCATTTGAATTCTTTAAACGCCTTGATCCCGATACTTCTATTCTATTACACTGCCCTTGAACTCTTTATTATTGGTTTCCGTCTTCCCTTATTTAGGAAAGATGAAACATCGTGCTTGGTATAAATTGATACACAGAGAATACTAGATATACCCCATAGGCCGATCACATACTTGAGGATTATTCTTCGTAATTAAGGACATATCATATGTTATATGATCAGCATTGAAGTTCGAGGATTGAATGACATGAGTAAACATATTAAGGAATATTCTCTTAAGGTGTATAGTCTTATGTGATAGATGGATAAATTCTAAGTTGGGTAGTAGTGCATTGTCAACTCGAGAGGAATTTCTTTTAGATTATGATCGAGTAAGATTAAATTGGGGGAGGTTCAAGCCATTTTAATTTTGAGAATTTTAGAAGAATGACTAAGATGATGAGGATTAATGAATTGATATTGAGGATCCAATATTTATACCTTAAGTACATGATTTAAACAATGAAGGTAAAATTATCAACTTGAAATTTAGAGGATAAAAAGATAGAATTTCAGACTTGAACAATGGTGGACTGCATTTAAATTATTTTTTCAAGTTGATGATTTGAGTTAAAATAAAATACTTGATGTTTGGACTACCTATTTGAAATATTAAGGATGTGAATGAAATTTAAGAAGTTGAAGCATACAAAAATTTATAAGTAAAAATAGGAATAATAATGGACTCGAATTACTTCTAGAGGAGATTATGATAATTGGAGATCGTGAGGTAAAATTTATATGCGTATTTAAATCTTGAAGATGATATATGGATTTAATTTAAATTTGGATATGGATAATTTGAAAAAGCGAGAAGAGATAACCATAGGTTAAATTTGATTGGATCAGTGGTCATCTTAACCTAGAAGTGATTGCAATGGATATGATTAGGATTTTAATTGTCGCAAGGAGATTGCGATTGACTTGCCTTATGTACACGAAGGATTAACAAATTATGCCTTATTTTAATTTTAAGGACGACATTATCTTAAGTTGGCTGGATTGTGAAACCCTCTCACCTAAGAAGTAGACCTACTTGGCTTAGATAGTGAGACTAAGGCTAGCTCGAATCCAATTAGGAATAGAACACGATATTTTTCATTTAGTTTTACAACATGGTATCCCTCGGCGCGCCTTACCATTGCTTCGATAATTAGAGCACTTCCCTAGTCACTGCCTTCCTACAAATTCCACATCTTGTCCTAGACATGCCCATCCTCCAATTTCCATCTTTGTACAACGTTTCAATTATTGGGCACTTTTATGCAAAAGAGCATTTAGGTATCCACACTATTGGACATGACACACGAAGAAATCTATTTTCACTCATGTAAATTTCTCCCATGATTTTCGGAATGTGCAACGTGCAACATCGTCCACTCCGTTAAACCTAGCCTTGTATTTTAACCAATGCAAATCTTAGACCATCCTTGACTTCTACCATGGCTAAATTTTAATTTCGAGGACGAAATTTTTATAAGTTGGGTAGATTGTAATCCCCTGATTTTTCAGAAATTTTTAATTTAGATTTTTCACAATTTTCTGCAATTTTTTAGGAATTTTAAGAATTTATTTTAGATTCAAATATAATTAAAAATATCCCAAACTTTTATTTTAGGTTCTAAATAATAAAATATATTTTCTAGAAGTTTTTGGGAATTTTCTGAGTATTTTTAGTATTTATTGGGAGTTATTTAGGCTAATAACTAATTTTTAGGACTTGTAGAATTTATGGTGCAAGCCCAAGAATATAGAATGGACCCACGTTATTTTTTAAGGTTTATGATATTATTATATATTTTCTGAAATTATTTCAGAATTTTTGGAATAATGTTAGTATTTATTTTTAGTTTTATGGCAAAACTAATTTTTAGAGCTTCTCCTAATTATAGTAGGAAATCTATGAATATATAATTATTCCAAATATTTTTCTAGGGTTTTTAGGTTCAAAATATATTTTCTGTAATTTTTCCAGATTTTTATGATTATTTTTAATGTTTATCTTGAGTTATTTAGATTTAAAATGACTTAAATAATGTTTTGATAAAGGCAAATAAAAAAATAATAATATAACCAAAACCATCCAATCAAATCATGACACGTGTCACCCTATCAACTTTCATTCAGCCTCTCAACATCTCTATATATATATATTATTATAACCCTAATTATCCCATTATTTTTAGAGAGAGTGATTTTGGAGAATTGCCATCTAGGGTTCCTTCATCTTTCAGAAGTCATTGCGCATAGCTCCGGACTCCAAATGAGGCCTAGCTTCTTGCGTTAGAACGATATTGAGGTTAGATTTCTGATTATATAATTTTTTTTACAAAATTATTAGTATTAAATTCTAGAAAATTCGTAGAGCACAGCATGTCCGAAAATAGACGTGTTTCGATGTTTTCGCAATTCTGGGAGAACTCGGAATCAGAATCATCAACCGTTTAAAGTTTTGAAAAGCTAATGTCGAGATCATTGACATATATTTTTTCTAGAATTTAATTAGAAGTATTTACATACTGTTAATTCTGTAGAACTTCTAGGTTAGAATTTAACCATCGGTGCATAATACAAAATTTGTATGTGCCATAATTCCTAAACAAATTTAAATTCGGATGAGCCGTAAATTCCAGTATATTTTTGATGCTAAAATCTACAGGAAATCATGCATGAAAGTCGAGTTTGTGTCGGTTAACCTTTTGGTCAACAGATCGCCTCGATTTGCGTGCCATGAGTCTCGAGTTGATAAAATTCAGTTTCTTTGGACAAAATTTAGGAATTAACATAAAAATCAGAATAATAAGATTAAAATAGGATTTTAGAGTAATTATTCCATAATTAAATAAATTAAAATAAATTATCTTTTGACGTGATAAATTTGTAATACATAGGCTATTTGGACTGTGACTTGGACTCTGATTCATACCAGCAATAGGACCCCAGGCAAGTGTACCTTGCCAAACTTACAGTTCTTGTTATTTATTCATTTGACTATATATATATTTGTGCATGCTTGACCTAGGGCCGTGTGACGTACTTAGCGTCCGATTATAGTCGGGTGCCAACACCGTACGCGGAGTTGTGTATTGTCATCTAGACATGGATATTTGTGACCCTCTTTATTCTCGTATTTGTCCTATCAAGTACACTATAACCCAGGACACTTGACACTATTCATGAGAAAGAATCTTCCTGAGATATTCATGGTGATTCTGTGTAGGATACATGTTTTATGACATAGACATCATATTCATAGATATTAGATGACTTGCTGCATTAGATATGATCGTGCGTGACATAGACATGGTGCATCATGGACATGAGACGTGTGATTACATTGGGTGGGGAGAGACACACAGGCTACAGGCTGAGTTTATATATATATATAAAACATAGTAAACACATAGTAAAATACATAGTAAACACTGCTACCGGCTCCAAGACACAGAGCTTGTAGTGGTCTCAGCCTGAGTTTAGTGATGCTCTCAAATTGCATTTTCACATAGATGGTTATATAGTTTACCCTATTTATTTTATTTACTATTACACTGCATTTTGGCATGTCGATTTATGTACCTTGTTATGTCCCCTGAGGACCTGGATACCGGACTTTGTCCCCAGGACTAGCAGACGAGATCGACCCCGAGTTACACGGGACAGGAGCATTAGCAGAAGATGGAGCAGGAGCAGACACTGGAGCAGTACCAGATCCAGTAGACGATTGATCCCCGAGGGTATCATCTGGGTATAGGCTTTCCCCATACTCGGTATTTGCTGTGGTTATCTTTATTCTTGTATCTTGACAGATGTATCAGACTCATTATCGGGTTATTTTCCCGAGTTTATATCATATTGAGATTGATCTTGCTTTATGATTCTGATATTGTTGTATTCATTTCTGTGGATGAGATTAGTATATCTAGACCATTATTATTGTATTACAGCTTAAGTACGCCCCGATGGATCCATTAAATTGGGTTTGTCCATCGGTGTGTGCTGCTGGCCATTGCCACGTGTCTAGTCCCTCGATATTTTGGGACTGGGGTGTGACAATGCACATGTGATATATTTAGATACACCTGAGTCTATGATCCAACCAGTATAAGATTTAATGGATGCAAGTACCTGAACCGGGATACCTTTGCCCATATGAACAGCATTATTAGTAAAGTTACCAAGGTAGATAGTGTCATCCAGATCATGAGTGGTCAGTCCCTTGCCCATAGAACTCTCAACCTGAAGCTTGAACTGACATAGTTCCTCTAGCTCTGTCATCTCAGCTTTAGTCATTTCGGTAGTGGTCTCCTCCGCCACAACTAGGTGAGAAACTCCTCGGCCTCTATGTCCACTGCCTCCTTGACCAGCATGTCCACCTCTCTGTCTTCGACCTCCTCGGCTATGACCAAAATTGTGGGGTTGAGGAAAGTTGTAGTTGAGGTACCCTTTCTCCCATAATTGTAGCACTCCCTGTCATCGCTGATAGAAGCATTAGGAATCACCAATGCCAAGCGAACAACTGATAAGGTCTCACATTTATTACCTTTTGTCTGATCTACTTTTGTTCTATCTATTATGCCCCAATCTCCCACAAGTTCGATCGTCCTTGCTGGACGTAAAATCATCACGCAAATGCTCCTGCAGGATAATCGTTCTCATCGGGACATAATATTGTACGAACTTAGAGTTGCGCTCGTATAAGGCGATGACGTCAAGCGTCAAGGTTATCATCAAAATGACCAAGTTACAGCGAAAGCCAAATATTGTTACAACCAGCACAGATCAGAGTATACGCAGCGAAGCTCTCTAAGGGTCCAAATGAATATGCCCTAAAAGAGAATGCCACAATGGCTTGAAACACTCCTGCTCTTTCTCTTACCTACAGAGATACTTATCATTCTATACATCATGTCCCATATATCCAAGCTAAGCCACAATACCTGCGTACCTATAAATAATGCCCACAAATATGGGTCAATACACAGTTGTACTGGTGAGTGGGGTAACCCACTCGCCAAAATTGATAGTAAGTAGATAGTGAATGCAAACAATTATATGGTGATCTTTTTACTTGAATCCTAGATTTATTTTATGGCAATGGTATGACATGTTAAGAAAAACTGTAAAGTAGTTTAAGCATTCAAGCATTCAACTCAAATAAGCACACTAGTTGTTTTATCAATCTCGAAGGAACTAAATATGCAGCTCTGTTCTACTCAAATCTTGTAAGTTATGCATGAGCCTATTGAACCACATCTCACTCCAAGTCTCAAAATTTATCCTCGATATGCACACTCTTTCCTGAGACAAGGTAGTCGTTTACTGCCTACTCAAACACACGATCTCAACCTAACTCTATCTATATGAATGTCACTGGAAAAGCCATAAAGGAATATCTGAGGCATTTTGACCTAATCCAGTGTTGAGTTATAATCCCGCATGGTGGTCTTGAACTGCAAGTATTTCATTTACCTGATCTATCTGGGGTAGTAAGCCTCAATAGTGGGTTCCCAACACCCGTGCTTCCAAAGGACCCTCCATGGCTGAACGGTCCCAGTGCCACGGGGCCTATCCCGTTCGAGGAAACTAAATCCTACCTACACAGGTTATCCGTGACCATACGATGCTCCGATAATGTAGGTACGACGAGGAATGCACCTTCTCGTCCTACCATATCGTACTTGCCCCGTTCCATCTGATCTACCATCTTCGTTCTTAATTATCCTTCTTTTTCTATTTTCCTCTTCATAATGATCCAAGTCTCGTATTTCTAAGGTCCGTGTTCCAACAGCACCATACCCTATCGACAGTTGCCCAATTTTGAATCATAATTTCATGCTTCGCTTGATGAAGCATCTATATTTATAATTGTGCGCAATGTATGCTCTTTCAAAGAAGTGTTCTTGTATTCTAACCAAATAGTTTAACTGAATGCCATAATTTTTATCTATCCAAATGACGCACACTCTATGCACATCGCAGTACAGTGTTTCCATGTTTTGATTAAGTGCTCCAAGAATATAAGATGTTATCCATTTTATTAGGCATAAAAGAGTAGAAAAGAAGGGACAGAGCCCACTCACCAAGTTGAATTCGCTAGTACTCTGCCTTGCCGATACAACAGATTCCTTGAATCCGTGGTCCGATGTGAAGCATGACCTACTCAATTAGTATGACCGTGCGAATAGGTCATGCTCTCCAAATCATCCGACCCGATTGGACTAAGGAAGACGGCATTATCGCTCCAAATCCTGCTATCTCTGTATTTCTCTGATCGAACACCTGATTCTATAGCACGATGCCCATGCCTCAGCCTATGCGAGGCACTTCTCTGTCCTACTGAACTTCGCATGAAATCTTCACAAGGAAACCAACTTGAATCAATACTTGTTCCCAAATCCAACTCAATGAAATACAACTAAATATTTGTCTTATTTTAATCTGACTCAGCGTAATACACCGTGCAGGTACGAGATATTACATAATATACCACTTAGAATAAGGTTCATCCTCAAACCACAACTAGTACTCATTCCTTTCTCATATGCCGCTTGACCATATCATAAACTCTGCCCATGTAACTCATACCTTAATGATCCAGACTCATCATCTTTGCTTCGCACTGAACGCTCTTACACCAATTCCGTATTCCCATATCCTTCTTACAGCTTAATTCAAATTTAATATATCACTTAGTTTGGATTATACACATATTTAAGGCATTCCTGAAATATATGCACTTTAGCCGAGTTTAGCGATAGCAAATTTGGAGAAGTTACAAGGGTATCATCATGTCCGAAACATTCATCGCTTTACTCCTGACTGAACCGATCCTGACGTTCATCCCATAACTCAATGCACGCGCTATTCTCAAAATGATGATCCTCTATTGACGATCTCTCCACCTGACCCAATTCAATTCGTGTTCTAACTCAACCTATTTTCTAGTGATAGCCCAAACCATATACGCTTACAGTCCATGTGCGTCCAAGCACAATGAGTATTCTGTAAGGCCCTACCATCCAACTATTACTGAATTCACATCATTGCATCATCCGAGTTCAAACAACAAAACTCTATCTCGACTTCAAATGCACCATATTCCCGCACACACCATCTCAAATTATCATTTTCATGCTTTGAACGATCATTACATCTGATACTACCTCTGCTAGCCGACTTACCCAAACATTGTAATATACTCTTAGATCTGCTTATCTTAATACCCCTTTCTCTAACTCAATTCCTCTCTGGGTGAACATCTATATTTGGGTTCATGTGATCCGTGAAGATTTTGTCGCTACGCCATAGAGATAGTATTGCCATGATTTCAACGCGGACACAATCACCATAATTCCTAGGCCACGCATGAAATAGTTCTTCTCACTGCTTCTACTATCTCAAAGCACGGATATCACCTTCGTCCTTCGCATAAGCACGTACTAAAAACTAAGTCTAATTTTATCTTGTAGATCTTAGGCACATATGTCCCTTTCGAAAGTACAAGGATCTGAGCTAACATGAGCCACGGCTTTACTTCTTGAAGCTAGTCACACAGCCATCAATTCATATTAATGTTATTCCCTTCTGGGGTACGATGAGTCAGAGGTGATGCCATCTTCATAATCTGTGACTCTGAATCTTATCAGTTGACTTAGGCCATTTTTATCATTGTTTTGATCTTCTGACTGCATCTTCAGCTGAAGGCTAACCCAAGGATCTCTCAAATCTAACACTCACTCGCCTAGACTTACCTCCAACATATACCACTCAATATTTACCCTCGATGCATTCATAAATGCGCCGTCGCAAGGGTCATTCTATGGTCTATAATACTCATTCCGATTGGGCGGTCAAGTCGCTAGGGTCAGCTGTCCAGAAGCTACGCTTGATAATTATAAGTCATCACGATGGACAGTTACTATGAACCATGTTATATCCTATTTGTAAATCTGAACCATGATCCAATAATCCTATCCGAGCACACTTCTGGATCTGAGCACTCCTGAACTACTGTTGACGCATATGATAACCAAACGACATCTGACCATCTAGAGTCTCACTATCTATCCAAGCCACAAATTGAGAACTGTGCTCGCTGAAACTATCTTCCAATACTCTGTCGTTCTGTCCTGAATCCATCAAATATATTGGACCACTTGTTTGACTTCTCGCACTATCACTAGCAATATTTCTGAAACCACGGACTTGTTTTTCTTATTCATAGACCATGCTTCAACACTGCACGTTTGACTTGCTATAGCGGCACGATGATTTACTCCGAGGTCGTCTTCTTGTTCCACTATCGTCATAGGTCTATCCACCATGATCCTTGCTCTCGTTCCATTCCTTAGCACCATCTTGATTTCTCCGTGTTCCGATGACTTGTATTCCAATCCTAACATAAGTTTACCTCGTTGCACCATCTTATGAAAGCTATATCAACTATACTATGTTTCAAACTTCTCGAGTGCTAATGTCTGTATCCTTTAAGTTTGTGTGATTTTATCTCATTGATTCTTTGAAACCGAACGTGTTCCTTTGTGTTACCAAAATCCATAATTCGTGCTCGCTATACTTCTCTAAGTCCATCGCCCGCGCATGCGTGCACCAACTGCTTGTCCCTTATGCTCAACTCTTTGCATCAACGAACGCTCCATCGAACTTCCAAATTGTACGAGCCAAATTCCAATATTCAAACCTCCCGTCTGACAGATCTTATCATATCTTCAATACTTGGTTCGCATCAATCCTTCAAATTCTATACGCTTATTCTATTACTTTTTTCATTCTCGTCTAACGAAACTTCCATTTATGCAAGTCCATTCTCGATTATTCAAATCTGATGCATCAAAAAATACCTGAGTCAAACTCTGTTACATCCATTTCTGACACAATATCGTAATATCCCATCTATTGCGAGTAAGCCTATCGCTTATCTTTTTCCAAATATCTATATCGTGCAACCCACTCCGTGGCACAAAATACAACTTAGAAATTCAATTCACCACCGGCACTATGTTTACAACACATCAACCAACACCTACTCTGAACTGACTATTCCTTGGTGTTCATGCCGATCATAACTCAATACTCACTTGCTCCAAGTTCTGAAATATAACTCAGCCGATGCGCACAACCAAACTTGCATTTCCATTATCTGAGTCCATTGTGGCAATTCTATTACTTTCCATCCAGACACTCCAACGCCATGATTACTATGTGGTATACTATATACCACTTAGAATCAAACCACTGCTCACATCATCCTTTCTTCGTACTAATCCAACATCCGTTCGAGGTATTCATTCTGGGTGATCCTGCCATTCACAACTCAATTGCTTACTCAAAGTCCGATAGGAAGCTCAGCCAACACGTGAACCATCTTATTCTTTTGTTGATCTCGCTTATTGCACCACTCGTACAACATTCCATTCCAACTTGTGCAATATTCTATTCTCAATACCCTCAACTATTTCTTAAGTCGTTTAACACATTCTCTGTATAAGAAACTCGTGCAACGATCTCTCTGATATTTTCAGCCAAAACTCAAACTTTGCCCAAAATATTTGTATCTTTCCAATGTCTCTACTCACAACATTGTCGACATCGCAAAGATTATCGAAAGGTTTCTCTTTATTAATTATGAATTAAAAAAGGAGTACAAGATAATCCTATTACAAAGGATCTAAGTACAAATAAAAAGATCTGGGGTAAGTGTGGCGGAGGAGATCGAGCATTGCAGCGGCTCCTTTACTCCGTGACGATTCAAAACGAAGAAGGTTGACAAGGCAATGCTGCTGTCTTCTTCTCCTTCTCCCTTGTGTAGAGGCGGCTTATAGCTTCCTCTTTCTTTTTGTATACGTATATGTATGTAGGGATCCCTTTGCATGGGAAATAATACCCGCTATTTATAGCCTTCAATAAGCCATCACGTAGGCGCATATACGTGAATTGCATAGCCTATGATACTGCAGGCGCATGAGAGTGGTCAGGATCATAATGACGCATGGTACTACGGGTGCATGAAACACTTAGATACGTAGGAGTCCATGGCGCTGCAGGCACATGAGAACCTACTTGCACGAGGGCGCATGGCACTGCGGGAACATGAGACTTAACTTTGGACTATTGGCGCATCGGCCAGGATCCTCATGACACAAGGAGTTAAACTGGGGAACATTAACCCAAGTAACTATGGCACATGGAGCAGCATCAATAAGACGCATAGAGAAGGATCATTAGGACGCATGGAGCAGGATCGCTAGGGCGCATGGAGTAGATTTTTTTATGCTTCTATAAGACCCCCTTCAAAGTTTTTGAACTTTAAAACTTTATAAGTTTTAAAAGTTTGGAATACTTTGAACATAAGCATGGAGAACATGGGTGGAGGAGTTATTTTGGCACACATGCACAACTTTCTTCGATTTGGCGCATCCATAGAGTATTCTTCCTTTAGCGCAGCACATTGGTTTGCACATTTGGGTGCTAGGCGTATGAGGCAGACTTTTGTATAGGCGCAGCAAGGCTTCACTTGGCCAGGCACATCAGACCACTCAGCGCATGGCCTAGATGGAGATTTATCTTTGACTGTTAGATTCATTTCGCAATTTTGGTGCCTAGCAGTTCGTGAACCATTAATGGCGTCCCTGCTGTAAATAGAGGGCTAGGGAGAAAGAGAATGGTGTATTTCTCTCTTCTCACTATTTTTATGTTGAAGTCATGCATGGCGAAGTCCGTTGAATGATTTGTCGGCCCTCTCCCTTTGATGGTCAACCATCCATCAGCCATCGATGAAGGTAAGGAGTGACACTCGTACTTTCTTTTTGCTTTTGGGTCACTTCAGACACTCTCTTGGCGCCACTTGTTCGTACCGCTTATATGAATCACTTGGCCCGAGCGCATGGTATTTTCCTGAAGGGCTTCATCCTGAGGAAGAGTTGATGGCGAGGTCTTGGTAGCATGGGTGATGCTGTATTCGGGCACGCATTTGAAGCATGTGCCAAAAGTTGATACATGATCCTGCTGTAGGGGTATATTCACCTCTGTATGGTGGTAGTTATCTTTGCACTATGGTAGAGCTGCCCCTGTATACGAGACTTGATGCTTACGTACGACTTCCCCAAGAGCATCAATGGCTGGTCCGCTGAGTGGCGCATGACTCCGATGTGCCCCTTTGTACTGTTTTGCAATCATTCTGACTTTGGTGTGTCTGTTTATGTAGGAACTATCTCGAATTTCTCTAGTTATGCTGGAGCATAGAAGGATATCATAGTCACCGTTGTGTGTGGTGAACAAACACCTTACCCAGAGGATTGTCCGTGATCTTTTGTCCTAGCTCACTGTAGCTTCCCTCTGTATCCGGCCAGGATGTGATGGCTAGATCTCAAGCTGATTCCTAGTGGCCCATTTGAGTGGCGGGACTAGTTATCCCAATCAGGACTTCTAGTGGCATTCTTTCATATGAAAGAGTTGGTTCTGTAGGCTCATTCCTGTGTTGCAAGCTCTCTTGCCATCCATCGGTATGGATTATTTTCTCGCACTAAGGAGTTTGCTAAGGTGATAACCCAAAATTTGTTGAGATGTCAGCGTCACACGTACTGGTAACAGAGACAGCACGAAGAGGGTCTTTTTTTTCACATGTACTCATGATCTTGAATATCGATGAAAATCCTTGAATATAATGGACTTTCATGTACTCGTGATCTTGAATATTAATAAAAAAATTATCTTATTTCCTATTTGGAATTCTTCTTATTGTTGTGGCTATCTTGACTTTGAGTATTATACCAGAGGTAATATGGACGTAGTATAACATCATAAGGGTGATAATACCAAGCCCTATCAGAGGTAATATGGATATGATAGGTCAAAGCAATTCCATTAAGAAGGTTCGGCAGAGACACCATCTATGATGGCAGAGATATTATAGAGTAGAACTGATAGTCAAGCTTGTCCGTTTGTAGCTGGGCACTATCATGACGGAGTATTGAAAGAGGAAAATGAGTCAGAGATAATATAGACATGAATGCTTCCTTGGATAGCTCGTAGTTCAGAGGTGATATGGATGTGAACTACTTGCTTTAATAGCTCACAGTTTAGAGGTGATATGGACGTGAACTACTTGCTTTGATAGCTCACAGTTTATAGGTGATATGGACATGAACTACTTGCTTTGATAGCTCGTATTTCATAGGTAATATAGACGTGAACTACTTGCTTTGGATGGATTTTTGTGGGGATGACAAAAAAAAGGGACGAGTCAGAAAAAATATGGACATGACTGTCTTCTTTTGGTGGGGGGAACCACTTTGCCTTCAGAAAGGTTTTTAAACCTGTTACCCATTGTGTACTCGAGACTCCCGAGCACAGATAACAGATTTATCCGCGTACTACAGATGGTACATGAGATGTTGTGGAGGATGCTAACTGTAGACATTGTCCTCTTATTTCCCTCTGCTAGGGGAAGGAGAGTTTTTTTTTTGGGTACTGCCTTGACTAGGCATAGTACTTTTTCAGGAACTTGTCATTGATAGACATCATGAGAAAGTCACCGTTCGGCTTGGCGAGTCCGTAGACACCATTGGAATAGACCGTTTCTACCATAAAGGGGCCCTCCTACTTGGGTTAGAATTTTTTTGCCTTCTTGTGGGTCATGACCATCGGTCTTCTCACTGCGAGGACTAGGTCGTCCACTTGAAATGTTCTTTCCTTAACATTTTTGTTGAAGGTGCCGAAAAGTCATTCTTGGTATAGATCAATTCATTGTTGAGCCAATAGGCATTTTTTATCGAGTTCTTCCAATTATTGTATGCATCGAAGGTGATTGTCTTCGGTAGTCAGCTTATTAGAGAGTACATCCTCGCCAGGGTCTATCGATGTCATGTTAACGGACAGTGTTTGTTTGAGGAAGTCTCTAATGCTGGTGTCAGAGTCCCAAGCAGAAGACTATGAAGAGTGAGATTATACTTTATCCTCATCCCCTGAATCTTCAGGAGTTATGGGAGGAGTGACATACCCCAAGCTATGACCAGTTCATTGGTAGTATGTTTTGGGCTTGACTTTGGGGGCAAAGTGATATAGTGGTAAGCGACATCCTTTACCGTAGTTCAAGCCTTGGTCGCTTTTCAAGTCGTATCCCATCTTTTGGATGATACGTTTAGTTTTCTCGCTGTACCAGTGAAGTTGCATCCTTTCAGTTTTTAGTTATGGTTCTCCGTAGACAATCTCGACGACCTTCAATCTTCCCAAATATGATGGGTTTTTCCCCTTTCCTCCGTGCTAGAACTACAAAACATGGGTCCTGGCCAAAGTAGATTCGGTTGATCGCGTAAACGGTGGCTATTTGTGTATGAAGGTGTAAGCATATGCTATGCTCCATAGAATATGCAGCACTCTAATGCGAGACGACTGAGCAATTCAAAGAAAGGCCTTTGTTGAGAAAATATGGTATTTTCTCAAAAGGGATTATATCGTCGTAAAATGGTGCGTCGGTAGATGCCGCAACATATTCTTCCAACTTATCTTCTTCAGTAGTCATGAATGATGTTGGCGGTACTAGAATTCTTTTGTTCTTTTGCACAGCTTGACCACCAGATGTCCCAGAGTTTTTATTGTGATCAGTTTTTTGTTTAGAAAATGCCTCTTCCCTGGAGAGAGACTTCCAAAGGTTCGGGTGCCCTTCCACGGAGCTTTACCGCTGTGGGATAAGATGTACGGGAAGGATGTCCTTTGAGGTAGATTCTTAGAGGATCTCCCGAAGTTGTAACCGCGTCGGCCTCATCGTCTGCATCGTTACCTTCCTCATCTAGATAGATTTTTTATATAGGACTGAGTCAAAGTAATACACCTCTACTCCTCTAAAAGGATCTACGTTATCAAATTTTATTTTAACAGTGTCATCTTTGCTAACTTATTTGAAGCATTGGTGGAGAGTGGATGCGATGATCATATATTCGTGTATCCACGAGTGCCCTAGAAGGATATTGTAAGAAACTTCAACGTCGATGACATAGCAAGTCACCTCTATTCGAAGATCACCTATCTGGCACTTCAGACGAATCTTGCCTAGAGGTTAACTTCTTCCAGCATTGAAGTCGCTGATAGTAGTATTGGTGGCTGCTAGCCGATGCATCAAAATTTCTTAAGTTTATAGCAGACTTCATAGAATAATGCTGAGGGACGACCTAGATCGATGTGTATTCGATCTACCCTAATAGCTCTGATATATTCGGTATAATACAAAGGGCAATCATGCATGTTATTCTTTAATAACATGTCCTGCTCTGAAAATATAATTTTGGCATTGCTTCCATTGCGTTGTGGCAGTAAGGGCATGTGACGGGGTCTTCGGCCAGCTGGTTGACTTGGGATAGATAAGAAATGACATTCTGTAGTGCCTCGCTTAGAGCTTCTTGAGTATCTCTAGAGAGCCGGAGGATATCGAAGAGTGATAACTTTGCCGGAGCATTAGTGAGTTGTGCCAATATGTCAAACTTATAGGGCTTCTCCAATCCTTGAGTTGCATCTTTTCGCAAAGGTTTGTTAAAACGTGTCTCCTTCTACTTTTGTTTGTCCACTGCAAGAGGCTGGGATGGACCTGAACCGGATGTAAGAATGTAAGAGGTAGAACAGATGTAATGCCCCGTTCCCCCTATTCGGGGAGCGCGGCCAAGAAATACTTACGACCGTCCAAACGGGACAGAGTGAATCAAGATCCTTTCCTCGTTATGGTTTGATTTCTTCGGAATCAGGTCCCATATTCAACGGATCATGCCTCAAGGATGGACTCGGCGGCAGAGTCGAGAGGGGCCTTTCCGTTGTGTTGGTTTCTGGCCCGTTTTCATGCCGCTTGGTTATTTTTTTGTTGGTTTTATGACTTGTATTTTCTTGAACGGTTTCAATGGATTTCATTGCTTTCGTTCTTAGGATCTCGCAATTTTATATCGAACCTCGGAGACCGAAGCAGGGAATATTGATCATCTATTGGTGCGTGCAGGTGATCGGGTAGACGACGCTCGTGCGGAGTCTTAAAGCTCTTCCTCTTCTCTCCTACTTCACTAACTTGTGAGTGGCTTTATTTCGATTAGCTCCCTTCTTCCAAGTCTGCATTCTAAATAGATTGACTCATTGTTCATCCCGATCAAACGATATTAAAACACATACGACTGAGTCAAAATAGAAAAGAAGTAGGCTTGAAACTCTAATAATGCTTGTCAAATAGAATTTATTCTGAACGATCACACTATAACGTGCATGCCCGTCATATATCATAACCATTTCTGTGTTAAGTTGTAGTTAGATTCATTATCTATAACTGTTCATGGTATGGTGTAAATGGGAAGGAAAATATGATCCGTACACAAGTAGCATAGACTATAGAAAATACACAATGTTCACTTGCTTGTATTTGCTTGGATATGTGTTTCATGTGATAACTTAGTTGGTTGTGGTGGTATGGTCTTGGACAACTTGTATACAAGGGATATCGTTCTACGAACGGTTGCCGGGGCACTGGGACCGCTTCGCCCCGGGTAGAACAATTTGCTAGTGTAGTCCTAGCATTGGATGGGTCCGTGCGTCCGCTAAGGGCTAGCTACCCGAGGCGGAATGGCAGCCGACCCATCCCAAGTCCAACCAAGTGATTGAATGTATATTTAAACTGTGCAGACTAACTATATCTTCGTGGCAGGGAAGGTCATGGTAAGTTTTGTACAGGTGGCTCAGACGGTACAGGTAAAGTCAACGAGCGGTGGCACATTTGATTATATTATTTTACTCTATCTTATGCGAAGAATTTATCTAAGCCAAGGTAGATAGATCACATGAAAATAAATGTTGCATGCTCATATGAACTCGTTGTAGATTTTGGTTAAGTTGGGTTAGCTCGCCCTCACCGGTACTTTTCGAAGTACTGACCCTCGTTGCAACAGGTTCCCCGAGCCAAGGCGACGCGGCGAGAAGCTGAAGCTTTCTCCAACCCCCTTCCTGAATCAATACGCTTTCGTGACGTAACTTTTGGTAGCTCCAGTACATAAGAAGAAATGAGCTCGCTCTCACTTTTGGCAGCCACAAGACGATGGTGCTAACTCGTACCCAAGGTGTTTTGTGTTTTGAATTCTAGTAAAGGATGTAATATATGGAACGGCTATCTCATTCTGTATTTAAGTTGTAAGCCTGTGTGGCATCCTTATCGTTTTGGGTCAAGAGTCTGTAAACAGATGTTCATTATCAATAAAAAGAAGACTTTTCTATGCCTCAATGTGTGTTATCTTATTTGCGTACTCTGTTGCATATGTTCTAAAGATCATCATTATGCCTAGACCTTGTGCACGCGCGCCCTACGCGTGCACGGCATCACGCCCAGGGGACGATTATCGATTGGGCGAAATCGGGGCGTGACATAGTGGTATCAGAGCATAGCTTCAGATCCTTTGATCTCAAGTCAAAAAGTTTTCCTATAATGACCTGTCCCGTCCGAGTAAACTCATGGAATCAATTGGTGCAAAATGAGATACGTTCCATATAGTGAGTCCATAATATACTTTGAGACTGATACAAGTTACTTTTCTTTGAAGGAACGGCCTCCGAGCCAGGTGCACAAGCGCAGATGGTGGCGCAAGTGCAAGGGAGTAGTTCTGGTACATCAGGCAGCTCAGGGAGTCCGGCTGTCGCGCCCTCTGTTGATCCGTTCGAACGAATGATGCGTATGATGGAAACGCAACAGAGACAAGCCGAACTACGACAGAGTCAATTTTAGTCTCGAATAGAAGCACAATTTCTGGCGCAACAGACTCAGGCCAAGACGCAGCAGAAGTAAATGGATACCTTGCAAACGATTATGACGACGCTAGTCGCCAGCAATCATTCTGCATCTGCAGCCGCCATGGCAGTGCCAGTTGTAGCTGACATTTCGGGACCTCAGGGCTCTCCGGAACCTTCATTTTCAGATGATAAGGGGTCCATCCTACAAATATCATAATTTAAGAAAATGTGCCGTACTACTTTTAAGGGGACCGAAGACCCTTCCGTGGCGTTGGACTGGCTGGTCGAGTTAGAAGACCACTTTGAAGTGCTTCGTATGGACTAAACCAGGAGAGTCGCTTGTGCCCAACTTCAACTCCGTTTAAACGCCCATGATTGGTGGAACGTGCACAAACAAGCTTTATTGAGTGAAGGTGGCACAACGATTATCTCCTGGTCAGTGTTCCGTAAGACCTTCGAAGAGGAGTATCTTCCACCCGCCGTCCGCTGCGAGAAGGAAGACGAGTTTACCCATCTGCAGCAAGGAGACATGTCCGTACGACAGTACACTTCAGAATTCAACAAACTTGCTAAGTCTCATATTTATGATGCAGAGACACGTGCACGAAGATTTGAGATAGGACTGCGACCTTCCATTCGTGCCCACGTCGTCGTTTCTCAATACCGCACCATGCGTGAGTCCCTAAACCATGCACTCTCCCTTGAATCGCAGTACCCACCAGTTCGCACCGACGCTGTGAAAAATCTCAATCACAAGCGTCCTAGCAACACAGGGGGTAACAATGCGCCTAAGCGCTCCAACAACGGCGGTAACAGGGGTGCAAATCAGGGTAAGGGTGGCGAGCTTGTTTGTCACCGATACAATCGTGCCGGACACATCGCTCAAAACTGTCGAGTATTCAATAAATCATGCTTTAAGTGCGGTCGTCAGGGGCATATGGCAGCGAACTATCGGGCAGGTGGACCTAACCAGTAACAACAACAAAACCGTGCACCTCAGGACCAGGGGCAAGTACCTCGAGCGAATCAGACGACACAGCAGAACGCTCAAGACCGAGTCTATGCTTTGACTCGGGATGAGGCACTCGCATCAAACACGACGGTGTCAGGTATATTACTCTTTAACGATGTACCTACTCAAGTATTGTTTGATTCGGGTGCAACATATAGTTTTGTGTCAACAAACTTTGCTAGAGAACATAAATTCATCCAAACCCCGTTAGGCCTAAGGCTTAGCGTCAGTACACCGTCAGGCACGAGCTTGTCTGCAGTTTCAGTTTGTCGTGATGGCTACATTTGTATCGGAGGAAGAAAATTGTCACTTGATGCGATAGTCCTAGACATAGGGGACTACGACATCATTCTGGGAATGGATTGGCTTGGTGCTTGTTCTGCTACTATCGACTGTGCAGAGAAGAAAGTCGTGTTTCGTCTTCCTGGCGAGATCGAATTTTGCTATTCGTGCAGTCCACAGTCAGAAGCGTCGAATGCCTGCATGGTGATATCAGCGATGTCTGCTCGACGGATGATTCACTCCGGCTGCGTAGGGTACTTGGCTTCCGTTTGAGACACTCGGCTAGATTGCGCAAACGTTGAGTCCATTCCCATTGTGGCAGATTTTCCTGATGTGTTCCCCGACGAGTTGCCTGGTATGCCGCCCGATCGAGAGACAGAGTTCACCATCGACATATTTCCAGGAACCCAACCCATTTCCAAACCTCCGTATCGAATGGCTTCGACAGAACTAAAAGATTTGAAAATTTAGCTACAAGAATTGCTTGATCGTGGGTACATCCGACCTAGTGTGTCTCCGTGGGGGGCACCGGTACTGTTCGTTAAGAAGAAGGATGGTTCGATGTGACTCTGCATCGACTACCGAGAATTAAACAAAGCTACTGTTCGGAACAAATATCCCCTCCCCAGGATAGACGATCTTTTTGATCAGTTACAAGCTGCCACAATATTCTCGAAAATAGATCTCCGTTCGGGTTACCATCAGCTCAAAATTAAGCCGGACGACGTGCCGAAGTCAGCCTTTCGCACTCGCTACGGCCACTATGAGTTTTTGGTGATGCCGTTCGGTTTGACAAATGCCCCAGCCGCCTTTATGGGTTTGATGAACCAAGTGTTTTGGCCGTGCCTCGATCGATTTGTAGTAGTGTTCATTGATGATATCTTGGTGTACTTGAAGAATGGGGCAGAGCATGCAAGAGCACTTGCGGACCGTGCTACAAACCCTTCGAGACAACAAGTTATATGCGAAGCTGAGTAAGTGCGAATTTTGGCTAAGTAGTGTATCATTCCTAGGGCATATCATTTCTGTGGAAGGCATTTCAGTCGACCCGAAGAAGGTAGAGGCCATTATCGAGTGGAAACGACCTGCATCCGTAGTAAAATTCGAAGCTTTCTCGAGTTAGCGGGATACTACAGACGGTTCGTAAAGGATTTTTCCAAGCTTGCCTCGCCTCTGACTCGCCTCACTCAGAAGGGAGTCGCGTTTGAGTGGTCCGTCGACTGCGAAGCATCGTTTGCTGAGTTAAAGCAGCGTCTTACTTCTGCCCCATTACTTGCACTGCCGGACGAGACTTCGGGATTCCAAATCTTCAGTGACGCTTCAGGGCAGGGCTTAGGGTGTGTACTTATGCAGCGAGACAGAGTGATAGCCTATGCATCCAGACAGTTGAGAAAGCACAAGAAGAATTATCCTACGCATGATCTGGAACTGGCAGCAATTATGTTCGGGTTAAAATTGTGGCAACACTACCTTTATGGGGTGCCTTGCCGAATCTATACCGACCACAAAAGTTTAAAGTACTTGTTCACCCAAGCAGATCTAAACCTCCGACAGCGGCGCTGGCTAGAATTGATAAAGGATTACGACTTGACGATAGACTACACACCTGGTAAGGGAAATGTGGTAGCAGATGCTTTGAGTCGGGTCTTTGCGGGATCTCTGTCCGTCGATCGCAGGTTAAAAATAGAGTTAGAAGAAATAGGCATCGAACTCAGAATTCGTTATCGTGGCGCACGGGTTACTCAGATGCGATTTGTACCCAATCTGATATAGAGAGTCACATCTACTCAAAGAGACGATCCATTCCTCCAAAAAATGTGAGAGCAGGTCCAAGCGGGGAAGGCGAAAGACTTTGCAGTAGATGAGAATGGGGTATTGCGAGTGAAAGGAAGGCTATGCGTCCCCAATGATTCTGAACTCAGAAAGGAAATCCTCACGGAAGCACATTATGTAGCCTACGCGATCCATCCCGGGAGCACGAAAATGTATAAGAACCTTCGTACTGTCTTCTGGTGGCACGACATGAAGAAAGATATAGCACTCTTTGTGTCGCAATGCATAACCTGTCAGAGGGTGAAAGCAGAGCATCAGAGGCCGGGCGGAGAAATGCAAAATCTTGCTATCCCGGAATGGAAGTGGGAGCACATCAGCATGGACTTTATTATTGGTCTGCCAAGGACGCAACGGAGGAACGACGTAATCTGGGTCATAGTTGATCGGTTAACCAAGTCTGCACACTTTATTGCCATTAAAAGTACTTGGGGCTCCGATCGTCTCGCTCAGACCTACCTTGAAGAGATAGTTCGGCTGCACGGAGTGCCAGTTTCCATAGTATCAGATCGGGACGGATGGTTCGTCTCACGTTTCTGGGAAAGCCTTCAGTCGTCGATGGGGACCAAGTTGAAATTCAGCTCAGCCTACCATCCTCAAACCGATGGCCAGATAGAACGGGTGAATCAGGTACTAGAAGATATGCTGCGCCTCTGCGTAATCGATTCCAAGTCAACCTGCCGCTAGCCGAATTTGCTTACAACAACAGTTATCAGTCTAGCATCCAGATGGCTCCGTATGAGGCGCTGTATGGACGGAAGTGTAGTCACCGATCTGCTGGGATGAAGCTGGGGAAAGGCAAATCCTAAGGCCGGAACTGGTTGAACAAACAGTGCAAAAGGTTCGGCTGATTCGAGAACGATTAAAAGTAGCACAAAGTCGGCAAAAGAGCTATGCCGATCCGACCGGGATGTGCACTACGTAATTGGGCTTGTGGCTAGTCCGTTTGAGTCGTAGCTTAGATCTTCGGCATCTTCTTGCCACGGACAAAATGCGATGATCCTTTCCAACTCATGGAAAGGCCTCTATTGAAACGAGTCCAATAGTTTTCGTGTTTGGTTGCTTGGTTTTCTTGATTGCCGCTTTGGGATTTTGATTTGGTGTTGCTTTCAATTTGCTTGGTTTTCGCTGCTGGTTTTATCGTTTGGAGCTTTGATTCTTGGGGAGTTCGGCAAGGAAGGATAGGCAAGAATTCTAATTGGTGCTCGTGCTGTGTAGGTCCGCGTAACTGACGTTTGATCGTCGCTAGGCGGGATTCGTATTTCAGCTACCTTTTTCCTTAACCAGTGAGTGGTTTGGACCCTTCTTTCCTACTTCTTCACGCCCACATCTCTAATGTTTCAAACGTTCACTCGATGATGCCCGGTTGGACACCTAGGAAATCCTTGCCACAATGCATGCCAGCCACTAAGAAAGGAACATGGGATTTGTAGACTAATTTTACTATATTCTTGCACATTATAATTTGAGTTGTTTATGAAGGGATTTGGTTGTTGGTGGCGGCCTAGTGCCTCGGACGGAGTTTGGACCTATGGGATACCAAAATTGGAACACCGCATTGAGAAAATATGAACTGTTGCATGAGATATATATTGCTGCCTTACTTCTTTGTTTATTTCGATGCATTGTATGATAATATGAATTGTTCATGCATTTACATGGTCTGGGACAACTTGTGCACAAGGTTTGGCATTTCTCCGAAACGACTTTCCGGGGCACTGGAATCGTATCGATCCGGAGGGAAATATTTGATTCGTGCTCGTTACGATGCATTGCGGGACCTCCAGCAGGGCTTGCTACCCGGGCTGATAAGGCGCACCGCTAATGCTTGAAATATGTCCCTAAGGTGTCGATCACACCAAATACCGCATAGAATAGAACACATGCTAATTTATTGTCTTGTGTAGATGGTAAGTATACTTGTGTTTCGTTGCAGGGAAGGCGTGCATCGGTTGAGTAAGCAATCGATGCACTGGTTTGATTTAGTGCTATTTTCATTCCTATCAAAACATGCAACTGATATGAATTGAATTCACTTGCTTCTTTATAGAATTTCATCTTAATGCATGCTCGCCCCTAATAAGCTAGTGTCGATTTAGTCGAGTGGGTTCATCCCGCTCACCAGTACAAGTTAAGTACTGACCCATGTTGTGGGCAACTATTTCAGGCACTCAGACGGTGCAACGCTAGTGGATAGACGAGGAGGCGTTAGGAGCACCTCTATTTTGAAGTATAGTTGGAGTCAGATCATTTTGGAGGCTTGGACTTTCAACCTATACAAGGGCGTAATGTATGAACGACGTGGACTATCTGATGGAGCGCGCCCTGCCTTTTGAGTTATCTTTTTGTAATGCAAATCAAGTAGCCGAGAGGCGCATCAATGTAAACTCTATGTAAATTACTCTGAATTATCAATGAAAAAGCATGTTTCTTCCTGCATTTGTGTTCAAATCTCTGTGAATGTATTTTCTAAATTGTGTTTCAAAATGGGTTCCTATAACTGCAAGTTCTTGCCTTGTACGAGCGCAACTCCAGGCTCGTACGGCATCACGCCCCAGCGAGGACGAATCGGTTCCGTGAAGGATCCAGCGAGGACGATTGACCCTTTCGGGATAGGGGCGTGACATATTGGTATCAGAGCCTAGGCTTTACTTCCATGGGATTTTAAAAGATTATAAAGGAGTTTGATGCGCCTCTCAATTGAGTTGCGTTCGGCATTCGCTGCATGAGATGAGTCGCCTATACAATGAGCCCATAGATATAAAATCTATCATTTTTGGAGTGTTAACAAGCTACTCTCTTTTGTAGCCATGGCAAAGAAGAACACTGCAACTGCCAGCAGTGCTCAACCTATTCAGAGCGATCCAGCAAGCTCTGGAGAATCCGGGGGAGCGGGTTCAACCGGTATGGCGGAACGGCTTATGCACCTCATGGAGGCGCAGCAACAACAAGCTGTTACCCAATAAGCTAACATACAAGCACAGTTTGCTTCTCAACAGAAGCAAATGGATACAATGATGCAACTGATTGCATCCCTGGTACCAAGCAACGGGGCAGCCGCAGCGACGCCTGTCATGCCGTCGGCCGTGGCGGTAGAAGACGAGTCGGAAGAGACTCACCCTCCAGCAAGGAACTCCTGTCGTGCAGCCGAGTTCACTAAAATGCATCCGCCAACGTTCAACGGATGAGCTGAGCCGAACGTGGTGATGGGGTGGATTGCTAAGCTGGAAGGACTCTTCAACCTGGTTGGCATCAGGGGATCCAAGCGAGTGGCGTGTGCATCGGTTCAGCTGGAACTACGTGCGCATGATTGGTGGGAAGCCACGAAGCAAGGGATTTATGATGCCAATCCCAACTGTAAAATTACTTGGGAAATGTTCAAATTTGCCTTCATTGAACAATATATTCCCCGAGCTGTGCGTCAACAAAAGGAAGACGACTTCAGTAATCTGGTGCAAGGAAGTCTGTCTATTGACGATTACGACTCAATGTTCGCTAAACTAGCTAAGTTTGTAGGGCACTTCTTGCCTAATCAGCAGGCGTGGTGCTATCGGTTTCAGAAGGGTTTGAATGACGATTTGCGTAGGGACGTCATCAACCAAAAATGCCAAACATACAGGGAATGTTACGAAGCGGCTCTGAACAGCGAGCGGATCTTTGGGCGCCCTCTCCCAAAGGCCGAGGTGCAAACCCCCCGTACCAACAACAATATACGTCCTCATGAAACGGAGGGTCTGGAGCATACAAGCGGTCACATACATCTGATAATAGGGGCCAATCCCAATCACTGAACTACAGCCGGTGCGGCAAATCAGGGCATAAAGTGAATGAATGTCGGGTACAAGGATGTTTTAAATGTGGTCGCCTGGGCCACAAACAGTTTAACTGCCGAGAGGGCAAGCCAAATCAGAGCAACGGGAATCAAAACAAGGGGCCTCCAGCAAGTGATGCCAATGTTGTGCCAGTCAATCCACAACGCCAGGGTGCTCAAGGCCGAGTCTATGCACTGACTCGGGATGAGGCATCTGTATCTGATACTGTTGTAACAGGTACTTTACTTTTCAGAGATTTGCCCGCTAGAGTCTTATTCGATTCAGGTGCTACGCATAGTTTCATATCTGCTGATTTTACTGTTGAGCATAAATTAGCTTCTATTCCTTTAAATATGAACCTTTGCGTAAGTACCCCTTCGGGAGTCGATATGCCCGCCCATGTGATCTGTAGGGATGGTTACATTTGCATCGGAGGAAGGAAGCTTTCCTTAGATGTCATTGTACTAGATATCAAGGATTATGATATTATTCTCGGTATGGACTGGTTGGGTGCTTGCCATGCAACAATCGAGTGCGCGGAGAAGCGAGTCGTATTCCGTATACCCGGCGAGGCAGACTTCTACTATTCGTGCAGCGCTGCACCGAAGACGGCAATGGTGATATCAGCAATTTCGGCTAGGCGTATGTTGCATTCGGGCTGTGAAGGGTACTTAGCTTCTGTTCGAGACACCCGGCGGGAATGTGCAGATGCAGCTCAGGCTGAAATCATTGTAGATTTCCTCGACGTATTCCCAAACGAGCTGCCTGGAATGCCTCCTGATCGTGAGATCGAATTCAGCATTGACACTTTTCCGGATTCGCGACCGATATCAAAGGCACCTTATCGCATGGCCCCAGCAGAGCTTAAGGAACTTAAAGTTCAGTTGCAAGATCTGTTGGACCGAGGATACATTCGTCCAAGCGTTTCTCCGTGGGGTGCTCCGGTGCTGTTTGTGAAAAAGAAGAATGGATCCATGCGGCTGTGTATTGACTACCGAGAGCTGAATAAGGCGACCGTGCGGAATCAGTACCCATTGCCAAGAATAGATGACATGTTTGATCAGCTGCAAGGTGCAACAGTTTTCTCTAAAGTTGATCTCAGGTCAGGGTATCACCAGTTGAAAATCAAATCAGAGGATATTCAAAAATCTGCTTTCAGAACTCGTTACGGACACTATGAGTTCCTTGTGATGTCGTTCGGTTTGACGAACACCCCTGCAGCTTTCATGGATCTGATGAACCGCGTGTTTCGGCCATTTATGGATAAGTTTGTAGTCGTGTTCATAGACGACATACTAATTTATTCCAAGAATGAGACGGAGCACAAGGAACACCTGAAGATCGTGCTGCAGACATTACGAGACCATCAGTTGTTCGCTAAGCTCAGCAAGTGTGAGTTCTGGTTGAACAGCATGGCGTTCCTTGGTCATGTCATCTCGGCCGAAGGCGTCGCCGTAGACCCGAAGAAAATAGAGGCGGTGGTGGACTGGAAACAACCTACGTCAGCCAGCGAAGTTCGAAGCTTTCTGGGCCTTGCGGGATACTACCGTAGGTTCGTAAAGGATTTTTCTAAACTGGCCTCGCCGATGACTCGCCTTACTCAGAAAGGGATTGCATACGAATGGAGTGATGACTGCGAAGCCAGCTTTCGGGAACTTAAGCGGCGTCTTGTTTCAGCTCCGATTCTTGCACTTCCAGATGGGGTAGAAGAGTTTCAGATATACAGTGACACTTCAGGACTCGGCTTAGGGTGTGTGCTCATGCAGAGGGACAAGGTAATATCGTACGCCTCCAGGCAACTGAAGCCGCACGAGAAAAACTACCCGACGCATGATCTGGAATTGGCGGCAATTGTGTTTGCTCTAAAGTTGTGGAGGTATTATCTTTATGGTGTTGCTTGCAAAAATGTTTGGACCCTTCTTTCCTACTTCTTCACGCCCACATCTCTAATGTTTCAAACGTTCACTCGATGATGCCCGGTTGGACGCCTAGGAAATCCTTGCCATAATGCATGCCAGCCACTAAGAAAAGAACATGGGATTTGTAGACTAATTTTACTATATTCTTGCACCTTATAATTTGAGTTGTTTATGAAGGGAATTGGTTGTTGGTGGCGGCCTAGTGCCTCGGACGGAGTTTGGACCTATGGGATACTAAAATCGGAATACCGCATTGAGAAAATATGAACTGTTGCATAAGATATATATTGCTGCTTTACTTCTTTGTTTATTTCGATGCATTGTATGATAATATGAATTGTTCATGCATTTGCATGGTCTGGGACAACTTGTGGACAAGGTTTGGCATTTCCTCGAAACGGCTTTCCGGGGCACTGGAACCGTATCGATCCGGAGGGAAATATTTGATTCGTGCTCGTCACGATGCATTGCGGGACCTCCAGCAGGGCTTGCTACCCGGGCTGATAGGGCGTACCGCTAATGCTTGAAATATGTCCCTAAGGTGTCGATCACACCAATGACCGCATAGAATAGAACACATGCTAATTTATTATCTTGTGCAGATGGTAATTATACTTGTGTTTCGTTGCAGGGAAGGCGTGCATCGATTGAATAAGCAATCGATGCACTGGTTTGATTCAGTACTATTTTCATTCCTATCAAAATATGCAACTGATATGAATTGAATTCACTTGCTTCTTTATAGAAGTTCATCTTAATGCATGCTCGCCCCTAATAAGCTAGTGTCAATTTAGTCGAGTGGGTTCATCCCTCTCACCAGTACAAGTTGAGTACTGACCCACGTTGTGGGCAACTATTTCAGGCACTCAGACGGTGCAACGCTAGTGGATAGACGAGGAGGCGTTAGGAGCACCTCTATTTTGAAGTATAGTTGGAGTCAGATCATTTTGGAGGCTTGGACTTTCAACCTATACAAGGGCGTAATGTATGAATGACATGGACTATTTGATGGAGCGCGCCCTGCCTTTTGAGTTATCTTTTTGTAATACAAATCAAGTAGCCGAGAGGCGCATCAATGTAAACTCTATGTAAATTACTCTGAATTATCAATAAAAAAGCATGTTTCTTCCTGCACTTGTGTTCAAATCTCTGTGAATGTGTTTTCTAAATTGTGTTTTAAAATGGTTTCTATAACTGCAAGTTCTTGCCTTGTACGAGCGCAACTCCAGGCTCGTACGGCATCACGCCCCAGCGAGGACGAATCGGTTCCGTGAAGGATCCAGCGAGGACGATTGACCCTTTCGGGATCGGGGCGTGACAGGTGATCGGGTAGACGACGCTCGTGCGGAGTCTTAAAGCTCTTCCTCTTCTCTCCTACTTCACTAACTTGTGAGTGCTTTATTTTGATTAGCTCCCTTCTTCCAAGTCTTTATTCTAAATAGATTGACTCATTGTTCATCCCGATCAAACGATATTAAAACACATACGACTGAGTCAAAATAGAAAAGAAGTAGGCTTGAAACACTAATAATGCTTGTCAAATGGAATTTATTCTGAACGATCACACTATAACGTGCATGCCCGTCATATATCATAACCATTTCTGTGTTAAGTTGTAGTTAGATTCATTATCTATAACTGTTCATGGTATGGTGCAAATGGGAAGGAAAATATGATCCGTACACAAGTAGCATAGACTATGAAAAATACACAATGTTCACTTGCTTGTATTTGCTTGGATATGTGTTTCATGTGATAACTTAGTTGGTTGTGGTAGTATGGTCTTGGACAACTTGTATACAAGGGATATCGTTCTACGAACGGTCGCCGGGGCACTGGGACTGCTTCGCCCCGGGTAGAACAATTTGCTAGTGTAAACTCACTCACCCAAAATAGGTATTTTGTGCATATTTTATATTATTATATTTATTATAGTTTATTTTAAATATTGATTTTTTAGAGTATTCTCTTAGTTAATTAGAAAATAAATTTTATGATATATTTACTTATACAAATATTTATTTAGAATCATTTTTAGGCTATTTTAGATTTTTGGAGATTTCTCTAGAATTTTTTTGGGTAATTAAAACATAGGAAACGTAAAGTTTTAGGACTTTCATGATTTACTATGAGACCATACTTGCATATTGTTCCTACCAAATATTTATTTTAGTTTAAAATATTTAATTATATTTTTCTATAATTTATTTAGAATTTTAAGAAATTTATTTAGATTTTTAAAATTATTTAGGATTTATTTGGATATATATAGTCTTAATATTAGATAGATGCTAATTTAGTGTTAATAGATATTAATAAGATTTTATAAATTATTTGTATTATCTTTAATTATATTTAAAATTATAAATTATTGAGATAAATTCAAACTCTATTTTAAATTAATTCAAATCCTGAACCTACTAGGAAAGCAACCTCATGCATATCATATCCTTATTTAAATTCATCATAATCTTATTCAAATTAACCAATCCTAGTCGTATTTAATTAAGTAGTGTCCACCATTATAAATACCTCATCCTTCATATTTTTCTTCCCCAAATTTCTCTCTTTTTCGTCAAAAAAATAGTCAAAATTCGTCATAAATTCAGCCTCATTTTCTACTAGTTATGACGAATTAAAAGGACGATATCTCCTAGCTTCGGACTCCAAACGAGGCCTACATTTTTTGTTAGAATGATATTGAAGTTAGCTTTCTGATTATATAAATTTTTTTACGAAATTATGAGTATTAAATTCTGGAAAATTCGTAGAGCACAGCATGTCCAAAAATAGACGTGTTTGGTTGTTTTCGCGATTTCGGGAGAACCAGGAATCAGAATCACGAACCGTTTAAAGTTTCGGAAAGCTAATGTCGAGATCATCGACATATATTTTTCCCAGAATTTATTTCGAAGTATTTACATACTGTTAATTCTGTAGAACTTCTAGGTTAGAATTTAACCATAGGTGCACAATACAAAATTTGTATGTGCCATAATTCCCAAACGAATTTGAATTCGGACGAGCCATAAATTCTAGTATATTTTTGATGCTGAAATCTACAGGAAATCATGCATAAAAGTCGAGTTTGTATCGGTTGACTTTTTGGTCAATAGATCGTCTCGATTTGCGTGCCATGAGTCTCGAGTTGATAAAATTCAGTTTTTTGGACAAAATTTAGGAATTAACATAAAAATTAGAATAATAAGATTAAAATAGGATTTTAGAGTAATTATTCCAGAATTAAATAAATTATCTTTTGACGTGATAAATTTGTAATACATAGGCTATTTGGACTGTGACTTGGACTCTGATTCATACCAGCAGCAGGACCCCAAGCAAGATACCTTGCCAAATTGCTTACAGTATTTTATATGCTTAGTATATTTCTATATATTTATTTCAATTATGTTTATTTATTGCATGTGTAGTTCCTTTCAGTCATTACTATATATTAGATATGTTGACACACACTTGACACTTAGTATCATAGGGGACAATCATTAGGCGTATGGGCTTTTAACCACTCTGGTAAACCATAATCTCTAGCACGCGCTATGGTGGTCATGTCCGATAGTCGCTACCCGAGAGGTATATCGATTGATGGAGTCCTAGGGTCGCTACCCCAGAGGTATGTCGGCTGATGATGTCCACTGACGAGCGTGAGGTTGTGAGGATTAGATCGAGTAGCCTACCCTTGCCCATACGTCGAAAAGTTATCCTCATTTGCATTCATATAGATTGTCATGTACAGCGTACTTATCTATTTTCAAACCATATGCATGTTTACTGTATTCAAATTGGCTCGTATTTTCTGTATCTTGTTACGTCCCTCTGAGGACCTGGTCTGCTGCCAGGTGTATCTTTTCTTGAGTATTTGCAGGAGCGCAGATTTGGATGGTTACATGTGATCTGAGGATGTCTTCTCTTCGAGCTGTGATGGATAGCTGGTATTCTTATATTGTGTTGTGGTGTTGTACTCATATTGTATTTGCTCTTATATTCGAGTTGGTAGTGAATTTATTTCCATCCAACTATCATCCTTAGATACTTCTTATTGAGATCTAGTTTCATAGATACTGGTTATTTATTTCTATATGATTTTGGTGGATGAGATTTAGATTTTACCCTGTGACTTGTATTACATTTTATACCACTTGTGGATTTTATATTCATATTACAGCGTACGTATGGATTTGGTTTCCATATATTGGAGTTGCCATATCCATGCGGCTGGCATGCTTACTTGTCCTAGTCCTACGTATTTTTGGGACTGGGGCGTGACATGTTTTTTTGGTGGCCCATGCAGGTCGAGAGCATATTGTCTCGGTTGCGTTATTGTACCGAACAAGCCTGCACCTAGGAGTAGAGTATAGGACCTCATCTACAATTGACTATGATTCGCTTTCCTTCCAATCCATTCTATCTAAACAATTGCATCCTGCTTGATTCCTGTACTTCCCTAATAGTTCTTTGAGTATAGCCTTCTGCTAGAATATAGGAACCCCTATTATTATGATGATAATTAGAGTAGCACACATATTAAGAATACAACGAGAATATAGACACACCACTAAGTTTAGAATATCTAGTGAACCTAGAATTCCTTATCTTTAGATTGTTATACCATTACCCCTTGATGTATTAAGAAGACTTGAGAGTAGTATAGACACTACTAGAGTTAGTTAGAAGTTTTACCATAATGTTTGACACCTAGTATCATATAGTCTTTTGACCTATTAATTAAAGTGTAACCGAATGATATTTATCGCATGCTAGCAAAAGACGACAGTGTTTATTCAGACCATAGAATTTAGAGGTCCTTGTCCTATTTGGTCGACTAGCCACTTAGATAAGGAGGTTGTATGATAACTGTAGAGATTGTAGAGTCATGTTATTTTTGCTTTTGCGAACTTGAATTATTTTGTAACTTCTCACATCATAATCCAGCGTTATATTTTCTGTGCTACCTTGAATTATGCTGCTATTATAGCCTAGTTTTTGCAAGCTTAATCTTATATCGAGCTTGTTCATGACATATGTGTTATTGGGGCCTGATCAACCACACTAATACAAATTATCTAATCAGAATCAGTGTATTATGGTCTAGCTAGCCATAATGCGCTTGATTCGTCCTTCGCAATAGTATTTTACGTGGATTGAGATGTATAGTGGACCAGTAGACAAATATACTTACCCTCTAGATACGACAAAGCATATCATATCAAGTACATAACTGCACCGATGTGAGCATGCGAATAGAAAATTACCAAATTAAGATTTCAATCCGCAACTGTCTTGACAATTCCCATTTGAATTCTTTAAACGCTTTGATTTCCCATGCTTCCATTCTATTACCCCTCCTTGAACTCTTTTTCGTTGCTTTCCGTCTTCCCTTGTTTCGGAAAGACGAAATCTCGTGCTTGGATATAAGTAATACACGGATAGTACAAGATATACCCCATAGGCCAATCACATTATTTGGTGACTATCTTTCATAATTGATTAAGGGCATATCACATATGATATAATTGGTGTTAAAGTTTTGAGGATTGAATGACTTGAGAAAATAAATTGAGGAATATTTTTCTTAAGTGTAAGAGCCTTATGTGATAGATGGGTAAATTCTAAGTTGGGTAGAAATTGCATTATTAAACTTGAGGAGAATTCTTTTAGATTGTGATCAAGTAGGATTAGATTGAGAGATTAAGTCCTTTTAAATGTGGAGAATTTTAAAAGAAGGATTAAGATAATGAGGATTTAATGAATTTTAAAAATCTTGATATTGAGGACCCAATATTTATACTTTGAGCACATGATTTAAATTTTGAATATTGAAGGATGAATCATCGATTTAAATTTTTAGGATAAATATAGAATTTTAGACTTAAATAACTGGTGAATTAGATTTAAATTTTATAATTTGATGATTTGAATTAAAAGTTTAATTTTGATTGTTGGGTCACCTATTTGAAATATTGAGGATGTAAATTGAGTTTAAATATTTGAAGAGTACAAAATTCTTAATCTGAGAATAGGAATAAGATTTGATTAGAATTGTTTATTGTTCAAAGTCTAGAGAAGATTATGATAGTTGGAAATGGTGATATAAATTTTGATGTGGGATGTCATATAGACTTGAGTTAGATTTGAATGTTGATTATAAAAAAAAAATATCGAGAAGAGATTACGACAGGTTGAATTTTGATTTAAACAGTGGTTATCTTAATTTTGAAGTGATCGCGATAGATTTGAATAGATTTTGTTATTTAAATTTTTGGAAGAAATTGTGATTGAAGTACCTTATGTATAAATGTGAAGGATTTAAAAAATTATGCCTTATTTTAATTTCGAGGACGAAATTATTTTAAGTTGGGTAGATTGTAAACTCCCTCACCCAAAATAGATATTTTGTGTGTATTTTATATTATTACATTTATTATAGTTTATTTTAAATATTGATTTTTTTAGAGTATTCTCTTAGTTAATTAGAAAATTTTATGATATATTTACTTGTACAAATATTTATTTAGAATCATTTTTAGGCTATTTTAGATTTTTGGAGATTTCTCTAGAATTTTTTTGGGTAATTAAAACATAGGAAACGTAAAGTTTTAGGACTTTCATGATTTACTATGAGACCATACTTGCATATTGTTCCTACCAAATATTTATTTTAGTTTAAAATATTTAATTATATTTTTCTATAATTTATTTAGAATTTTAAGAAATTTATTTAGATTTTTAAAATTATTTTGGATTTATTTGGATATATATAGTCTTAATATTAGATAGATGCTAATTTAGTGTTAATAGATATTAATAAGATTTTATAAATTATTTATATTATCTTTAATTATATTTAAGATTATAAATTATTGAGATAAATTCAAACTCTATTTTAAATTAATTCAAATCCTGAACCTACTAGGAAAGCAACCTCATGCATATCATATCCTTATTTAAATTCATCATAATCTTATTCAAATTAACCAATCCTAGTCGTATTTAATTAAGTAGTTTCTACCATTATAAATACCTCATCTTTCATATTTTTTTTCCCCAAATTTCTCTCTTTTTCGTCAAAAAAATAGTCAAAATTCGTCATAAATTCAGCCTCATTTTCTACTAGTTATGACGAATTAAAAGGACGATATCTCCTAGCTCTGAACTCTAAACGAGGCCTAGTTTTTTTTGTTAGAATGATATTAAGGTTAGATTTCTGATTATATAAATTTTTTTATGAAATTATGAGTATTAAATTCTAGAAAATTCGTAGAGCACAGTATGTCCAAAAATAAACGTGTTTCGATGTTTTCGCGATTTCGGGAGAACCAGGAGCCAGAATCATGAACCGTTTAAAGTTTCGGAAAGCTAATGTCGAGATCATCGACATATATTTTTTCCAGAATTTATTTCGAAGTATTTATATACTGTTAATTCTGTAGAACTTTTAGGTTAGAATTTAACCATCGGTGCACAATACAAAATTTGTATGTGCCATAATTCCCAAACGAATTTGAATTCGGACGAGCCATAAATTCCAGTATGTTTTTGATGCTAAAATCTACAGGAAATCATGCATAAAAGTTGATTTGTATCGGTTGACTTTTTGGTCAACAGATCGCCTCGATTTGCGTGCCATGAGTCTCGAGTTGATAAAATTCAATTTTTTGGACAAAATTTAGGAATTAACATAAAAATCAGAATAATAAGATTAAAATAGGATTTTAGAGTAATTATTCCAGAATTAAATAAATTATCTTTTGACGTGATAAATTTGTAATACATAGGCTATTTGGACTGTGACTTGGACTCTGATTCATACCAGCAGCAGGACCCCAAGCAAGATACCTTGCCAAATTGCTTACAGTATTTTATATGCTTAGTATATTTTTGTATATTTATTTCAATTATGTTTATTTATTGCATGTGTAGTTCCTTTCAGTCATTACTATATATTAGATATGTTGACACACACTTGACACTTAGTATCATAGGGGACAATCATTAGGCGTATGGGCTTTTAACCACTCTGGTAAACCATAATCTCTAGCACGCGCTATGGTGGTCATGTCCGATAGTCGCTACCCGAGAGGTATATCGATTGATGGAGTCCTAGGGTCGCTACCCCAGAGGTATGTCGGCTGATGATGTCCACTGACGAGCGTGAGGTTGTGAGGATTAGATCGAGTAGCCTACCCTTGCCCATACGTCAAAAAGTTGTCCTCTTTTGCATTCATATAGATTGTCATATACAGCGTACTTATCTATTTTCAAACCATATGCATGTTTACTGTATTCAAATTGGCTCATATTTTATGTATCTTGTTACGTCCCTCTGAGGACCTGGTCTGCTGCCAGGTGTATCTTTTCTTGAGTATTTGCAGGAGCACAGATTTGGATGGTTACATGTGATCCGAAGATGTCTTCTCTTCGAGCTATGATGGATAGCTGGTATTCTTATATTGTGTTGTGGTGTTGTACTCATATTGTATTTGCTCTTATATTCGAGTTGGTAGTGGATTTGTTTCCATCCAACTATCATCCTTAGATACTTCTTATTGAGATCTAGTTTCATAGATACTGGTTATTTATTTCTATATGATTTTGGTGGATGAGATTTAGATTTTACCCTGTGATTTGTATTATATTTTATACCACTTGTGGATTTTATATTCATATTACAGCGTACGTATGGATTTGGTTTCCATATATTGGAGTTGCCATATCCATGCGGCTGGCATGCTTACGTGTCCTAGTCCTACGTATCTTTGGGACTGGGGCGTGACATGTTTTTGTGGTGGCCCATGCAGGTCGAGAGCATATTGTCTCGGTTACGTTATTGTACCGAACAAGCCTGCACCTAGGAGTAGAGTATATGACCTCATCCACAATTGACTATGATTCGCTTTCCTTCCAATCCATTCTATCTAAACAATTACATCCTGCTTGATTCCTGTACTTCCCTAATAGTTCTTTGAGTATAGCCTTCTGCTAGAATATAGGAACCCCTATTATTATGATGATAATTAGAGTAGCACACCTATTAAGAATACAACGAGAATATAGACACACCACTAAGTTTAGAATATCTAGTGAACCTAGAATTCCTTATCTTTAGATTGTTATACCATTACCCCTTGATGTATTAAGAAGACTTGAGAGTAGTATAGACACTACTAGAGTTAGTTAGAAGTTTTACCATACTGTTTGACACCTATTATCATATAGTCTTTTGACCTATTAATTAAAGTGTAACCGAATGATATTTATCGCATGCTAGCAAAAGACGACAGTGTTTATTCAGACCATAGAATTTAGAGGTCCTTGCCCTATTTGGTCGACTAGCGACTTAGATAAGGAGGTTGTATGATAACTGTAGAGATTGTAGAGTCATGTTATTTTTGCTTTTGCGAACTTGAATTATTTTGTAACTTCTCACATCATAATCCAGCGTTATATTTTCTGTGCTACCTTGAATTATGCTGCTATTATAGCCTAGTTTTTGCAAGCTTAATCTTATATCGAGCTTGTTCATGACATATGTGTTATTGGGGCCTGATCAACCACACTAATACAAATTATCTAATCAGAATCAGTGTATTATGGTCTAGCTAGCCATAATGCGCTTGATTCGTCCTTCGCAATAGTATTTTACGTGGATTGAGATGTATAGTGGACCAGTAGACAAATATACTTACCCTCTAGATACGACAAAGAATATCATATCAAGTACATAACTGCACCGATGTGAGCATGCGAATAGGAAATTACCAAATTAAGATTTCAATCCGCAACTGTCTTGACAATTCTCATTTGAATTCTTTAAACGCTTTGATTTCCTATGCTTCCATTCTATTACCCCTCCTTGAACTCTTTTCCGTTGCTTTCCGTCTTTCCTTGTTTCGGAAAGACAAAATCTCGTGCTTGGATATAAGTAATACACGGATAGTACAAGATATACCCCATAGGCCAATCACATTATTTGGTGACTATCTTTCATAATTGATTAAGGGCATATCACATATGATATAATTGGTGTTAAAGTTTTGAGGATTGAATGACATGAGAAAATAAATTGAGGAATATTTTTCTTAAGTGTAAGAGCCTTATGTGATAGATGGATAAATTCTAAGTTTGGTAGAAATTGCATTATTAAACTTGAGGAGAATTCTTTTAGATTGTGATCAAGTAGGATTAGATTGAGAGATTAAGTCCTTTTAAATGTGGAGAATTTTAAAAGAAGGATTAAGATAATGAGGATTTAATGAATTTTAAAAATCTTGATATTGAGGACCCAATATTTATACTTTGAGCACATGATTTAAATTTTGAATATTGAAGGATGAATCATCGATTTAAATTTTTAGGATAAATATAGAATTTTAGACTTGAATAACTGGTGAATTAGATTTAAATTTTATAATTTGATAATTTGAATTAAAAGTTCAATTTTGATTGTTGGGTCACCTATTTGAAATATTGAGGATGTAAATTGAGTTTAAATATTTGAAGAGTACAAAATTCTTAATCTGAGAATAGGAATAAGATTTGATTAGAATTATTTATTGTTCAAAGTCTAGAGGAGATTATGATAGTTGGAAATGGTGATATAAATTTTGATGTGGGATGTCATATAGACTTGAGTTAGATTTGAATGTTGATTATAAAAAAAAATATCGAGAAGAGATTACGACAGGTTGAATTTTGATTTAAACAGTGGTTATCTTAATTTTGAAGTGATCGCGATAGATTTGAATAGATTTTGTTATTTAAATTTTTGGAAGAAATTGCGATTGACGTACCTTATGTATGAATGTGAAGGATTTAAAAAATTATGGCTTATTTTAATTTCGAGGACGAAATTATTTTAAGTTGGGTAGATTGTAAACTCCCTCACCCAAAATAGATATTTTGTGTGTATTTTATATTATTACATTTATTATAGTTTATTTTAAATATTGATTTTTTTAGAGTATTCTCTTAGTTAATTAGAAAATTTTATGATATATTTACTTATACAAATATTTATTTAGAATCATTTTTAGGCTATTTTAGATTTTTGGAGATTTCTCTAGAATTTTTTTGGGTAATTAAAACATAGGAAACGTAAAGTTTTAGGACTTTCATGATTTACTATGAGACCATACTTGCATATTGTTCCTACCAAATATTTATTTTAGTTTAAAATATTTAATTATATTTTTCTATAATTTATTTAGAATTTTAAGAAATTTATTTAGATTTTTAAAATTATTTAGGATTTATTTGGATATATATAGTCTTAATATTAGATAGATGCTAATTTAGTGTTAATAGATATTAATAAGATTTTATAAATTATTTGTATTATCTTTAATTATATTTAAGATTATAAATTATTAAGATAAATTCAAACTCTATTTTAAATTAATTCAAATCCTGAACCTACTAGGAAAGCAACCTCATGCATATCATATCCTTATTTAAATTCATCATAATCTTATTCAAATTAACCAATCCTAGTCGTATTTAATTAAGTAGTGTCCACCATTATAAATACCTCATCCTTCATATTTTTTTTCTCCAAATTTCTCTCTTTTTTGTCAAAAAAATAGTCAAAATTTGTCATAAATTCAGCCTCATTTTCTACTAGTTATGACGAATTAAAAGGACGATATCTCCTAGCTCTGGACTCCAAACGAGGCCTAGTTTTTTTTTTCTTAGAACGATATTAAGGTTAGCTTTCTGATTATATAAATTTTTTATGAAATTATGAGTATTAAATTCTAGAAAATTCGTAGAGCACAGTATGTCCAAAAATAGACGTGTTTCGATGTTTTCGCGATTTCGAGAGAACCAGGAGTCAGAATCATGAACCGTTTAAAGTTTCGGAAAGCTAATGTCGAGATCATCGACATATATTTTTCCCAGAATTTATTTCGAAGTATTTATATACTGTTAATTCTGTAGAACTTTATGTTAGAATTTAACCATTGGTGCACAATACAAAATTTGTATGTGCCATAATTTCCAAACGAATTTGAATTCGGACGAGCCATAAATTCCAGTATGTTTTTGATGCTAAAATCTACAGGAAATCATGCATAAAAGTCGAGTTTGTATCGGTTGACTTTTTGGTCAACAGATCGCCTCGATTTGCGTGCCATGAGTCTCGAGTTGATAAAATTCAATTTTTTGGACAAAATTTAGAAATTAACATAAAAATCAGAATAATAAGATTAAAATAGGATTTTAGAGTAATTATTCCAGAATTAAATAAATTATCTTTTGACGTGATAAATTTGTAATACATAGGCTATTTGGACTGTGACTTGGACTCTGATTCATACCAGCAGCAGGACCCAGGCAAGATACCTTGCCAAATTGCTTACAGTATTTTACATGCTTAGTATATTTCTGTATATTTATTTCAATTATGTTTATTTATTGCATGTGTAGTTCCTTTCAGTCATTACTATATATTAGATATGTTGACACACACTTGACACTTAGTATCATAGGGGACAATCATTAGGCGTATGGGCTTTTAACCACTCTGGTAAACCATAATCTCTAGCATGCGCTATGGTGGTCGTGTCCGATGGTCGCTACCCGAGAGGTATGTCGATTGATGGAGTCCGAGGGTCGCTACCCCAGAGGTATGTCGGCTGATGATGTCCACTGACGAGCGTGAGGTTGTGAGGATTAGATCGAGTAGCCTACCTTTGTCCATACGTCAAAAAGTTATCCTCATTTGTATTCATATCGATTGTCATGTACAGCGTACTTATCTATTTTTAAACCATATGCATGTTTACTGTATTCAAATTTGCTCGTATTTTCTGTATCTTGTTACGTCCCTCTGAGGACCTGGTCCGCTGCTAGGTGTATCTTTTCTTGAGTATTTGCAGGAGCACAGATTTGGATGGTTACATGTGATCCGAGGATGTCTTTTCTTCGAGCTGTGATGGATAGCTGGTATTCTTATATTGTGTTGTGGTGTTGTACTCATATTGTATTTGCTCTTATATTCGAGTTGGTAGTGGATTTATTTCCATCCAACTATCATCCTTAGATACTTCTTATTGAGATCTAGTTTCATAGATACTGGTTATTTATTTCTATATGATTTTGGTGGATGAGATTTAGATTTTACCCTGTGACTTGTATTACATTTTATACCACTTGTGGATTTTATATTCATATTACAGCGTACGTATAGATTTGGTTTCCATATATTAGAGTTGCCATATCCATGCGGCTGACATGCTTACGTGTCCTAGTCCTACGTATTTTTGGGACTGGGACGTGACAGCTAGTGTAGTCCTAGCATTGGATGGGTCCGTGCGTCCGCTAAGGGCTAGCTACCCGAGGCGGAATGGCAGCCGACCCATTCCAAGTCCAACCAAGTGATTGAATGTATATTTAAACTGTGCAGACTAACTATGTCTTCGTGGCAGAGAAGGTCATGGTAAGTTTTGTACAGGTGGCTCAGACGGTACAGGTAAAGTCACCGAGCGGTGGCACATTTGGTTATGTTATTTTACTCTATCTTATGCGAAGAATTTATCTAAGCCAAGGTAGATAGATCACATGAAAATAAATATTGCATGCTCATATAAACTCGTTGTAGATTTTGGTTAAGTTGGGTTAGCTCGCCCTCACCGGTACTTTTCGAAGTACTGACCCTCGTTGCAGCAGGTTCCCCGAGCCAAGGCGACGTGGCGAGGAGCTGAAGCTTTCTCCAACCCCCTTCCTGAATCAAGACGCTTTCGTGACGTGACTTTTGGTAGCTCCAGTACATAAGAAGAAAGGAGCTCGCTCTCACTTTTGGCAGCCACAAGACGATGGTGCTAACTCGCACCCAAGGTGTTTTGTGTTTTGAATTCTAGTAAAAGATGTAATATATGGAACGGCTATCTCATTCTGTATCCAAGTTGTAAGCCTGTGTGGCATCCTTATCATTTTGGGTCAAGAGTCTGTAAACAGATGTTCATTATCAATAAAAAGAAGAGTTTTCTATGCCTTAATGTGTGTTATCTTATTTGCGTACTCTGTTGTATATGTTCTAAAGATCATCATTATGCCTAGGCCTTGTGCACGCACGCCCTACGCGTGCACGGCATCACGTCCAGGGGACGATTATCGATTGGGCAAAATCGGGGCGTGACAACAGACGGAGGTATACCCTCGTCGGGAGCGTTGTAGTCATGTTGGTAAGTTAGGCCTGACCTAGTTACACCGGTGAGAGCTTCATTTGCTGATGGGGAGACCGTATGACATGACTTAGTCTTCTTCGCCTTGAATTTGGAGACATAAGGCATGGCTTGTTGTGTCATTTTGGGCACGAGGTCTGGATGAACCCACGTGGCTTTACCTCTTGAAGTAGTAAGGAGGACCAACCCATCTGCTCGGGCTAGAGGGAGATTAACGACCTCCATAGTTGTCCGAGGTATGGGGACGATACCGTCTTGGGCCTCTATTATCGAAAAAGTACCGAACTGGAGAGACACCATGTTTGTCGTGATGGTCTTGTCTTCATAGTACAAAGTGAGGACCTTGGAATCGAAGAGTCAATGTATCTGCCTTTTTAACATATAGTAGTCCCTCGTGGCATGGTGGACGTATCGATGGTAGTGATAATACTTGGGATTATCCGCATGGGCTACTTCGTCGGGGTGTCTGATGTCGGGTAGCTTGAGCTTGTTACCCTTCATCAAGACTTCAAAGAGCTCTATGACGTTGTCGTCATTAAAGGAGTAGGTTTCTTGTACTACCGATGGCGTTGCCGACTTAGTAGTAGGTGAGGGTGGGCCCTTAGCCAAGTTGACTGTCAGGGCTTGCTTGCCTTTGCCGTCGCATTTGTTGGTGATTGTTAAGGGATGCTTCCCTTTGTCTTCAGCGCTGGAAGCTTAAAATCCCATTAAGAGGGCATCCAAAGCTATTTTCTCTACAGCAGCGGCACTTATGATGAACGTCGTCTAGTTACTGAATGGGACATATGTCGTCCATAGTCTGATTGCTGGTAGAAGATTTTTTCGGCAAGTATCTATCAGCGTGGATTCAGGAACGCCATAAGGTAGTTTCAGTGTCGCTTGTCGGAACCGTTCGATATAATTTCGTGCAAACTCCCTTTTCCCTTGGGTGATGTCCATCAGGGAGGACATGGTGTCACTACCATATTTTCTAGGAAAGGATATTTTAGTAATTTTATATTTGATTAAATATTGTGCATGATAAATAATTATTTATTATATTATTTAATTATTATTAGATGTTATTTATTTATTTTGAACTTGTGTTAGTGGACTTAACTAGTTTAGTTTAGACTCATGAACCAGCATGTATTAATTGTTAGATTTGAGCCCATTTAGAAAGCCTATTGATTAGGAGTATGATTAGAATTAATTAAACCATTAGACTAAAAGATTTCCACCTTAATTATTTCTTCATAAGAGGCCCCAAGGGTATAATGGACATTACATAGTGACTTGAGGAAGGGGAAATGGGGCCGGCATATTAAAGAGGGGGGAATTATTTCTCTCTTCTCTTTTCATTTAAAAACTAGATCTAGAATTTTTTTTAACCAAATTTCTTCATTCTCACTTCATTTTTCTACCAAATTTTATCCTAATTTCTTCCCAAATCACCATTGGAGACTAGTGGAGCAAGGATCTAGAAGGAGGAAGCAATGATCTATAAAGAGGAGCAATAATCTACAAGTTGGAGGCCAAATTTATCATATTTGGAGGTTGCATTGGGAATCCATCTTCCAATAAGTATAATTCAGTTTTTTTTTCTTAATTTAAATTCTAAATTTGAGATTTAACTATGAGAAATCAACCCATATACATAGGCTACCCATAGGATTTGGTTTTGTGTTCATATGAGGCATATTGAGAAAGCTATGGCACTTTTTATGTCAATTTTGGGGGAATTCCAATATTGACATTTGTTGTGTGTGTCAATTGGTCGTATAGATCAATTTGGCATGTGCTTATGTGTTTGGGGCTAGTGTCGTGTCTACAATTGGGTACGTGTAGGTCGTATCCCAATAATTTGGTGATACGTGTTGATTTGGGAGTTTTTTCTCCGACACGGGACTTTGAGAATGTCATATTTTGACATGGACACGTAGATTTGTGTTTGACTCTTCATATTTTTTATAAATAATATTTTAGACTTTCTCGTGTCCTTCGGGGTACGTTTGGATGTGTGGTAGACTCGTGTCACAAGCGTATCCTAGATCTAGTGGGATACGGGGTGATATGTTCCATGAGTTTGTGCAATTTAATTTTAGATCTAATTCTCTTTTGTTCTTAGCTATTGTGATATGTAATTGTATATATATATATATATATATATATATATATATATATATATATATATATATATATATATATATATATATATATATATATATTGTTGTTATATATATTTATGTATTAAATATCATAGATCTATGTATCTATTATATATATGGGTTGTATATTTATGTAGTTATTCTGCAAATGTAAGATCTACTAACTATTGTAGTATATATATATATATATATATATATATATATATGTGGTTGTTATGTATTATGTATATATTTATATGTTGTTATATTTATATTTACATGATATATGTATACATATTATTGTATGATTATATATACATATACACATATGTGCTATATATATATATATATATATATATATATATATATATATATATATATATATATATATATATATATGTATGCTATGTTATATATAGTTTTTATGTACATATATATATGTAGGTGAGGAGTATGTGTGTATGTATAGTTATTAGTTGTAGTTATATGCATATAGTTAATATATATATATTATTATTTATATATATATATGTGAGAGAGATAAAGAACAGGAGTTTTGACTATAGATTATTAGCGAAAGTAGTGTCGCCAAACAGAGGCAGCAGCAATAGCATACAACAGCAGCAGCCGCAATAGCGATAGCAACATCGCCAAAACAACAGCAACAACAATAGCATACAGCAGCAGCGACAGCAGTTTAGCGACAGCAGCAAAAAAACTGTCGCAGAAAGAAACAGTATCAGCAGCAGAATCAGCACCTACAGCGACGGCAGCAGGAAAACCGTCGTTGTAGCAGCAGTTCCCGCCAGTAACAACAACAATGGCGACGGTCAACAAGGGCCTTTAATGACAGTTTTACGGTTTTTAATAGTTATTGGATATTTAAATATATATGTGTATGTATATAGTAATTAATATATACATATATATGTTCCTAATTTTCTAATTATGTTTTAGTATACTATATGTATAATAATTATTTGTAGCGTATATTATTTTAATGGGTAGTTAGCATAAGTAAGGTATTGGATATTATCTTGAGATACCAGGGTAAGTACCAAGGTATTTGGGGATACCCAAGATATTGGGTGTGGGTAGCAAGTTTATGGTTTAATGTGGTGATACCAAGTTGGTTCAAAACCAAGGCATCTATTTAATATTTGTAATTAGGATTTTTATAATTAATAATTATTTGATATTTTTATGTAATGGTTTACCTATTGATTTACGTATCCAGAGATACGGTATCCTAGTATCCTAGTATCCTAAGATGTAGCTTTATGACCTAGACTTTAGTATTTAAACCCAATATCTTTGTATTAGACTTATACAACCTAGAAATAGGTAGTTGACCATAGTTTGACCATAGTTGACCATAGTTGACCGTAGTTGACTGAGAGTTGACCGAGTTTGACTTTTGACTTAGAATTGATTTGTTGACCTAGAAGTTGACTAGTTTAACTTATTTTCTTTTCGAAACCTTGTATTGGTATTGTATTTCATATCTAGGTCTTCGAGGCACCGTATCAGACATCTGTGAGACTATTCATTAGACTTCAGATGAGTACATTCTCTGATAGTTTCTCATTTATGATATCGTCTATGTTTATTGTATCTAGTGTAGATATCCATGTCTTCTTGACACGATGGTTACACGGATTGGTATATCCAGATCTCATCATAAGATGTTATTCCTTGGTATATGATGTATCTTGTGCAAGTATTGTTTTATTAATTATCTTGTACATGTACAGACACTGATTTTCGGGAAGACTAGCTATCTTCTTGGGGAATCTCATGCCATAGTGTACCGTGGTTGGATCTATTATACCAGTCGAGGGTGGAGAGTACTTTAGTGTAGATATGTGATCATACCCACATTGTATCAAGTATTGTTCATTGAATAGTGTTAATCATACACCGCATGTATGATTAGCCAGGCCATATATATTGCATTATATTCCCAAGCTGATCACATGTTAAAGCTAGTACTCACACACTTAGTCATTAGTATTCTTGTTCATTGTTATATTGTTCATTGTTATATTGTTCATTATTGTATTAATTTCAGTATTTCCTTATTGTATATCTCTTGTATCTATTGTGCATCTTGTATATTCACATCTATTTACTGTTATATAGTTTTTATTATTGATTAGAACTGTTGTTAGAGATGTACTTTGCTCCTTTTCTGACTAGATATATTTTTCTCAGATGATACCGAGGAGTGGTACCCTATACATTATGGACCCCAGGATATTGTGGACTTAGAGTCAGAGACCCTGGCTCATGAGGGACTTATCTCGACTGAGACAGATGACCCAAAACTTGTACCTTCTTAGTATTTCTTGTACTGGATTTGTCTCCAGTTTTTTGTTAGCATTCTTTCAGACTCATTGATGTATTATTTTAGACTCATGAGTTGGATGTGACTATTTTTATTCTTTATCTTATTCGTGCTCGTTTCCATCTTAGATCTGTGATTGAGTATATTGTTATTGTTGGTGGTTCTTTATATTGCTAGATAGATTACCCAGACAGCGTTCTACCGTCGATTCTGCGGCGTAGGCTGGACGTTGTTTCTGACTTGCATCCCTACATCAGGTGTGGGTTATGACATATTTTTAGTGGTGGCCCATGCAGGTCTCGTCTCTCTATTCGAGGTCGTAATTAGTACGATTCATAGTGGTGCTCTGAATTGAGTACTATTACGAGCCTACGATAGGATATATGATATACACTATAGGCTGAGAATAGTCAATCATATCTAGAAAAATTCTTTTGATTCAACTATTCTCCTTTGATATTGATACTTGATCTTTTAACTGTTATTCCTTTTAGTGTCTTATATCATGTGCCATATTGATTCCATTCCAGTTTTAGCTTTGTTTGATAGTGGTACTTTCCATAGTTTTGTATCTATTTTTTTGCTCTGATGCATGGTTTGGTAGTTGAGCCTTTGCTTAGGACTTGCAAGATCATGACCGGGGGAGGCATTATCCTAGTTAATGATATTTACAAAGATCGGAGAGTTACTCTAGGAGGCCAGGAGTTGAGTGCGTGTCTACTTGTAATACCACTTCCGAGCTACGATATTATACTCTGGATAGATTGGTTGAGTAGGCACCGTGCTAGCATAGATTGTAGAGGAGGTAGAGTTTTGTTTGGTCCGCCAGGAGAGCCAGAGTTAGAGTTTACTAGAGGAGCTGCAGAGCAGGGAGAAAGCATTATTTATGGAGCTATGGTGGAAGACAAGGAGTTGCCGCATCAGTTGATAGCAGAGTTCTTGGATGTGTTTCCTGAGGAATTGTCAGGATTGTCGCCAGATCAAAATATTGAATTTTCTATAGACTTGGTGCCAGGTACATAACCAATTTTATAACATGTCTATAGAGTAAACAACAGTGAACTGGTTGACCTGAAGAAGCAAGTGGACAAATTACAGGATAAAGGATTTATCAGATCGAGTTCTTCACCGTGGAGAGCCCGGTATTGTTTGTACCGAAGAAGGATGGATCAGTGCGCATGTGCATTGATTACAGGATATTGAATAATCTTACTATTAAGAATAAGTACCCTTTGCCATGGATTGATGATATGTTCGATCAGTTGAGTGGTGCCAAGGTATTTTCTAAGATAGATTTGAGATCAGGCTACCATCAGGTGAAGGTGAAGCCGGTGGACATACCAAAGACTACTTTTAAAACTCGGTATGGTCAGTACGAGTTTATGGTGATCCCGTTTGGGTTGACTAATGCACCGGCGGTATTTATGAACTTGATGAATAAGGTGTTCCATCAGTACCTTGACAAGTTCGTGGTGGTGTTCATCGATGACATACTCATATACTTGAAGATATCGGAGGAGCATGAGGAGCATTTGAGGATTGTGTTGGATGTGCTGAGGAAGAAGAAGTTATATGGGAAGCTGTCCAAGTGTGAGTTTTTCTTGGACAAGGTAGAGTTCTTGGGGCATATTATGATTGGTGATGGTGTTTCAGTAGATTCGAAGAAGAGCAGTAGAATCTTGGAAGACCCCGAGTTCGGTAGCAGAGATCAGGAGTTTTTTGGGATTGGCAGGCTACTACAGAAAGTTTGTACAGGATTTTTTGAGGATTTCGAGCCCATGACCAAACTCACCAGGAAGGATGTAGAGTTTGTTTGGACGGAGGATTGCCAGGTTGCTTTGAGGAATTGAAGAAGAGGTTGACGTCTACTCCTATTTTGACGTTGCCATCAGGGTCTGGAGGTTTCACTATTTATATTGATGCATCGGGAAAAGATTTGGGTTGTGTTCTTCAGCAGAATAGGAAAGTGATTGCCTATGCTTCCAGACAATTGCGTCCTCATGAGAAGAACTATCCTACCCATGATTTGGAATTGGCAACAGTCATCTTCGTCCTGAAGTTGTGGAAATATTATTTGTAATGAAAAAGTGTGGAGATCTTCACAGACCACAAGAGTTTGAAGTATATTTTCAAGCAGAAGGAGTTGAACATGAGGCAGCGTCGGTGGTTGGAACTAATGAAGGATTTTGATATATCTTTGCAGTATCGTCTTAGGAAAGCTAATATAGTTATCGATGCTTTGAGTAGGTATCCGGTAGCTATGCGATTTGCTAAATCCTTTACAAACGTATATACGGCAAGTCAATCACAATCTCTTTCAAAAATTTGAATAATAAAATCTATTCAAATTTATCACAATCACTTCAAAATTAGATTAGCTACTGTTTAATTCAAAATTAAACCAATCATAATCTCTTCGCAGTTTTTAAATAATCAATATCCAAATTTAAGTCAAATCTATATAACATCTTCAAGATTTAAATAACCCACATCATATTTTACATCACGGTCTCCAACTATCATAATCTTCTCTAGATTTTAAATAATAAACAATTCTAATCAAATCTTATTCCTATTTTCAACTTATGAATTTTGTAATCTTCAAATTTTAAATTTAATTTTCATCCTCAACATTTCAAATGGGTGATCCAACAATCAAATTTTAACTTTTAATTCAAATCATCAAATTATAAAAAATTTAAATCTAATTCACCAATTGTTCAAGTCTAAAATTCTATATTTATTCTCAAATTTTAAATCGATGATTCAACCTTCAATATTCAAAATTTAAATCAGGTTCCCAAAGTATAAATATTTGGTCCACAATATTAAGATTTCAAAATTTATTAAATCCTCATCATCTTAATTATTCTTCTAAAATTCTCTCAAAATTAAAATGATTGAATCTCTCAATCTAATCTTACTTAATCACAATCTAAAAGAAATTTATCTCAAGTTGACAATGCAACTTCTACCCAACTTAGAATTTATCTATCTATCACATAAGACTATACATTTAAGAAAAAAAAAATTTAATTATTTAATCGTGCTATTAAATATATCCTCAAAAATTTTAACACAAAATATATCAAATATGATATGCCCTTAATTTTGAAAGATAGTCACAAAGTAATATGATTGGCCTATGGGGTATATCTAGTACGCTCTGTGTATCAAACTTATACCAAGCACAAGCGTTCGTCTTTCCGAAATAGGGGAAGACGGAGAACAATAATAAAGAATTCAAGGAGGAGGTGATAGAATACAAGTACGGGGTTCAAGGTGATTAAAGAATTCAAAAGGGAGTTGTCAAGGCAGTTATGGATGAGATCCTATTTGGTAAATTCTTATTCATATGCTCATATCAGAATAGTTATGTACCTGATATGATATGCTCTTATATGTCTAGAGGGCAAGTATATTCGTCTAACAAGCTGAGTCAACTATATATCTCAATCCACGTAAAGTAGTTATGCGAAGAGCGAACCAAGCGCACTAAGGTTAGCTAGACCATAATACACTGATTCTGATTTAGACAATTTATTAGTGTGTGCACCCAATAATACATATGTCATGAATCGGCTCGATAAAAGAATAAGCTTGCAAAACTAGGCTATAATAGCAGCATAAGTCGAGGTAGTCCAGAAAATATAAGTACGCTGGATTATGATGAAAGAAGGTACAAAATAATTCAAGTTCACCAAGAAGATGAGACCCGTCCGGTGTTGTGCCTTTACAGTTGCCATACTAACTCCTTGTCTAAGTCTTTAGTCGACCAAATGGGGGTATGGTGTATGGACCTCTAAGTTCTACAGTCTGGATAAACACTATCTTCTTATGCAAGTCTATAGTTGGTGTCATTCAATTACACTTCATTAATGGATCAAAAAGACTATGTGATACTATGTTGTGAGACATACTACCAAACTTACAAGAATTAACTAATATTGTAACTGCCTTAAGGGGATTCTACAAAATAACCTTGTCCATATTAATAAAGTAGAAACTCTTGTTAGGGTATAAGAGGAAAAGATCTTGGTACTTATTAGGGTATCATATTACATTATAAAACTGATCCATAGGTAATGGTAATCATAGTGCTTATAGAACAAAAGTTTTAATATTAAGAATGGAGAAGTTACTGGCTCTCACGTGAAAGAGGATATAATCTATATGGAGATATGTGAAACAAATTACTTGATTTGAAACTAAAGGATAATTATAAAATCATAATCTAAATGAACAACTCAACTATTAAGTTCTAACTACTAAGCACATAATTTCAAAATTCAAGATTAACAACTATAATCCTAGCAAATTATATATCCTAACATAAAAGAAAATTATTTGGCCTACAATCAGAAGGGTTAGGTGGCACGAATTGAAAGATGAAGGAAAAGTTTTAGTCGTCGCACAAATAGCGAGCATTAAGGTTTTGGAAGAACAAGATATAAAATTAAATAGAGAGACTCTTGATAATATTATGGTTTCCTAAGGAAGGTGGTATGCTAATCTCTGTATTCGAGGTATGATCAAAAAAATATTTTATTCATTCCTCTTGGCTTCCTAAGGTACTGTTTTGCTAATATCAAGACAAGAATCTAAATTTATAGTTCTCTAATACTATCTCACTATGAAAGTTAGGTTTAATCCTAATATTCAACCTTGGATTTCTATTGGTTCCTCAATACTAGGGTCAAACAATATGGTCAAATTTCTAACTAACCCTAGTAGTGTCTATACTACTCTCAAGTTCTTCATAAATATATCAGGGAATAATGGTCAATTAATCTATAGGTAAGGGATACTAGGGTTCATTAGGTATTCTAAACTTAGTGATGTGTCAATATTCTAGTTGTAATCTTAGTAGGAATATTACCCTAATTATCATCCTAACAACAAGGATTCCTATATTCTAGCAGAAGGATATACTCAAGGAACTATTAGTGAAGTACATGAATCAAGCAGGATATAATTATTTAAATAGAACAGATTGGAAGAAAGGTGAGTCATAGTCAAATATGGATGAGACCTAAAACTCTAATCCTAGGTGCAGGCTTGCTCGGTACAGTAATGTAACTGAGACAATATACTCTCGACCTGTATGGGCCACCACTAAAAATATGTCATGTCCCAGTCCCAAAATATGTAGGACTAAGAATACATAAGCATGCTACCCGTATGTATATGGCAACTCCAATATATGAAAACCATAACACACACGTACGTTGTATTATGAATAACAATTCATAAGTGGTATATATATATGTCACAAGTCACAGGGCATAAATAAATTTTATCTACATAAATCATAAAGAAATAAATGATCATATATGTCAATAAACCAAATATGAACTTGTCGAGAAGAACTAATAGTTGGATAGAGACAAATCCACTACCAACTAGAATATAAGATAAGCAAAATAAGTATATCATCTAATGAACAACGAGACTCGAAGAGAAGACCTCCTCGAAAGATAAGTAGAAAGTCTTGATCTGCGCTCCTGCGAATAATCATGATCGTCTACACCTAGAAAGGGATCAGGTCCTCAGAGGAACGTAACAAGATACATAGAAGCATGCCAATAAAGTACTGAAAGTAAACATCCAAGGGTCGCCTAACCATCTATGTGAATGCACTTTGAGAACAACTTTCCAACTCGTGGGCTATCTGGCCAAAATGGGATTGGCATGATTCTCTCGAAGAATCAAAGGCCTACAAAGCATGTCATCTTTTGAACGCCAGAGGCCGCCTGATAATATATAGGGGTCATCATGATCGCGCATCTCCGGAGGAGCGTACGGGTTACACAAGGAAAGTGCAAAGGAGCCCAAACGCCTTACTTGTTGTCATCCCCATCCCATTCTCTAAGAATGTCATATACATGACACGATGATACCTCTAATAACTGCCAAAGCTTCTAATAATGCAAATTCTATCAGCAGTTATTTTCTATCGTACGTCACATACGTACAGGTGGCCAACCCGTCACGCAAGTCCGTGTCCTACATGAGACTCACTCTCGTGTAACAAATGTGTCAAGGCCAATGAAATATAATAATGCCTCTAAATCATATGGTGGTCTCATAAAACTAGGTCGACATGCATAATATAAAATAAAGACAAAATACTACATCACCGTCGTTGCACCCAAGTTATTCTTGGACGCACAAATTATATAAAAGTTGAAATATATGAACTAAATAACAGAAATAAAATGCATGCACCATATGGAATGCAAATCACAGTACAATGGCAAGGTATACTTTCCTGCTCTGAAAAAAGGATGAAGTCGCAATTCAAGGCATCGTCCGATCTACCCGTCACATAAATTAAATAAGTTATGTTACAAAAGTGGGTGAATAGGTTCCTCCATTTTAATCTATTTTAATTTTGAATAAAATAACCTAAAATAGTATTTTTATCTTATTATAATCTAATTTTATTGTTAAACCCTATTTAGATCCAAAGAAAGTTAACTTACGGATTTGTGATCCGTGGCACGCAAATCGAGACAATCCGTTGACCAAAAAGTCAATTGATTCAAATTTTAGATTTTTGTATGGAATCCTATAGATTTTAATGCTATATAAACATCAAAATCGACGGTTTCATAAAATCACAAGTCAATAAAGAGTTATGGCCACAAGGGCGCACAAATGATAATTTTTTGAGGTTTCCTATTTACGTCTACGTTGCACAAATTTTAAAGTAGATTAAACTTTCATGTTAAATTTTAGAAAAATTTATGGAAGTTCATCATGTCAGCTTTTCGAAACTTCAAACGGCTCATAATTTTGAGTTCGGGATCTCCCGAAGTCTCGAAAACACAAAAATACGTCTGATTTTGGACAACTGGCACTTTTAGAATTTTCTGGAAATATAGATTCTGAAATTATTAAAATAGTTTATATATTAAAAAAAATAACCTTTATATGGTTCTAACAAAAAAAATTGGAGCGCGTTTGGAGTCCGGAGCTAGGAGATATCGTCTTTTTAAGTCGTCATAACTACTAGAAAATGAGGCTGAATTTATGACAAATTTTGACTGTTTTTGGACAAAAAATAGAGGAGTTTGGGAAAGAAAAATATGAAAGATGAGTTTATTTCATAAGTCTAAGAGGTATTTATAATGATGAAGACTATTTAATTGAATACGACTAGGATTGGCTAATTTGGATATGATTAGGATCAGTTTAAATAAAAATATGATATGCATGAAGTTATTTTTTTAGTAGGCTCGGAATTTAAATTAATTTAAAATATAATTTTAATTTATCTCAATAATTTATAATATTAAATATAATAAAAATAATTAATATATAATCTTATTAATATCTATTAACACTAAATTACCATCTATCTGATATTAAGACTTTATATATCCAAATAAATCCTCAATAATTCCAAAAATTCAATAATTCCTTAAAATTCTAAATAAATTACAAAAAATATATTTAAATATTTTAACTCTAAAATAAATGTTTGATACTAACAACATTCAAGTATGGTCACATAGTAAATCATGAAAATCCTAGAAATTTAAGTTTCCTAGGTTTTAATTACCAAAAATTCTAGAAAAATCTCCAAAAATCTAAAATAGCCTAAAAATAATTCTAAATAAATATTTATATAAGTAAATATATCAATAAATTTATTTTCTAATTAACTAAGAGAATACTCTAAAAAATTTAGCATCTATAATAAATATAATAATATAAAATATATACAAAATATCTATTTTGGGTGAGGGAGTTTACACCCTTGTCATGAGACGATATTGGAGAGAAAATTTTGGTTGGGCCAGAGATGGTTGTAGATGCAGCGGAGAAGGTTCAGTTGATCCGAGACAGACTTCGTGTGGCACATGACAGACAGCGGCATTAGGCCGATAGCCATCGGAGACCTTTGGAGTTTGAGGTATAGTTTAGATTTTGTTTTGTGTTTGTTATTGGTTGTTTGTTATGATTAAGTTCTTAAGGTGGTATTTTGTTCTAGGTGGGTAGTTTGGTATTTCTGAGGATTTTTTTAACACGAGGTACGATTTGCTTCGGTGGGGGGCGGGAAGCTTAGTCCGCGATTCATCGGACCTTTCACTATTCTAGAGAGGGTCGGTGCAGTTGCTTATAGACTAGACTTGCCACCTATATTGGAGGGAGTGCACAATGTATTTTACGTGTTGCAGTTGAGACGGTACGTGGCAGATCCTATTCATGTATTGGATCACTCAGAGATAGAGGTGGGCCATACTCTTAGCTATCCAGAGCAGCCAGTTGAGATTCTAGATCGGAGAGAGAAGGTGTTGAGGAACCAAACTATTACTTTGGTGCGTGTCGCATGGAGGCATCACTCTCCCGGGGAGTCTACCTGGGAGAGAGAGGATGAAATGCGAGAGCGTTATCCATATTTGTTTGTGCTTTGACGTATGTTCTTTCCTAGTTATGTTATGTTCTTTCTTAGTTAGTTTTGTTCTTTTATTATGTTCTGTTATTTTTTGGGGGTAATTTTCATCTTTGAATTTCAAGAACAAAATTATTTTAAGGAGGGTAAACTTGTCAATACCATATTTTCTAGGAAATAGTATTTTAGTAATTTTATATTTAATTAAATATTATGCATGATAAATAATTATTTGTTGTATTATTTAATTATTGTTAGATATTAGTTATTTATTTTGGACTTGTGTTAGTAGACCTAACTAGTTTAGTTTAGACTCATGGAACAATATGTATTAATTGTTAGATTTGAGCCCATTTAGAAAGCCCATTGATTAGGAGGATGATTAGAACTAATTAAACCATTAGACTAGAAGCTTTCCTACTTAATTATTTCTTTATAAGAGGCCCCAAGGGGTATAATGGATATTACATAGTGACTTAAGGAAGGGAAAAGAGGGCCAGCCTATTAAAGAGGGGAAATTAGTTTCTCTCTCCTCTTTTTATTTGAAAACTAGATCTAGAATTTCTCTCAACCAAATTCCTTTATTTTTGCTTCATTTTCCTACCAATTTTTATCCTAATTTCTTTTCAAATCACAATTAGAGACTAGTGGAGCAAGGATCTAGAAGGAGGAAGTAAGGATCTATAAAGAGGAGCAAGGATGTACAAGTTGGAGGCCAATTTCATTATATTTGGAGGTTGCATTGGGAATCCATCTTTCAATAGGTATAATTTAGTTTTTCCCCTTAATTTAGATTCTAAATCTAAGATTTAACCATGAGAAATCAACCCATATGCATAGGCTACCCATAGGATTTGGTTTTGTGTTCATAGGAGGCCTATTGAGAAAGTTATGGTGCTTGTTGTGTCAATTTTAGGGGAATTCAGAGATTAATATTTGTTGTGTGTGTCAATTGGTCCTATAGATCAATTTAGCATGTACTTGTGTGTTTGGGGCTAGTGTTGTGTCCATAATTGGGTACGTGTAGGTCGTATCCCAATAATTTGGTAATACGTGTTGATTTAGGGTTTTTTTTCTCCGATACGGGACTTTGAGCATGTCATATTTTGACACAGACACGTAGATTTGTGTTTGACTCTTCGTATTGTTTATAAATAATATTTTAGACTTACTCGTGTCCTTCGGGGTACGTTTGGATGTGTGGTGGACTCGTGTCAAAAACGTATCCTAGATCTAGTGGGATACGGGGTGATACGTTCCATGAGCTTGTGCAATTTAATTTTAGATCTAATTCTCTTTTGTTCTTAGCTATTATGATGTGTAATTATGTATATATATATATATATATATATATATATATATATATTGTTGTTATATATATTTATGTATTAAATAGCATAGATCTATGTATCTATTATCTATATGGGTTGTATATTTATGTAGCTATTCTACATATATAAGATCTACTAACTATTGTAGTATATATATATATATGTATGTGTGCGTATGTGTGGTTGTTATGTATTATGTATATATTTATATGTTGTTATATTTTTATTTACATGATATATATATATATATATATATGTGTGTGTGTGTGTATGCTATGTTATATGTAGTTTTATGTATATATATATGTAGGTGAGGAGTATGTGTGTATGTATAGTTATTAGTTGTAGTTATATGCAAATAGTTAATATATATTATTATTATTATTATATATATATATATATATATATATATATATATATATATATATATATATATAAAAGTGAGAGAGATAGAGAACATGAGTTTTGACTACAGATTATTAGCGACAGTAGCGTCGCCAAGCAGCGGCAGCAGCAATAGCATACAACAACAGCAGCCACAATAGCGACAACATCGTCTTCAAAACAGCAGCAACAGCAATAGCATACAGCAGCAGCGACAGCAGTTTAGCGACAGCAGCAGGAAAACTGTCGCAGAAAGCAGAAGTATCAGCACCTACAGCGACGGCAGCAGGAAAACCGTCGTTGTAGCAACAATTCCCACTAGCAACAGCAGCAATGGCGACGGTCAGCAGGGGCCTTTAATGACAGTTGTACGATTTTTAATAGTTATTAGATATTTAAATATATAGATATATATATGTGTATGTATATAGTAATTAATATATACATATATATTTTCTTAATTTTCTAATTGTGTTTTAGTATACTATATGTATAATAATTTGTTGTAGCATATATTATTTTAATAGGTAGTTAGCATAAGTAAAGTATTGGGTATTACCTTGAGATACCAAGGTAAGTACCAAGGTATTTGGGGATACCCAAGGTATTGGGTGTGGGTAGCAAGCTTATGGTTTAATGTGGTGATACCAAGTTGGTTCAAAACCAAGGCATCTATTTAATATTTGTAATTAGGATTTTTATAATTAATAATTGTTTTATATTTATATGTATTAGTTTACCTATTGATTTGCGTATCCAGAGATATGGTATCCTAGTATCCTAAGATATAGCTTTATGACCTAGACTTTAGTATTTGAACCCAATATCTTTGTATTAGACTTATGCGACCTAGAAATAGGTAGTTGACCATAGTTTGACCATAGTTGACCATAGTTTGACTATAGTTGACCGTAGTTGACTGAGAGTTGATCGAGTTTGACTTTTGACTTAGAATTGACTTGTTGACCTAGAAGTTGACTAGTTTAACTTATTTTTTTCTGAAACATTGTATTGATATTGTATTCCATATCTAGGTCTTCGAGATACCATATCAGATATCTGTGAGACTATTTATTGGACTTCAGGCGAGTACATTCTCTGATAGTTTTTTATTTATGATATCCTCTATATTCATTGTATCTAGTATAGATATCCATGTCTTCTTGACACGATGGTTACACGGATTGGTATATCCGGATCTCGTCATTAGATATTATTCCTTGGTATATGGTGTATCTTGTGCAAGAATTATTTCATTGATTATCTTGTACATATACAAACACTGATTCTTGGGAAGACTAACTATCTTCTTAGGGAATCTTGTGCCATAGCGTACCATGGTTGGATCTATTATACCAGTCGAGGGTGGAGAGTACTTTAATGTAGATATGTGATCATACCCTCATTGTATCAAGTATTGATTATTAAATAGTGTTAATCATACACCGCACGTATGATTAACCAGGCCATATATATTGTATCATGTTCCCAAGCCGATCATATGTTAAAGCTAGTAGTTACATACTTAGTCATTGGTATTCTTGTTCATTGTTATATTATTCATTATTGTATTCATTCCAGTATTTCCTTATTGTATATCTCTCGTATCTATTGTGCATCTTGTATATTCACATATATTTACTATTACATAGTTTTTATCATTGATTAGAACTGCTATTAGAGGTGTACTCTGCTCCTTTCCTGACTGGATGTATTTTTCCCAAATGACACCGAGGAGTGGTACCCTATATATTATGGACCCCAGGATATTCTGGGCTTAGAGTCAGAGACCCTGGCTCAGGAGTGACTTATCCCGACTGAGACAGATGACCCGGGACTTGTACCTTCTTAGTATTTCTTGTACTGGATTTGTCTCCAACTTTTTGTTTGTATTCTTTCAGACTCATTGATGTATTATTTTAGACTCATGAGTTGTATGTGACTATTTTTATTCTTTATCTTATTCGTGCTCGTTTCCATCTTAGATCTGTGATTGAGTATATTATTATTGTTGGTAGTTCTTTATATTGCTAGATAGATTATCCAGACATCGTTCTACCGTCGATTCTGCGACGTAGGCTGGACATTATTTCCAACTTGCACCCTACATCGGGTGCGGGTCTTGATACATGGTCATATCCATCCCTTCTTCGTAGAATTGGATGAGAAAGAGGGATTTCAGGTCCTCGAATGAAGAAATACTCTTGTCAGGAAGGCTGTATAACCATTCGAAGGCGATACCAAACGGTGCCCCAACAAACAAGTTGGTGAGTAGGGCATCGTCTCGAGGGAGATGACCTGTCATGGACTAGAAGTACCTTATGTACTAACGGAGTAACGTCTTCCCGTCGAATGAGGCCAGAGACAGTAGTTTATACTTTGGAGGTTACACCATATTGTCCCATTCAGGAGGATAAGGCTGGGGTATGCCAAGCTTCTGGAGCCTGTCCTAGTTGTCTCGGACATCGATGCAAGCACGCAGGTCCCTGAGAGTTTCTTAGATATCATCTGTTAGGATAGGAGCAAAGGATCGAGGTGTCGTATGATTGCTTGCAACCTGAGGAGCCATATTCAACGTGTTAGGTTCCCTACTTGTTTGTTTCGTCGCTTGCAGCTGTGTGGGGGCGATACTTTCTCTGAGCTCCAATATTGTGTGAGTTAGTGTCTCTCAACCAGTCCATGCCTAAGATAACGTCAAAGTTACCCATAGGGAACTCGATCAACTTTGCAAGTAATAAATGCCCACATACTAAACTGGACATGCTAGGTACACCTTACTAACTTCTATGATCCTATTGCCAGTGAGTATATTCAGCCTCGCTGACAATGCCTCAAACTTTAATCCAATACGTTGTCGCATATTGTACAGATATAAATAGTACGAAGCTCCAGAATTAAATAAAGCTATGGCAGAAAATGTTGTAACGAAAATATTACCTGCCACTACGTTGCCTGACGCATCATAGCTTCGAGTGCCTCGAGGAGTTGTTGGTTGCTAGATTCAACGCTATGCTCGTCTCCCGCCATGTACGCTGACATTAAGTAGAAGGAGACGGACGAGAAGGTTGATGCTTCAATTTCTGTCTCCGATGTCTGAAGATCATTGTCCTCGGGAAGAGTAGATAGTATTGTATTACTTTCATGGTCGAAGGGATTTCTACCCCCAACTTCAGTTGTGGAATCATCCTGGAGTATATGGCTACCCCCAGCCAAGCCGTCTTTTGTATGCAGAGGTTCACTGCCCTCTTGGAAGGAAGGATTGTCGTAGAACACCGGGGGACTACTACCCACAGCTTCGGTTGAAACTTCGCTCAGGGAGGCACGGCTACCCCCAGCTCTGGTTCTTGAATGAGTGCCTTGGAATACCCCCACAGCGGGCACTTTCTTGCTGTTCCACGGGTGGCTTTGTGGTGTACTAACCGACACCCTTAATTTAGGCGAGCTTTTCTTTGAAATCTTCTTCACGGGAGAAGACCTCAATGTTGAGCAGCATGAGGGTACAGGCAGTTCCTCCTTGTTTTGTAGGGACCTCCGGGGCCATCGTTGGGTTGGTGTTGCAGGTTGTAGCCGTTAGAATATTGACTGTCTGACTGGAGAAACTGGTACTTTGGATCAACAACAGTTGATGGTGATGTTGTCACATGTGTGTCTGCCAGAGGATATATCATGTACGAGGGTAGCTTCTCACGTCTTACACTTGTGACTGATCATGTTGCGTAGATCAGACGATGGAAGCTTCACTTTCACCCATATTTCATGCGTTCGGGGAAGCCTTGCGCACATAGGAGAGAGTGGAGTTTTTGCTCCCTGACCCAGTTCTTCTGCAGAAAGATCATTATTAAAAGACTTGTTGCGAGGCGGGCCCTTCACATGCGCACGGTTAGATCGAGCACATGGTTCTATCATCTCGATATCAGTTCCCTGACTTGGTTTAGGTGCAACTACGACATCCAAGTGGGATGGAAAAGCCTCCAGGTGTCGAGCCACTTTCGGCACATGAGTACCTAGGTCTGCCCTATAGAGTTTTCAATTTGCAGCGGGCGTTAAAAGCAGCGGCGCATGCTTTTGGAGAGATGTCCGCGCAGCCCCTCGAGCGCTCATGGCTCGGGATGTCCTAGATTTTCTTGAACCAGTGTATTTAGGCGTATAGTACAGGGATTGTAGGGTAGGGGTATACGAGCCCCTGTTGATAGCAGCCTTGTTTGGAGGAGATTCCATGCGCCTGTGATCAGTGCATCTCTTATGGCCTGGAGGGCACTGGATGCACGCATGCTGGTACTTGGCATAGCTCCTCTTTGGCGCAGCTTCGAAGGAAGAGACAGGAAGCTCATCGATCTTTCGTGCATCGGCGGCTAAAGTCGGCATCATATCTGGACCGGAGTTTGGGTCTGGCGCAGCGGCCTTAGCAACCCATATCCTGCAAACTTTCTGAGGTCATACGAGCCTCAACATAGATCTTGACTTGTCGGCAGAGGATAGGTCAACAATTGGTGTAACTACGGCGCGGGTTGACATTGCCTCAGACACCGACCTCGGGTTTGGCACAACGGCACTAACGTCCCGAGTTACGCGAGTCCTGTGGGGTCGTACGGACCTTGTTGGAAAGCACGGCTTTTCCAGCACATCTTTAAACGCCTATTGGTCAAAGAGAACGACCAATATCCTCTGAATCGATCCTAACTTGGTCACCTCATATTGTACCACTAGATTCTCGTTGGAGGATAAGCTCTTCCCCAACAGAGGCGTCATTTTTGTCGACATCGCAAAGATTATCAGAAGGTTTTCCTTTATTAATTATGTATTGACAAAGGAGTACAAGAGAATCCTATTACAAATGATCTAAGTACAAAAAAAGAGATCTAGGGTAAGTGTGGAGGGGGAGATCGAGCACTGCAGCGGCTCCTTTACTTCGTTTGCGATCCGGGACCAAGAAGGTTGACGAGGCGACGCTCATGTCTTCTTCTCCTTCTCCCTTGTGTAGAGACGGATACTAGCTTCCTCTTTCTTTTTGTATACGTATATGCATGAGGGGATCCCTTTGTATGGGGGATAACACCCACTATTTATAGCCTTCAACAAGGCATCACATAGGCGCATGTACGTGAATTACATGGCGCATGAGAGTGGTCAGGATCATAACGGTGCATGGCACTATGGGCGCATGACAAACTTAGATACGTAGGGGCGCATAGCGTTGCGGGCACATGATAACCTACTTACATGAGGATGCATAGAGTTGCGGGCACATGAGACTTTATTTTGGACTGTTGGCACATCGGCCAGGATCCTCGAGACACAAGGAGTTAAAGTGGGTCGCATGAACCTAAGTCACTATGGTGTATGAAGTAGGATCGCTAAGGCGCATGGAGCAGGATTGCTAGGGCGCATGGAGCAGATTTTCTATGATTCTACAAATATGCCAACAAACTCATCTTGTCTGCCAAATCAACTACTATACTGATGCCACTAAAAAAATTTCGAACGACTAGCCAAACAAACGCAATGACACCTCTCAACTTGCTGCATGGATACAACAATGCCACACAACTTGCTGCATGAATACAACACCAAACGGTACTACATGATTCTATCAAAATCCTACGAAAACCCAAGCAATGAGAAGCATGCACCCACAACCAACAATATATAAAATTATTGCATGGAACATCCAATGTGGCACCGAGTAGAGCCAAGAGACATTCGATACGCGAAAGCTATTTAGAGTTTGTGATGAACCAAAGAAAAGTTCAAGAAAATAAATCTAGCTTTGATACCAATTTGTCACGCTCTAATTTTTCGCAAGTTCGATCATCCTTGCTGGACGTGAAATCATCACGCTAATGTTCCTGTAGGACAATCGTTCTCATCGGGATATGATGTCGTACGAGCCTGGAGTTGTGCTCGAACAAGGCGATGACGTCAAACATCAAGGTTATTATAGAAACAACTAAGTTGCAGCGAAAGACAAGTATTGTTACAACTATCAAATATCAGAGTATACGCAGCGAAGCTCTCTAAGGGTCCAAAAATGAAGATGCCACAAAAGAGAATGCCACAATGGCTTGCAACACTCTTACTCTTTCTCTTGTCTACAAAGGTACTTACCATTTTATACATCATGTCCCATATATCCAAGCTGAGCCACTACACATGCGTACCTGAAAATAATGCCCACAAATGTGGGTCAGTACACAACCATATTGGTAAGCGGGGTAGCCCACTCGCCTAAACTGATTCAAAGTAGATAGTGAATGCAAATAGTTATATGATGATCTTTCTACTTGAATCCTAGATTCAATTCATGGCAGTGGTATGATATGTTAAGAAAAATTGTAAAACAGTTTAAACATGTAAGCATTCAACTCAAATAAGCATACTAGTAGTTTTATCAATCTTGAAGGAACTAAACATGCAGATCCGTTCCACTCAAATCCCGTAAGTTACGCATGAGCCTATCGAACCACGTCATACTCCAAGTCTCAAAATCCATCCTCGATATGCATACTCTTGCCCGAGGCAAGGTGGCCGTCTGTCGCCTACTCTAATGGACGATCTCAAACTGACTCTATCTATATGAATGTCACTGGAAAAGCCAAAAAGGACTATTTAAGGTATTTTGACCCAATCCAGCACTGAGTTGCAAGCCCGCCTGGTGGTCTTGAACTACAAGTATTCCGATTGCCCGATCTGTCCTAGGTAGAAAGCCTCAACAGTGGGTTCACAAAACTTGTGCTTCTAAAGCACGTTCCAATGTTTCCTCCATGGTCGAACGGTCCTGGTGTCCCGGTGCCTATCCCATTCGAGGAAACCAAACCCTGCTCACACAGGTTATCCGTGACCATGCAATGCTACGATAATGTAGGTACGACGAGGAACATGCCTTCTTGTCCCACTTGTTATGTCCCAGAACCAGAATACTGGAGAGCGGGAGCAGACAAAGCTAGCTACGTATACCAAAGACTCCATACCCCGAGGTACGGTCATGGCTGTCTAGACATGTGAGAATTTATTCTATAATCGACAGTCATTCCTGCATCAAGAGTCCTAGTTGTCTCAATCTCAAGCAAGCAACAAGTTACAAGATGTATAATCACCAAACATATAATAGTAAGATGTCCCAAACTATACTTACATAGATGATCATGGAGCTAGTTACCAAAATAAAGAACTAGCAGAGTACAATATTACATTATCATCTCTAACTATAGTCTAGAATATGCTTTACATGTAGGCCCACGGGCTACAGTATCAAGATTCCAAAATATGATCTAAATACGTGCTCGGTGGCTAAATATCTCAAAAGAATAATTATACAAGATTAAGTGGGCGATGAAGAAGAAACTCACTCATGTCCTCGGATGCTCATCATGTTCACCATCTTGAGAAGGAAAGTACAGAAGATCCTGCATTGTTGCTCCGATATCTAGCCATACAAAACCAGTGGGGTCAGACCCCAAAATAACAAAGTACCACAAGGGAGCCAACTTAGGAACTAAAACCAGCATACAGACAAATCAATACGGAATAGCATAATAAATATAATAAATAAGTGCAACAGGTAATTAAACAATTTAATAGATATGTAGGGTATTTGTAATCAATACTCAAGTTACTACTCAAGAAAATTAACCGGATGAAGCGAGATAGGACTAGACTTAAAAATTAAGTAATCACGGCCAACCATGTGCTACGATTTGCTAATCATTAACTAACTAGGGTTATCATAATCCTAATTACTATCACATATAATTTGGAAATTCCACACAGCCACATGCCCTGCAGTCTATCCGGATCATCCAGACGTACGAGATATATAATATAAATAACATATATAAATATTTTTACTGGTAATACACCACTCGACGGTGTACTGGAAGTGTTCCCCTCACGATGGAGAGCTCTAAATCCAAAGGTGTCACTGGGATGTCGGTATTGCATGTAGCCAAAACAATTCCTAAATGATTCTAGGTATCAAATATATTTTATTAACCTGATCTGTTTAATCAAGATTCTTGACCGTGGTGCTCGAGAATCTGCCTTAGACATGATACAAGACTGGATAATAGCTTGACAGGTATAATCAAAATCAACCACGGAATGACAGGTCATGCAATATTGGTGCTACTATTAGCCTTGATCGGGACATGTCAGGATATCTTGGTTCATGAGTGTGCTACGTCGAGCCACTATCAGGAAAATCAATACATGTCAGGTTCTGGGAGTTCACGATTTTAGTATAATCATAGTTCTTACTCAGGTATCCATATTCTTGTAAGTATCTCAGTCCAGTTAAAGCATTTAAGAAAAACTTTCATTCATTTAAATACCAAAGTTAAGCTAAGAAAGTAGAACAATTAAAGAATATAGCAACAATGGACAAAATAATCAAACATGCAAAATTGCACAAAATTGGATTTTGACACATTTTAGAAAATATGGCATAACTTTCTCATCCAAACTCCAAATAAGACGATCCAAAAAGATTTGGAAAGGCAAGACAAAGATCTATAATTTTATGTTTTAAGTTTTACAATATTCTAGCTACAAAATTGCTAAAATAGGCAAAAACAGGCATTTGGGTCACCATGCGCGTATCGTGCTACGCATGTCATGAATTATGTGCACGGCGCGTATCGCGCGGCCAGAATTCTATGCGCAGCGCACTGATGCATGAAAAAGATCGATGCGTGCGACAAAATTTTTATGTGCGGCGCACTGCACGCGATTAAAATTCTATATGCGACGCACTGCGTGCGGCCAGAAAGTGATGCACGGCGCATCAATGCACACGGCGACAAGAAAACCCACCAGCGGCGCACTGCACGTTGCCAGATTTCCATGTGCGGTGTATTGCGTGCGGCAACTGCTCATCGTCCCGGCCAGACAGGTCCGGGAACAAAGCTTCAAAACTTGTTTCGAGTATAAAATCTTCATTTAACTCCAAATTAGGTGATTCAAAAACCAAAATCATACGAAATTGAATGCTTTAGCCCATGGAACTACTAGTTTTAAAAAATAACAAGTTTTAGTAGATTAAAACAAAAAAAAACTCAAAGAACCCATGGAAACTCAAAAATAGAAATGTAGATATACTCAATTCAAGCCATCAAAACCAAAAATGCCAAGTACTAAACAAGTAGAGAGGGTTATGGGACACATTATAAGCAAATAAATTTTAAGAAACCATGAGAAACAAAAATAAATAAGTTCTTCCTCATTGGAGATGTACTTGCCTAAAAACCCACACTACCGCACAGTCTAGGGTCGGGAGAGAGGCTGCTCGGTTGGGGCTCGCGCATGAAGAAGAAGAGGGAAGAGGAAGAGAAAAAAAATAAAAGGAAAGAAAATAAAAAAGAGTGAGGAAGAGAGAGAAAGAGAGGGTTATATATAAGAGAGGGGTGAATCATCCAAATCCAAAAAATGCACAGGAAGCAATATACAACAAATATACAGCAATAATCACAAGTATACCAAATGTGAATTACAAAAATGGTGAGACAAGTCTTACACCACCATATCGTACTTGCCCCATCCCATCTGATCCACCATCTACGTTCTCAATTATCCTTCTCTTTCAATGTTCCTCTTGACAATGATCCAAGTCTCGTGTTTCCAAGGTCCGTGTTCCAACAGCACCATACCCTATCAAAAGTTGCCCGGTTTTAAACCATAACTTCATGCTTTACTTGACGAAGCATCTCTATTGATACTTGTGCGTAATGCACGCTCTCTCGAAGAAGTGTTCCCATTTTCCAACCAAATAGTTTAACTCAATGCCACAATTTTTATTTATCCGAACGACGCACACTTTATGCACGTCGCAATGTAGTATTTCCATGTTCTGACTAAGTGCTCCAAGAATACAAGATATTATCCATTTTATTAGGCATGAAGGAGTAGAGAAGAAGGGGCAGAGCCCACTCATAAGTTGAATTTGCTAGCCCTCTGCCTTGCCAATACGGTTGATTCCTTGAATCTGCGGTCTGATACTAGCATGATCTATTCAATTGGTTTGACCGTGCGAGCAGGTCGTGCTCTCCAAATCATCCGACCCGATTGGACTAAGGAAGATGACATTATCGTTCCAAATTCTGCTATCTCTGTACTGCTCTGATCGAACACCTGATTTCATAGCACGACGTCCATACCTCAGCCCGTGTCACGCCCCAGTCCCAAAATACGTAGGACTAGGAATACGTAACACGCCAGCCGTATGTATATGAACTCCAATATATGAAAACCATATACACACGTATACTGTATATGAATATCCAATCCACCAGTAGTAATATACTATCTCAACAAGTCACGCAATCTATATCTCATCCACAGCACAAATAAGTAGATAAATAAAAATAAATAACTGAATATCAAAGATGAGTATCAAAGTATGATAGTCGGATGAAAATAAATTAACTGCAAATCGACTATACTAAAACTACTAAAGGGAGAAGAGAATCAACTCTAATATAAGAATAAATGTCTCTAAAAGAATAGCAACTAAAATCTCTAATAGCAGCAATGGATCAAAGATACTCCGAAGGTAAGACCTCCTTAGTCTGATAGGTAGCGTCAGGTCTAGGGCCATACTCCTGCTCGTCTATATCTGGAAAGGGACCAGGTCCTCAGAGGGACGTAACAAGATACATATAAATATGCCAATAAATTACTGAAAAGTAAACATCCAATGGGGTCGCCTAATCATCTATGTGAATGCAGTTTGAGAATAACTTTCCACCAAGTGGGCTATCTGGCCATAAAATAGGATTGGCATGATTCTCTCGGAGAGTCAGGGGCCTATAAAGCATGTCGTCTTTTGAACGGCAGAGGCCGCCAGGTAATATAGGGGTCATCATGACCGCGCATCTCCGACGGAGCGTGCGGGTTACATAAAAAAGAAAGTGCAAAGGAGCCCAAATACCTTACTTGTTTTTCTCTCCACCTCATGCTCTAAGCATGTCACATCTATGATACGATAAAACCTCTAAATAACTGTCAGGTCTACTAGCATGCAAAGTTTCTATCGGTAGTTATCCCTATCCGTCGCACGACCTATACGTACCAGTGGCCAGCCGAGTACGCAAATCCGTGTCCTACATATGAATTACACTCGTGTAAGAATAGTGTCATGGCCAATGAAACATAAGATGCCTCATGATAATGGGGTGGTCTCATAAAGTAGGTCCAATGCATATACATAAATAAAAACAGAATACGACGACACCGTCGTTGCACCCAAGTTTCCTTGGACGTGCAGTTTATATAGCAGTTAAAATAAATGAACTAAAATAAGCAGAAATAAAATATGCATGCATCATATGGAATGTAAACAAAGTACATTGGCAAGGTATACTTGCCTGGCAAGAAATATGTATGGTGTAAGCGTCCAAATGTCAAGGACACGGGATCGGAAACTAAGGTCTCCGAACAAACGTCTCCGGATGCTGAAATAGACATCACCAACATTTTCAAAATTAGCGAGATAGCTAAAAATTACTATTCTTTCGTCCAATTTGGACACAGGGGCAAAACGGTAATTTTGGGTCAATGTAGGGTCCACGTGTGGTCCACTTTACACCGAAAAGCGTGTCAGGGTAACGGTCTCTAAAATGGACAAATTATAGGTCAAACAAACTCTAAATGTCAGTACGAACTCTACGGTATGTCCAAATGTGGATTCCGGTGAGCCGAACACAATTTTGCCCTAAAGGTCAACCGTGGGGCCGCCAATAGGTGACTTGGTCAACTATCTCAGAATTGCATAAAAATTGGGTCACAGGACCAGCACGATATCACGAGTCCAGTGGCATAAGTTTTGTCGTATTCTGACGAGCGTGCACTAAATAGCGCAGGATTTTGCAAAAGTCGCGATACGGAGAATTTCTGCGGATACGGGCTGATTCCGACGCACACACGCGTCCGAATTAGTTTTTGCGAAAGCCCACACGTCTGGGTATACTGTGCGCACCGTTTGGTACACTTGGTACATGATGGGACGGTCCCGTTTGGCGGGGCATGCTCCGTATCACAATTTCTGGAAATTAGAAAAAGTATATTTTTAGGATTTGTAACTTAGTTTAATTTTACATATAGCAACAAATAAAATATTATAAATAACAGAAATTAAACTAGGTTAGGTGGTATTCGCATATCAAAAAGAAAAACTAAATTCAGATCTCTGTGGTGGAAGATACGAGTCTGTGAACATAAGTAGTTACCGCAGTTTTCATCGATCCCAAAAGTTATCATTTTTTGCCAACTTGGTCGCTGTTTTCACCTAGGGTTACACGTTGTTCGAGGTAAACTAATACACAGATATGGAAGGGGGTTAGGTCGTGAATATACCGGTGAAGACAGGGTCGAATTTGGTAGAGCGATGGCGCGGGAATCGAATTGTGAACACAGGTTCGCTGCAGTCAAAATCTGTCGCGCGCGTGGCGTTGTCGTAGACGCGGCGAGCGGTTGCTTGCGGGGAACTCTGGCGACGGTGGTCTGGCTGGAGGCGGCGGTCGAGGGGGTTGATGAAGAGGGATGAAGAATTTAGGGTTAGGGTTTATGAGTTAAGAAGTATAGATATATATACACGCGGGGGGTTGGGAACTCAGCGCGCGGGTATGCAGCCGCTGCTGCTGTTGGGATAACGCTGTGCGGGTTTGGTTGGACAGCAGTTAGGGTAGGTAGTAAGACAGGTTTGGGTTTGGGGCTATTGGGTTTTGTGTTTGTTAACAATTCTTATTCATTTCCTTTTTCCCTTTTTTTTCTTTCTTATTCTTTTTCATTTCATTTCTAATTTCTTTTCCATTCTAAATTCTATTTCATTTCTAATTCCTTATTCCTTTTCTATTTTATTTTATAATAAACTATATATATATATATATATATATATATATATATATATATATATATATATATATATATACATAAAAAATTCTAGAAATTATATTAGTGCATACCCTTAAGCTATCAACTGCCCACAGAGTCCCCTACATGGAATAAATTAAGAAAAAATTATAATTTCTCCATAAATCCTCTAAATGCACAAACACCTAAAATAAAAATTAAATAACTTCTATTTCCTCTAATTATCTCATAATTACTATAAATTAATTAAATAATTAATTAAAAAGGTTAATACGATTTTTAGAATTAGGGGTTTTACAACCCGTGCGAGGTGCTTCTCTGATCCCACTGAACTCTGCACGCGATATGCACAAGGAAACAAACTTGAATCAATACTTGTTCCCAAATCCAACTCAATGAAATACAACCAAATCTTTGTCTCATTTCAATCTGACTCAACGTAATGCACCGTGTAGGTGCGGGGCATTACACCATCGATGCAACAGCCTCATCCAGTGACCAAAAAGATGGTAGATGATACATTGCTACCCTGCTAGCCTCAAACTGCGGGTTCAGACCCTTGATAAAATGAGCCACACGTCTATGCTCGAGGTACTTTTTTCCAAGAAGAATATCTGTCGGGTTTTGCAATGATAGCGGATCATAGTAGTCCAAGTCCGCCAATAAGCGACGTCGATCCGCTGCATACTGGAGTACTGTCTTCTCCCCTGTGTGGTCGCATCAATCTTTTTCTCAACTTTCATCATCAGCATGACGCTCCCAGCTCCAGAGTATATACATCTCAGCCAATGTCTTCGAGACATCAGTTGCACTGCAGATCGACTCTACCATCCCAGCTATATATGGAGAAACAGAAGTCAGCAGCCAAGAAACCATCAGAGAATTAAGGTGACTCCATGTGCTCCACTCAGCACTCGTCTTATCATCTGGCTCAGTGCACTCTTTTCACATATTTTTCAAGTCCCTTGGTTCGAAGGTTTAATAAGGCCCTCCTAGACCAACTCATGTAGTTTCTCGTCCCCTCAAGTTTGATGTCATTGGATAGTAACTCTATCTTCTTCATCACATGCGACGGTTCTGGTGCGGGCACAACTTTCCTACTGGATGAGGTCTCCTCCAATTTGGCCTGAAATACCCTGGCCATTCCTTCTAGTATCTCCTTCAACTCCCGACTAGTCACATGTGTTTCCATCTTCACAGTTGCACAGGAACGAGATCAAACGCAACTTAAACACTGGTTGTGCTTCTACACGTGATCACGACCATCTATCTATACACCTCCAAGTTCATGCGGCAAAAGAGGTGCACGACGGGTATAACTCGTCTACGCCAGCGTATGATGAGCAGCTACCCTGCCTCCCAACGGGTTTGACGACACCCGCATGTGACGTCGACGACACCCGAGGGTGGGGAGGGGGGGGGGGGGCTTCCACCCACAGAGGGAGGTGTAGGGGGGGTCCACTCACAAAGGGGGGCGCAGGGGGGTGAGAGACGGGATGGAGAATTTTTTTTTTTTTTTTTTTTTTTTTTTTTTTGTGGAAAAATGATTCAGAGATTTGGCTCTGATACCATGTAGAAAAGACTTGATCGATTTATTTTCAAGAGTGGGGATACATATATATATAGGAGGAGGCTAACCTCCTCCTTATTTTCTATCCCATGTGAAACTAAATAAGTCCTCCGTAACTCTCTCTCTCTCTCTCTCTCTCTCTCTCTCTCTATATATATATATATATATATATATATATATATATATATATATATATATATAATTTTTTTTTTTTTGGAGACTCAGAAAGAATCCAAAAGTTTCATCATCAAGCAATCAACAGTTGTAGTGTTGAAACTTGAAACCTTTGTGTACTTATCCATTATATATATATATATATATATATATATATATATATATATATATTTATTTTTTTATTTTTTATTTTTTATTTTTTTTGAGACTCAGAAAGCATCCAACATTTGGCTTCATTTCATGTTGTCAAAAAGTTTCATCATCAAGCAATCAACAGTTGTAGAGTTGAAACTTGGAACCTTTGTTGGAAAGTACTTATCCATGATTTGGATGTAGGCATTAATCTTATTATTAAAAGAATCAAGATATGACGAAGACGAGGTCGAGTTCCTCGGAGGATTGGACCGTGTTGACAAAGCCAAAGCTAGTCGGGGATGATGCTCTTCCCCAATAACTTCATCTTCCAGAAAACTAGGTGAGGAAATTCCCGTCTAGCTCCCTCCAACGATTAAGTTAGTGATCAGATAATACCAATATCGAATCCATAGCTCCCCATTTGTGGTCTTACAATTCTTGAATATCATGTGTGGCACTATTTTACTTGCACTATCAAACACTGGTGGTTGTTCCGCTTTCAACCAAGGTTTGCAATATAGGATTAGAATCGGTATCAGATTACTCCTATGTATCGACAATATATCGATTATTTGAAATCGAAATTTTTATTTTTTGGTATTAGAAAACAAATAATATTAAAAATTTATTAAAAATATAAAAAATAATTTAGACATTAATTTAGTAATTTTAGTAGTTTGAAAAAGAATAAAATAATAGTCACACTTACTCATTGACTTAACTGCAAAAAATAATTTGTTTCACTTACATAATTTTATAATATTAATATGCTTTTACATTATTACTGTTTTGTCTTTTCTGTTCAATTTACACTACGAATTGATTGGAAAATTAAGGGACCCCCAACGTCCGATATTGTATCGGAACATGCTAAATTGTATCTGTATAGGTCCATAGTGCATATTATGCTTTCTACCAATATATTCCATGGCAGGCTAATGAAGCGTGACACAGGACAATACAAAAGTTTTTTTTTTTTGGCTAGACAAAAGGGATGGATTTACATTTCCAATGTTGGAGTGGAAAATTAAATATGATCTACAGTTATTAATAAAATCACACACAAAAAACCCTAGCAAGTGATATGTAATTAAACAATAAAAATAACTTAGGATTCAGGAATGAAGCTACTGAAATCAACGTATAGAAAAGAAAATGAGACAAAATGGTGGTCCAACGTTTGTAATCCGAAAAGGGTTCTGGAATACAGTTCCAGGAACAACTAGTATATATACTAACTGGCAAGCCAAAAGTTGGTAGCAAAATACGTCGCTAGACGTAGATGTAGCGATTATAGTGGGTGCAATGACACACTAGCAAGGTGAGTGACCGATCATTAAACATTTTTCGCTGACATGTCATACCAGTTGGCGACATGTCCGTAACATTTTAGCGACACGGCCTGTTGATGTGTCAATCTTACGTGACAAGCCAATCAATGATGTTCTATGACGAGTTGGCAATAAATTTACTTGGTAATAAAACTTTCGGGTATTAGCAGTGGCGAATATAGAATTATAATCCACTGGAGACACAATCATAAGAAGGTTCGGAGACAACAATTCCAAATTTTTTATGGAAAAATAATAATATTATAATATATTAAATAGTACTATTTTTATATAATAAAGTATTACATATCACAATTGTTCTCTACGAGTTTTTATACTTTAAAAGCGTTTAACTATAACATCATTTGTAACACTCTAAGCAACTCTTTTTCTATGAAGAATACTTTTTAAAAAAAGTACTAAACGTTTAAATTTTTTTTTATATTTCAATGTATGCAATTAATTTAAGTTAATTAGAAGAAATTCAGATATTTGTTATATGTCCAGATAATTATTCTAATTTAACATACTTTAGAAGCATAAATTTAAAATATGCAATAGTACGTATGCTTCTACATATGAATTTCTTCTAATTTAAAACCCCATCCAATAAATGTGGAGTAGACATTATAACAAATACTAAAAGTTGGAAAAAAAAAATACATTGGAGGTCTAGGCCCCCGGTCCTGTGTGTGTGGATCCGCCACTGGGTATCAGTACGTTAGAGACCAGGGCCGGCCCTGAGCTCATGGGGGCCTGAGACGAACTTTCAAAAAGAGGCCCTCATACATAATGTAAAAAAGAATGAAACAAAAGTAAATATAGAAACTGTCTTCGCCAAGATTTGAACTAGGAATCTATTATGTGCAAGTCTAACATAATAACCACTATACTACAATTTATTTGTGATAAGAAAGGCCCATGGTATATACTAGTTCTATTTTTTTGTACAAAATTATTTATATATTTAAACTGAATTTTTTTTTTTTTTGTCCTCCTGGCCCATGGGGTCCTGGACGGTCGTCCTGGCTGCCCTAGGCCAGGGCCGACCCTATTAGTGACGTACTGATACTAATTAGCGACGATTGACGATGACCAGTGACGACCATCGGCGTTCTAATACCGGTTAGCAAAGTCATATATTGTGTCGCCGGTCGTCGCTAGGCATCAATAAGACGTTACTGATAGTCGTTGGAAAGTTGCTAAAATATAAAAACTGGAAACAAAAATAATTACGGCAGTGAACCTGCATTTCAAATATGCATAATACTTGTATTACCCAGCTTCTGGAAGAGGACTCCCCTTCCCTGGGGGCTTGTTTGGTTGGGTGTAACTGAGTTGAAAGTGGCCATAAATTGGAAACTCGGCTGAACTCTGTCGAGTTTTGCTATTTGGTAGCTTTGTTTGAAAGTGACTAAAAGTGGTGATATGATCCCTTTGTAGTTCCTGTCTCCCTCATTATGATTCCATTTTTACCACCGGATCTTTTTGGATGAAACTGGTCGAAAGTGAGAGAGTGAAAGAGAGAGAGAAAGTGAAGTTTATTTCCAAAAAAAAAAAAAAATGGAGAAGGATCGTGTTTTTGCTTGTCGTCATCTCCCAATATACTTTTTCTCGACTCTTCTACTCTATAAGAAACTTTTTTTCCCATTGATAATTTTTTTTTTTTCGACCGCCAATAATTTCTCAATTATGCTTCAAATTATTGGTTTATGCTTGTGAAGGAAACAACAAAAGACTTGGTTAATAGCTGCAAGGTGATAATGCAACAACAAAAGAAGCCTTGACGATTTTGAAGGTTTGGAGAAGCTGCATATGGATAACAACCATGTTAGATTGTTAATGAAGTTTGAGAGAAAAAACTGTTTGGATTGTATTGGATTAAAGTAAATTTTGTAAATACATTGAAGTTTTTCAATAAAATTTGTCTTCAATATAATTTGTATTCATGTCTAATACTTTTATTCCGACTTTTAGTTAATTTGAATTCATTAATTATATGTCAATTTTAATAATCAAATAATTATTAACTAGTATGAATAATTATTTGAAAGTATTTATATTGTGATATATCTAACCAACGATCCAAATAAAAAAATTTACCGTAAATTATTTATTATGAAAACATTACCTTAATTCTCAATAAAAAATATTTTTGTAAATTTTATTTCTTCGTTACAATTCTTTTGCCTTATGATTTTTGTAAACTTTATTTTAGAAATTTTTTTTTTCTAATTACGTCAATTTATGGTGTGAAAGAAAATTTTTTTTTTACTAATTCAATGAAAATTATTTGAAAAAATGGGAGTAAGCATACCCACGCTCACCATATCTCCATTCAACATCCACTTTCAACAACCATCCAAATAATAAAACTCTTTTTTTCTCTCCACTTTCAACAACTATTCAAACAAAGGAACTCCTTCTCTCTCCAATTTCAACAACCATTCAAACAACGGAACTCCTTATTTCTCAAATTTCATAGTTTTCAATTCAACCAACAAAATAATTTTTGGAAAGTCAATTTATTGCGTCGCAAACTCCTTTTTTCACCTTCGCACTTTCGTACACTTTTGTGCAACCGAACAAACCCTGGTGTAAATGTAGCATCTTTTCAGTAACATTCTAATAAAATATTGTCACGCCCCAGTCTCAAAATACCGAGGGACTAGCCACGTGGCAATGACCAGCAACACAACTCCAATGGGCAAACCCAATTTAATGGACCCGTTAGAGTACATTTAAGCTGTAATAAATATAAATGCATTCTACACCATCTATTACAGAATAATCTAATCTCATCCACAGAAAGAAACATAACACAATATGATAGACTAATCAAGATAATAGATAAAAAAAATAGTCCATCGTTAAGTCAACATATGTAGTGTCTCGGGGAATAACCCGATAAAATAAGAAAAGAGAATAAGTCAATACATAAGTCCAAGAGTCAAGATATGAAATAACTATAAGCATAAATTACAGAGTATGTAACAAAATACTCAGGAGAAATCATCTGGCACAATCTCGTCCTCTGGTGCCAGTACTGCTCCACCGTCAGCTCATGTCCCGTATATCTCGGGGTATTCCTCCTCTGCTGTACCTAGGGACATAATCCGGATTCAGGTCATCAGGGGACATAGCAAGGTACAAGAATAACTCAAGCCAAATAAAATACAGTAAATAAAATAGATCCTCAGGGCAAGCTATGTAACCAACTATGTGAAATACAAATTGAGAGCATCACTAGTACTCAGGCTGAGACCACTACAAGCTCTGTGTCGGAGAGTCGGTAGCAGTAATATCACGTAATGGGCCAAGCTCTGATATAGAGACTAAAGCACCTCAATAATAAAGTGTATATATATATATATATATATATATATATATATATATATATATAATTAGCCTGTAACCTGTGTGTCTCTTCCCACCCAATGTAATCTCACGTCTCATGTCCACAATGTCTCATGTCCATAACACGCAAGATCATGACCTCTAACTAGTACAACGAGTCATAATGATATATATGTATATGCAAGTCTCATATCACGAATCTTGTAAGCCTATACAGAATTACCACGAATAACTCAAGAATGATTTTGTCACATGAATAGTGTCAAGTGTCCTATAGTATGACGTACTTGGTAAAGCTAGCACGTAAAAATATATAGGATCGTGGTATCAACTCTCTAAGTGACGTTACACTACTACGCATACGACATCGACACCCGAATCTTGTTCGGACATTAAGCAACGTCTCACGGTCCTAGGTTGAACAGGTACATCACAAAAGTATATGAAAATAATATAAGCAAATAATAGCACATGATCTTCTGCAAGTTGCAAGATACACTTGCCTGTGTTTTGAGCTCCGTCAATTGCTCCGATATAAGTGGAATCTCCAGGTACGTCTCCGGATACTGAAACAAATATCACCATTGCTCTCAAAAAGCATAAAATAGCTAGAATTGACTACCCATAAGTCCAATTTTGATACAGGAACAAAACTGACAGTTTATGGTCAAAACGGAGTCCACATGTGGCCCACTTCATACCGAAAAATGTGCCAGAGATAAAGTTCTCCAAATTTATCAAACTTAGTGTCATACCCCGATTCTGTGGAATCGATAGTCGTCCTCCGGGCATGACGTCGTGCGGGCCTAGATTGCGCAACGCACAAGGCTAAGTTATTTTGCATAGCGAGCACATATTCAGAGTACACAGATAAATTAAAACACAAAGTTGAAACATGGAAAAGTTCTATTTATTGATAATAAACATCTATTACAAACTCTTGAACGAGTCATAAGGATTGCCGCACGGGCTTACAAAATATTGACACAAAATGAGATAGCAGTCATGTACATTACATCCCTTTACTAAACTTCAATATGTAAAGACCTCCTGGAGGGATGAAGGCTTTCCCTCTGAGTTGTATTGTGTTTGGGTTGCAAGCTCTTGCTTCAAAATGCTTCAAAGATGGCACGCTCAGAACGCGCCTACAGCTGGACTGGATCGGGGATTGACTTATGCTACTCGCTCGGCTCTCCTTAGTGCGAAAAACCTGTTTCAACGAGGGTCAGTATATCGAAACGTACTGGTGAAGGCAAGCTAACCCAACTATACCAATCAACACGTTGTTTATATGAAGCATGCATATTTATTTATGGTCTTTCTATCCAGCCTTAGTTTTTTTATAAGCAGTAGTATATATAGAAACTACTGAAATAAACTTGCCACCGTTCGGTGACTTTTACCTGTCCGTCTGAAACACCTGCACGATACTTACCATATCCTTCCCTACCACGAAGACACAAGTTAGCATGTACAGGTTTAAATATTCGTGGCGATCATTGACCAGAATCCATAAGGGATGAGTTATAGTCTTGAACAAGGATGGTATGCAATGAAAGCACGTGAAGCGCTACACGTCATCCCGTCCAGCACGTGAGACTATCGTAAAGTTTCGCCCCGATCGGATCGGTGCCAGTGCCCCAGCAACCGTCCACGGGAACCATTGACCTTATGCACAAGTTGTCCGTGATCAAACGACGTTCGTTATTAAGTTAAACGTTCATGCAGTTGAGGCAACACGAGTACAAGACAAGTAGCATTGCATGATTTGTTTTGCATAGCCTCCCTGAATAATTTGAAGCATAGCATGGCATGTTTTATACATAGCACAATTTATAGAAGAAGTATGCATTCTAACTAAAATTAAAGCATATGATGAATATTTGAACGAACTAGCATGCAATAAATAACCGTTCACAAGTTTAGTTGACAAGCATAATAGTCCAAGTCTATTCCCATTTTATCTTGACATCTTTTAGTTATTACTTAGTACCGTTTGATCGGGACAAACAAGAATACAAGATTTTTAGGTGTGAAGGCTTGGAAGAAGGGCCAACTGAATCGAATATAATCCACTCACTTAGTTGGTTGGAAGGAAAAAGAAAATGGTGCTTCAGGACTCCGCTTGTGCGTCATTTACTGCTCGTTCACCTGCATTGCCACGAACAACTGATCAATACCTCTTCCACTCTTTCCAATCTTGAAATTGAAGTTCATTTCAATGAATGAAAATAATAAAATCCATCAAAATAGTTCAAGAAAACTCAAGCAAATTCGAAAACCAACTCAAAGCACAAAAGCAACAAAGTGACAGCAAAAAAGGAGGCAACAAAAGATGCAGCGGAGAGGTCCCTCCAGACTCTGCCGCTAAGTCGATCCTGGGGGCACGGTCCACTGAATATGAGAATCAATTCCGAAGAAGCAAATCCATAACGAGGACGAGTTCTTATTTCAATCTATCCCGATCGAACGATACCGTCTTGTATTTCCTAGCCGCGCTCCCCGAATAGGGGGAACGGGGCACCATACTTAGTGTCTACGGGTCCAAAATCATAGCACAAACCCAACGAAACATCCAAAACTAGATTTTGATGAGCCAGTCAGGAAATCGCCCATTAATTAGAACCGTGGGGCCCACAAAATGGTATTTCATCAACGTTCTCAGAATCTAACTAAACTTCGGTCACACGACCACCATAACGCTGTGAATCCGATAGCGCAAATATCGTTACGAAACGATAAGCATACAAAAAATTATGACGAGTGTCATAACATGGTGATATAGGGCTTTTCGACGGATATGTGTTGATTTCGGTGTGCATGTACATCCAAATCAACTTTCGTAAAATTTCACATGGCCGCATTGACGATACGCGCCTTTCGGTATAATTCTCACACGACGAAGTCATCTCGTTTAGCGGGACGTACCCTATTTTAGAAAAATTCAGATTTAGAAAAGTAAGTTTTTGGTCAAATTCAACAACGAATAAATTACAGCATACATCGAATTAAAATAAACTAATTAAAGAGATTAAAACTTGTTTATGTTGCCATAATTACTGTTCAAGTAGAATTTAAAAATATTAACTAGATTGGAAGAAAATTAGACATGAACATGGGTGGTTAGAACAGTTTGTGAACTAAAAACTGAGTCTTTTTTTTCCTATTTTGTGTCGCGAATTGCGACCGATACATGACACGATAGGTTAAACTAATTACACATGGTTCAAGGGGGTTATTTGATCTTCATATAGGATTTGACAAGTTGTTAATAGGTCTACTGTTCATGGAGATATAAGGGCGAGAAGATAGGTACCTCATAATCGCTGCTGATACTGAAGTCGGAGCGGCTTCTTCGTGGCAGCTTGCGGCGGCGGTCCGGTGGTCGGGGCTCGTCGGGATTGAAAGAGGAGATGATGGTGGTGGTGGTCGGCTCGGGTTGGGTTTATATATGGTGAAGGAGGGGGAGTTACAGGGAGAGGAAGAGAGGGGGTTCGGGGCCGTTGATGGGGAAGGGAAGCGGGGGGTCGCGGGCTGCTGCGGGGGGGGGGGGGGGGGTTGGGTACTATAGCAGCGGGTCTGTGGGTACGGGTGAGTGGGTTAGTGGGTTTAGGGTACGGGTCTAGGTTCTGTTGGTTTAGGGTTGGTTTGGTTTGGGTTGGTTTGGTTTGGTTTAATATATATATATATATATATATATATATATATATATATATATATATATATATATATATATATATATGTGTGTGTGTGTGTGTGTGTGTGTGTGTGCGTGTTGTGTGTGTGTGTGTGTATGTGTGTGTGTGTGCGTGTTGTGTGTGTGTGTGTGTATGTGTGTGTGTGTGTGTGCATATATGGCCATCTCAAATAGTTTTAGACCTCAATAAATTCCTAAAAAATTATACAATACTCAATTAATAATTTTGCACTTAAAAATATATTTTCTGCACTATATTAATAATTAATAAAATACACATAATTATAAATTCATGAATATTATATATTATAAATGGCTAAAAAATTATAAAAAATTTCCCTTAATCTCAGAAATTAATAATACCAATAATTAAAATTCTAAAATTAAATTTAAAAAAAATTAATGTGTTTATAAACTACCCACCTTAAAAGAATTGTGTTCTTGCAATTAAGAAAATAAAATATAACCGGTCAGGAAAGGTTTGCTCCAGAAGAGATGATGCGGTTGCAAGACATGTTTGTTGAAGCACGATACAAATGATAAGGGACCATGAACAAGAAAAAATTGAGAGAAAGGGTGAGGGTTTTGTTCAAGCATAAAACGTAAGGAAGCAATGAAAACTTTTTTCTAGGCAATGAGAGAGAAGTAACTCAAGAGTAAAGGAGTCTGGTTAGAGCAAGGATCAACTACAGCTTCTGAAAACTTGGGTACCACTTACATATTACTAATCTAGACTAACAAGTTCATGCTAACATAATACTAGGTATAGGCTAGGAAATGAAACTAACTGGCACATGCTTAAAGTATTACTAGAAATATTCGTTATTATAGCTAGCTATGATAAAACTAAATCTTACTCATATTCTCTAATCCTTGAGTTTGTGCCTCCTCCACTATCATCGCAAAATCCCGTCCACATCCTTGTGGTGGTGCCCTCTGCTGTTACTGGGCTTGTTGGAAGAGTGCTACCTGTGGTGCCAAGGGTGGCCTCGGCTGATATCCTTCCTGTGCTTGTAAAGCTTATCGATTTACTATCGGTACTCCCTCTCGACGCTCAGGGTAATCCTTGGCTGAATATTGGTTGGATCCACAAAACAAGCATAATCCCAACTTACGTTTGCACTCACTCTCGTAATGACCTCGCTTACCACAATATTGACATGTAGGCAGTGCCTGTGGAGCTGCTCTGGGTGGCTGGTACATGTGAGATCTCTTTGTAGCATCTCCCCGTGGTACTCTGGCTAATGCTGATGTGAACGGCCATTTCTGGCTGGACTTTCTCCCGGTGAGGTGCTCCATTCATCAGGCTGCAGCAAGGACGTCTGTGTATGAAGTAGGTACATTGGAGCCGATCAATATTTGTAGCTCAAAGCTAAGTCCGTCGAAGAACTTCTCTGCCTTCTCCTCTTTTGTCGAAATCAAAGTAGGGGCGAAGTGACTCAAACGGATAAACTCCGTATTGTGCTCTTCCACTGTCATATTGTTCTGAGTGAGGCAATTGAACTTGTCCTAAAGTTTTGATCGAGCAATAGATGGAATGTAAATCTCCTAAAAGAGTTCAGAGAACTCCTCCCAAGTGACTCGGTCCGGTCCGAGCTGTCTCTCCTCAGATAGCCACCAGTGATGTGTATTACCCGTCAACTGCGTCCTGACGACAGTCATCCAACGCTTCCTCGGAAGCTCAGCTATTTTCAATTGGTGTTGAGTGTTTGTGAGCCACTCATGAACTTCAGTGGACTCCTCCTTGCCTCAAAAGGTACGTGACTTCAGCTGGCGGAAATCAGTGATAGATCCTGTCGATGGTCGTCTAGCTGGTGGGTTCGCCTGCTCCAGTATGATCACTATACTATTTCTCAGGTTCTCTTTCTCGTGACGCTGAGCCTCTTGATGAACCTGTTGTTGGGCTTGTATTATTGCGCAAAATATTTGAATATCTGTTGTCCATCTATAGGCTATCCTGGTGGAAAAATTGACATTGGTAGAGTAAACTGCGGTGATGGTAGAATATCGTCTCATCAAAAATGCGAGGTGTACTAATCTGTTTGATTGCTTTGTTGAGTGGAGAGATCTCCACTTAGTGGCATTATCCCATTGTCGTAAGTGACCACAGCACCTTGTGGTGTACCTATGGGAGTCTCGTCACTGGCTCATGGATCCATTACTCTGCATATAAAGTAAACTATAAGAGGCGCGCAGAGAAATTAAGGCAGGATACAAGTCAAAAAATTATTTTGAAGTCGATATAGAGGTCAAGAACTTGTCAATATGTGGGTGAGATCTTATAATTCATCCTATAGGCTTGCTCGGTTCCTTAGTTGAAACTGAAGCAATATAGTCGTAGACCTGCATGGGCCACCACAAAAACCATGTTACGTCCCAGTCCCAAAATACCGAGGGACTAGCCATGTGGCAATGGCCAATAGCATAACTCTAATGGACAAACCCAACTTAATGAACCCGTTAAAGTGTACTTAAACTGTAATAAATATAAATGCAGTCTACACCATCTATCACAGAATAATTCTAATCTCATCCATAGAAAGAAACATAATTCAATATGATAGACTAATCAAGATAATAGATAAAGAAAATAGTCCATCATTAAGTCAGCATATGTAGTGTCTCGAAGAACAACCCGATAAAATAAAAAAAGAGAATAAGTTAATACATAAGTCCAAGAGTCAAGATATGAAATAACTGTAAGCATAAATAACTGACTATGTAACAGAATACTAAGGAAAAATTCTTTAGCACAACCTCATCCTCTGGTATCAGTACTGCTCCAACGTCAGCTCCTGTCCCGTATATCTCAGGATATTTCTCCTCTGTTGTACCTGAGGACATAATCCAGATACAGGTCATCATGGGACATAGCAAGGTACAAGAATAACTTAAGCCAAATAAAATACAGTAAATAAAATAGATCCTCGGGGCAAGATATGTAACCAACTATGTGAAATACAAATTGAGAGCATCACTAGTAATCAGGCTGAGGCCACTACAAGCTCCGTGTCGGGGATCCGGTAGCAGTAATATCACGTAATGGGCCAAGCTCTGATATAGAGACTAAAACACCTCAATAATAAAGTATATATATATAATTAGCTTGTAGCTTGTGTGTCTCTTACCACCCAATGTAATCTCACATCTTATGTCCACAACGTCTTATGTCCATAACACACAAGATCATGACCTCTAGCTAGTGCAACGAGTCATAATGATATCTATGTATATGTAAGTCTCAAGTTATGAATCCTGTAAGCCTATACAGAATCACCACGAATAACTCAAGAATGATTCTGTCACATGAATAGTGTCAAGTGTCCTATGGTATGACATACTTAGTAAATCAAGCACATAAAAATATATAGGATCGTGGTATCAACTCTCTAAGTGACGTTACACGACTCCGTGTACGACGTCGACATCCAAATCTTGTTCGAACATTAAGCAACATCTCACGGTCTTAGGTTGAACATGTACATCACAAAAGTATATGGAAAGAATATAAGCAAATAATAACATAGGATCTTCTACAAGTTGGCAAGGTACACTTGCCTGTGTTTTGAGCTCCGTCAGTTGCTCTGATATAAGTAGAATCTCCAGGTATGCCTCTAGATACTGAAATAAACATCACCATTGCTCTTTAAAAACTTGAAATAGCTATGATTGACTATCCATAAGTCCAATTTGGACACAGGAGCAGAATTGACAATTTCTGGTCAAAGCGGTCCACATTTGGCCCACTTCGAACCAAAAAATATAAAGAGACAAAGTTCTTCAAATTCGTCAAACTTAGTGTCTACGAGTCCAGAACGATAGCACAAACCCAACGGAACGTCTAGAATTGGATTCCGATAAGCCGATCACGAAATCGTCTGTCTAGTGGAATCATGAGGCCCGCGAAACGGTATTTCGTCAACGTTCTCAGAATCGAATAATAGCCCATTCTCCGGAAGCTTCGGATCGGTTTGATGGGCACCGTAAATACCGTTATGAGCTTCACGGTGTGTCTACTTCGCTTCTGCATTTGATAGGCATCGTAGAATATGTCACGCCCCAGTCCCAAAATATCGAGGAACTGGACACGTGGCAATGGCCAGCAGCATGCAACGATGGACAAACCCAATTTAATGGATCCATCGGCATACTTAAGCTGTAATATAGGTCTACAACAATAAGTTAAAATCTAATCTCATCCACACACAGAATAATAAGAACATCAGCAAATAAAGAAAGTACATCAAAGTCCAGTCTCAGCAGAGTATGTCAGAAACAACCCGATAAGAGTCTAAAACACTGGTTCATCAGACCAGAACAAAAGAGTCCAAAAATAGAGTATCTGAAGAGTACAAATATCATAATCTCAAGTAAAATCCTCTGCCATCACCTCTGCTTCTATGTTAGGTTCTCCTTCAGCAATAGCTCCTGGTACAACTTCAGCTCATGTCCCGTAAACCTCGGGATAATGCTCTTCTGCTAAACCTGGGGACATCATCCATTCCAGGTCCTCAGGGGACATAGCAAGGTACAAAAATCATAAGCCAAAAGTAATGCAGTGAAATAGAAAATGAAATGAGCAGGGTAACTACATAACCATCTATGTGAAAATGCAACTGAGAGTAACACTAGTACCCAGGCTGAGACTGCTACAAGCTTCGTGTCGGGGAGCCGGTAGCAGTAAATAACTAGTAGTGGGCCAAGCTCGGGCTTAGAGTCTTGAGCACCGCAATAATAGGGTTTTATATATATGATCAGCCTGTAGCCTGTGTGTCTCTCCCCACCCAATGTAATCACACGTCTCATGTTCATAACGTCTTATGTCCATGTCACGTGAGATCAGAGCTAAATGCAACAAGTCATAATCTAAGAATATAATGTCTATGTCCATCCTGTATCCTATACAGAATCACCTTGAATATCTCAGGAAGATTCTGTCAACATGTATAGTGTCAAGTGTCCTGGGTATACGTACTTGATAATGCAAGTACGAGAATACAAAGGATTTCGGTATCCATTTCTATTTGACTTTACTCAACCCGCGAACGGTGTTGGCACCCGACTATAATCGGACGCTAAGTAAGTCACACTGTCCTAGGTCAAGCATGCAAAATATATATATAAGCCAAGGAGTATGTAACAAATACTGCAAGTTGGCAAGGTACACTTGCCTGAGTTTTCGGTTCCAATTACGGCTCTGACTTCCACGGAATTTGCAGGCAGTACTCCGGTTGCTGAAACAAACATCACTATCAGATCTAGAAAATACAATTTAGCTAGAAACGCCTGTCCTTGAGTCCAATTTGGAGACAAGGGCAGAAACGGCAGTTTCGGGTCAAGGCGGGGTCCAAATGTGAGCCGCTTTGCACCGAAAAATACGTCAGGGTCAAAGGTCTAAAAAATAGTCCAACTTAGTGTCAACAGGTCAGGAACGATGATACGAACCCAATGGAACTTCCAGAATTGGATTTCGATGAGCCGTTCTCAAAATCGCCCGTCAGGTGGAGCCTGTGGGGCCCACGACACGCGATTTTGTCAACGTTCTTAGAATCGAACCAAACTTGACCCACAGGACCGTCGTATTGCTACGAGTCCGATGGTGCAAGTTTCGTCTCGATCCGACGTGTGTACACTAAGTTACAGCAAGAATCAGAAAAGTCGGATACAGGGCGATGTCCGCGGATACTGGCGGAGCGGGGGATTTATATAGGGCGGAGAGAAGCTGGACCGCCGGCCGTTGCGGGGAGAGAAGGCGGAGGGTCGCCGGGGGTTGCAGGGAGGTCGAACGGCGGAGGAACGCCGGAGCGGCGTGGCCGTTGCGGCAGAGACGAATCGCCAGGGTCGGCTGAGCGGTCGGGAGGGAGCTGAGGGGTTTATCGGGTTCACGGGTGCGGGTCGGGTCGGTTCTGCGGATCCGGCCCGATCCGCTAATGCAACCGGGTCGGGTCGGGCTATCGGGTCGGGTCTGGGTTGGACCCGGATCCGACCCGATAAGGAATTGGGTTTGGTTTAATGAACCCGGTTTGGTTCAACATGGTTTGGTTTATTAAATAAACCTGGTTTATTTGGGTTTTAAATTGATTTAATATTTAATTAGTAATTTAGGGCTTTTAAAATTCATCCGGGGTACAATAAATTCCCAGAAAAATACCCTATGTCTGGTTTTCTATTTTACACCATACAATATTATTTTCATAATAATTTAATATTATTTAATATCAATTAAAAATCCTTTAATATTTAAAATACCTTAAATTCATTAGGGAAAAATCTCAGAAAATTCCAGAAATTCCAGAAAAATATAAAAACCCAAAAATTAAAATTTTCTTGAAAATCAGGGGGTTTACAATCTACCCCCCTTAAGAGGATTGCGTCCTCGCAATCAAAGAATAACCGGTCAACAGAGATGACACGGTTGCAAACATTATTCGAAGCACATTAAAAGTCTAAGAAGTAACAAGGTTGAGAGTAATACCTAGGAAAAATTATTTCCCTAAGCATTTAAATTTTTTTTTTTTTTTTGCAATTTCCCAAATATAGGAAATCTAGGAAATTATTGTTTTTAGAAGACTAGGTTATCTTTCAAAACATTTCAGTTTATTACTTATAAAATATTCTCGGTTATTGGCAAGTTCAGAATAAACTACTAGGTTAACACTAGGTTATCCTTTATAAAACATATTTAACATTCTAGGTTATTTATCAAGTTCAAAATTACTAGGTTATCTATTTTTAGCAATTTAAAACTGTCAGGTCAAGTCTAGGGTTACGAACCAGCAGGAACGAACTAAAGCAAATCTAGAAGCAGGAAACTATATAAAAAAACTTACTCGCAAAAGCTATTCCATGAATCTGCGCATTCTCCAAATTCATCACTGGAGCTTGTCCGCGTCCTCGCAGATGATTCCTCGGCTGCTGTTGGGCTTGCTGGAAGAGTGCTGCTTGTGGTGCCAAGGGTGGCCTCGACTGATTTTCTCCTGGGGCATGTGGTAGAACTCCTTCATCTTCCGTTGGCGGTGCTTCCAATGCTGGAGAGGCTGACTTCGGTGCTGGTAATGCTTGTCTGTTTATCATCAGTGCTCTCTTTCGATGCCAAGGACAATCTTTGGCTAAGTGTTGGTTGGACGCGCAAATCAAGCATAATCCCAATTTACGTCTGCACTCGTTCTCAATGTGGCCTATCTTGCGACAGTTTTGACAGATAGGCAGTACTTGCGGAGATGCTTTTGGGGATTGTTGCAGTTGAGACTCCTTTGTAATTTCTTCCAGTGGTGCTCCAGCTGGTGCTGTTGAGGCTGGTTGTTGAATCACCACTGCTTTCTCTCGACGTTCAGGGCAATCCCTTACCGAATGCTTTTTAGATCCGCAAGCTAAACATCGTCCCAGTCTGCGCCGGCATTCTTTAGCGAGATGGCCTACCTTGCCACAATAGTGACAAGTAGGGAGGACTAGTGCAAATGGTGGATTCAGCTATGTTCGTTTTATAACTCTTTCTAGTTGTGCTTGGTATGGTGCTGTTGCATATGGCCGCTTTTGGCTGGACTCGATCCTTGTGTTGCTCTCCATGGGTCGTGTTGCAGCATGAATGTTCACGTCTAAGGTAGGTACATTTGAACTGATTAATCTTCGTAACTCCGAGCTAAATCTGTCGATGAACTTCTCCACTTGGTTTTGCTGATCTTCTTGTTGAACCTTCTGATGGGATTGCATCATCGCGTAGAACATTCAGAACAGTTGTTGTTCGTCTATAGCCTGCCCTTGTGGAATAGTAGGCATCGGAGGAGCAAGCTGCGTTGATGGTGGAACGTCATTTTTTGGGATTCTCGAGGCATTCTGTCTTGCTGGACGGAGTTGTTGTGATGTTTGACCTTCATCCACTAGTATCACTTCATCTTCGTGGTTAACCACAACATCTTGTGGTGCTGCTGGATGAGTCTCGTCGCCGGCTTGTGGATCCATAATTCTGTAACCAAAATAAACTATAAGAAGCACACAAGAATCAAGGCAGGATGCAAGTCAAAATTTTATTTGAATCCGATACAGATATCAAGAACGTTTTTCAAACAAGTGGATGAGATCTAAAACTTTATCCTATTCTTATTGCAGGCCTGTTCGGTCCCTAAATTGAAACCGAACATTTTAGTCGAAGACCTGTATGGGCCACCACAAAAACCATGTCATGCCCCAATCCCAAAATATCGAGGAACTGGACACGTGGCAATGGCCAGCAGCATGCAACGATGGACAAACCCAATTTAATGGATCCATCGGCATACTTAAGCTGTAATATAGGTCTACAATAATAAGTCAAAATCTAATCTCATCCACACACAGAATAATAAGAACATCAGCAAATAAAGAAAGTACATCAAAGTCCAGTCTCAGCAGAGTATGTCAGAAACAACCCGATAAGAGTCTAAAACACTGGTTCATCAGACCAGAACAAAAGAGTCCAAAAATAGAGTATCTGAAGAGTACAAATATCATAATCTCAAGTAAAATCCTCTGCCATCACCTCTGCTTCTATGTTAGGTTCTCCTTCAGCAATAGCTCCTGGTACAACTTCAGCTCCTGTCCCGTAAACCTCGGGATAATGCTCTTCTGCTAAACCTGGGGACATCATCCATTCCAGGTCCTCAGGGGACATAGCAAGGTACAGAAATCACAAGCCAAAAGTAATGCAGTGAAATAGAAAATAAAATGAGCAGGGTAACTACATAACCATCTATGTGAAAATGTAACTGAGAGTAACACTAGTACCCAGGCTGAGACTGCTACAAGCTTTGTGTCGGGGAGCCGGTAGCAGTAAATAACTAGTAGTGGGCCAAGCTCGGGCTTAGAGTCTTGAGCACCGCAATAATAGGGTTTTATATATATGATCAGCCTGTAGCCTGTGTGTCTCTCCCCACCCAATGTAATCACACGTCTCATGTTCATAACGTCTTATGTCCATGTCACGTGAGATCAGAGCTAAATGCAACAAGTCATAATCTAAGAATATAATGTCTATGACCATCCTGTATCCTATACAGAATCACCTTGAATATCTCAGAAAGATTCTGTCAACATGTATAGTGTCAAGTGTCCTGGGTATACGTACTTGATAATGCAAGTACGAGAATACAAAGGGTTTCGGTATCCATTTCTATTTGACTTTACTCAACCCGCGAACGGTGTTGGCACCCGACTATAATCGGACGCTAAGTAAGTCACACGGTCCTAGGTCAAGCATGCAAAATATATATATAAGCCAAGGAGTATGTAACAAATGCTGCAAGTTGGCAAGGTACACTTGCCTGAGTTTTCGGTTCCAATTACGGCTCTGACTTCCACGGGATTTGCAGGCAGTACTCCGGTTGCTGAAACAAACATCACTATCAGATCCAGAAAATACAATTTAGCTAGAAACGCCTGTCCTTGAGTCCAATTTGGAGACAAGGGCAGAAACGGCAGTTTCGGGTCAAGGCGGGATCCAAATGTGAGCTGCTTTGCACCGAAAAACGCGTCAGGGTCAAAGGTCTCAAAAATAGTCCAACTTAGTGTCAACAGGTCAGGAACGATGATACGAACCCAATGGAACTTCCAGAATTAGATTCCGATGAGCCGTTCTCAAAATCGCCCGTCAGGTGGAGCCTGTGGGGCCCACGACACGCGATTTTGTCAACGTTCTCAGAATCGAACCAAACTTGACCCACAGGACCGTCATATTATTACGAGTCCGATGGTGTAAGTTTCGTCTCGATCCGACGTGTGTACACTAAGTTACAGCAAGAATCAGAAAAGTCGAATACGGGGCGATGTTCGCGGATACGCACTGATTCCGGTGTGCACGCACATCCGAATCAGCTTCTGCAAAATCCCACACGTCCGTATCAACGACGCTCACGTATCGGTGAAGACCGCATATGACCAAGTCATCCCTTTTGGCGGGACGTACTCAGTTCCGGGGTGAAACAGGGTCTGGTTTTCCTGTTTTTGGACCGTGATGTACGATCACCACAGGACGCGATGCCCCGAGCGGTTTGTCCGAACACCGAGAGGGTCATACAGGCTACGCGATACAATTTACGGAATCGAATTCCGAGCTACGAGCAAAAAGTTATAAATACCTGAAGTGGTCCGAGAAACCCGAATCCTCCGTGTCCTCGTGTCCAACCTAGGTTTTAGGGTTTACTGTTCCTGTGTCCGAGCGGCTGTGTCCGACTCACTGTGTTCGCGTCTGAGGCTCGCCGTAGCTCCGCCGGGCTGTGCTGGACGAGGGCGGCTAGGTCGACGAACAGTGGGGCGGCCGGAGAGGGGCAGTGGCCGGCGCTGGTGTGGGAGCTCGGGGTTTGGAGGAGTGCGGCGGGTTCTGGGGAGTTCGCCGGAGTCGTGGGGTGGTTCGACTGGAGGTTGAAGATGAGGCGGAGGCGGAGGCGGGCCGGTGCTGCTCAGAGGCGAGGCTGGCTGTGGAGGCTAGGGCACGGGTAGGGGAGGAAGGAGGAGAGGGCTGGGAACTACGGCGGGCACAGCGAGGTTGGCGAGGCGGTGGCGGCGAGGTGTCGAGGCTGAGCTGGGGAAGACGAGACCGGCCGGGACTAGGGTTCAGATCGACGGAAGGGAGGGGAAGACTGGCGGAGCGGGGGATTTATATAGGGCGGAGAGAAGCTGGACCGCCGGCCGTTGCGGGGAGAGAAGGCGGAGGGTCGCCGGGGGTTGCAGGGAGGTCGAACGGTGGAGGGACGCCGGAGCGGCGCGGCCGTTGCGGCGGAGACGAATCGCCAGGGTCGGCTGAGCGGTCGGGAGGGAGCTGAGGGGTTTATCGGGTTCACGGGTGCGGGTCGGGTCGGTTCTGCGGATCCGGCCCGATCCGCTAATGCAACCGGGTCGGATCGGGCTATCGGGTCGGGTCTGGGTTGGACCCAGATCCGACCCGATAAGGAATTGGGTTTGGTTTAATGAACCCGATTTGGTTCAACATGGTTTGGTTTATTAAATAAACCTGGTTTATTTGGGTTTTAAATTGATTTAATATTTAATTAGTAATTTAGGGCTTTTAAAATTCATCCGGGGTCCAATAAATTCCCAAAAAAATATCCTATGTCTGGTTTTCTATTTTACACCATACAATATTATTTTTATAATAATTTAATATTATTTAATATTAATTAAAAAAATTTTAATATTTAAAACACCTTAATTTCATTAGGGAAAAATCTCAGAAAATTCCAGAAATTCCAGAAAAATGTAAAAACCCAAAAATTAAAATTTTCTTGAAAATCAGGGGGTTTACAGAATAAGTCCATCATACGAACGACGATACAATATTCTGGTGGCCATATCGTAATAGAATCGGAGGAAATATCTCCTGATGGAAGTAGCCTCATTCGGGTCCTCTGGTAGAATTCCATAGACTGCATAGTCTATGAACTAGAGTCTCCAGTCTTGGATGCTGATGTCTGTCTCTACAGAATAACTCAAATACATACAGAGGTTATATTTCGGACATACCAGTTCTTAACCGACTACTGTGATTAGTTGATGGGTGTTAACCGGGACTGCCAAGGAAGCTGTGAGACTGGCGAGAGCATCAGCCTCAATATTTTGTAGTTGTGACATGTGCTCAATGAAGAACCCATTGAAGGTGGAGATTATGTCAAGTGTGGCTTGGTGGTAGGGAATCAAGTTCTCGTGTCGAACTTCGTACTCGCCCTGGACTTGACTGATTATCAACTTGGAGTCATCGTAGGCCTCTAAGTAGTCAACTCCCACTTGTTTAGCGAGTTAGAGCCCAATAACTAGAGCATTATACACTACTACATTGTTGGAGCATGACTCTGTGAGAGTAAGCGCGGTGGATAACCAGGTCGTCGGAGGAAATCAGTATTATCCGGATTCCTGCAAAGTTACTGCCATTGGGCCTTGTCCTTAAAGCATCGTCGAAGAACATTTGCCAAATGGCCTCTCTCGTTGTCATGTTGGAGTCCAGTACTTTGTTAGGGATCCTCATATAGCTTCAAGTTTTCTGGCACCGGGTAGGCAGCCAGAAAGTTGGTCAATGCTTCGCCTTTAACTGTCGTCTGTGGGACAAAAACCATGTCGTACGGTGACAACAGTATAGCCCACGTAGACAAGCAAGAATTAAGTACCCCTGGCTTAGTCATGAGGACCCTGAGAGGGTTGATTGGAGAGATTACATGAATAGTCGTCCCCGCCACATAATATCGGGTCTTCTGGATAGGAAAGACCAGAGCAAGTCACTCATTCTCGATGGGGTTGTACCTATGCTCAGCACCGACCATCATTCTACTGAGATAATAAATAGTCTACTTAAGACCTGTATCACTTTTCTGGGCTAGTAAAGCACCGAGAGTGTGATCCATTGCGCATACATACAACAAGAAGGGTCTCCCCACTACTAGGGCCACCATGACTGGGGGATTTGTGAGGTAGCTTTTGATGTCATTGAATGCTTGCTGGCATTGTTAGGTCCAAAGAAAGGAAACTCCCCTTTTCATAAGCTGAGTAAAGGGACGACATTGCCCAAAGAGGTTGGCTATGAACTTCCTAATGTATGGCAGCCTCCCATACAGACCATGAAGCTCTCGAAGGTTCTTCGGAGGACACATGTCGAGGATAACCTTGGTCTTCTCAGGTGAATACCCTTCGAGGTTATGATAAAACCCAAAAATTTGCTACTGGAGACTTCCAAGAAGGACTTAGTGGGGTTCATCTTTAGTTGGTGTGCTCGCATCAGGTCAAATACCGTCTTCAAGTCTTGGAAATGGTCATCTTGGAAGCGACTTTTGATAGCGATGTCATCAACATAACACTCAACTATCTTTCGCAAATATTTACTGGAGATGGTTTCCATAGCTTGTTGGTATGTAGCACTTGTAATCTTTAGACTAAAGGGCATGACTGTTTAACAATACGCCCTTATCGGTATTCGAAATGACGTATGATTCTCGTCGTCTGGGAATATCTTGATTTGATTGCAGCCTATGAACACGTCCATGAAGGACATACGCTTAAAGCAACAAGTGTTGTCAATCATTACATCTGTGATCGAGAGAGAAAACTTGTCCTTTGGGCATGCCGCATTTAGATCACGAAAGTCTATACAGATTCGGATCTTGCCATTCTTCTTGATGACAGGCACAATATTAGCTGCCCAATCCGAATATTGCTCTTTGCAAATAAAGTCACTTGCTATCAGTTTATTCACTTCAACTTTGATAGCATCGATTATGTCCGAATGGATTCGTTGTTGTTGCTTCACAGGTGTTTGATAATAAACGAAAAAAATAAAAATAGGTTTATACGAAACCCTTTCTTAGGTTTACAAACAAGAAGTACTATTAATCCTATACGAGGATGTTAAGTACAAAATTTAATCTGGATAAATATTGCTATAGGAGTCTGATCTGCGGTCGATTACTTTGTCCCTTAGACCACACGATAATGAAGAAGTACTGTAGAAGAAGTAGAAGCTTCAAAGATTGTAAGAGGGAGTGGATGCTCGATGCCAAGATCGTCGATCACTACTCTCTGTCTGTGCTCTCCTCTCTTTGATTTTACGACCTTTCTTTCCGACCTCTATAAAATTCGACCTCTCTTTCTGCCTCTTTTCGACCTCAATAAAATCTGACCTCTCTTTCCACCCCTGACCTCCATGGATGGAGGTCTCTATTTATAGGCGTAGAAGCTGAACAGCGGAGAGAACCGCACCTTTTACGCGACGATTATCATAACTGCTACCCACGTATAGATGATATTCTGAATAAGTGTGTGACGCATGTCCCATTAAGAGATAATGCGTATAACTGCTGCGAAGATCACGGTATGCAAGCCACGTAGGTAACTGTCCCTCGCGTAGAGATGATTGGCGTAGAAGCCAAATAACTGTCTCGTTGGCGTAAAAACAAAATAGCTGTTCTGATGGCATAAAAGCCAAATAGGCATAGAAGCCCAATAAGCATAGAAGCCCAATAGCTGACATATAGGCTAGAAGCCCAATAGCTGTCAGGTTGGTGTAGAAGCCAAGTAGGCGTAGAAGCCTGATGCTGCATAAATAGGTAGTCGGCGTAAAGGATAGCCGGTTATTCCTCTTTGGCTGAGGTCTTGAGCGTATTCTGGACAAAAATAGCCTTATCACACATCAATGCAAATATAGCCTGAGTTGGCGTATTTCGAGAAGATAGCATACGGTGTACTGCTATAATTGAAAATAGCCAGGTCGACGTATTTCAAGGAGATAGCGTACAACGTGCTCCTATAGCTGAAAATAGCCTGATGGTGTAATCTGCAGAGGTGATGATGTGGACATATTAGCCGTAATTATGGTTCATCCAGTCTTTGGAAGCAAAACCAAATCTCATGTATTAAATGCAGGGATCTGCCCCCATCATGCGCATTAACTACAGAGACGTGCCTCGAGCTTTGTACGAAGAGCAGCTTTTAACGTGGTAGTTCGAGTCATCTCCTGCTGAGCGTAAAAGCTCACATCCGCCTGTATAAAACTAGGCAACGTATTCCCTTTAATGCGTAAAAGCAATTTGTATCAAAGAAATGTCACTAAACGACGGTCTGGGTCTCTGTGCCGAGTCATCACTACAGCCGTCGTCTGAATAATCGTACAGTACTCTTTGTCAGAAGTCAGGTTCGTCGAGGAATACGAAGCATTCCTCGTACACTTCCATGTTGCATTAAAAACAGATGAGTTTTATGCTATAAAGGCGATATAACAACCTTTTTACGCTAAAGGAGTCTAAAAATACTGCATTACGCGGGTTGTTCTGGAGTTATATTTTATGCTGTACTAGCGATGAAGCTCTGTTGTACGCTGATGGCTCTGAAGTTATGTCTTACGCCACACAGCACTGAAAACTCTACTTTACGTGGGTTTTATGCATACTGCGTATAATCCTGTAGCATATTTTTCATGCTTCTACAAGACCCCCTTCAAAGTTTTCAAATTCCTTGTAATTTGAAATACTTTGAACGAAGCATGAAACAGTCAATTTTGACTCGTTCCACAAGGCTGATTTCTCGGCAAATATTTAGGAATTTTTTAGAATTTGGTGTGATCTCTTTTGCTATATAAAGGCTGATGAGTTAACCTGTTCTTCCAATATTTCCTTCACTATACAGAGATGATTGTCGAACTTCATCGGGTCGACTTGAGAAAGAGGCAGCTAGGGTCCGCAAATTGATAGATGAACTCGCTCAGGTAGAGGAGAGGGTTGTCGCTTCATCGGTAGCTAGAGATGTGTTGAAGAACCGACTGAAAGCGTCTCAGCAAAACCTGACACGTGTGGGTGTCATCCACGGAGATTTTGTACGTGCTCAGTCTGAAATGTCTACCTTGAACAATGAGGAGGCAAGGTTGGAGCGGGCTCGCGCTATAGTTTTGAGCTCCAGGAATGAGAAGATGGCCCCACTAGCGTAGCAGATCCGTGATTTGACTACTCCTCCCAAATGATGTACCCTTTGCTTTTATATGTAATTTGCTCTTTCTGGAGATAATAAAGAAACTTTATCTGACTTTGGTGGACCCATCTTTTTTTGAATATAAATGATAGGTTAGGGTGAAAGTGATATCAGAGGTAATATGGACGTGATATACTTTCGGTAAGTTTCAGTAGGACATATCTATTCAGAGGTTATATGGACATGATAGAATATGATCCAACTAAATTTGTATACAAAACACTATCAGAGGTAATATGGACGTGATAGATTTTGAAGTTCTAAATTAGTTAAACATATCTATTCAGAGGTTATATGGACATGATAGAATATGATCCAATTAATTCTTTGGACGTAGTGTTGTCAGAAATGAGATCTTCACCATACTCCGTTGGGCAAAGGAGATTAAGCATAGTACCTCTTCAGGAATTTGCCGTTGATAGGAGCCATTAACAAGTCTCTATTAGGCTTGGCTAATCTGTAAGCGCCATTTGAGAATGTCGTCTCGATCACATAAGAGCCTTCCCATTTGGGCTGGAATTTACCCTTACTCTTATGAGTAATGATCATTGGCCTTTTTACAGCTAGAACTAGCTCGCCAACTTTGAACACCCTTTCCTTCACTTTTTGATTAAAAGCTTTGGAAATGCGTGCCTGGTAGAATGCAATGCGCTGTTGAGCTAAGAGGCATTTCTCGTCTAATCCTTCTAGCTCTTGAAGTCGTAGTCGATCATTATTCTCCTGAGTCAACTTATTAGCTATTGCTATTCTGAGTGACAGAATTTGGATTTTAATGGGGAGAACTGCTTCACTCCCATAGACCAATGAGAATGGGTTACAACCCGTCGGTGCTCGAACCGTTGTACGATATGCCCAGAGGCATTCTCTGAGCTTCTTATTCCAATATCTTTTATTCGAAAAAACAAACTTTTTTAAGAGTTTGATAATGGTTTTGTTGAAGGCTTCCGCCAAACCATTAGCAGCTAGATTATATGCCGTAGAGGCCATATTTTGTATTCGATTTTTATCGCAAAATTGATGAAATGCTTGGCTGATGAATTAAGGCCCGTTGTCATAAATTATCCTTCGGGGTATCCCAAAGTGATAAATGACATGGTGCTTAATAAAGCTGATCACATTGGATGTCTTTACCTCAGCAAGGGGGATTGCCTTCGCCCATTTAGAGAAATAATCCGTGATGGCCAATATGAACCGATGACCTCTGGAAGAAGACGGGTGAATAGGACTAATGATATTCATACCCCATGCTTCAAAAGGCCAAGATGCAACCGTAGGATGTAAATGTTCAGAAGGTTGGTGTATAGAATCTGCATGAACCTGACAGGCTTTGCATTGTCTTGCATATTTTATTGCATCTGTGATCATAGTAGGCCAGTAATAGCCCATCATTCTGATATGATCATGTAGCTTAGGACCGGGTTGATGTGCTCCACATACGCCATCGTGAGCTTTACGGGTAATCCGCTGTGCCTCATCATTGGAGAGACATCGTAATAGTAGTCCATCGTAGGTTCGGCGATATAGGCATTGAGAAGACGTGTTAAAATAGAAGCGTACTGATCATATTTTGACAGATACTGCTTCTTTAGGATCCTCTGGTAAGATTCTGTATGCCACAAAATCTATAAAGGGACTTCTCCAGTCTCTCTTGGGAGGATCTGTGTTCACAGCATAGCTACGTTCTATGTGAAAATTATTTTTCACACAGAATAAATCTCTGTTAAGAAGGATCACCAAATTCTGCCTTCTTATAGGAATAGCTAAATCTGTAGCTAGACTGGCTAGGGTATCAACTACAAGTTCTGAGATCGAGGCACATGCTCTAGGAAGAACCCTTTGTAAGACAATGCAATCTCGATCGTTGCTTGGTGATAAGGAATGAGGTCTGGATTACGGACTTCATATATTCCTCTGACTTGATTGACGATCAGCAGAGAATCACCGAAAGCTTCCAGATATTCGACGTCCAATTCTTTAGCGACTTGGAGTCCGATGAGTAGGGCATTATACTCTGCCACATTATTAAGCAAGGCTCGCTAAGAGAATATGCTCGATAGATGACGAGTTTATCAGGAGTGACCAGGAAAATTCCTACTCCTGAAACTACGTTCCCCTGGGACCAATCTTGGAGGCACCATAGAAGAATAGCTGTCATATATCACTTTTTATTGTGGAATTACATTCTGCAACTTCGTCGAGAATATCCTCGTATATTCTGGAGGTTTTCAAAATCGGATGAGCAGCTAGAAAATCAGCCAATGCTTGGCCTTTGATGGACTTCTGAGGGATATACACCATATCATATGGTGTTAATAACATTGCCCAAGTCGCAAGTCAGGAATTGAGAATACTTGGCTTGTTCATCAATACCCGAAGAGGATTGATCTTGGAGATGATATGAGTAGTCTGGCCTGTGATGTAATGTCACATTTTCTGAATGGCAAACATTAGGGCCAAACATTCTTTTTCTACTGGATTATACCGGTGTTCAGCTCCGACCATCATCCTACTTAAATAGTAGATAGCCTGTTTATGACCCTCATCGTTCTTCTGTGCGATGAGAGCTCCCAAAGATTGATCTATTGCTCGAACATACAGCAAAAATGGTCTTCCTGTGACGGGAGGCACCAGAACTGGAGGATTAGTGAGGTAGTATTTGATATCATCAAATGCTTGCTGACAGGCTTCGTCCCATATGAAGGATACACCTTTCTTCATGAGACGAGAAAAAGGCTGACATCTCCAAGAGAGGTTGGATATGAATCTCCGGATATAAGCCAGACGACCTTGAAATCCCCTGAGTTCTCTCAGATTACGGGGATGTCGCATCTCTAGGATAGCCTTCACTTTATCAGGCTTCACTTGAATGCCTTTAGCGGTAATGACAAATCCCAGGAATTTGCCACTGGATACACTAAGAAAGGACTTTGTAGGATTCATTTTGAGTTGGTGTTGGCACATTAACTCGAACACTGTCGTCAAGTCTTAGATATGGGTACCTTTGAGGCAACTTTTGACAGCGATATCATCAACGTAACATTCTACTATTTTACGTAAATGCTCGTAGAATATGTTACTTATGGCTCGCTGATATGTAGCCCCGGCATTCTTTAATCCGAAGGACATGACTGTGTAGCAATATACCCCCAGTGGTGTACGGAAGGCAGTATGCTTCTCGTCTTCAGGATGCATTTTGATTTAGTTGTATCCTGAGAATCCGTCCATGAAAGACATGCGTTCAAAATTGCACATATTATCGATCATGACGTCTATAATGGGAAGAGAACACTCATCATTGGGGCAGGCTACATTCAGATCTTGATAATCGATGCAGATACGTACTTTTCCACTTTTATTGGCGACCCAGTCAGGATGTTGTTCTTCTCTGAAAAAACCGTAGGCTATCAACTTCTTGATTTCAGCTTCAATGGCGTCCATCATATTCGGGCGAAACCGACGTTGGTGCTGCTTTACAGGCTTCGAATTGGACAGTATGTTGAGTTTATGAGTAGCCACTTTTGGATCAAGACCTAGCATATCCTCATAATTCTACGCAAAGACGTCGATATATTCTTTTATCAGCTGGATTATTTCTTCCTTTTTTTCTACGGAAAGATCGTTACTGATAAATATCGGCTTTGGCGAAAGTTCATCCCCAACGTCAATTTGGATAACTTTATCTTCAGTGGGCGGTTCTCTCTGTTCGAATTAGAGTTCCCATTGTGTATCCATTTGCTGAGCCCAAGAGTCATTCTTAAATGGTTTAGATTTTTGTTCGTCTGCTTCAAGGGAATCTATCAATACCGTATTTACTGATAATGCTCATTCGAGATCATCATATGAGCCGGAGGACGATGAGCCATCTTAAGAATAGGAAAAGATATCCGCATTTGACTCAGAAGTTGTAAGGGAAGTGGCATACTCTAACCCAAAATGGGTTTGTTGACAGTAGAGATCACCGTACAACGGCATTCGCCTGCCTTTCCCATAGTTGAGGCCTGGTTCCAGCTTCAAGTCATAACCCATACTTTACATAATCTTCAAAGCTTGTAGGCTATATCTGTGAACCTGTATTTTACCAGCATGGTCATCGGAAGAATCTTTTTGTATATTCGGTTCATTGCGCATGCGACCGAAGACTATTGGATGCTGACTGCTGTGAGTAGATGGGACAATAAAGATAGAATCCTCTTGTGGCCCATATGTCGTGATGATATTAGATGGTGACGCTATTTTTCACACATATAGATGATAGAAATCTATAGATTTCAAGAATCTTTATGCTATAGGTTCTATATCATTATGGGGAGAGGATTCCTGATTTGGAATTTGAGCGTCAATGTACTGAAAAAGAGGATCTTTATTATCGTCAGAAACCACATTCCTGGTTATATTTACATCAGTTGGCTACTTGTTACGCCAAAGGTTGACGACCAAAGGTGGAGGCTTCTGGTTCAAAGTGATCACTAGAGGATTATCTCCTTGTCCTGACTTGGTTTTGTTCAAGTGGATAGCCATGGGTTCCATAACTTTCAGACGAGTAGTTCGCCCTTTCGCCTTGATTGACAGGGGTTGTTCGGTAGAGGGTTCTTCTGGCTCCCGGTGGGATTCCTCCTCTGTCTTGCCTGACACCTCCTTTATGTAGTCTTGGGTGTACAATATGGCATCAGAGTAGTAGGATTCTACTCCTTTAAACGGATTAAGATCAGCAAACTCCGTTTGTACTGTTCCTTAGGCATCTACATATTTGAAGAATTGATGTAGAGTCGAAGAAACGATATTGTGATCATGGATCCATGGTCTGCCCAACAGAATATTGTAGGACACCTTTGAATCAATGACATAGCATATAGCCACTGATTTGAGGTCGCCAATCTGGATCCTCAGGCGAATCTTCCCCAACGGCTTACTTTTCCTTGCGTTGAAGCCCACGATGGTAGTTGTGGAATAAGCCAATTAGCTGGTAGGAATCCTTAGCGGTCTGAGCAGACTATAGGGAATGATACTGATCGATAATCCCGAATCTATGTGAATCCGGTTGACCTCCATAGAACCGACGTATCCGGTGTAATAGAGGGGTCTGTCATGTTTGTTATGTTTCAACAGCATGTCATCTTTAGTAAAAGTGATATTCGGGACCACCTCTATCACACTATGGCATTGAGGACATGCCACAGGTTCTTCATTAAGGGACTTGAGCTGGGTCAAGTATGTATCCGCCTGCATTAATGCTTCACTCAGGGCTTGACGAGTATCTTTGAAGAGCCTGAGAAGTTCAAAAATGGACAATCTGGCTAGTGTATTAGCCAACTGGGGCAGGATGTCAAAGTTGTATGGCTTCTCTAAACCTTTGTTTTGAATATTCTTCAAAGGTTTATCAAAGTGCACTTCTTTTTGCTTGCCCTTGTCCGCCAAAGTTGGTCTAGAAGGACCTACCTCTGGTATGACATGTTCTGGTTCTGAAGGTTTGGCAGCTGAAGTGTCTGCCGTTGCTTCTTCCTGATTTCCTCTATAGTCCTTGAGGTAGGCTTTCCCTGAACGGGTTTCGGTAGCCAAAATCTTTTCTTCTGATGTCGAGGATATCGCAACCATATGACATGGTCTACGCTTCGAGTTCTTTTTAGACTTAGCCTTAGCAGCTTGAGTCTCTTCCTCGATCTCTGACACCAGATCTGGATGAACCCATATAATCTCGCCACGCTGGGTAGTTAGGGGTACCAGGTCATGATTTTGACCCCTGGCTGGAGGAAGATTAACAATATTCATCATTGTTCGGAAAATAGGTACAACCACATCCGAAACTTCTTGAGGAGGCAGATTGCCAAATTGGAGAGAGATCATGTTGGCGGTAACCGTCTTCTCGCTATTGCGTAGAGTGATGGTCTTAGCGTCAATCAACTCCTGGATTTTCCTCTTTAGTACATAATACGCCTTTGTGGGATGATGTATATACCTATGGAAAATGCATTACTTAGGGTTATTGGTACTGTCGACTTCATTAGGCCACTTTACCTCTGGGAGGGTAATCTTGCCACTTTTGACTAGACACTCGAATATGCTCGAAATATCGTCATCGTCAAAAGAATATACTTCAATGGGCCTGGAAGTCCCAGATTTTGTCTGTGTGGTTGCCGCAGTCTTTTGCCTGGACTTATTTATTGCCAGAGCTTCTTTTCCTTTGGAACCACGAGGATGGTCGCTGTTGGAGGATGACCTCTTGCCTCTATCAGAGGTAGATATCATAATTCCATTATCACGCGCCTTCCGACTGTTGTCTTCAGCGGCTACCGCTGAGATAATAAATGAGGGCCAATCATGGAACTGATATGGTTCTGTGAATACCGAGATCACCGAAAGAAGGTTCTTCCTGCAAATGTCCACCAATGCCGAGTCTGGAACTCCAGAAGGCATTTGCAAAGTGGCTTGACGAAAACGTTCGATGAAAGTACGAACGTTCTCTTTCTCTTTCTGCTTTACTTTGATGAGAGAGGACATAGACATGTCCATCCCTCCTTTGTAGAATCGTGCGAAGAACAAAGTCTTGAAATCTTCAAAGGAAGTAATACAGTTGTCCGTAAGACTACGGTACCACTGATAAGCCACTCCCGAGAGACAGCCTTTGAACACTCAAGTGAGAAGGGCGTCATTCCCTTGCAATAACACCATCATCATGCTAAAGTAGTTCATGTACTGGCTCAGTGATGTCTTTCCCTCAAACAAAGCCAGAGCCTGTGGTTTATATTTAGGAGGGAAAGGGACCTCATCCCAGATAGCTGGGTAAGGCTGGTTGATTCCCAATTTCTTGAGCTGGTCTTTATGCTTCAAGGCATCAAATTGGACTTTCAATTCCTGCACTGCCTGCATCGGATCTTCAGCTGGTAGAGGAACCGCGGGGTGGTGAGAGATCGGTTGTATCATAACTCCAATAGGAGGCAATATATTCTCCGAATTAGGAAGTGGAGGAGCTGCTGACTCCTGATCTAGAGCAGGCTCCTGATTCGCATTGGATGGTGGTAAGTCCACCCCCACATGTGTCACGACCCAATTCCATAGAATCGTTGGGGCATCCCCCGAATCGTGATGTCGTGCGGGCCTGGGGTTGCGCTCGCACAAGGCTAAAGTATTTTGCATAGCAAGCACATATTCAGAGTACGCAGATAAATTGAAACACAGATTTAAAACATGGAAAAGTTCTCTTTATTGATAATGAACATCTATTACAAACTCTTGAACGAGTTAGCTAATATGCCGAACGGCTTACAAAAGAGATGACTCAAAATAAGATAGCAGTCCTGTATATTACATCCCTTTATAAACTCAAAATAATAAAGACCTCCAGGCTGGAGGATAGCTTTGCCATGGAGCTGCATTTATATATGAAGAGTTGCAGCTTCGGACTTCAAAAGGCTTCGAGGGGCACGGTGAAGATTCGCCAACAGCTGGACTGGATCGGGAAGACGACTTCGGCTCCTCGCTCGGTTCGCCTTGGTGCAGAGAACCTGTTTCAACGAGGGTCAGCATATCGAAATATGCTGGTGAAGGCGAGCTAGCCGAACTATACCAATCGACACGTTGTTTTAATGAAGCATGCATATTTGTGGATTTCTATCTTGCCTTAGTTCATTTACAAGTAAGCAGCATATAGAATTTACTAAAATGAATGTGCCACCGTTCGGTGGATTTTACCTGCCGTCTGAATTACCTGTACAATACTTACCATGCCTTCCCTGAAACGAAGACACAAGTTAGTATACAACAGGTTTAAATATACATAGAGATCACTGGCGTGGTGCCATGAGGGACAGGTTATAGTCTCAAGGCAAAGTGACTTGCAACGCGGGTGGCGAGCCCCGCTGCATAACACTTGCCGGGTAACATACGACTGTACATACATTCCGTCCGGATCGGATCGGTCCCAGCGCCCCGGTGACCGTCCGCGGAACTCATAACATACCTTGTTCACAAGTTGTCCGTGATCAAACAGCACTCATAGAATTTGTTCCATAGCATAACGGTTTTGCATAGTCATCCTGACAGTTTATTTCATAACAAGCATATATTTCCATACTTAGCACGATTCATAGAACAGTTATAAATGAACTAGCATACAGGATGATAACCGTTTATAAGTTTAGTTGACAAGCAGTATTCCCAAGTCTATTCCCTTTTTATCTTGATCTTTTTGATTATTATTTGGTATCGTTTGATTGGGGCAAAGGAGTGAAGCTTGGAAGTAGGGCTAGCTAATTGGGTTGGTAGCCACTCACTTAGATTTTGGAAGGGAGAAGGAAAGAGGCGCTTCACGACTCCGCTCGTAAGCCGCCTACTGCTCGTTCACCTGCACACGAACAGCTCGATTAATATTTCTTCCTCTCTTTCCAATCTCGAAATAGAAGTGCAAGTCAATGAACGAAAACAATGAAAACCATCAAAACCGTTCAAGGAAAACAAGCAAATCCCAAAACCAACTCAAAGCACGAAAGCAACAAGCGACATCAAAAACCGAGGCAATAAAAGATAGCAGCGGAGAGGTCCCTCCTGACTCTGCCGCTAAGCCGATCCTTGGGGCGCGGTCCACTGAATATGGGAATCGATTCCGAAGAAATAAATTCATAACGAGGACGAGTTCTTAATTCAATCTATCCCGATCGAACGATACCGTCGTGTGTTTCTTAGCCACGCTCCTCGAATAGGAGAAACGGGGCACTACAACATATATCTGAGTCAGAGGGACCGATGCTTGAGCTATAGTAGCTGTATGTTGAGTCAGCATCATCTGGTGCATATTCTCCATCATGGACTGTATCTCTTTCAGATATGTCTCCAACACAGCGATGCATTGCTCAGTACTTCCTGGTGAGGAAGCCTTTTCGCGTTCATCTTCAATGACATAGACTCCCATTTCTCTGGATGTCATTGAAGGGTTAGTATAGGTCTCTGTAGAGAATGACTCTATACTTTCAGTATCTGATTCAGGAAACTGGCGACCCCCAGTGTTGGAATCAGAAGAATATGAAGTCGGTTGTCGTGACCTCGAACGGGTATTTCAGAATACCCCAGCTTCAATGTTCTCAAGGAGTCTGTCAAATCTTCTTTGGCTTGGAGTTCTAGAGGGATGACGTCTTGAATTTGACTTTCCTCTAGGAATGTGTGAAGCCATGTCGATTACTTTGTCCCTTAGACCACACGATAATGAAGAAGTGCTGTAGAAGAAGTAGAAGCTTCAAAGATTGCAAGAGGGAGTGGATGCTCGATGCCAAGATCGTCGATCACTACCCTCTGTCTGTGCTCTCCTCTCTTTGATTTTACGACCTTTCTTTCCGACCTCTATAAAATTTGACCTCTCTTTCTGCCTCTTTTCGACCTCAATAAAATCTGACCTCTCTTTCCACCCCTGACCTCCATGGATGGAGGTCTCTATTTATAGGCGTAGAAGCTGAACAGCGGAGAAAACTGCACCTTTTACGCGACGGTTATCATAACTGCTACCCACGTATAGATGATCTTCTGAATAAGTGTGTGACGCGTGTCCCATTAAGAGATAATGCGTATAACTGCTGCGAAGATCACGGTATGCAAGCCACATAGGTAACTGCCCCTCGCGTAGAGATAATTGGTGTAGAAGCCAAATAACTGTCTCGTTGGCGTAAAAACCAAATAGCTGTTCTGATGGCGTAAAAGCCAAATAGGCATAGAAGCCCAATAGGCATAGAAGCCCAATAGCTGACATATAGGCGTAGAAGCCCAATAGCTGTCAGGTTGGCGTAGAAGCTAAGTAGGCGTAGAAGCCTGATGCTGCATAAATAGGTAGCCGGCGTAAAGGATAGCCGGTTATTCCTCTTTGACTGAGGTCTTGAGCGTATTCTGGACAAAAATAGCCTTATCACGCATCAATGCAAATATAGCCTGAGTTGGCATATTTCGAGGAGATAGCATACGGCGTACTCCTATAATTAAAAATAGCTAGGTCGGCGTATTTTAAGGAGATAGCGTACAGCGTGCTCCTATAGCTGAAAATAGCCTGATGGCGTAATCTGCAGAGGTGATGATGTGGACTTATTAGCCATAATTATGGTTCACCCAGTCTTTGGAAGCAAAACCAAATCTCATGCATTAAATACAGAGATCTGCCCCCATCAAGCGCATTAACTGCAGAGACGTGCCTCGAGCTCTGTACGAAGAGCATCTTTTGACGTGGCAGTTCGAGTCGTCTCCTGCTGAGCGTAAAAGCTCATATCTGCCTGTATAAAACTAGGCAGCGTATTTTCTTGAATGTGTAAAATTAATTTGTATCAAGAAAATGTCACTAAACGACGGTCTGGGTCTCTGTGCCGAGTCATCATTACAGCCGTCGTCTGGATAATCATGCAGTACTTTTTATAAGGAGTCAGGTTCATTACATGATCTGACAGGTTTGTTCGAGGAATACGAAGCGTTCCTCGTACACTTCCATGCTGCATTAAAAATAGATGAGTTTTACATCATAAAAGTGATATAACAACCTTTTTACGCTGAAGCAGTCTGAAAATACTGTATTATGCGGGTTATTCTGGAGCTATATTTTACGCTGTACTAGCGATGAAGCTCTGTTGTACGCTGATGGCTCTGAAGTCATGTCTTACGCCACACAGTACTGAAAACTCTATTTTACACGAGTTTTATGCATACTGCGTATAATCTTGTAGCGTAATTTTTATGCTTCTACAACAGGCACAGCATTCGGTAAGATATTGAGCTTGTATACCGAGATTTGGGGGTCCAAACCTGGTATATCTTCATAGCTCTAGGCAAATACATCAACATACTCCTTTACAAGTTGTAGCAGGGATTTTTGATCTTTACTTGACATACTTTTGCTGATAAAGATAGGTTTAGGGAAGGGTTCATTGCCCAGATCAACTTGTACGACTTCATCCTCAGTGGGAGGTTCTCGTTGTTCGAAACATAACTCCCATTGAGAGTTTAAGCGTTGTGCCCATGGTTCTATCATAAAGAGTTTGGACTACTGGTCATCCTCTTTTTTATGGTGAGCGCACACCATGATGACAGATAGCATTTGTTTGAGCATATCTCCAATACTTATATTGGAGTCCCATGCGGAGGACTCTGAAGAGTGAGAGTACAATTCATCTTCTTCTTCTGACCCTTCAAGAGTTGTTGATGGTGTGACATACCCCAGGCTGTGACGGGTTCGCTAGTAGTAGGCGTTGGACTTGCCAGTATGGGCGAGAAGACGCAGAGACAGATGCCGAACCTTACCATAATTTAGGCCTTTGTCGCTCATTAAGTCGTACCCATATTCTAGATGACGCGCTTGGTTTGTGATTTATAGCTGTACAACTGTAACTTACCACTATCAGCTTGTGGTTCTTCGACGGAAAAGTCTCGGCGATGCTCCACCCTTCCGAAGATGATGGGTTTGTCACCCCTCCTTGTAGCTGGAACTATAAAGTTGGTGCCTTGACTTGAGAGAATTTAGTTCACCGCGTAGGTGGTAGTTAGTTATGAGTGCAGTTATAAACCTAGACCGTGTTCTAAGGAATACATTGTACTTAAATGTGCAACCTCATAGTAGTTCAAAGATAACCCTTTATTGATAAAGTATGGTATCTTGTCCACAGAGATTATATCATCTAGGGAAGAAATATCAGCGTGAGCAGCCACGTATTCTTCCAGTTTGTCTTTCCTAATATCCGCTTCCAATGTGAGTGATGGAGGCCTTTTGCAAAGTTTTACAACCAGAGGTTCGAAAGTAGTAGCTGGTGCTGGATCCTCTTTAGGCTGTCGACTTGATCTTCGTAGGCGAACGACCAGAGGTTCTGGTGCCTTCTTGTAAAGTTTTACTATAAGGGAAGGGGTCGTGTTAGGGGATCTTCCCTGTAAGGGGTCGTGTTAGGGGATCTTCCCTTTAGACGAACCCTTAAGGGTTTGTCCGATGTTACGCCAACTTCTGCTTCATCATCAGCGTCGTTACCACCTTCACCATGGTGGACTTGTTTGTACCGGATCGAGTTAGAGTAATATGCTTTGACTTCCTTGAATGGATATACATCGGCGAACTCTGTCTTAACAACGCCGTAATCGTCAACGTACTTCAGGCATTGGTGCAAAGTAGATGGAACAATCATGTACTCGTGTATCCACAAGCGCCCCAACAAGACACTGTAGGATACGTCTATGTATATGACGTAGCAAGTAACCTCCATTTTCAAGTCGTCGATCTGATACTTCAGGCAAATCCTACCCAGGGGTAGCTCCTTCCGAGATTGAAGCCACTGATGATAGTATTGGTTACCGCCAGCCGATGCATCGGGATTTCCAAGGTCTGCAGTAGACTCCGTGGGATGATGTTGAGAGATAAATCGAGATTAATGTGCATCCGGTCCACTTTGATGGCTCCAGTATACCCTATATAGTACAGAGGGCGATCGTGCATGTTATTCTTCAGTAACATATCATGTTGGGAGAATGTGAAGTTCGGTATTGCCTCCATCATATTATTGCAATGGGGGCATACATCGGGATCCTAGGCCGGTAGCTTGACTTGGGCCAGGTAGGTTTCGACATTTTGCAATGCCTTACTTAGAGCGTCACGAGTATCCTTGGAGAAACGGAGGATCTCAAAGAGCGATAACTTGGCTGGAGTATTGGCAAGTTGTGCTAGTTTGTCGAAGTTTTAGGGCCTCTCCAGCCCTTGAGTTATTTTCTTTAGCAAAGGTTTGTCAAAGTGCGTCTCCTTCTACTTTTGTTTGTTTGCTACCGGAGGCTGGGATGGTCCTGGATCGAATACAGCAGGTGAGCGGTTGGAGCCATACAGTTATCTGGAGCGTTATAGTCACGCTGGTAGGCTAAGCCTGACCTCATTGCCCCCACTATGGCTTCCTCGGTGGAGGAAGAAACCATATGGCAGGGTCTGGATTTTTTTCCTCTAGACTTGAAGGCAGAAGGCGTGACTTGCTATATCAAGTCTAGAGCAAGATCTGGGTGAACCCACATGATCTCGCCTAGTGGTGTGCTAAAAGATACTAGTCCGGCTGCTTGGTCGCGAGCTGGAGGGAGGTTAACAACCTCCATCGTTGCCCTCGGGATTAGGACAATACCGTATTGGGCCTCTGCTACTGGAAAGTCGCCAAACTGGAGAGATACTATGTTGGCCGTGACTGTCTTATCCTCAAAGTCCAACATGAGGGATTTGGAGTTAAGAAGACGCTGGAAATATCCTTTCAATACATAGCAATCCCGTATTGGATGGTGGACATACCGGTGGTAGTGACAGTACTTGGGGTCATCGACCTTATCTGCTTCATCAGGATGTTTGATATCGGAAAGCTGGAGTTTTTTGCCCTTCATCAGGAAGTCAAAGATTGCTATTATGTCATTATCGTCGAAAGAGTAAGCCTCTTTCAGCTTTGGAGCTTCGAATGGCTTCTAATCCGTCGTGGAGGGCTTTTTGGACATATTGATGGTAAGGGTCTGTTTCCTTTTGTCGTCACGGCCACTATTGATGTTGTTGTTGTTGTTATTGTTGTTGTTGTTGTAAGGTCACTTTCCATTATCATCAGCGATGATGATCTGTATTCCCAGCAATCTGGCGTCCTTCACATTATTTTTAGCGGTGATAGTACTTTTGATAAATATTGTTCAATCTTTGAATTGAGTAGCGCCCGTCCAGAGTCTCACCGCCGAAAGTAGATTTCTCCGGCATATGTCCATTAGTGTAGACTAAGGATTGTCGGGGGATAGTTTTAGTGCAGCTTGCTTGTATCGTTCTTTGTACTCCCGTATAGGCTCTTTTTCTCTCTGAGTGATGTCCATCAGAGAGGACATCGTCATGTCATTTCTCTATCATAGAATCGGACAAGGAAGAGACTTTTAAGATCTTCAAATGATGAGATGCTTGTCTTGGAGACTACAAAACCAGTCGAAGGCTACTCCGGACAATGCCCTGGCGAAGAGCTTAGTGAGAATTGCGTCGTTGTGAGGTAGATACCCCATCGTTGTCTTAAAATAACTCATGTATTGATGAGGAGATATCTTCCTATTAAATGGAGTCATAGAGAAGGGCTTGTACTTGGGCAAGTATGACATATTTTTCCACTCGAGAGAATATGGTTGTCGTATCCTGAGCTCGCACAGTGTGTCCCGACTGCCCATTGAGTGCAGACGGGCTCGAAGTTCTTGTACTTTCTGTATTTCTTTTTGGGCCTTATCTACCGCGGAAGGAGCAGATAATCCTAGCAGAGTGTGATTGCCATCAACCGCGGGGGGAGCGGTTGCATTCGAGTCTCGGTTGGTCCCTCGATCCTGGCTTGCTTGCGTAGAGGTTCTTAGTGGTTGTGGGACTAGGCTTGCCCTTAGTTCTAGTACCGTCTGGGTCAGAGACTGCAACGAGACACTCATGGTCTGTATCATAGCCTCGAGGGTCTCAAGACATTGTCGATCACTAATGCCTTTATTGTCCTTCTCAGCCATGTATAATGTCCTTACATGGGGAGAGATAGAAGGGATGGTGGATCTCTCACTTTCCGTCTAGGATTCTTGCATCGAATAGTCCTCAGGGAAAGTTGGCAACGCTGTATCTTCTTCGAATTCAGAGGGAATACTACCCCCAACATCAGAAGGTGCTTCACTTTGATGAGGGTGACTACCCCCAGGAATGCTAGTGTATATCCCTCGAGAATCATTATCTCCTCGGAATAACAGATTTTTGTATAGATCTGGAGGATTGCTACCCCCAGGTTGCGGTGTCATCTTAGGTCTTGTGGAAATACCACCCCCAGTTGTTGACAGTTTTGCCTTCGAGCAGGTGCCCAGGAAAACTCTTTTTGTAGGTATCGCTGCTTGCCTCCGCCTTCTCGCCACGTTGACCGAGAGTGGGGGGTTGGAGGTATTTGACTTTCGACCTCCCTTCATGGAGGGAGACCAACATGAGGCGAATGGTAACTCCTCTTTCTCTGGCATTTGTAAATGTTCTCCGTGATGCTGTCGTACGAGTTCTTTTGGTTGCAGTCACTGGAATGCTGACTACATGTTTTCAGTTACTGCTACTTTAGCACAGCAACAGTTGATGACGATATTAGCACAGTGATGTCCGGGAGGGGATGTCTCACTTGATTATATGCTTTCCTCGCTTTGTGTTTGTGATTGATCATATCGCATAAATTGGACGAGGGATGATTCACCTTTACACCCTCCTTATGAGCACGGGTAAACCGAGCACATAGATATATAAGTAATATTTTTGCTCCCTGACCTGGGGTTCATATAAGAACTTTTCCAAGTCATTAGTGGAAGACTTTTGAGATTGATATTGTCCCCATTGTATTACGGGCTGGGCGCATTGTCACTACCACATTTTTTAGGAAAGGATATTTTGGTAATTTCCTATTTAAATAAATATTGTGCATGGTAAATAATTTTTGTTGTATTATTTAATTATTGTTGGATGTTATTTAATTATTTTGGACTTATTTTAGTGGACCCAACTAGTTTAGTTTGGACCCATGGACCAACATGAATTAATTAGTTAGACTTGGCCCATTTAGAAAGCCCATAGTTAAGGAGATGGATTAAATTAATTAAATGATTAGACTAGAAGCTTCCTTCCTTAATTATTTCTTCATGAGAGGCCCCAAGGGGTACATTGGACATTTTACAATTGCTTGGGGGAGGGGCTATGGCCGGCCTATTAAAGAGGGGGGGAAATTTCCCTCTCCTCTCATCTCATTCCAAATCTAGATCTAGAATTCTCCCACTACCAAATTTCCTCCATTCCTAATCTAATTCCCTACCAAATTTATTCCAAATTCTTCCCAAATTCACCATTAGAGAAAAAGAAAGCAAGGATCTAGAAGAAGGAAGCAAGGATCTACAAAGAGGAGCAAGGATCTACAATTTGGAAGCAAGTTCATCTCAATTGGAGGTTTCATTGGGAATCCGTCTCCCAATAGGTATAATTCAGATTTTCCCATTTAAATAGCTTCTAAATCTGATATTTAATCATGTAAAATCAACCTATATGTATGTACTACCCATAGAACTTTGTTTTGTGTTCATAGGAGACCCATGGAGAAAGTTATGGTACTTTTTGTGTCAATTTTGTTGGAATTCCGAATTTATATTTTGTTGTGTGTGTCAATTGATCCTATAGATCAATTGAACATGAGATTTGTGTTTGAGGCTAGTGTCGTGTCCATATTGGGATACTTGTGGTTCGTATCCCAACTATTTGGTGATACGTGTCATTTGGGGGTTTTCCTCCGACACGGGGCTTTGAACATGTCGTATTTTGACACGGACACATAGATCTACTTTTGACGCTTTGATTTGTTCGTAAATATTATTTGTGATTTGTTTGTGTCCTTCGGGGTGCATTTGGTTGTGTGTTGGACTCGTGTCGCATGCGTATCCTAGATCTAGTGGGATACGGTGAGATACTCTCCAATTGTGTGTATTTTTGCATAGATCTAATTAATTGTGGTTCAATTCTTCATTTATAATTAGTATATATATATGGATATTAAATATTTATTTTGTGTATTTATTATAGTAATTATTGTAGCATAGATCTATATTTTGGGTGTGCTAATATAATGTACAATATAATATGTAGCTTTCTTGCATGCAAATATATATGTTACTACTTGTTAAATAATATAATTTATACATAAAATATTTTATAAAATATATTTGTATGTTTAATTGTGTAATTATATTATTTATAATTATTATGTAATTATTTGGATATTAATGTAAATATTTTAGGTGTGCTTCTAGCCATGTAAATTATATGTTCTTTGTTAAATATTTGAAGGTATAAGTTTATGTGTATATTAATATATATATGTACATTTTTGTATTAATGGTTTATATATATATATATATATATATATATATATATATATATACTGTTTTATATATTCTGTTTATATATATATATATATATATATATATATATATATATATATATATATATATATATATATTGTTTATATATTCTGTTTTTATATATATAATTATATATATATATATATAACTTGTTTTAGTGACAGTGAATTAATGACAGTAAAAACTGTCATTAATTAGCCGACTAATAGCAGCCGCTATAGCCTTCGGGCAATTAATGACAAATCTGTCATTAATTGCAGCAGCGGGAAACAGCAGCTTTTCTGCGACGCTTTTTCGCGACAGTTTAACTGTCAGCGAAAACCAAAGCAGTGGCAGTTTATTATTTGGGTTTCGGTGACAGTCCTTCGGTGACAGTCCCGACTGTCACTATTTAAACTGTTTTGATTTAATCCTATTTTATTCACTATTTTTCAATGACGCTTTGACAGATTTAATGTATATATATATGTGTTTTGTGAGGAATAATAATTGTAATAATATATTATGTTATTTATATAAATGTTGGGTTGTATATATATTATTTTAGGGTATATATTAATTATATTATTAGTATACTTTGTGTGAGTTCTTTTTGAATCTAATTTGATTCCTAAATTATTGTAGTTTATCTCTATATTATTTTATAGATGTCTTGTGAGGTTGACTTTGGGTTTGACCATGTTTGACTTTAGTGGACTTTAGAGTTGACCATAGTTGACTTTTGACTTAGAATTGACTTATTGACCTAGAAATTGCCTAGTTTGACTTGTTCTCTTTCCGGGACCTTGTATTAATGTGGTATTCCATATCTAGGTCTTCGAGGCACCGAGTCAGACATTTGTGAGACTGTTCATTGGACTTCAGGCGAGTACATTCTCTGATAGTTTCTCATTTATGATATCCTCTATGTTCGTTGTATCTAGTGTAGATATACATGTTCTCTTGACACTATGGTTACACGGATTGGTATATCCGGATCTCGTCATGAGATGTTATTTCTTGGTATATGGTGTATATGGTACAAGTATTGTTTCATTGGTTATCTTGTACATGTACAGACACCGATTCTCGGGGAGACTAGCTATCTTCTTGGGGAATCTAGTGCCATAACGTACCGTGGTTGGATCTTTTATACCAGTCGGGGTAGAGAGTATTTTAGTGTAGATATGTGATCATACCCTCCTTGTGCATGTCTTATTCCTTGTGAGTGTTGATCATATACCGCACGTATAATCAGCCAGGCCATCATACTCTTGTGCAAGTTCCCAAGCCGATCACATGTTAAAGCTAGTACTCACACACTTAGTCATTAGTATTCTTGTTCCATCAGCATATTGTTCATTATTGTATTTCTTTCCAGTATTTCCTTATTGTCTATACATTCTTGTATCTATTTATGTATCTTGTTTATCCACAACTATTTACTGTTACATAGTTTTTATCATTATTTGAGAACTGCTGTTAGGGTTGTACTCTGCTCCTTTTCTGACTGGATATATTTTTCCAGATGACACTGAGGAGTACCCTACCTATTATGGACCCCAGGATGTTGTGGGTTTAGATTCTGAGACCCTGGCTCAAGTGGGACTTGTCCCAACTGAGACAGTTGACCCTGGAGTTGTAGCTTTATAGTTTTGTAGTATTCTTTGTACTGGATTTGTCTCCAACATATTTCTGTATTTTTCTTCAGACTCATTGATGTATTATTTTAGACTCATGAGTTGTATTGTGACTATTCTATTCTTATCTGATTCGTGTTCATTCTATCTTAGTTCTGTGATTGAGTACACTATCTTTTGGTGGTTTATTATATTAGATAGACTTTCTAGACAGTGTTCTACCGCCGATTCTGCGGCGTAGGCTGGGCGTTGTTTCCGACTAGTACCCTTACCCCGGGTGCGGGTCGTGACACATTTTTGGTGGTGGCCCATGCAGGTCTAGCTTCACAAGTATGTAATGTCGTGGTAGTGCGACAACTTAGTTGTACTACTGCGAGCCTGCAATAGGATATAGGATATAGGCTGAGATACTCAATCACATCTAGGAAAATTCTTTTGATTCAACTATTCTCCTTTGATATTGATACTTGATCCCTTAAACTTGTCCTTTCCTTGAATATCTTACATCTTGTGCCATATTGATTCTTTCTTTCGCTTTGTCTCAGGATGCCGCCTAAGACTAGATCACAGCAAGGGAGAGCAGTTTCTGAGAGGTCTGCGACATCCCGAGGGCCTGCACCAGTCACTTCTCCGGTGATTGGAGTGTCAGCTGCTTTCGGAGGTCCACCACCCACTCAGAGGACTGTGCCAGCTGTATCTGAGGGGCTTCCACCTCCACCTCCTGTGCCAGCAGAGGCATCACAGATGTTTACTCTGTTTCGTGAGATGCTCGAGGCACAGAGGGCTCAGTCGGAGGCACATCAGAGGCAGACCGACGTTCTACGGCAGGGCATCGAGAGTGCTCATCAGCTTGCTCGTGCTGTAGTTGAGAGAGGAGTTCCGGTCCAGCAGCAGGTTGTTCCTCAGGTTGCTCAGCTTCGGCCAGGCAACATTCAGGACTTCAAGAAACTGGAGCCTAGGGTTTTCAAAGGGACGGAGGGCATCGTCTATGCTGATGATTGGCTCGAGGACATTGAGCGTCTTATGAGGGTGTCCCGTCTTTCTGAAGATCTGAAGGTTGAGGCGGTAGGACTTCAACTGTTCGACATCGCTCGTACCTGGTTCAGGAATGAGCCGGTTCTAGTTGACGCAGGACAATCTTGGGAGGTATTCAGGGACCTTTTCAAGAAGAAGTTTTTCGCCCGGATAGACAGGCTTGACTTGGGGAGACAATTTGAGAGTCTCATTCAAGGAAGCATGTCTGTGAAGGAATACGCTGCAGAGTTCGGTAGGCTGAGCCGATTTGCAGAGTATCTGGTGAGGGAGCCGGAGGTTCGAGCTATTCGTTTCCGAGAGGGTCTAAACTGGGAGGTGAAGATTCTTATTCCGTCTTTTTATGAGACATACTCGGAGATACTTGCGGAGGCACGCAAGGTTGAGCGGGATCTGGGTTTGAAGACCAAGAGAGATCGTGATTCTTTTCTGGGGGCCAACGGCAGTGCAGTATCTGCCAAACGTCCTCATTTCCAGTCCAGACCTTTCCAGCAGCCACAGCAGAACCAGACTCCAGCTAGAGCGCCTTTTCACCAGGCACCTCAACAGCAGAGGCAGTTACAGCAAGCTCTATGCAACTTCTGTAAGAAGCCCGGCCACATCTGGGAAGTTTGCAGAAAGAGGCTAGGAGTTTGTTTGTATTGTGGTACTGAAGGGCATCAATTGAGGGAGTATCCTCGTCGTACAGTTCAGGGAGCAGCTCCAGCTCCGAGGGCACAGATAAGACCACCTGCAGCACAACCGAGGGGACCGCTTCCGATACAGCAGCAGCGTTTTGTCCAGCATCAGCAGCAGGGAGGTGCTCGGCAGGGACGAGCGTTTGCTATGACAGTCGAAGAGGAGGAACCCACAGGAGATGTCATCGCAGGTTCTATTCTTCTTGATTCCTTTCCAGCTTTAGCTTTGTTTGATAGTGGTGCTTCCCATAGTTTTGTATCTGTTTCTTTTGTTCTAAAGCATGGTTTGGTAGCTGAGTCTTTGCTAAGGACTTGCAAGATCATGACCGGGGGAGGCATTATCCTGGTTAATGATATTTGCAAAGATCGGAGAGTTACTCTGGGAGGCCGGGAGTTGAGTGCGTGTCTACTTGTAATGCCACTTTCGAGTTACGACATTGTACTCGGGATGGATTGGTTGAGTAGGCACCGTGCTAGCATAGATTGTAGAGGAGGTAGAGTTTTGTTTGGTTCGCCAGGAGAGCCAGAGTTCGAGTTTGCTAGGGGAGCTGCAGAGCAGGAAGAAGGCATTATTTGTGGAGCTATGGTGGAAGACAAGGAGTTGCCTCATCCGTTGATAGCAGAATTTTTGGATGTGTTTCCTGAAGAATTGCCAGGATTGCCGCCAGATCGAGATGTTGAATTTTCTATAGACTTGGTGCCAGGTGTAGAACCGATTTCGCAGCATGTCTATAGAGTAAACAACAGCGAGCTGGTCGAGTTGAAGAAGCAGGTGGACGAATTGCAGGATAAGGGGTTTATCAGATCGAGTTCTTCACCATGGGGAGCCCCGGTATTGTTTGTACCGAAGAAGGATGGATCGGTGCGTATGTGCATTGATTACAGGGCTTTGAATAATCTCACTATCAAGAATAAGTATCCTTTGCCACGGATTGATGATCTGTTTGATCAGTTGAGTGGTACGAAGGTATTTTCTAAGATAGATTTGAGATCAGGCTACCATCAGGTGAAGGTGAAGCCGGAGGACATACCAAAGAGTGCTTTTAGAACTCGGTATGGTCAGTACGAGTTTATGGTGATGCCGTTTGGTTTGACTAATGCACCGACGGTATTTATGAACTTGATGAACAAGGTATTCCACCAGTACCTTGACAAGTTCGTGGTGGTGTTCATCGACGACATACTCATATACTCGAAGACACCGGAGGAGCATGAGGAGCATTTGAGGATTGTATTGGATGTGCTGAGAAAGGAGAAGTTGTATGGGAAGTTGTCCAAATGTGAGTTTTTCTTGGACAAGGTGGAATTCTTGGGGCATGTTGTGACTGGTGATGGTATTTCAGTGGATCCGAAGAAGATTTCAGCAGTGGAATCTTGGAAGACTCCGAGTTCGGTAGCAGAGATCAGGAGTTTCTTGGGATTGGCAGGCTACAACAGAAAGTTTGTGCAAGATTTTTCGAGGATTGCCGAGCCGATGACCAGACTCACAAGGAAGGATGTGGAGTTTGTTTGGACGAAAGATTGCCAGGCCGCTTTTGAGGAGTTGAAGAAGAGGTTGACGTCTGCTCCTATTTTGACATTGCCATCAGGGTCCGGAGGTTTCACTATTTATAGTGATGCATCGGGAAAGGGTTTAGGTTGTGTTCTTCAGCAGCATGGGAAAGTGATTGCCTATGCATCCAGGCAATTACGTCCTCATGAAAAGAACTATCCTACCCATGATTTGGAGTTGGCAGCTGTTATATTCGCCCTGAAGTTGTGGAAACATTATTTGTACGGAGAGCGTGTGGAGATCTTCACAGACCACAAAAGCTTGAAGTACGTTTTCACGCAGAAGGAGTTGAACATGAGGCAGCGTCGGTGGTTGGAATTGATGAAGGATTTTGATATCTCTTTGCAATATCATCCTGGGAAAGCCAATGTAGTTGCCGATGCTTTGAGCAGGTATCCGGTAGCTATGTTCTTGACACAGGATCGATATCTGTTGGAGGACTTGGAGAGCTTGGGCATTGAGGTAATTGTTCCTGGGTGTGCTATGCAGATGTGGGGATTGTAGATACACTCAGATTTGATGGACAGGATCAAGGCAGCACAGTATGATGATGTATCTTTGAGGAGTATCAGAGCTCAGGTGAGAGCAGGATTGGAGGATGATTTCACTATTGCAAAGGATGGATCCTTGAGGCATGGAGTTAGATTGTGTGTGCCTAGTGGGGAGTTGCGCGAGGAGGTATTGCAGAAAGCGCATCGCTCTCAGTATTCCATATATCCAGGTGCTAACAAGATGTATCGGGATATGCGAGAGAGTGTGTGGTGGTATGGCATGAAGAGGGAAGTGGCACAGTTTGTATCCAGATGCTTAGTGTGCCAGCAGGTGAAAGCCGAGAGACAGAGGCCAGGAGGTTTACTTCAGCCATTACCCATTCCAGAGTGGAAGTGGGAACACATTACTATGGATTTTGTGTCCGGACTACCACGATCTCCAGGAGGGAAAGACGCAATTTGGGTCATTGTTGATAGATTGACCAAGTCGGCCCACTTTTTGCCTTTCAAGGTGGGTTTGTCTACGGAGAAGCTGGCAGAGATGTATGTGAGGCAGATCGTTAGGATACATGGAGTTCCCGTCAGCATAGTCTCAGATCGGGATAGTCGTTTCACTTCTCATTTCTGGAGGAGTTTGCAGGAGAGTTTGGGCACTCAGCTCAAGTTCAGTACTGCATATCATCCCCAGACAGATGGGCAGTCAGAGAGGACTATTCAGACTCTCGAGGATATGTTGCGCACTTGTGTGCTAGATTTCGGGGGTTCTTGGGAGGACCATCTCCATTTGGTAGAGTTTGCTTACAACAACAGTTACCAGGCCAGTATAGAGATGTCACCTTTTGAAGCTCTATATGGTCGGAGGTGTCGTACTCCTTTGTCTTGGGACAATGTTGGAGAAAGAGTTTTGCTTGGGCCAGAGATGGTTGTGGATGCAGCAGAGAAGGTTCAGTTGATCAGAGACAGACTTCGAGTGGCACAGGACAGACAACGGCATTGGGCCGATAGCCATCGGAGACCCTTGGAGTTTGAGGTATAGTTTAGATTTTATTTTGTGTGTTTGTTCTTGGTTGTTTGTTATAGATAAGTTCTTAAGGTGGTGTTTTGTTCTAGGTGGGTGGTTTGGTGTTTCTGAGGATTTCTCCGACACGAGGCACGATTCGCTTCGGTGGAGGCGGAAAGCTTAGTCCGCGATTCATTGGACCTTTCACTATTCTAGAGAGGGTCGGTGCAGTTGCTTATAGACTAGACTTGCCACCTGTATTGGAGGGAGTGCACAACGTGTTTCATGTGTCACAGTTGAGACGATACGTGGCAGATCCTAGTCATGTATTGGATCACTCAGAGATAGAGGTGGGCCCTACTCTTAGCTATCCAGAGCAGCCAGTTGGAATTCTGGATCGGAGAGAGAAGGTGCTGAGGAACCAGACTATTCCTTTGGTGCGCGTCGCATGGAGGCATCACTCTCCGGGGGAGTCTACCTGGGAGAGAGAGGATGAAATGCGAGAGCGTTATCCATATTTGTTTGTACCTTGAGGTATGTTATTTTTAGTTATGTTCTGTTCATTGTTATGTTCTGTTCATTAGTTAGTTGTGATTCTTTAGTTCTGTTCTGTGATTTTCTGGGGGTAGTTTTCGTCTTTGAATTTCGAGGACGAAATTATTTTAAGGAGGGTAGACTTGTCACTACCACATTTTCTAGGAAAGGGTATTTTGGTAATTTTCTATTTAAATAAATATTGTGCATGGTAAATAATTTTTGTTGTATTATTTAATTATTGTTGGATGTTATTTAATTATTTTGGACTTATTTTAGTGGACCCAACTAGTTTAGTTTGGACCCATGGACCAACATGAATTAATTAGTTAGACTTGGCCCATTTAGAAAGCCGATAGTTAAGGAGATGGATTAAATTAATTAAATGATTAGACTAGAAGCTTCCTTCCTTAATTATTTCTTCATGAGAGGCCCCAAGGGGTACATTGGACATTTTACAATTGCTTGGGGGAGGGGCTATGGCCGGCCTATTAAAGAGGGGGGGAAATTTCTCTCTCCTCTCATCTCATTCCAAATATAGATCTAGAATTCTCCCACTACCAAATTCTCTCCATTCCCAATCCAATTCTCTACCAAATTCATTCCCAATTCTTCCCAAATTCACCATTAGAGAAGAAGAAAGCAAGGATCTAGAAGAAGGAAGCAAGGATCTACAAAGAGGAGCAAGGATCTACAATTTGGAAGCAAGTTTATCTCAATTGGAGGTTTCATTGGGAATCCATCTCCCAATAGGTATAATTCAGATTTTTCCATTTAAATAGCTTCTAAATCTGAGATTTAATCATGTAAAATCAACCTATATGTATGTACTACCCATAGGACTTTGTTTTGTGTTCATAGGAGACCCATGGAGAAAGTTATGGTGCTTTTTGTATCAATTTTGTTGGAATTCCGAATTTATATTTTGTTGTGTGTGTCAATTGATCCTATAGATCAATTGAACATGAGATTTGTGTTTGAGGCTAGTGTCGTGTCCATATTGGGATACTTGTGGTTCGTATCCCAACTATTTGGTGATACGTGTCATTTGGGGGTTTTCCTCCGACACGGGGCTTTGAACATGTCGTATTTTGACACGGACACATAGATCTACTTTTGACGCTTTGATTTGTTCGTAAATATTATTTGTGATTTGTTTGTGTCCTTCGGGGTGCATTTGGTTGTATGTTGGACTCGTGTCGCATGCGTATCCTAGATCTAGTGGGATACGGTGAGATACTCTCCAATTGTGTGTATTTTTGCATAGATCTAATTAATTGTGGTTCAATTCTTTATTTATAATTAGTATATATATATGGATATTAAATATTTATTTTGTGTATTTATTATAGTAATTATTGTAGCATAGATCTATATTTTGGGTGTGCTAATATAATGTACAATATAATATGTAGCTTTCTTGCATGCAAATATATATGTTACTACTTGTTAAATAATATAATTTATACATAAAATGTTTTATAAAATATATTTGTATGTTTAATTGTGTAATTATATTATTTATAATTATTATGTAATTATTTGGATATTAATGTAAATATTTTAGGTGTGCTTCTAGCCATGTAAATTATATGTTCTTTGTTAAATATTTGAAGGTATAAGTTTATGTGTATATTAATATATATATGTACATTTTTGTATTAATGGTTTTTATATATATATATATATATATATATATATATACTTTTTTATATATTCTGTTTATATATATATATATATATATTGTTTATATATTCTGTTTTTATATATATAATTATATATATATATAACTTGTTTTAGTGACAGTGAATTAATGACAGTAAAAACTGTCATTAATTAGCCGACTAATAGCAGCCGCTGTAGCCTTCGGGCAATTAATGACAAACCTGTCATTAATTGCAGCAGCGGGAAACAGCAGCTTTTCTGCGACGCTTTTTCGCGACAGTTTAACTGTCAGCGAAAACCAAAGCAGTGGCAGTTTATTATTTGGGTTTCGGTGACAGTCCTTCGGTGACAGTCCCGACTGTCACTATTTAAACTGTTTTGATTTAATCCTATTTTATTCACTATTTTTCAATGACGCTTTGACAGATTTAATGTATATATATATATGTGTTTTGTGAGGAATAATAATTGTAATAATATATTATGTTATTTATATAAATGTTGGGTTGTATATATATTATTTTAGGGTATATATTAATTATATTATTAGTATACTTTGTGTGAGTTCTTTTTGAATCTAATTTGATTCCTAAATTATTGTAGTTTATCTCTATATTATTTTATAGATGTCTTGTGAGGTTGACTTTGGGTTTGACCATTTTTGACTTTAGTGGACTTTAGAGTTGACCATAGTTGACTTTTGACTTAGAATTAACTTATTGACCTAGAAATTGCCTAGTTTGACTTGTTCTCTTTCCGGGACCTTGTATTAATGTGGTATTCCATATCTAGGTCTTCGAGGCACCGAGTCAGACATTTGTGAGACTGTTCATTGGACTTCAGGCGAGTACATTCTCTGATAGTTTCTCATTTATGATATCCTCTATGTTCGTTGTATCTAGTGTAGATATACATGTTCTCTTGACACTATGGTTACATGGATTGGTATATCCGGATCTCGTCATGAGATGTTATTCCTTGGTATATGGTGTATATGGTGCAAGTATTGTTTCATTGGTTATCTTGTACATGTACAGACACCGATTCTCGGGGAGACTAGCTATCTTCTTGGGGAATCTAGTGCCATAACGTACCATGGTTGGATCTATTATACCAGTCGGGGTGGGGAGTATTTTAGTGTAGATATGTGATTATACCCTCCTTGTGCATGTCTTGTTCCTTGTGAGTGTTGATCATACACCGCACGTATAATCAGCCAGGCCATCATACTCTTGTGCAAGTTCCCAAGCCGATCACATGTTAAAGCTAGTACTAACACACTTAGTCATTAGTATTCTTGTTCCATCAGCATATTATTCATTATTGTATTTCTTTCCAGTATTTCCTTATTGTCTATACATTCTTGTATCTATTTATGCATCTTGTTTATCCACAACTATTTACTGTTACATAGTTTTTATCATTATTTGAGAACTGTTGTTAGGGTTGTACTCTGCTCCTTTCCTGACTGGATATATTTTTCCAGATGACACTGAGGAGTACCCTACCTATTATGGACCCCAGGATGTTGTGGGTTTAGATTCTGAGACCCTGGCTCAAGTGGGACTTGTCCCAACTGAGACAGTTGACCCTGGAGTTGTAGCTTTATAGTTTTGTAGTATTCTTTGTACTGGATTTGTCTCCAGCATATTTCTGTATTTTTCTTCAGACTCATTGATGTATTATTTTAGACTCATGAGTTGTATTGTGACTATTCTATTCTTATCTGATTCGTGTTCATTCTATCTTAGTTCTGTGATTGAGTACACTATCTTTTGGTGGTTCATTATATTAGATAGACTTTCTAGACAGTGTTCTACCACCGATTCTGCAGCGTAGGCTGGGCGTTGTTTCCGACTAGTACCCTTACCCCGGGTGCGGGTCGTGACACGCATGGGTCCGTCTTGTACAACTTTCTGTCAGGGGCACTCATAACAGTTAGCGTCACATGCTGACGGTCAGCCAACTGAGTAGTTACTTGAGCTTGGCGAGCTCGCACTGCCCTAGACTTTTTTATACTAGCACACATTGGTGCGTAGTACGAAGATTCCAAACTCGTCCCTTGGTCAGGGTGGCACATATAATCGATGCCATTTGAGATTCTGTCGAAGACAGATTTTTTGTTTCCATCAGGGGCGCATGTAGCTGTCTTCATACGCTTGGAGCTTGATGCCACATGCTTCTTCCTTTGTGCCCTATGCTGTAGGCGTATGGGTTGTGCATCGACCCCCAAGCTTCTGGCATCGTAGTATTTTTCTTTGCTAGAGCTTATGAGTTGAGCACTTTCCTCTTCAGACGTGGCTGCCGCATGAACAGGGACGTCCTGCATGGACACATGGCGTAAGTCTTGAGTAGCAGATGGAGAAACTGGAGACTCATGCTCCATAGTTAGGCAAGGCAAATTGGCTTTTGCCATCCACGTCCTGTATATCTTTTTTGGCTTTGCTAACCTTGGTGAAGGACTCGGTTTGCCCTCGGGAAGCATTTCCTCGAAAACTTGCTAGTCGAAGCGTACCACCAGTAACTTTTGGGTCGAGCCCAACTTTGACGCGTCGGAATGCGTTACTATTTTTTCGTTAGTGGAAAAGTTTGTCCCCAGCATAGTCGCCACCTTGTTTGCCATTGAATCAAGTTGAATGAACTATGTTGTGCAACAAATGAAAGAATTACAGATAAATCCTAAACAGAAAATCTAAGTACAATATTTTTTATTCTGGGGAGTGTGACGATGGAGATCGAGTACTGCAGTGACTCCTTTACTCCGTTGACGGTTCGACGAGGGAATGAGAATGCTTTCTTCATGTTTCTCTCTCTTGTATGTACCTGCTTTTGGGTATTCAATCCTACTATTTATAGCCATAATGTTGACGGACTATATACGCGCATATGCTATATGTGCATGGATTCTGGGATGCCACATGTCTTTTCTTAACAGAATGGTTGTACCTGTGGGCGTATGTCATGGCTGAGTTGCCACGTGGCATTGTTAGGATCTGTCGTTACTGAAGATCTGGTTTGTTCACTTTTTGCGTGCGTGACTAGGTCAGCTTGAGACGTAGCCCACACTTGGTTGTAGAGAATCGCCTCAGTTGAGACAAAAAGACTTGGTCGTACTGGGTCGCATAAGGACAGAACCGCATAGGGGCTGAGCTTCATAGAGATCGGGCCTTAGGGTCATTTAGACACATAAGGGTCACGAGGCATATGGAGTTTGGCTCATGGAGAGCTTGATTTATGGAAAGCTTGATGTATGGAGAGCTTGTCGCATGGAGAGCTTTGTTATGTGTATACGTGGTACTACATAGCTGTATACGGTCAAAGGTAATCATGGCAGGTGATTTAAGCATTAACGTTTGCTGTCAGAGAATCAAGGCATTCAGAGCCATTATTGCTTGTCAGAGTCATAAATGTTATGACTGACAGAAATGGCACCATGCACTTAGGCCATCATGCGCCTCTTAACTTCTGTCGCATGAACTGTATGGCACATAACTGTGGATGAGTTACGTTATGAGGCTTGATGTATGAGCGCATGTTTCTTCAAGATTTTTCATGCTTCTACACGAAGATCGACCGCCTAACCAGCTGCAACGCCTTCCACGCCCCCTCCTCCGCCACAGTTGTCATCGTTCCCTCCCTCTCCTCCATTGCCAACATCACCAGCCAAAGTGACAGCCTCTCCTCTGCGTGTTCTGACCCTAGATTTGGAAGTGACGGTCTCTCCTCCGGCGTCTGCGCTCGGATCGGCCGCCCAGAGCTATCATACCTCCGGGCTGGCAGGGCCGGAATGTCCTTGCTTGGGCGTGATGCTGCGTGAGCCTAAATTGCACCCGCGCAAGGCCAGGTCCGAACAGGGGTTTGATAACTAGTTCACAAAGTCGTTATAGCGTAAGCATTGAATAGACACAAGTATAGAAGTAAAACATGCTCATTATTGATAATCAAGAAATATTATAAGCAGTGCTAGGCTGAGATTTACAAGTCGCTCATGCTCTATCTCTCTCAAAACATTAAAGGCGTGACAAGCGACTTACAACATAAAATAATACATAGGCGATGTTCCAATACATTATGTTCTGTATATGTGCTTCAGCTCCAGACACAATGCTCTAAGGCTCCAGAGTTAGCTCCACGTCTTAGCGCGCACGAAAGGGTTACCGCACCGAATGAGGTTCTCCCGTACCCTGCAAGCAACCTGGTAGGTTATCAGTACATTGAATGAACTGGTGAGGCTTCTCTCCCTCTAAAAAAATCCAAACACGTATATTAGTTCTGTGCACCATCTATTATGTTGTCTTTCAAATCTTGCCTTAGGATCAGTTTCATGGCATATGAAGAAAAGTCTAACTCGTGTTGCAGTGCGTCGTGCGATATAAGAGTAACACGACAAAACTTACCAACTTACCATTCGTTCTTCCCTGTCCAAGGCAAATATGTTAACCAATATATAATACATAAAACAAAACGAAGAGCGCGCCTAAAAGGGTTTGGGGGTGTTGCCTCTTTTTTCTACTCAAGAATGATTATGAACATGAAATTTGTTTGTTAGATTGAATTGTGACAGGGAGGGCTTAGTCCAATGGGCTACATAGATGAGGTTGTTGATTTGCTCAAAAGAGAGTAGTCCATTGACTGCTCTGAACTCCGACTTTGCCATCTCCTGCCTTTGCGACTTTGCACTCGCCACACTCTCTTCTACCGATAGCAACGACGTTGTCCCCTCAAAAATCTGATCCTTCTATAAAAAATGCATAATTTGTATGATCTAATTACTTTTAGCCTCATCTTCTTTCTAGGTTGACTCTTGTCAGTGTGCTGAAATGGGTGGATCAAGTCATTTCAAATGCTCCTTACAAAATCAATGAAAGGTTTATGCATATTCTCTTTAATGAATACAAACTCAACTACATGGTGATGATCCTTGTCTATTTCCTGATGGAACTGATGCTTATGAAGGCAGGACATTATAAACAGATCAAGTGCACAGAAGGTGTCTCGAGCACTGATTTGGTACTATGCTTCACCCTCACTATCATAATGTGATTTATAATTGCTTATACTATACTACATCTTTTTAATAGGAAAGCAAAGTCCATGTTTTCTTTACCAAGAGAAAGGAGGATTTGCTAAAACAGTGTACCTATAGTTGTCGTCCACTACTAGAATAAGCGGGATTAGCTACGTTTATTAGCGACTCCACGTAAAAATGTCGCTAATTTAGCGACTCCATGTAAACACGTCGCTAGACGTCGCTAATTGGCGACATTTAGCGACGTTTAGCGACTTTTATTCAGCTTTTAAAAGATTAGTCGCTATAAGTTCAATTTTGGTTGCTACACGTCGCTAATATATCTAAGTTAGCAACGTTTAGCGACGTATATAGCGACGTTTATATTAAAAATATTTAGCAACGTGTTTAGCTACGTCATTAACGTCGCTAAAGTTAAATTTATTGACGTATTTTTTTGACGTCGCTAAACGTCGCTAAAATTTGGTTAATTAGGGGCTCGATTTCATTTTTCCCCATCTGTCAAAAATTCAAAACCTAAAAATTTCCCCCGCCCCCCCCCCCCCCCCGCTCCATCGACCGCCTGCTCCGTCGACCGCCTCTCCACCGCGGCTACTCCGGCATCCCCCTCCTCCTCCTCCTCGAGCTCTAGATACCCTAACTCTCTCTCTCTCTCTTTCTCTCTCTCTCACAGAACACATATGACACTGACACAGACACGACACACACACACAGACAGTGACACAGAAATGGCACATACACATACACACTGACATAGACACGATAAGGACCTAGGGTTAGGGTTAGGTTTTTTGACATGGGGTTAGGGTTAGGGTTAGGGTTAGTTTTTTTGACATGGGGTTAGGGTTCGGTTCGAGAGCAAATGAAACTCTGTAGCGCAGTATACAGACATCCAAACTAAGTTAAAAAAGATCCCGCCGACTCTAAAACACTGGGGAAGGAAGCGGATTGGTAACCTCCCGGAAGAGATTAAGAAGGGGAGAACAAATTACTCAATCTTCAAAAGCTTCCACATACTGATGCTACTCAATCTTCAAAAGCTTTCACATACTGAATTTCGACCAATTTCACTTTGCAATGTCATCTACAAGACTATTACCAAAATCTTGGCTAATCGGATTCGATCCGTCCTCCACAAATTGATATCTCCATTCCAAAATACCTTTGTCCCTGGAAGGCAAATATGTGACAATGTGATAATAGCCCAAGAATTATTTCATACTATATCCAAACAAAGCTCTTAGAATAGCTCCTTTGCTCTGAAAATAGATATGTCCAAGGCCTATGACAAACTCAGTTGGGAAGTTATTAGTCACTCTTTTTGGCTTTGAATTTCGAGGAAAAACTCACACTTTAATCATGCAATGTATAACCACAGTATCGGGTAGGTGTTCACCGGTCACTTGTTGTATGCCAATACAGCCCTTAACTGATACTGTGGTATCAGGGATTTAATTGGCAAGAGTGATCAGTGTAGTGTACTTTAATTAGAGTGAAAGTATGTATTATATCAGTTATGAAATAAAAGTATTGCTTATTTTAGACTTTGATAAATGGTCAGTTGTTTTGAATATTGCTTATTTTAGACTTTGATAAATAAAAGTATGTATTATATCAGTTATGATTTTTATAGTACGGTTAAGTTATGAAGTTAGGTGATAAACTACTGTATGTAATGATTTATATGATACATACTGTCAATTTTGCAGAAGTATCTAGAAATGGATATGAATTACTATCTGCGTCATCGTTCGTGGATGTACAACTGTCATCCTGATGACATGTGCGCTGTGCGGGATAAATTCATTAAGGGTGTACAGCAGTTCCTGCAGTTCGCCAAGGCGTTCCCTCAGTACATGGACGGTACCAAAATTAAGTGTCCGTGTGTGAGATGTCGCAACAGGAAATATCATCCAGAAGTGGAAGTTATATATCATTTATACTCGAAGGGCTTCACGCCGAATTACTATCAGTGGACCGCGTACGGAGAACTTGTATCTCTAGCATCGGAGTCGGAACCCTACGTGGAGCCGTATATGGATGTCTACGACCACGATGCTTACGACGACGGGTTGGTGAACATGGTTTATGATGCGGCGGGGCCTAGTTTCAATCCGGACAATTATGATACGGCGGGACCTAGTTTCAATCCGGACAATTATAATGCAGCTGAAGAGGCACCGAATGCCGATGCTGCAAAGTTTATAGAGTTGCTAGAGAATGCAAGGACTCCACTATATCCTGGTTGTGAGGATCATTCACCTTTGGAGGTGGTTACAAGATTATTGAGCATCAAGTCCAATTTTAACATGTCGCAAGAATGCTATAATCGACTGCTCGATTTGATTATAGAGATCTTGCCCGAGGGTGCAAAGTTGCCTAAAGACTTCTATCGATCTAAGAGGATGGTAAGATCGCTTTGGATAGGATACGAGAAAATCGATGCATATCGCAACGGGTGCATATTGTACTACAAAGACGACAAGGATGAAGATGCATGCAGATTTTGTGGTGCTGATCGCTACAAGGCCACTGTTAGAGGAAAGTCTGTTGGTGCAAGAAAGCCTACCGATTCGATGCACTACTTGCCTTTGACGCCGCGGTTGCAGCGGTTGTTTATGGTTAAGGAGACAGCAGAAAATATGAGTTGGCACATGCAAAAACAGATCGAAGGAGTATTGGATCATCCATCCGATGGAGAAGCATAGAAGCACTTTGATCGAGAGTATCCATATTTTGTCGAGGAAGCGCGTAATGTCAGATTGGGGCTTGTCATGCCCCGATTTCGTCTAACCGATAATCGTCCCAGGGGCGCGATGCCGTGCACGCGTAGGGCGCGCGTGCACCAGGCCTTCGGCATAAGGATATTCTTTAGATCAATGCAACAGAGTATACAAATAAGATAACACAAGGTTGAGGCATAGAAAAGTTTCTCTTTTATTTATAATGAACATCCTGTTACATTGCTTGACTCAAAAGTATAAAATGCCCCACGGGCTTACAAACTTGGACGCAAAATGAGATAGCCGATCCATACATTATGTCCCTTTACATAGTTTCAAAACACAAAACTCCTTGGGCGGGGGTAAGCTCCATCGCCTTAGCGTTATTTCCGCAACGGAGGGAGAGGGGAAGGCTTCCAGCTTGAGCCTCCAAAGTCTTGGCCCCGACCCGCCAAGAATCCCAAAAGTCCGTAGAGAGCTTCAGCTCCTCGCCGCGTTGCCTTGCGCCGGGGAACCTGCTACAACGAGGGTCAGTACTTCGAAAAGTACTGGTGAAGGCTAGCTGCTCAACTTTACCAAGCTCTTTAGATGAGTTTAAATGAACATGCAACATTTATGTGTTTATGTGACTTTCTATTCTTGCCTAGATCAGATTTCATTTAGCAGGTATGCAAGAACAAAATAACATAACTTCATATGCCACCGTTCAGTGACTTTACCTGTCCCGTCTGAACCACCTGTACAACTTACCATAGCCTTCCCTGTCACGAAGACATAGTTAGTCTGTACAGTTTAAATATACACAACATCTTTCTTTGTTGTTCTACCAGCCATCATGGGTTTAGTCTGGGCTGGCGGCGACGCTTGCAGCGCGGGTAGCTAGCCCCGCTACAATTCCCCGCTCCCAGGACTAAGAAAGTAGATTCCGCCCGGGTCGAAACGGCCCGGTGCCCCGGTAACCGCTTGCAGGAACCTGGATCCCTTGTGCACAAGAATTCCCATGACCATATCTATGACTCTACCTCATAGATTTACTTACTAGCCAATGTTAAAGAACATCATGTATTAAACTGCTTTACTGTACTATCACAACCAACCAACAGTTATATGAAATAACATGCAGCAGTTTATAGAAGAACACTTTGAACTTATTGAAAAGTACTTTGAACTATCAATAAATACCAACCCATTAAACATCCAACGACCATGCATGCATCAATGAATTTATGCAAGGTTTTATATGACAAGCAATGGGTGTTCCAAGCCTACTTCTTATCTTATCTTGTTATCCAACTTATTACTTAAGTGGTATCGTTTGATTGAATGCACAACTGAGTCAATTTTATTATGAACGGAGCCCTTGGAAAGAAGGTGCTTATCGAAATAGAGCCACTCACACGTTGTTCGTATAGGAAGAAGTAGTAGAGATCCTTAAGACTCCGCTCGCGCGTCGTCTACACGATCACCTGCACGCACCAACGGATGATCAATACCTCCTGCTTCGGTCTCCAAGGCTCGATACGAAATACGAAATCCTAAGAACGAAAGCAATGAAATCCATTGAAACCGTTCAAGAAACGCAATTCCTAAAACCAACAAGTATGCAACCAAACGGCAATCGAAAATGGGCAAGGAAAACCAACACAACGGAAAGGCCTCTCTCTACTCTGCCGCCGAGTCCTTCCTTGAGGCACGATCCATTGATTATGGGACCTGATTCCGAAGAAACCAATCCATAACGAGGAAAGGATCTTAATTCAATCTGTCCCGTTCGGACGGTCGTAAGTATTTCTTGGCCGCGCTCCCCGAGCAGGGGGAACGGGATGAACGGGGCGTTACATCATAACCATCTAATAGGAAGTTTCGTCCCGAAACTTAAGAATAGAGCCTACCACTAAGGAATAATGAGGGAAATTTTCCCCTCATATCAGATTCAAATTCCCAGGTCGACTCCTCGACCGAGTGGTTTCGCCACAGTACGCGCACTAGCGAGACATTCGGTCCCGCAACTGCTTCTTTTTACGATTTAAAAATTCAGACAGGCTCCGCCGCGTACGACAAGTCCGCTTGCAGATTCAACTAACCCAAGTCGACTACGCAACTAGCGAGTAAGATTTCCATGTTCTATACGATATAAGGCAGGGTTATCCCCCTTCGCTATGTGTGTTCATCTCTCTTATTAGCATGCAAAGGTTATCGCCTGTAAACTAGCACGTAACATTCATTTTCTTAGTGTGCAGCTAAGTAGAGACAGGTTCATCGGGGTCACTCACCTTAGCGATGTATCGCATCGGTCGAGCTAGACTCCGGACGCGCTTCTGATAGCCTAAGTCTGACTCCATTAAAGATCCCAGCATGAAAGCTTTTGCATCGAACGAGCCATCTCGCTGAGCAAGGCGGTCGAATAGCTACACTTGTGCCGTTTGAATCGGCCCTCCGGGTTGAGCGGAGCGGGTTGTTACACCATATACCACTCAGAACAAGTTCCGTCCTCGAGACTTCCTGAGCGCAACTCGTGCTATCGCATAACTTCTAAACCACTCTATAAATCTCGTCTTATCCTTCAAGGACTGTCTCAGTACTACAATTATCTATTTCCTCACCATGCGTTACGCCAATGTTGGCCAATTCTCATCGAACGACTCTATCGTTCAATGCTATCGAGTTATACTCGACTCGATCGTTGCACGTCCGTCTCAAATCTACTGCACCTAGCGCAGGGCTATATTACCCAAGCACATGGTATTCTATAACCCAACGGGCACTTACTACTCATAATTGGGTGAACTTGCCCAACTAGTTATGTTATCACCATAGGAACCCAACAAATTTGAGCCTATTACTTGACGTCGCCTATCGAAACCCGTCGTTACGCCTAACCCAAAAGCTCGAATCTCGACAATTTTCCAATCTCGTTTTTGCATCAAATCTCTCTGAGTCACCGTCCAATCTCACTTAATAAATTCGCACCCAATCACCAACGTTTTCTGACTCAGTCTATATTGCGCCTTAGCGCAGAGCTAAATTGCCTACCTGGGGTACGCTCAAGTCCTTCGCACCTTTGGCTCAATCGAACTTAACTTTCTATTCATTTTTACTCGTTCCGTTCGCCAGAGTGCTTAATCATTTTATCCGAATGATCTATTCGTTCAACTATCGCATTCCCAAACTCAGTCTCGTGCTGCGCCTTAGCGCAGAACTATCCCGGTAGCACGAGGAATGATACAATCTTTCCTCTATGAAAATTTAGGTTGAGGCTAAATTATTTCAGTTGCCATACTCATCCATGCGAATCCGAACATTTTCCTTTGCAGCTGCATCCGAGTTATGCATATCGCTAAGTCTGGATCATACCCATATTCAAGGCATCCCCCAAATATGTGTATTTCAACCAAGCTCAGTGACAGCTAAGTCTGACAAGCTACTCGTGAAAATCCTTTGAAACGCAGATCGTCCTGCTATATGAATGACCAAACTCTTGTTCGATCCAGCTATCGTCTTATCCTTTACCGTCGCGTAACCTATCCAACCAAATCAATTATCACTCGAGTCCTATCTTGCATTACGTTTGTTTTAACGCGAACGTTGCTAGTGTATATTCCCAATTCCAAATTCTAACTCTAAGTCTTATTGCCCAAGTTCTATCATTCTTCCCGAACGATATTCTGAAGTCAGCCACTCCAGTTTAACTCAAGGCATAGGGTCGTCTGCCTAGTCCCTAGGCCAGCACACACAGTCATAGGTACAACTCAAGTTTGCGACTCATCGCGCAACCGTATTGCACAACGCTCGCCCCAAACACCCTAAGGTCAAACCATTGTTCCTTTACACGGGTATTCTACCCAAGCTCGTTTCACTCAGATTTCTAAACATCGAGCACAGATCACCCTATCACACCAACACGCTCGTTCAACCGAACCCACGATACGCCTACGTTTTAGGGTTAACCTATCGATTCACACATACTATCTCTTTGGGAATCTACTTTCATCTCGTTTAATAGGATTCACCAATCCATCATTTTCTACGCTTGTATCACTAAGCCACAATTCTATTATAAACCATCGATGTATATCATGAACTCTAAGTCGTCCAGCACGATCTACATATCCGTTCATGAAACGTCCAACATCTCTTACTTTACGTTTCTAGACTAACTCCTCAAGAAAAATCCTTGGACTCATTTTCTTAGTCTACTCTTAGCATTCCTCAAACAACTAAGATCAATTCCCAAACCCAAGTCTATCCCATTGATACGTTCCATTCATCGAGTTCGTTTTGGAACAATCACCGAACCTGTTCTCTTGAGTTTGCTTATCCCTACCGTACGTAAAATCACCACGTCGGCGCTCCCGCAGAATAATCGTTCTCACTGGGACAGATTTCGAATGTTATCTTTCTGAACTTGATTTCAAGATCGTTCTTCCAAACTCCAAGCCAAATCTATTACCGCTTAACTCAATCCATCAAAATCATAATTTTTACTAACTTGCATCAATCCATACTATTTTCCAACCATTGTTATGGTCTAAATCTCCCAAAATTTGAAATTATCGCATTCATACTCAAACCGAATTCTATCGAGCGATATCCTACTCAAATCCAAGTTTTCCATGCACGCTATCATTCGTTCACTCCATTATTTCTAATTGCACTTACTTCGATCGTATCTCAGATTATTCAATCTCGACTCAAGTTTGTAATTTGCTTGTTTCAACTCAAACTCGTTCGTACAATCCTCTAAGTCTTTTTCGATCATGATATCGATTCCAATTACCCTGAATTTCTATTCGACGTAAGCCTTATCCCTTATTCAACTCATTGTAACTCGTTCGAACTAAATATTGCATGCTTTCTCCGAGTTCGTTTGCTTGCTAGGCACTGTTTATTTATACTAAGGCTTTACCCAATCTCGTCGCTTGTCGCTAGACTCGCTTAACTCTATCCGAATCCACGGCTTCGTTCAAGCATTTCTAAGCCAACAAATACACCACTCAGGGTTCGAGTCATACTCCCTGAATCTTTACAACTTATTATATCCACAAATTGCATAACCGAACAGGGGACTTATCGCATACAATACTCCGGAATTGAGTCATCCTAATAACTCCTGATTCGCGTTCGCATCCTTCAATCGTATGCCCAATTCGTTCCTTAGAACTCCAACACCGTCCCTATTTATCGCCTTAGCGATCTTAGACTCGTACACACCTGTATTCATAGTCCTCTATACAGACTATGCTTCAAATCATAACTTATCGTTATGAATAACCGTCCAACTATTTTCAAAAATTCCCTACACGATTTCCATTACTCGCCTTAGCGGCAATCCGATAACGTCTCTATCATTTTCCCTCCAAGTCAACTTTATTCTTATCCCAACAATACTACAATCTCGCTGCAACTCACTAGCACCAAGGGTCTTGGTGCACGATACTTAACACAAGTTGGCCAAAAGGCTATGTGCATAGACCACTGTCTGAACGATATTCTTATCTCGCACTCTACTCGTTTGGTGGTTACATATAGACATATAACTTGCCGATTAACACGAGCCTACTCTCACCAATCCATTATGAGTTGGGACAAAAGCCCTCAGATCATAATCCCGTCCAAGCGATCGTATAATTCCCACGCACTTTTCAAAAATATTTAGACTTATTGTATGGAACGCATCTCATTTTGGCCAAGCGAATTCAAGGGTCTACTCGGGAGGAACAAAGTCCTCTTTAGAAACTTTCTTTTGAGAGATCAAAGGATCTGAAGCATGCTCTGATACCAATATGTCATGCCCCGATTTCGTCTAACCGATAATCGTCCCAGGGGCGCGATGCCGTGCACGCGTAGGGCGCGCGTGCACCAGGCCTTCGGCATAAGGATATTCTTTAGATCAATGCAACAGAGTATACAAATAAGATAACACAAGGTTGAGGCATAGAAAAGTTTCTCTTTTATTTATAATGAACATCCTGTTACATTGCTTGACTCAAAAGTATAAAATGCCCCACGGGCTTACAAACTTGGACGCAAAATGAGATAGCCGATCCATACATTATGTCCCTTTACATAGTTTCAAAACACAAAACTCCTTGGGCGCGGGTAAGCTCCATCGCCTTAGCGTTATTTCCGCAACGGAGGGAGAGGGGAAGGCTTCCAGCTTGAGCCTCCAAAGTCTTGGCCCCGACCCGCCAAGAATCCCAAAAGTCCGTAGAGAGCTTCAGCTCCTCGCCGCGTTGCCTTGCGCCGGGAAACCTGCTACAACGAGGGTCAGTACTTCGAAAAGTACTGGTGAAGGCTAGCTGCTCAACTTTACCAAGCTCTTTAGATGAGTTTAAATGAACATGCAACATTTATGTGTTTATGTGACTTTCTATTCTTGCCTAGATCAGATTTCATTTAGCAGGTATGCAAGAACAAAATAACATAACTTCACATGCCACCGTTCGGTGACTTTACCTGTCCCGTCTGAACCACCTGTACAACTTACCAAAGCCTTCCCTGTCACGAAGACATAGTTAGTCTGCACAGTTTAAATATACACAACATCTTTCTTTGTTGTTCTACCAGCCATCATGGGTTTAGTCTGGGCTGGCGGCGACGCTTGCAGCGCGGGTAGCTAGCCCCGCTACAATTCTCCGCTCCCAGGACTAAGAAAGTAGATTCCGCCCGGGTCAAAACGGCCCGGTGCCCCGGTAACCGCTCGCAGGAACCTGGATCCCTTGTGCACAAGAATTCCCATGACCATATCTATGACTCTACCTCATAGATTTACTTACTAGCCAATGTTAAAGAACATCATGTATTAAACTGCTTTACTGTACTATCACAACCAACCAACAGTTATATGAAATAACATGCAGCAGTTTATAGAAGAACACTTTGAACTTATTGAAAAGTACTTTGAACTATCAATAAATACCAACCCATTAAACATCCAACGACCATGCATGCATCAATGAATTTATGCAAGGTTTTATATGACAAGCAATGGGTGTTCCAAGCCTACTTCTTATCTTATCTTGTTATCCAACTTATTACTTAAGTGGTATCGTTTGATTGAATGCACAACTGAGTCAATTTTATTATGAACGGAGCCCTTGGAAAGAAGGTGCTTATCGAAATAGAGCCACTCACACATTGTTCGTATAGGAAGAAGTAGTAGAGATCCTTAAGACTCCGCTCGCGCGTCGTCTACACGATCACCTGCACGCACCAACGGATGATCAATACCTCCTGCTTCGGTCTCCAAGGCTCGATACGAAACGCGAAATCCTAGGAACGAAAGCAATGAAATCCATTGAAACCGTTCAAGAAACGCAAGTCCTAAAACCAACAAGTATGCAACCAAACGGCAATCGAAAATGGGCAAGGAAAACCAACACAACGGAAAGGCCTCTCTCTACTCTGCCGCCGAGTCCTTCCTTGAGGCACGATCCATTGATTATGGGACCTGATTCCGAAGAAACCAATCCATAACGAGGAAAGGATCTTAATTCAATCTGTCCCGTTCGGACGGTCGTAAGTATTTCTTGGCCGCGCTCCCCAAGCAGGGGGAACGGGATGAACGGGGCATTACAGGGCTCTCATCTGACGGTTTTACCCCATTCGGACTTTCGGACTCCCAGTATTCGTGTTGGCCTGTGATCGTCACACCGTATAATCTACCGCCTTGGATGTGCATGAAGACTCCGTATATGTTCCTAACCGTTATTATCCTGGGTCCGAGCAATCCAAAGAGGAACATCGATGTATATTTACAGCCTTTGATAGATGAGTTGAATCAGCTGTGGGAAGTAGGTGCCAACACGTACGATGTTTCTAGAAAGCAGAATTTTCAGATGAGGGCAGCACTTATGTGGACCATCAACGACTTTCCGGCCTATGGAATAATATCGGGATAGAGCACCCATGGTCGTCTCTCATGTCCGTATTGCATGGACCGTACTCAGGCTTTCCGTTTGAAACACGGAGGCAAACCGTGCTTCTTCGATTGTCATCGACAATTTTTGTCGAAGGATTATCCGTACCGGAGGAACCAGAATGCTTTTCGTGTGGAAGTTGTGAAGAAGGCCAATCCACCGCCAAGGTGGCCCAGATGCACGATATGGGAAGAGGTAAAAGATTTACCAAGTGCTATCGAAGAGCCTGCTAAGGGGTACAAGTGTGATGAATTTGGTCGCACCCATAACTGGACGAAGAGAAGTATATTCTGGGATCTGCCATATTGGAGCACCAATCTGATCAGACATAACCTTGATATCATGCATATCGAGAAGTATGTGTTTGATAACATAATTAATACTGTAATAGAGGTAAAGGGGAAGACAAAAGATAATCCGAAGGCCAGGTTGGACTTAGAAGAAATATGTAGACGTCCTGCATTGTATTTGATAGAGGAGAGGAATAGAAAGTTAAAGCAACCTAAGTCAGTTTTTTCACTGGAGAAAGAGGATAAAGGTAGACTTTGTAGGTGGATTCAGGGTCTAAAGTTTTCAGACGGGTACGTGTCGAACTTGAGAAGATGCGTCGACCTCAAGGAGAACAAACTGGTGGGTATGAAGAGCCACGATTGTCATGTATTCATGGAGAGGTTAATTTCGATTGCATTTCGGAAATTCTTACCGCAGGTCATTTGGGACCCATTGACAGAGTTGAGCATATTCTTCAGAGATCTTTGTTGTACTAAGTTGCTCGTCGATCGTCTAGAAAAGCAAAAGAAGGACATTGCGGTAACACTATGTAAGCTCGAGAAGATGTTTCCTCCTGGATTCTTTGACTCTATGGAGCATTTGCCAATTCATCTTTCCTATGAGGCACGTATTGGTGGTCCTGTCGGTTATCGGTGGATGTACCCCTTCGAGCGGCATCTGAATCACCTAAAGAGAAAGGTGAAAAATAAGGCACGGGTTGAGGGTTCTATTTGTGAAGCTTATGTTCTCGAGGAGATTACAAACTTTTGCTCGACGTATTTTAAACCGCATGTTGCTACTAATAGGACAAAAGCTCCGAGAAACGATGATGCATATCAAGAATCTAATAATGCAATACTCAAAGTATTCAATGCGTCCGGAAAGCCTTCGGGAAAAATGAAGAAGAGATATTTGAATGACGATGAGCTAAGGGCTGCTCAATTGTATATATTACTCAATTGCGATGAGGATAAAGTGGAGAAGCTAGAGGGGTAAGTAATTAATACGTCCACGTTTACATCATCTCAATGTAATAGTATAAGATACTATTATGCTACTAATCAGCAGTTGCTTCATTGTTTTTCAGCACATATAATGATGAGTTGAGGTCGGTTAGACCCTACATAACAGACGAAGAAGTAGAACAAGATATGAGATGTCATTTTCCTTCTTGGTTGAACGCATATGTAAGATGCTTGATAATTACTTTTTATTTCTGCACTTGCAAAACAAATAACTTACTATCGCTACTTTGGTATTTAGGTCGATCGTCTAATAACACCCGAGACTGAATCTATTAGAACTCTAGCCAAGGGACCAATTACTGCCGTAAAAATATGGCTAAGTTTCTGTGTGAATGGGTTCAGGTTCAAGTCAATAAATGCTCTTATCAGAGACAGCTTTTTGGATCTTGATTCCACAAAAAATAGTTGTTTGTGTATCAAATCTTCGAACTACAAAGACGTCAATCCGGACAATAATTTTTTGGCATCTTACGAGAGATTGTGGAGTTGACATATAATTATGGCACAGAACCTGCTAATATCGTGCTATTCAGGTGTGAATGGTTCGATCCGATTCAAGATCAAGGTTAGAAAATTGACAAGCATGGCCTTGTAGATATAAACTACAAGCGTAGATATCAAGGCTACAAACCATTTGTCCTATCAAGTCAGGCTCAGCTCGTGTACTTCATAACTTATCCTAGACGGGGGACAGCGAGGTCGGATTGGTGGGCAGTATGCAAGACTAAAGCTAGAAATACCTTTGACATTGACGAAATAGCATATCAGGAGGACGATCTACCTCTTATAACAAATATTGTAGATGTGGACTCAACGGAAGTTACTCATTACACGAGTAATAATGTAGAAAATCTAGAATTATTCGAAGAGGAAGACGAAGTAGATGAAATTGAAGACGAGAAAGAGGAAGAGGAGGACGAGAAAGGCGAACAAGATGAATTTTCTGAAGATGATTAAAAATAAAATATATTGCATATAGAATGTAACTATATTTTGACTGTAGAATGTAGATCAAGGTTGGAAAATTGACGAAGTAGAATGTAACTATATTTTGACTGTAAAATATATTCCATTAACGAATATATGTATTATATTTTGACTGTAGAATGCTTTGAGATATGCATCACATTTAGACTGTAGAATATACTATATATTTGTGTTTCTCTATATTCATCATATGTTGTTATCAGATATGACAGGACGACACGGAGGATTCGGCAGGTCCCGAGGTAGACAGAATGCTCCTCCGGTACTGCCTACTGTGGGTTCCGGATCATCGTCGCCCAGTACTCCAGTATATCGATCACTCACATCTCCGACTGTTGGGACGAGTAGTTCCAGGCATGATAGTACACCCTCGTCCAGCGTTCCTCCTGTTAACGGAACCATGGGGACAGATGAGCATGTCGAGGAGGTCGTGCCCACGTTGTCCCAGCATCAGCAAGATCCTCCATGCGCACCTCCGGAGGAGACGAGGACGGAGATCTGGGCCGACGGTACAAAGTAAGTCAATTAGATGGTTTAGTATAATATATATCGTGTATTTTTTTATTCATCGTATATTGACTTTTTCAGTATTCTAAATTATTATCTCTGTATAGATATCGTCCATCGTCGGTTCAGAGACGCCTGGGCCAATTTCTGAGGAACAACTACGGTGGCCCTTGGATCAACTACTTTGAGGCTCCGGAGGAGAGGAAGGCATTCTGGTTTGCGCACTTCCAGGTAAAAGTATATTAAATAAATCATCTAATTTATGCATATTATATAACTTATCCGTGATGCTCACTTACTAAATTATTTATTGTAGCAAACATATTTTTATCCTCCGCACCGGGCCCAGTTGATCGAGCGGCTCTTTTCGATCGTTGTCGCCAAGCCTATCCGAGATGCTCTGGATGACCAGAAGGCTCGTGATCGTGCTGGAAAACCAATCCAAGGTTGGATCACGCCTGAGCAGTGGACTGCGATGAGGGCTAGATTCGACGATCCGAGCTACAAGAAAAGGTTTGAGAAGGCCAAGGCGGCTAGGCGGAATGCTGCCAAGTGGTGTGGTGGCTCGATTTCGATGACGAAATATTTCCGTCGTTTGGTATGTTTTTTATTTTAAATTATATTATTTTAATATAAGTACCATAAAATTATAGTAGAAAAAAATGTTTAAGTTTAGTACTAAATAATATATTTTTAACAGGTACAGAGGGGTGAGGATGCCAACATGGTGACCGTCTTCTTGGCCACCCATCGCAAGGACGAAAATCTCATTGATGAGAGGGCCTCTTAGACCTATGTAAGTATTACTTTACTTTGTGTTAATTTTAATATAACTTAGACAATTATCGAGTTTCCAAACCTTTCTAGGCCGAGTATCTTAGGCTGCGTGAGCGGGCGACTGCTAGTGCACCTACACCTGAAGAGGCTGGTACTTCGTCGCAGCCCGCTCCAGCTCCGTCGGCGTACGACCTGTGGGTGACCGCAGCTGGTGGTCTCCACAGGGGTACGTACTAGGGTACGGGCTCCTATGGCGCCCTGGTTGCGACGCAGTCATCTAGGGACTCCCCGACAGCTGCGTATTCCACACAGCCCTCGCAGTCGCAGCCCTCTCAGTCGTCGGCCAGAGTCCAGGAGGCCGTCCAGGAGGCCGTTGACCTTCAGATTGCGTCTCTCCGTGACGAGTTGCTGCGAAGGATGGAGGAGCAGCCCCAGTCCCAGCCACAGGCGGACGATCCGATGCTTATCGCACGATTCGATATGCTCGACCGCAGCATGACGGAGCTCCGGGAATTGACAAATGATATTAGAGCCTCCAATGACCGTAACATCATGGAGCTGCAGGCGTCACAGGTATCAATGGGCGAGAGGCTGACGATGATGCAGGATTCAATGGTTTATAGCAGTACGAGGCTGTTATCTACCCTGGATTCTTACAACCAGCGACTCGCAGACTTGGAGCGGGCACGGCCTCCTGGTGCGCCTACATCGACACAGACTCCACCGACGTCACTGCCTTCTCCATCGATATCAGTATCGATTCCACGGGACGAGTATGAGGAGTTCTTATCCTTCAAGCGCGCCGGTGGTCAGCCTCCTACATATCCGTAGTAGTATATTTAATTACTGGATATTTATATTTTTTTTATTATTTATGATGCGATTGTATGGATATAAATTTGTCATATTCTTTACGTTTACGATGAGATTTGTTGCATGCTTTCTTTTCTTCAAATTTTATTATATTATTCATATTTTGGTTTACAACTGATGACTGATACTTGGCCTGTATTTACCCAGTGCACTAGAAATTTTTCTCTTGGTGCTGCTACTGTGTTCTTATTCAATTTTTTCTACTACCATCATATACCTGATAATGAACCCAAGGGGTTGGTAAACCCAGAAATGCAATTTTTTTTTTTTGAAAATTAGCGACGTTTTTAGCGACGTTCACTTACGTCGCTAATTAGAGATGTTGTAACAAGTCGCTAAATACGTCGCTGATGACGTCGCTAAAATCATCGCTGTACGTCGCAAACTGCTGACACGGCAGTATTGCCAGGTCATTAAAGACGTCAGTGTAACGTCGCTATATAAGTCGCTAATTAGCGACGTTTGGCGACTTCAATAAACGTCGCTATGTAGTGATGCGGCGTCGCTAAACGTCGATAAATTTAGCGACACATTAAAGTCGCTAAAATACGTCGGTATAGCGACGTTTAGCGACGTTTTTTGTTTTAGCGACTTGGTTTTTTCCGACTGCTTTAAAACGTCGCTAATTACGTCGCTAAACCAAATTAGCGACGATTTTTGGTTATTTAGCGACGTTTTTAGACGTCACTAATTTGACTTTTTCTGGTAGTGGTCCCATTTTATGTACTCTCATTTGCAAGTCTTTTTAGGTAGAATATTGTCTTCATTAAGGGGTGCAGAGGTGGAAAAAGGTCATGCCAATGCATCCACTTGTGAACAGAACCATTATGAAGGAAAGACTCAAACTGATCCGGTTCCATCAAATCTCAGTTCTCATTTTCTACCTACATCTTGTTGGATTGTGCAATTTTCAAATGGGATGGTATGATTTTTCTTAAGACTATGGGTCCTTTCACTTGACACCAAAAAAGTATATCTTAGTGTTCCTGCTAATCAGTAATTGCTAAATAAATTCTATAGTCCAGATCATCCTTCTAGAAGGTTAACTTTATAGCACTTCGTATGAAGACTTCTATCTTTACATAATCTTTGTCAAATATCTCATGCAAATAACTATGCTAGAATGTACTGAGCAAGGATGTCTGGGTTCTTACACCACTGTTATGGCTTCCGGACCGTGGCTTTCCTTTTCATAAACCACATACAACTTTGTGCACATGTATCTATACTTGATTGCACAGATATTATGGCATTGGAGTCATATACCACAAATCACATCCCTCTTGAGCATATTTCTTGTGTTAAATAGCTGAGAGAAGCCTATTTACTGACAAGGCTTCTGGAGGCACTACAAGCCTTTTAATCTGTACATTATGCTTTGAGAAAACTATATTAGTATATAGATTGCATAATTCCGCAACTTGTTTATACTTGTAGCCATCCATGTACAGATGTTGGGCGACGTAAGAAGCTTCTAAACCTAAAGACTCATGGTTATATCTACAATGTAGAATACTAAATGCTCTTGAGCTTGGCTAAGCAATTGTCTGTCATGCTTCTAGTTTAAGAGTCGATGATTTCCATTTTGTGTGTGTGTGCTACACACACATACACAGAGCAATGCAGGATCTTAATTGCCCATGCTTTTCACTAAAACACTTCTTTCGCTTCTAATTAGTATAGACTTGCCTAAGCTACATATGTTTGTATAATTTTGTTTGCTAGACATGGTTGATTTCAACCCCTGAATACAACTGATGTGGAATACTAATTGTTGAGAGTTGTGCACAAGTAATTTTTTGCGTATCAAATGTAGGGACTAGGACCAAATGCTTGTGTGGTGTTTTTGATCTCTTTCATGCTGGCCATGTTGAGGTAAACCTACATATAATCTGTTGATTTTCTTCTGTGCCAGGGTTATCTGGTATTTAGTTCTTTCTAAATGGTTAGTCCCCTAGAGATTTGATATTTTTTTAAATGCTACTAATATCTTCTTGCGAGAACCTACATTTTAAGAACCGCTTTGAAAAAATTAAGTTGATGAAAGTAATTTTTCTAAATTATCTAATGAAGTTATTATTATTTTTCTGAATTTTTTTTGTTAACATAATATTGCTGTCAGGTTGATAGCTGGACATAAAGTTTAATAAAAGCATTCTCAATGTAGATTTGTGCTTTAATAGCGAGCCAATTAAGGTGAAAATTGCTTTGATAGTAACGATTTAACAGTTTTGCAGTTGAAAATACTTGATTTGTTGCATGGCTAAATTTTTATTAGATGTGTATCATATGCATTACTCTTGGCAATACTTCTTAGTTGACATATTTTTTCTAGTTTTAAGCACCAGTTTTGGGATATGGGCGTTTGTTCAAATGTCCATTTCCAGAATGCTCGTTGGCTTGGGGCAAACGTTCCGGAATGGGCATTTGAGCCCCCAAATGAATGGGAGCATTTTGTTGGGATGGATAACGAGGGCTAGACAAACGGTTTTCCCATTATTTACGTTTGAACTCGAAAGGGAGCCCAATGGAAGTAACTACATCTAAAGATTCCAAACTGGCCCTTAAGTCATTGAAAGTTCTACATGGACATAAAGTTAGATGTTATAGGGTATCAAGTAGATGTGTGTTAATTTGTTAAGTGTCAAATTGTTATGTGCAGTTGAGTATGGTTGAATATGCATATATGCATGTGTGTGTGTGTGTGTTGATATTGGTAGCAGTAGCAGTAGCAGTAGCAGTAGCAGCTGCAGCAATTGCAGTGAGCAGCATTAGGCACAGCCTGTAGCAGCTGCAGAACTGCAGCAGCAGTATCAACTGCAGGTAGTAGCAGGCAGGCAGTATTATCTGGTTGAGTATAGCTTGTTGTAATTCAGCAACAGCAAGCTACAACTGCAGCAGCAGTATCAATTGCAGGTAGTAGCAGGCAGCAACGCAAAGCACAACAGTGGCTAGGTAAGTGTAGGTGTTTGTGTATAAGAAGATGTATCAGTGTTTCAGTGATACATGAGTGTAGTAGCACATACAAATACGAAATCTACTGTAGGCACGTTTGCTTATGGCTTTCCTCAACAACATGATATTGTTTTCTTGAATCACCTCATTCTACTTGTTCTATTACGTTTGTATTGTGAATATTTGAGTGTTATTAGCTCAATTTGGGCATTAAGGAGGTACCAATTTATTTCTGTACTTATCGATTGAAACTGGATTTTATCTAACTACAATGCAGAAAAAAGAGGGCCCATGTCCTAAAGAAAAAGTTAGGCTTCGTGCTTGGATTCGAGGATATACTAATGAAGAAGGTGAAGCACCATTATATAGACCATGTTTCGGTAATTAAAAAATAGAAGAAATACAAGGAAGTGCTACTGCATGGCGACCAAACACATTATGATGTTGGATGACTAGGTATGGTAATCTCTCTCTCTAAGATGGTCATACTTATTACATATATCTGTTCTACTTATGATTTATATCTCATTACACCAATTAAAGCATATATACATATAACTATTACACCAAGAAACTTATGATTTGCTAATCATTACAATTCGTTTCAGATGACATTTGAGAAGAATTATAGTCATTTTCATTTTGTATTTAAAAGTTAATATGTGCATTATATTTTGATGGATGCATCATGATTCATGTATGTTCCAATAACTTGGGCCCATAATAACGTAGTTTTACTATGCTGGCTTGTTGAAACCACTTAAGTAAAAACTGGCCAAGATTTATTATGCTGGCCCATTAAATTAGCTCAACTGACTACTAAGAATTGGGTGCTTGTTATTCATGTTGGAAAAATTCCAGCATGTCCACACTAACATGTTTGCCTTGTGTAAGGAAAAATTCCAGCTGACTACTAAGTGTTAGCTGACTAGGTATGGAAAGCTGACTACTGTTGAAATTAGTTGATAATTTTATTGATTGTCTCATTGGCATTATATAGCCTTACAGTCATTAATACAATGATTTCAATCATTATGACAATAATCTCATAATGGAATATCCTGTGACATATTCTGGCATCCCAAATATGTCCTCAGAATATTCCCATGTGCTTATACTATACTTAAATATGACACCCAACATACCATATCAACACTCTCCCTCAAGATGGGTGAAAGATATTCACTAAGTCCATCTTGTCACATCCTCTAATCATGCTCACTGAGGCGAGTCCCTTGGTTAGTCCATCTGCTACTTGATCCCTGGTTGGAACATGGCCAAGCTCCAGTAATCCTCTATCCAACTTCTCTTTGATGAAGAATCTATCAATCTCGATGTGTTTGGTCCTGTCATGCTGTACTGGATTGTTGGCGATACTAATAGCTGACTGATTGTCACACCACAGCTTCATCTTGGCTCCTTGATCCAGCTTCAGCTCCACCAGCATATTCTTCAACCATAGCAGCTCTGCAACTCCCAAGGCCATAGCTCTGTACTCTGCTTCAGCTGTCGATCTGGCCACCACAGACTGCTTCTTACTCCTCCAGGAGACCAAGTTACCTCCTACAAATATGCAATATCCCGAGGTAGACCTCCTGTCATCAGCACAACTAGCCCAGTCAGAATCACAGTAGCCCTCGATGCTCACGTGATTATTCTTCCTGAATATTAGTCCCTTCCCGGGAGCACCTTTCAAGTACCTCAGAATCTGGTACACTGCATCCATATGACCCTTCCGTGGGTCATGCATGTAGCGGCTCACCACACTTACTGCAAAGCAGATATCAGGACGTGTGTGGCTCAAATAGATCAACTTGCCAACCAGTCTCTGGTATCTGTCCCGATCAACTGGTTCTCCAGCCTCAGCATCAATCTTGAACCTCTGATCTATTGGTGTCACTGCAGGTTTGTACCCCAACATCCCAGTTTCTGTGAGAAGGTCCAGTGCATACTTCGTTTGAGAGAAAACAATCCCCTCTGCTTCTCGAGCAATCTCAATCCCAAGGAAGTACCGAAGAAGGCCGAGATCCTTCACCTCGAATTCCTTACCAAGCTTTCCTTTGAGTTGGACGATCTCCTGCTCATCATCTCCTGTGATAATCATATCGTCCACATACACCGCAAGCATGGTGATGTGGCCTCCATTCCGACGGAAGAACACAGTATGATCAGCATTGATCTGCTGATATCCCATCCCTATCATCGCCCTTCTGAATCTGTCAAACCACGCTCGAGGAGACTGTTTCAGTCCATAGAGGGACTTCTTCAACCTGCAGACCTTGCCTACTGTCTGATTGGTGCCAAATCCTGGTGGTATCTCCATGTACACCTCCTCCACTAGATCTCCGTGAAGAAACGCATTCTTCACATCCAGTTGGTGTAGCTTCCATCCACCATTCGCTGCCAGAGAAATCAGAGTCCTGACAGTGCTCATCTTTGCAACTGGTGCAAAGGTCTCGTCATAGTCGATGCCGTACGTCTGACTGTATCCTTTGGCTACTAGTCGAGCTTTGTAGCGATCAATCTGTCCATCTGGGTTCTGCTTCACGGTAAAGACCCACTTGCATCCAACTGCTCTCTTTCCCTCTGGCAGTCTCACAAGCTCCCAAGTGTGGTTCTTCTCCAGAGCTCCCAACTCCTCGTGCATTGCCGCTTTTCACTTTGGATCGTTCTTGGCTACCTGCCAATTGTTAGGTACAGTAATACTATCCAAAGATGCTATAAATGCTCCATGAGAAGAAGGGATATGGTCATAAGAAATAAACTGAGCAATATCCCAACCATATCTGTTTGGAGGATTTCCTGCATTGCTGCGAGTGGTCCTCCGTACAGATAGTGGTGTGGGAGGAGTAGTAGTAGGAGGAGTGATATCTTGTGAAGGAGGGGGTATCACCTGAAGGGGGGTTGGTGTCGGTGCCTCAGGAGTTGGGACGAACGCAGGCAAGGGACTTGGCATTGGCACTGTCGGTACTGGTCCTGCAGTTTGCTTCTCTCTCCTGCTGTAGGTAAGTAACTCTCCCTGAGCCGTAGGCCTAACACCTTCACCTTCTTGTCCCTTCTCCGTGCCTCCATGCCAAACTTCTAAATCGGTTACCACAAAGTTCTCCATCTCTCCCTCTCGCCTAATACTGGCAGTATTAGGCGTGTTGTGTGAAGTTCCGTCCTGGCGGTAGTATGGCTCATGCTCCCGAAAGTGGACATCCATACTGACAAACTTCTTCTTCTCTACTGGACTCCAGCACACATACCCCTTTTGGGTCGCCGAGTAGCCTACGAAGATGCATTTGACCGCTCTAGGGTCAAGTTTCCCAACTGATGGCATGTTGTCCTTCACAAAACACACACACCCAAACACCTTCAGTGGGAGTATCCCACTATTATTGTCTTGCAATACCTCACATGGAGACTTCCATCCGAGGACCTTCGAGGGCATCCTGTTGATGAGTTGAGCTGCTGTCAACACTGCATGCCCCCACAGACTCTGTGGGACATTCATGTCGATCATCATACTTCTTGCGACCTCCAGAAGGTGTCTGTTTTTCCTTTCTGCAACTCTATTTTGTGCTGGTGTGTATGCACAGGTGGTCTGATGCTGTATTCCGTGTGCTGACAAGTATTCTGCAAGCGTCCTGTTGGTATACTCTGTTCCATTGTCAGACCTCAGTACCTTCATAACTGCTTTGTACTGAGTCTGGACATGCTTATGGAAATCCCGAAAACAAGCAGGTACATCACTCTTATTTTTTATCAAATATAACCAGGTAACACGAGAGGCACACTCAATGAAAGAAACAAAGTACTTATAACCATTCATAGTGTTAGTAGCACATGGACCCCAGACATCAGAATGTACTACCTCAAAAGCAAAAGTGCTCCTATGACCCGTGCCAACATATGAGCTCCTAGTAAGTTTTCCTAACTCGCACGCATCACATACTAATTTTTCTTTATTTGTTTTTGCATAAATCTCTGGATACAACTTACTTAGAGTATCAAAGGAAGAATGTCCCATCCTCCGATGATGGAGTATCAAGGTATCCTCAGTCCTCTGCTGCAGTCCTTCCATGCCAGCCTTCTCTGCCATAGATACCAATGCTGAGTCTAGTCCTTCTCGATCTAGGTACCACAGTCCCTCATGCCAAGTGCCAGTCCCAAGTCTTCGTCCTGTCATTTTCTCCTGGAAGGTCACCTTAGGAATATCAAAAGAAATAATGCATTTAAGTTGGAGGATTATAGAACTAATGGACAAGAGACTGACTGGAAAGGATGGAGCATGTAAAACATTGGATAATCTTACTGAACCTGTACAATTAACAGTACCCTTACCGACCACTGGCTGGAAAGTGCCATCAGCTGTCTGAATGTTGTCTGCTGATGCTAGGTGAGTGTAGGAAGAAAACTCACTAGCATTCCCCGTCACATGCCGAGATGCTCCCGAGTCGATAATCCAGTCTGATGATTTAAGGGAAGAGATAGACGCAAGGGCAAGTGATTCGTCAGTACCTTCTGATGGATGGGCATACATAGAAGCGTTGCCCCTAACAAAGAATGAGGTGGACGCCTCCTCTGTTCTACTCCTCATGTCTCCCAGTGCCTGGTCCTCCACAGTAAAGGTGTCATCAGCTTCTCCGTTCCCTTCTGATATCAGGAGGTTTGCCCGATAACCTCCTCGGCCGCCTCGTCTATCCCCTCGACCACTACCACGTCCTCCATTATATCCTCGTCCGCCGAACGGTCCTCGTCCACCACCTGAATCTCCCTCCCTAGGTGGTTTGGTACAAGCATACCGATGATGACCCATCTTCCCACAATTGTAGCACTGCCGGTTATGCTGCCAGGGCTCTCCCTTAGATCCTGTGTTACCTGAGCTGGTGATCGCTAGTGCTGACTTTGCTTCGGGGGGACCATCTGTCCCGGCTTGCAGACTGATGCGTGTCTCCTCCTGGATCATGGCTGAGATAGCCTCCTCAAGGCTAGGGATCTTTGGTTGGGCTAGAAGTAGGGCCGTCCTCTGTGCGAAAGCTGCAGTCAGCCCTTTGAGGAACTTCATCGTCCTCTCCTGCAGACACACCTGTCTCTCCTTACACTTAGGGTCCCCGCAGCTCGCCCGATCTGAGGAGTGATCATAATCCAACCACAGATGCTCCAACTCTGTGGCATACTCCTGCACCGTCTTCTCTCCCTGTACGGTATCATCAATCTCCCCCTTTATCTGGAAGACCCGTAAGTTGTTCCCCACACCATCATAGGTCCTTCTCAACTTCTCCCACACATCTTTCACCATCTCAATACCGTCTACTGTGGCGGCAATAGACTGGACTAAGGAGTTGAGAAGCCAGATGTAGATCACCATATGAGTAAACTTCCACTCATCGTGTCCTGTCGAGCCCTCGTCCGGCTCTGTCGTCTCGCCCGTCAGGAACCCCTCCATGTTTTTTCCTGCGAGGGTTCTTCTCACCCATTGTGACCAACTCAGATAGGTGGCTGGTCCATCTAATTTCAGATCGATGGAGGGAAGCTTTAACTCCGGCGACGTTCGTGTCGTGTTCTCACCAGCCGACATCGTCAACAACTTTATCAACGTCGCCACCTCTGCAGAATCTAGCTTCTTGATGATCTCCTCCATCGATGCGTTGTCTATCCAGTCACGTCACGTTCGCTCCACGACTCACGCTTGTCCTTGTCGTCCGCTCCTAGATCCGAACATGTCTCCCCTTTTTTCAGATCTAGGCATCCCTATTAGGCGCTGCCTCGTGCTGGTACGGAGGAGGCGGCAGCACGCATGTCACAACCGCCGTCGCAGCAGCAGCAGTCGCAGCAGCTGCAGCAGCAGTAGTAGCCGCAGTAGTAGCGGGACGGGACAGCAACAGCGAAGGGCGGCCTACGAAGGGCGGAGAAGAGGAGAGGAGGGAAAAAAGGGGGGGCGTGGAAGAGTTCGGTGGAGGAGATCTAGAAAATCCTCCTGTGGGTTTGTGGAAGCTTGGTGACGGCTAGGGTTTGTGGAAACTTGGCTCTGATACCATGTTGAAATTAGTTGATAATTTTATTGATTGTCTCATTGGCATTATATTGCCTTACAGTCATTAATACAATGATTTCAATCATTATGACAATAATCTCATAATGGTATATCCTGTGACATATTCTGGCATCCCAAATATGTCCTCAGGATATTCCCATGTGCTTATACTATACTTAAATATGACACCCAACATACCATATCAACAACTACTAAGTGTTAGGGGGAAAAAATGTTTGCAAGATAAATAAGTAAAATCAAAAAGTATTTTAACTGCCAGGTTTGCTTTGTGTTTTAAAATTATCATGTCATATAAGGACATGGTCCACTGAGACAATCTTGTATCCATGCAACATAGGCAAACCTAGCTTTATTAACAACATATGTACCCGAATAGTCTAGAATCTAATATCTGAGACCTCTATGAAAATTCACTGAGAGGTATTTTAAGTGTTCAAATATGACCATGTGTGATTAGTATTCTTGCAGTTGTTTTATTATCTTTTCATAACAGTAGAAAGAGGTGAATTTATCCTCTAAATATATCATAATGACTTGATTACTAGAAGGTGCCTGTCATGATCAAGGTTAATCATATAATGTATCTAAAAATGTATTTATGGACAGTCATATCTGTGGTGCAAAGTTTTAGCAGGTGAGAGTAATTGGTGGTTGGATGAAAATTGTTAACACCATAAGGTAAGTTGAGGATAAATCAATCAGGCTACTTTTATGTCTTCTTCCCGTACCATGATTCCTTTAACAGTATATGTGTCAAATTTGATCAATTATAGATGGTCAAATAGAAATGAAAAAATATGGTAAACCTACTTAGGTTGTCAAACTTTTCTGTGTATAGCTAATGATAAAGAGGTTGGGTTTTACCTGAAGTTGCACAAATAAATAACAAATAAATAAGGTATGAAATCTAGGTTTTTAATAGCCCAAACTTGACCGACTTTGACTTGCATTTATTGTTTGATGAAAATATATGCTCCCACCATTTTGAATCAGGACATAGGTTAAATATTTCATTCTTGTTTCAGTAAAATTCATGTACTTCCATGCTTTTAACCAAACAAGGAGCAGTTGCCACCTGAGCTAATTTTGATTACAAAGAAAAATCGACCAAGAAATTATCCCAGTTCACTCTTTTTTTAATGTGCCATAGAGATGGCAATTGTGCCTCTTTATTTCTTTCTTCTAATGTGCCATAGAGAAGGCAATTATGCTGAAAGTTGACTAAATTTTATTTTGTGATGGAATTTTTTTATTTTATTAATTCTAATATAAACCTTTACTAATTTGGTAGTATGAGGCAGTATGAGGATTTGCATGATCATTGTAATGGGAGAGAGGTTTGGTTAATTTAGCTGGGTTTGGTTAATTTAGCTAAGCTGAGATAAGTTTTGAGGATGAGACAGACATGGAAGGACCGAAGTGATAATAGCGGCAGCGAGAAGGGGGGATAGTTTTTGATGATTTATTATGTTGTGATTCATTATTAGACCATCTAAACATTTTTGCAAATTGTTTACTTTTGGATATGCATTTAGGTTGACCGAATTCTACATGTACTATTTTGTTCTCTCTCAGTAAGCACTTGCATTTTGGTATTTGCGTATGTCAGAATGAAATTGTCCGGATATAAATACAGATTTAGCAAAAAATTTAAGGCTTGCTGGTCAATCTGAATTCTATGTACATCTTGATTGTTTCGTTGAAATGGAAAAAGTATATATTTGTTTAATATATTTTTTTATAACTAAATTTCATTACAGCATTCAGAACATAGTACAATTCCAATAGAAAATGCTATAAATAGCATTCAAAATTGTAATGCTCACAATAAGGTTATAGCGTTCTGTAATGTTATTGCTTAATAGCATTCACAAATGTTATAGGTTAATAGCACTCACAAATTTTATAGGCTAATAGCGTTCCTAAGCGCTATAATTTTATAGTGTTTCCTATCTACAACGTTCATGTACACTATTTATTAATAGTGTTTCATTATAGCGTTCCTAAGCGCTATAATTTTATAGTGTTTCCTATCTACAACGTTCATGTACACTATTTATTAATAGTGTTCCATTATAGCGTTCATAACGCTATCATAAGCGACAAAGTTTATGAACGCTATACTGTTATAGCGTTCGTATACTATAGCGAAGAAAATTATAGTGTGCATAATACGCTATATTAAGGCTCCTATTGCATTTTATGCATGTTATAATATATCCTATTTGTTGAGTGACATCACTAAGTCTTGATCGTATACATATTCCAGGCGTCCCTGAAACACATATATTTCAACCAAGCTTAGCGATAGCGAAGTCGGATAAGCTACTGGTGAAGGTGTCGAATATCTATCGAAACTCTTCAAGGTGAATCCCAACTAGTCTTTCAATTTGATAATTCCAAGTATGATTAACCGTCCAAGTATTCTCGTCCTACGAATTTTTTCATGATACCTTGATATCGTTCTGCTCCTCTCCATCGCACGATCTATCCAATCTACTGACTAGCGTCCAAGACCCATCGCCTATTCCGTTCGTATCAAACACCAACTTTTCAGTGCACACTTCCAGTTCCAAGTCCTAACTCTAAGTCTTGTAGCCCTAGTTCTATGGTTTACCCATGCGATACTCTAAATTCGGTCACACAAGTTCTTTCACTCGGTATAGGGTCGTCTTCCTAACCGCTAGGTCGGCTCACAAGGTCATAAGTACATGTTCATGTTCACGATTCTCATCATGAAATTTTGTTGCATGATACTTGCCCTAATTTCTAAGGTAAAACCATTGCTCGTTTGTAAGTGGTATTCTACCCAAGCTCGCTTCACTCAAATTTCTAATATCGAGCAGTGATCATCCTACTTGTATCACAACATTTGTTGCATAGGGTCCGAGTTCGTTCAGCAAAGACACTCCTAAGACACGTTCGTTCAGCCAAATCCTCGATATATCATGTCGCATATCAAACCTAGCGATTCACATAGTCTATCTCCTCAAATATGTTTGATAAAATCTACATAACCATTATTTTCTAAGTTTAGATCAATAAGTCACGATTTAATTTCTAATCTTCGACCTCAATTATAAACTCTAAGTCGTCCAATATAATTTACGTATTCGTTCATAAATCTATTGAACGTAACTTTTCTTCAATTCTAGACTAACTCATCCTCGATATACTTGCATCCATGACTCACTTTCGCATTAAACCACAAGTCAAAATGATCCTCCAATTATCACATCTTGATCTCCCGCAAGTTCGATCATCCCCGCTGGACGTGATATTATCACGCCAACACTCCCATAGGATAATTGCCCTCTTCCGGACGTGACGCATGTGCGAGCCTGGAGTTGCGCTCGTACAAGACAAGAACGTCAAATATTATGGTTATCATCGAAACGACCAAGACACTTTATCGTTACACTTTATTTCATCTAAGTTATATATATTAATCCATCAAGTCATGTCTATTTAATAACCATTCTTGTCGTGATCATAATTTATTTAGCCAAATTGTCCAACTTCAATGTTACCGTTCGATCAATCCGTAGTCTACCTCTAGCATTCCATAAACAACTAATTTCTAATCCTCTAGCCCAAAGTATATTAACCTTCGTTACTTTCCATTTCATCGAGTTTGTCTGCATAATCACCAACATATTAGGCCCTGATCTTCCGTGAGTTCGATCATCCCCGCTGGACGTAAAATCACCACGTCAACTCTCCCGTGGGATAATCGTTCTCATCTAGGACTGATGTCGAGTGATATCTTTCGAACTATATTCAGGATCGACTCATCCAATTTAAGATTAAATCCAATCTCGTTATCACCTACCTTATTCATCAAACCACAAAATTATTATAACTTGCATCAATCTGTGCTATCTTCCAACTATCAATATCGTATCAACTCATTCAAATTCGAAACCATAGCATCTGTACTCAAGCTAAATTTTATCGAGCGATATCATACTAAATCTAAATTTTCCATGAACGTTATCATCTATCGCGCTTACTCTGATCGTATCCTCGAGTCTCCAATCCCAAATTTTAATCCATTTGATTCAATTTAAAATCGCTCGTACAATCCGCTAAGTTTCCTCGACCAACATGTCATGACCCGCACCCGGTGTAGGGATACAAGTAGTGAACAACGCCTAGCCTACGCCGCAGCATCGACAGTAGAACGATATTCGGGTAATCTATCTATCTAGCAATCAAGATATAATATGCCACCAATGTAATATGAATACTCAATCATATATCTATAACATGGAATAAAGCATGAATATGATAAAAGAATAGAAGAGTCACAAATACAACTCATGAGACAAAATAATATCCAATGAGTCAAGGAAAAACTAATAACAAGGCTGGAGATAAATCCAATATAAAAAAAACTACTATGCTATGAGTCCTGGATCATCTGTCTCAATCGGGATGAGACCCTCCTAAGCCAAGGTCTATGACTCTAAGCCAACCACGTCCTGAGGCCCGTAGTGAGTGGGGTACCACTCCTCAGTATCATCTGGAAAAAATATATCCAGACAGGAAAGGAGCAGAGTACATCTCTAACAGCAGTTCTAATAAATGATATAAACTATGTAACAGTAAATATATGTGAATATATAAGATGCAATATACAAGTATAGGAGATATGCAATAAAGGAAATATTAGAAATAAATACAAGAATGAGCAATATAGAATATGAACAAGAAATACTACAACTAAGTGAATGAGTACCAGCTTTAACATGTGATCGACTTGGAAACTTGCACAAATATTATGGCCTGGTTAATCATATGTGTGGTGTATGATCAATACTCACAAGGAACAAGACATATACAAGGAGGGTATAATCGCATATCTACACTAAATACTTCCTTCCCCCGACTGGTATAATGGATCCAACCATGGTACGTTATGACACGAGTTTCCACAAGAAGGGCGCTACTCTTCTCATGAACTAATGTCTGTATTTGTACAAGAAGAACAAAGAAACAAGGCTTGCACAAGATACACCATAAATACCAAAGAATAACATCTAATGACGAGATTCGGATATACCAATCTGTGTAACCATCATATCAAAAAATCAAGGATATCTACACTAGATACAAGAGACATAGAGGATATCATAAATGAGAAACTATCAAAGTGAACTCGCCTAAAATTCGGTAAATAATATCCGGTACGGTGCCTCGAAGACCTAAATATGGAATATTATATAAATACAAGATTTTGTAATAAAAATAAGTTAAACTAGTCAACTTCTAGGTCATAAAGTCATTTCTAAATTAAAACAGTTAAACTAGGTCAACTCTAGGTCAAACTAGTCAAACTTGGTCAAATTAGCTATTTCTAGGTTGTATGAGTCTATCTCTAGGATATTGGGTCCATATACTATGTAACTAGGCCATACTCGCTATACTAGAATACTAGGAAACCAATAAGATACCGCATCCTAGGATACGCAAATTATTAGATATGAAAATATTATAATGTATATATACAATCAGCAATATATAATATTTCTAACTAAACAAATACTAAGTGAATATCTTGGCTTTAAACCAATGCGGTATCATACCACTACACACCCATCTTGATGTTCAAACCCAATACCTTGGATAAAACCCAATACCTTGACATTATCTTAGTATCTCAAGGTAATTCAATATCTAATATATAACTAATACCCATACACCTCACTATGCATTAATATGTATTAAACTTAAGACAATACAATACTAAATTACTATACTAACATATCCCTTGATATTCAATACCCGTACCCAAGATACCTTACTCTCATTACCTTGGTGTATCTCAAGGTAATCTAGAAATACCACTAACTAATGCTAACTAGTACCTATCTACATATATATCTCTCATCTATATATTATAACTTACTAACCACCTATATATATATATATATATATATATATATATATATATATATATATATATATATATATATATATATATATATATATATATATATATATATATAACTAGTTAACAATACGTATATACATATAACTAACTAGTAATCAATACATATATATGTACATATAACTTAACTAGCTAGTCTAACAACAAAACTAACTAACTAACTAGAGTTATAGATCAAGGCTAATCCCTTACCTTGCTATTGCCCTTATTCTTGTTGTTGTTGTGGCCTTTGCTACTGTTGTTGCTGCTGCAGTTGTTGTTGCCCTTGCATTTGCTGCTGCTCTTGCTATTGCTGCTAGCATTGCTGTTGCAGTTTTTACTAGCACTGTTGCTGCTGCTGCAGTTGTTGTTGCCATTGCCCTCTTGCTGCTAGCTAGCTGCCGCAGCTACTGATGATATTGCCCTCTTGCTACTGCTTTTGCATCTCCTTGCTACTACTGTTATGCTTTTTTGTTTCAGCAACCCGACCCCCTTAGCATACACACACATACACACATCTATGCACACATATATATATATCTATACACTTATATATATATATAACATTAGATATATACACATATACATACATATATATACATATATATAACTCTATATATATATAACCACATACATATATATATATATATATATATATATATATACACAACCACACTAGTAATGCATATAAACCCCATATCTCTCATGGCCATCAACACCTCAAAATGAACATAGAATATACACATAATATATATATAAATATATAAATATATATATATATATATATAACAATGGTAAATATAATATTCTAATAGCTATTACCAAGGCAAATTGAATCTAAAATGCAATGAAACAAACACGTGGAGTGCATCGCACCCGTATCACACTAGATCTATGATACGCTTGCGATACAAGTCCACCACACCACCAAATATATCCCGAAGGACACGACCAAGTCTAAAATTATAATTATGAACAATACAAAGAGCTAGCTACTCAACTATATGTCCGTGTCAAAATATGACATGCCTAAACTCACGTGTCGGAGAAAAATCCCAAAATCAAACCGTATCTCCAAATTGTCGGGATACAGCCTACACGTATCCAATTATGGATATGACACTATCCACACACAATCAAACACATATTAATTTGGTCTAATTGACCAATTGACAAACACAAGATGTGTCAATCTCCGAATTCCCCCAAAATTGACATAAAATAACATATAACTTTCTCCATAGGCCTCCTATGAACCTAATTCTAATTCCTATGTGTAACCTTAGTATATAGGGTAGTTCCTAATAATTAAAACATAGATTTAGAGTAATTAAAGAGAAAAAACTGAATTATACCTATTGAAAGATGAATTCCCAATAAAATTTTAAAATTGAGTGAAAAGAGCCTCCAACTTGTAAATCCTTGCTTCTCCTTATAGATCATTGCTTTCTCCTTGTAGATCCTTACTCTAACAGCCTCCAATGATGATTTGGAAAGAAATTTAGGTAGAATTTGATGTGGGAATGAAGAAATTTGGAAGAAAAAATTCTATATCAAGATTTGAAATAGAAAAGGAAGAGAGAGAAACTTTCCCTCCCTAAATACATGGCCGGCCACATTTCTCCCTCCCCAAGCTACTATATAAAGTCTAAAATATCCCTTGGGGCTTCTCATGAAGAAATAATTAAGAAAGAAAGTTTATAGTCTAATTGGTTTAACTAAATTAATCATCCTCCTAATGATTGGGCTTCTTATTGGGCTCAATTCTAACTAGAATTAAATGTTGGTCTATGGATCTAATCTAAACTAGTTAGGTTCACTAAAATAAGTCCAAAATAATAAACTAATATTTAATAATAATTAAATAATATAATAAATAATATACAATATGTACAATATTTAATTAATTATGAAATAACTAAAATACTATTTCCTAGAAAATATGGTAGTGATAAGTCTGCCCCCTTAAAATAATTTCATCCTCAAAATTCAAAGATGAAACTACTCCCAAAAAATAGTTCATAACAGAAAAGAAAAGAACATACCTCAAGGAACAAACAAATATGGGCAACGCTCTCGTATTTTATCCTCTCTCTCCCAGGTAGACTCCCCCAGAGAGTGATGCCTCTATGCGACGTGCACCAAGGGAATAGTCTGGTTCCTTAGTACCTTCTCTCTCTGATCCAGAATCTCAACTGGTTGCTCTGGATAGCTAAGAGTAAGGCCCACCTCTATCTCTGATTGATCCAACACGTGACTAGGATCCGTCACGTACCTTCTCAACTGCAACACGTGAAACACGTTGTGCACTCCCTCTAATACAGGTGGAAAGTCTAGTCTGTAAGCAACTGTACTGACCCTCTCGAGTATACTGAAAGGTCCGATTAATCACGAACTAAGCTTTCCGCCTCCACCGAAATAAATCGTGCCTCGTGTCGGAGAAATCCTCAGAAATACCAAACCACAAACCTAGAAAAAAATACAACCTTCAGAACTTAATCTATAACAAACAACCAATATTAAGCAGAAAATAAAAATCTAAAACTATACCTCAAACTCCAAAGGTCTTCGATGGCTATCAGCCCAATGCTACTATTTGTCATGTGCCACTCAAAGTCTGTCACTGATCAACTTAACTTTCTCTGCTGCATCCATGACTATCTCTGGCCCAAGCAAAGCTCTATCTCCAATATCGTCCCATGACAAAGGAGTACGACATCTCCGACCGTACAGAGCCTCAAATGGTGACATCTCTATACTAGCCTAGTAGTTGTTGTTATAAGAAAACTCTACCAAATGGAGATGGTCCTCCCAAGATCCCCTAAAATCTAGTACACAGGTGTACAGCATATCCTCGAGAGTCTGAATAGTCCTCTCTGACTGCCCATCCGTCTGGGGGTGATATGCAGTACTGAACTTGAGCTGGGTGCCCAAACTCGTCTGCAAAGTCCTCCAGAAATGAGAAGTGAAACGACTATCTCGATCCAAGACTATGCTGATGGAAACCCTATGTATCATGACGGTCTGCCTCACATACATCTCTGCCTGCTTCACCGTAGACAAACCCACCTTGAAAGGCAAAAAGTGGGATGACTTGGTTAACCTGTCAACGATGACCCAAATTACGTCTTTTTCTCGTGGAGATCATGGAAGTTCGGACACAAAATCTATAGTAATGTGCCCCCACTTCCACTCTAGAATGGGTAATGGCTGAAGTAAATCTCCTGGCCTCTGTCTCTCGGCTTTTACCTGCTGGCACACTAAGCATCTGGATACAAACTGTGCCACTTTCCTCTTCATGCCATACCACCACACACTCTTTCGCATATCCTGATACATCTTGTTGGCACCTGGATGTTTGGAATACTGAGAGCGATGTGCTTCCTGCAATACCTTCTCATGCAGCTCCCAACTAGGCATACATAATCTAACACCATGCCGCAAAGAACCATCCTCAGCAATGGTGAAATCATCCTCCAATCATGCTCTTACCTAAGATCTGATGTTCCTCAGAGATACATCCTCATACTGGCTGCCTTAATCCTGTCTATCAACTTTGAGTGTATCTACAACCCTCATATCTATATAGCAAAACCAGGAACTATCACCTCAATGCCCAATCTCTCCAAGTCCTTCAACAAATAACGATCCTGCGTCAAAAACATAGCTACCGGATACCTTCTTAAGGCATCGGCAACTACATTGGCTTTCCCAGGATGATACAGCAAAGATATATCAAAATCCTTTACTAGTTCCAGCCATCGATGCTGCCTCATGTTCAACTCTTTCTGAGTGAAAATGTACTTCAAGCTCTTATGGTCTGTGAAGATCTCCACATACTCTCCGTACAAATAGTATTTCTATAACTTCAGGGCAAAAATAACTGCTGCCAACTCCAAATTATGGGTAGAATAGTTCTTCTCATAAGGACGCAACTGCCTGAATGCATAGGCAATCACTTTTCTATTATGCTGAAGAACACAATCCAGACCTTTTCCCAATACATCACTATAAATAGTGAAATCTCCTGACCCTGATGGCAATGTCAAAATAGGAGCAAATGTTAACCTCTTCTTCAGTTCCTCAAAAGCAACCTGGCACTCCTCTGTCCAAACAAACTCTGCATCCTTCCTAGTGAGTCTAGTCATCGGCTAGGCAATCCTCAAAAAATCTTGCACAAACTTTCTGTAGTTGCCTGCTAGACCCAAGAAACTCCTGATCTCTGCCACTGAACTCGGGGTCTTCCAAAACTCTACTGCTGCAATCTTCTTTGGATCCACTGAAATTCCATCACCAGTCACAATATGTCCTAAGAACTCTACCTTGTCCAGGAAGAACTCACACTTGGACAGCTTCCCATACAGCTTCTCCTTCCTTAGCACATCCAACATAATCCGCAAATGCTCCTCGTGCTCCTACGATATCTTCGAGTATATGAGTATGTTATCGATGAATACCACCACAAACTTGTCAAGGTACTGGTGGAACACCTTGTTCATCAAATTTATAAATATCGTCGGGGCATTAGTCAACCCAAACGACATCACCATGAAATCATACTGGCCATACCGAGTCCTAAAATCAGTCTTCGAAGTATCCTTCGACTTTACTTTTACCTGATGTTAGCCTGATCTCAAGTCTGTCTTAGAAAATACCTTGGTGCCACTCAACTGATCGAACATGTCATCAATTCGTGACAAGAGATATTTATTCTTGATAGTGAGATTATTTAATATCATGTAATCGATGCACAAGCACACTGATCCATCCTTCTTCGGTACAAACAATACTGGGGGTCCCTACGGTAAAGAATTGGATCTGATGAACCCATTATCCTGCAATTCATTAACTTGCTTCTTCAGCTCGACCAACTTATTATTGTTTACTCTATAGATATGTTATGAAATTGGTTCTACATCTGGAACCAAGTCTATAGCGAATTCAATATCTCGATTTGGCGGTAATCCTGGCAATTCCTCAGGAAACACATCCAAGAACTCTGCTATCAAATGATGCGGCAACTCCTTATCTTCTACCATAGCTCCATAGATAATGCCTTCTCTCTGCTCTGCAGCTCCTCTAGCAAACTCAAACTCTGGCTCTCCTGGTAGGCTAAACAAAACTTTATATTCTCTACAATCTATACTATCATGGTGTCTACTCAACCAATCTATCCCGAGTATAATATTGTAGATCGGAAGTGGCATTATAAGTAGACACGCACTCAGCTATTGGCCTCCCAGAGTAACTCTTCGATCCTTGCAAATATCACTAACCAGGATAATACCTCCCTCGGTTATAATCTTGAAGTCCTAAGCAAAGACTCAGCTACCAAATGATGCTTAAGAGCAAATAAAATAGATACAAAACTATAAAAAGCACCACTATCAAACAAAGCTAAAGATGGAATGGAATCAATATGGCACATAATATAATACATTCAAAGAAGGACAGTTAAAGATCAAATATTAAATTCAAGAAAGAACAGTTGAATGAATCAATAGAGTTTTTCCTAGATGTGATTGAGTATTCTCAGCCTATATCCTATATCCTATATCCTGTAACATGCTTGTAATAGAACTCAAATAAGAGCACCACTACGAATCGCACTAATTGTGACCTCGAAGACCTGTATGGGCCACCACTAAAAATATGTCACGATCCGCACCTGGTGTAGGGATGCAAGTAGTGAACAACACCCAGCCTACGCCCAGCATCGGCGATAAAATATTATTTGGGTAATCTATCTATCTAACAATCAAGATATAATATGCCACCAATATAATATGAATACTTAATCACATATCTATAAGATGGAATAAAGCACGAATATGATAAAAGAATAGAAGAGTCACAAATGTAACTCATGAGAAAAAATAATATCCAATGAGTCAAGGAAAAACTAATAACAAGGATGGAGACAAATCCAATATAAAAGAAACTACTATGCTACGAGTCTTGGGTCGTCTGTCTCAGTCGGGATGAGACCCTCCTGAGCCAAGGTATCTAGCTCTAATCCAACCACGTCCTGATGCCCGTAGTTAGTGGGGTACCACTCCTCAGTGTCATCTGGAAAAAATATATCCAGTCAGGAAAGGAGCAGAGTATATCTTTAACAGCAGTTCTAATAAATGATATAAACTATGTAACAGTAAATAGATATGAATATACAAGATGTAATATACAGGTACAAGAGATATGCAATAAAGAAAATAGTGGTAATAATTACAAGAATGAGCAATATAGAATATGAACAAGAAATACTACAACTAAGTGAGTGAGTACCAACTTTAATATGTGATCGACTTGGGAACTTGCACAAGAATTATGGCCTGGTTAATCATATGTGCGGTGTATGATCAACATTTACAAGGAACAAAACATGCACAAGGAGGGTATGATCGCATATCTACACTAAATACTCCCCTCCCTCAACTGGTATAGTGGATCCAACCATGGTATATTATGATACGGATTTCTACAAGAAGGGTGCTACTCTTCCCATGAACCAATATCTGTATTTGTACAAGAAGAACAAGGAAACAAGGCTTGTACAAGATACACCATAAATACCAAGGAATAATATCTCATGACGAGATCCGGATATACCAATCCGTGTAACCATCGTGTCAAAAAACCAAGGATATCTACACTAGATATAAGAGACATAGAGGATGTCATAAATAAGAAACTATTAGAGAATGTACTTGCCTGAAATCTGGTGAACAGTATCAAAGATGTCGGATATGGTGCCACGGAGACCTAAATATGGAATATCATATCAATACAAGATTTTGGAATAAAAATAAGTTAAGCTAGTCAACTTCTAGGTCATAAAGTTATTTCTAAGTCAAAAATAGTCAAATTAGGTCAACTCTAGGTCAAACTTGGTCTAACTAGTTACCTCTAGGTTGTATGAGTCTATTTCTAGGATATTGGGTCCATACACTATATAACTAGGCCATAATAGCTATACTAGGATACTAGAAAACCAATAAGAAACGGTATCCTAGGATACGCAAATTATTACATATGAAAATATTATAATATGAATATACAATCAACAATATATAATATTAAACTAATGCTAAGTGGATACCTTGGCTTTGAACCAATGCGGTATCACACTACTACACACCCATCTTTATGTTCAAACCCAATACCTTGGCATTACCATGGTATCTCAAGGTAATTCAATATCTAATATATAACTAATACCCATACACCTCACTATACATTAATATTTATTAAACTTAAGACAATACAATACTAAACTACTATACTAACATGCCCCTTAATATTTAATATCCGTACCCAAGATACCTCACTATCATTACCTTGGTGTATCTCAAGATAATCTAAAAATACCACTAACCAATGCTAACTAGTACCTATCTACATATATAATATATATCTATCATCTATATATTATAACTTACTAACCAACAATATATATATATATATATATATATATATATATATATATATATATATATATATATAACTAGTTAACAATACGTATATACATATAACTAACTAGTAATCAATACATATATATTTACATATAACTTAACTAGCTAGTCTAACAACAAAACTAACTAACTAACTAGAGTTATAGATCAAGGCTAATCCCTTACCTTGTTGTTGGCCTTGTTCTTGCTATTGTTTTGGCCTTTGCTACTGTTGTTGCTGCTGCTCTAGCTGCAGTTGCTACTGCCCTTGCATTTGCTGCTGTTTTTGCTGTTGCTGCTACCATTGCTGCTGCTGTTGTAGTTGCTACTAGCATTGCTGCTGCTGCTGCAGTTGCTGTTGCCATTGCCCTCTTGCTGCTAGCAAGCTTCTACAGCTGCTGATGCCAATGCCCTCTTGTCGCTGATGTTGCATCTCTTTGCTGCTACTGCTATGCTTTGTTGTTTCAGCAACCCGACCCCCATAGCATACACACATACACACACATATCTATGCACACATATAGATATCTATACACTCATATATATATATAATACTAGATATATACACATATCCATACATATATATATATATATACATATATACCTATATATATATATATATATATATATATATATATATATATATATATATATATATATATATATATATATATATATATATCACTATGTATATACACATAACAACCACACTAGTAATGCATATAAATCCCCTATCTCTCATGGCCATCAATACCTCAAAATGAACATAGAAGATACACATAATATATATATATATATATATATATATATATATATATATATATATATATATATATATATACATATATATCATATAATAATAATAAATATAATATTCTAATAGCGATTATCAAGGCAAATTAAATCTAAAATACAATAAAATAAACACGTGGAGTACATCACACCAGTATCAAACTAGATCTATGATACACATACGATATGGGTCCAACACACCACCAAACGTACCCCGAAGGACACGAGCAAGTCTTAAATCATAATTATGAATAATATGAAGAGTTAGTTACTCAACTATGTGTCTGTGTCAAAATATGATATTCCCAAACTCCCGTATCGGAGGAAAACCCCCAAATCAAACTGTATCTCCAAATTATCGGGATACGGCCTACATGTATCCAATTATGGATACGATACTAACTACACACAATCAAACATATTTCAATTTGATCTAATTGACCAATTGACAAACACAAGATGTGTCAATCTCAGAATTCTCCCAAAATTGACACAAAATAACACATAACTTTCTCCATATGCCTCCTATGAACCTAATTCTAATTCCTATAGGTAGCCTTAGCATATGGAATGGTTCCTAACAATTAAAACATAGATTTAGAGTCTAATTAAAGGAGAAAACTAAATTATATCTATTGGGAGATGGATTTTTAATCAAACTTCTAAATTGAGTAAAAAAAAGCCTCCAACTTGTAGATCCTTTCTCTTCCTTATAGATTCTTGCTTTATCTTTGTAGATCCTTGCTCTAATAGCCTCCAATGATGGTTTGGAAAGGAATTGAGAAGAAATTTGGATAAAATTTGATGTGGGAATGAAAAAATTTGGAAGAAGAAATTCTAGATCTAGATTTGAAATAGAAAAAGAAGAGAGAAACTTTTCCTCCCTAAATACATGGCCGACCACATTTCCCCCTCCCCAAGCTACTATGTAAAGTCTAAAATACCCCTTAGGGCCTCTCATAAAAAAATAGTTAAGGAAGGAAGGTTCTAGTCTAATTGGTTTAACTTAATTAATTATCCTCCTAATGATTGGGCTTCTTATTGGGCTCAATTCTAACTAGAATTAAATGTTGGTCCATGGATCTAATCTAAACTAGTTTGGTCCACTAAAATAAGTCCAAAATAATAAACTAACATCTAAAAATAATTAAATAATATAATAAATAATATACAACATGCATAATATTTAATTAATTATGAAATGACCAAAATACCCTTTCCTAAAAAATATGGTAGTGAAACAACATAGTCATTCTGTTACTTTGTTTTGAATCCTTATTCATTACCATTTTTGATTTGTATAACTCATTCTCAAATTGCTCGAACGAACTCCATACGAAATATTCACATTCACGACTAACTAAACTATACTCGCTCTAAGGCTTTGCATGATCACATCACTTGCCGGTAGACTCGTAGTTAACCCAAAATTCTTGATTCGCTCGAACATTTTTTAAGATGATTCATACACCACTCAGGGTTCTAGCTACTATATGAATCATCAAAACTCACTCTATTATCGAATCGTTTATTCGTTCCCGAGGCTATGTCATACACCACTCAGGGATCAAGTCATCTAAATAAGTCCTCAATCGTGTTCGCATTGCTCACTCGTATATCCTACCAATTCGTTCCTAAAAACTCCTATGCGATCCCTATATGTTTTCTCGATAATCTTAGTCTCCTATATACCTCTATCGATAGTCATCCAAATACCATATTTTGACTTATACTTACGGACACAAATATTTGTTCGAATCATTTATTAAAATCCATGTACGATCTACTATATTTACTTTAGTGATACTCTAATAATGTCTCCATTGATTTCCATTCTAAGCCTGACTTACACTTATCCGAACGATATCCAATCTCGATCGTAAACTCGCTCGTACCCAAAGGATCTGGGTGCGCGATACCCAACATGACTTAGCCAAATGGCTATGTGCATAGCTATCTTGTTTGAATGATATTCTAGTTCCGCATACTTATTCGCTAGCATCAACGTAAGGTTATTCTGGTTCACACATAAGTTGCCAATTTTAGCACGAGTCTATTCCTGTAAAGTTTGACACAACTTGGCACACATGCTTTCGCATTGCTATCTCGTACAACTAATCATTTGTATTCACTTTCAAAAATATATAGACACATTGTATGGAATATCCTATTAGAACATTGAGAGAGAGCATCTTGTAACATAACCTACGAAGACCTTTCGAAACTTAAAGAATCGATATGAAGTCCAAGGACGTAAAACCGTGCTCTAATACCATTATGTCACGCCCTTGGCCCGACAGGGCCGGAACGTCCTCGCTTGGGCGTGATGTCGCGTGAGCCTAAGTTGCGCCCGCACAAAGCCAGGTCCGAATAGGAGTTTGATAACTAGTTCACAAAGTCGTTATAGCGAAAGCATTGAATAGACACAAGTATGGAAGTAAAACAAGCTCTTTATTGATAATCAAGAAATATTACAAGCGGCGCTAGGCCGAGATTTACAAGTCGCTCATGCTCTCTCTCTCTCTCTCTCTCTATCTCTTTCTCTCTCTCTCTTTTAAAATAATAAAGGCGTACCATACGGCTTACAACATGGAATGATACACAAATGATGTTCTAATATATTATGTCCAATATATGTACTTCATCTTCGGACGCAACGCTCTAAAGCTCCAGAGTTAGATCTACGCCTTAGCACGCACGAAGGGGATTTTACACCAAACGAGGTTCTTTCGCACCCTGCAAACAACCTGTTGGGTTATCAGTACATTGAATGCATTGATGGGGAGGCTTCTTGCCCGCTAAACAAATCCAAACACGTATATTAGTTATGTGCACCATCTATTATGTTGCCTTTATAATCTTATCGTAGGATCAGTTTTATGGAATATGAAGAAAAGCCTAACTTGTGTCATAGTGCATCGTACGATAATAAAGTAACACGACAAAACTTATCAACTTACCATTCATCCTTTCCTGTCCAAGGCAAACATGTTAACCAACATATAATACATGAAACAAAACGAAGAGCGTGCCTACAAGGCTTAGTGTTACGAGCGTGTTTCTGACTCATGTGAATAATATACATAGATTCCTCATGTTTTCTTATACTCAGTATTGTCCATATGTATTATACTCAGACTATTCATATATGTTATAATCAGATTATTCAGATATGTTATACTCAGATTATTCAGATATGTTGCTTAGATTACTGAGATTACTCAGGTTACTTATTTCAATGCAATGACTTAATCTGTATGATCTGGGATCACTGGCTCCATACCATATGGACTATAGTCAAGGGTGAAGGTGCTTCGTGCATCACAGGTAGCTAGTCCCGTTGCATATTCCAAACACACCTGGGCTAGCCCAGCTAGCCCGCTATACCGAAGTTCCACCCGGGTCGAGTCGGTCCCGGAGTGTCACGACCCACACCCGGATATTTGGATACGAGTATGTGGGTACGTCCAGCCTACACTGTAGCATCGGCGGTAGAACGTTGTCTGGGTAAACTCTAATTAACTAACATATCAATAATATATATATGGTATCTGTCAATCATCTCAACCAAAAAGAGGGTATTTTATAAATATAACTATACTCAATCACAATGCAAACTAAGAAAGATAGAGCATGAATGAAATAACAAAGAAAAAAATTATGATACAATCCATAAGTCTAAAATAGTATACATGCCATAAATCTCAATAACAGTCTAATACAAATCCACCAAAATAAACTAGACCTCCTCAGGCTCTGGAACTAAGTCCTCCTGGTCTATAGGAGTATCCTCTAATGGTATGCCCTCCTACGGTCCGTAGAATGTAGGACATTGATCTATGAGCTAATCATCTGAAAAAATATATAGGACATTAGTCAACCCAAACGGCATCACCAAGAACTCAAACTACACATGCCGAGTCCTGAAAGCTATTTTTGGAATGTCTTCCTTCTTCACTTTTACTTGGCGGTACCCTGACCTTAAGTCTGTCTTCAAGAATACCTTTGCTCCGCTTAAGTGATCAAACAAATCATTAATCCGCGACAATGGGTATTTTTTCTTGATAGTGAGGTTTTTGAGTGCCCTGTAGTCGATACACATGCGTACCAACCTATCCTTCTTCGGTATAAATAATACTGGAGCACCCTATAGTGATAAACTAGAGCGGATGAAGCCCTTATCCTGTAACTCATCCACCTTCTTCTTCAACTCTGCTAGTTCACTGTTGTTCACTCTATAGATATGGTATGATATTGGCTCTGCACCTGGCACCAAATCTATAGATAACTTTACATCTCTGTCTGGTGACAACCCCGATAACTCCTCCAAAAAGACGTCTATATACTTTGTAATCAATGGATATGGCAGTTGCTTCTCTTCTACCAAAGCTTCACAGAAGTTTTCTTCGCTCTGCTCTACTGCTCCTCTGATGAACTCAAACTCTGGCTCTCCTAGTGTCTGGAATAAAACTCTGCCTCCACGATAATCGATACTAGCATGATGCCTACCCAACCAATCCATCCTGAGTACTATATCGTAGCTTAAAAGTGGCATTACGAGTAAATATACGCTCAACTCTGAGCCTCCTAAAGAAACTCTCTAGTCCTTAAAAATATTACTGACCAGGATAATGCTATCCCCGGTCATGATCTTGCAAGTCCTCGCCAACAGTTCAGACTCAAGACGATATTTTAGAGTAAAAGATACAGATACAAAACTATATGATGCACCAGAATCAAATAAAGAATAAGCTGGAAAAGAATCAAGATAGACTGAACCTGAGATAACATCATCGACTGGCTCCTCCTTCTCGACGGTCAAGGTGAAATCCCATCCCTGTTAGTGGGCACCTCTTTGCTGCTACTGGTGTTGAGCAAACAGATGTTGTTGCGGTAGTAGAGGAGGTCCTCTTTGTTGTCCCACTGGTGGTCTCGCGGGTGCTCTATGTGCCTGAGCTCCATCCTAAGCTGGACGAGCTGGAACTTTAGGGCAAGTCCTCAATTGATGGTCTCCTAATCTACAGAATAAGCACTGGCCCAATCTCATCCTGCATACATCATATTCATGTCATTGTTTCTTACAGAAAGTACAAGGAATAGCTGTCCTTTGAATCTGGGCATCTGATGTGCCGGCGCTCTCGTTGGTCCATGATACTGCTACCTCGGCTGCTGGAAATTCCTCTGGTGCTGCTGCTAAAAATGAGGCCACTTCATTAGACCCGTGTTGGTACTGGATCCTTCTATACCCCTAGACCTCTTAGAGCCAAGTTTTAGATTATCCTCTGTCCGCTGTGCCTGCCTCAGAATCTCCTCGAAAGTAGCGGTGGGATCTCCATTCGTATATGATTTGACTTCCCTATTCAGGCCCTTTCTGAACTTTCTGGCTCTTTCTCTGGGGTTATGTCCCTCCATAAAGTGACCTAATCTGCAATACTCTGCCGCATACTCATCCACAGTCATACCTCCCTGAATAAGGTACTGGAACTGGCTCTGGCTCTCTAGAGATATCAAACCCACATCTGGAAAGAACTTTTCTTGAAGAGCTCTTTGAAAGCTTCCCAAGTAAGTCCTGGTACTAAGATCTTGGGGTCTGTCCTGAACCAAGCCAATGTAATATCGAACATTATGCACCCCGCGGCCTCTATCTACAACCTCTCCAAAATCTGCGCCAGCCGTAGGTTCCGCTCAATGTCTTCTATCCAATCATCAGGATAAAGGATCCCTTTTTCCTTTAAAGTCCTTCGACCCTATCCTTTTAAAGTCTATGATGGTCCCCAGCCTCGGCTGCTATGGGTAAACGAAGGTGGTACCGTCTGTGGCTGGAGTAAGGCGGCTCTCTCAACTACTGCGAGGGCAATCTGGTGAGCATCCTCAATGCTCTGCCGTATAACCTTTAACTGACGTTGATATACCTCCATCATCTGCTGAAAGAGTGCGAACATCTGCGTCTGATAGACTATGGATGGTGGTGGTAAAAGATCTCCTAAAACTGTCGGTGATGTCCTCTGTACCGGAGGTGGAGCACCTCCGAAAGCTGCTGCAGAAACGCCCACCTGGATGGGTGAAGCCGACCTCTGGAATATAGGTGCTGGAACAGTGTCTGATTGTACTGCCCCCGTAGGCTATGAAGTGACTGACCGTGCTGACATGGCACCTGAGCACTAGAAATACGTCTTTGGCAGCACCCTGAAGATAGATTAAAATAAAGAATCAATATTGAGTATGGTACGATATCATTAAAGAAGGACAGATTTTTTTTTCAAAGTAAAGAAAACATTCAATAGATAAGGATAGAAAAACTGATATTGGAAGTATTTCCTAGTTGTGATTGAGTATACTCTCAGCCTAAATTATATTTTCTAAAGCAGGCTTGTAGCAGTACTCTAGGTGAGCACCACTACGATATCGCTCTAATTGTGACTCTAGACCTACATGGGCCACCACTAAAAATGTGTCACGATCCGAACCCGAATATTCGGGTACGAGTATGTAGGTACATCCAGCCTACGATGCAGCATCCGCACCCACACCAGCACCTACCCCAGCACTATTCGGGCACGAGTATGTGGCTGAGACTATGAGATAGAGCTTGATGGCAGTTCTGAAGAGGCCACCTACCCCAGCACCCATACCAGCACCTATACCTGTTCAGCCAGCTGGTACAATTTGAGGGTTTTATCATATGGTCCCGGATACCTTTTCGGGCAGCAAGACTGTAGAGGAGATCTTCGATTGGGTTGCCAATAAGGAGATGTTATTGGAGGCTTCTCAGCTACCTCTGGACCTTTGGATAACCGCATTAAAGGCCTAATTGAAAGGTAATGCCCATCAATGGTGGAACTCTATGGAGCGCAGCATCGGCAAGAAGCAGACATGGGAGTAATTTCTAGAATACTTCAATGCGAAGTACTTTCTGACTACGGTCAGGAATGTACTATACTCTCAGTTCTTATACCTGGAGCAAGGAAACATGACCGTAGACGCATATGACATAGAGTTCAGTCGACTTAGTATATTTGGTGCCGCCCTGATACCCAATGATCTGGAGAAGGCCAGAAGATTCCATCATGGTCTGACGTATTAGCTACAGAGGTACACTACCTCCCAGGTGAGGATCTCTTATGAGGAGGTTCTGTCAGAGGCTAGGATCCATGAGGCTATTAGCAGAGGATGGAGGCATCCCAGTATAGCTGCACCAGCTAAGGCATAACTAGGAGTAGGAGGACTGATCCGTCATCCAGAAGTGCAGACGCAATAGAGGATTATGCCGTATCAGCAGAGAGAGCTACCGATATGTCACTTTTGTAGAAAGAAGGGACATGTTCAGAAAGATTGCAGAAGAAGGTTAGGACAGTATTTGAGGTACGGATCAAACCAACATCAGGCTCAGGAGTATTCCCAGTATGTTAATAGAGCCCAACAGATAGTGCAAAGGCTAGCTCCACCGGTCCTAGGTTTGTCCGTAGCATTGCTTACTAATTTATAGCTTATTATGTGTTTATTTTAATTTTGAGGACAAAATTCTTATAAGTTGGATAGATTGTAAACTCCCTCGACTAAACTTAGGTCTACCTGGCTTAGATAGAGAGGCTAGGGTTAGTTTGAAGCCATTTAGAATTAGAACATAGTATTTTATAATAATGTACACAATATTCGTATCACTTTGTGCATCTTACCGTTGCTTCGATATTTGGAGCGCTACACTAGCATTTGCTTTCAAACAAATTTTACACACTTTTTCTAGACGTGTCAGCCTTCCATTTTGACCTTTGTGTAACTCATAAATACCCTCTCTTGTGCTTCATTTTAGTCGCATAATATTCATTAAAAAAATGTATTTTTAAATTCAAATAAATTGAACTTTGCATCTTTGTCCGTTCCAATGGAAATTGGAGGCACAACCTTGACCCGTTTTGTGCAACCTAATTTATGATAATATTCTATTCTGAGTCTACTACGTACATGATACTTGTGTCCCACCCAATTTTAATCCTATGCACTTCCAATTAATTAAAGAACACTATTGACACTAATTTTAATTAAATTGATGTAATGACTCAACCTAACCCAAAACTAGACCCAACGCCAACCCAAACCCCCATTCACACCCTCAAGGTTCATACTAAATATCATACACCATTTTAATTCACTATATCACACCAAATATGGTATTTTTTCTCATCCAATCCCAAACTCCATTATTTGTGCAATTTTTAAATTTTTAGGGGCTTTTGTACAAATAGGCGATTAGGTGTCCACCTTCCATTGGAGCAAAGCCATGAAGAAACCCCCCTCCATTGTTTGACCGGTCCCCTATGTTCCCCCCTCCAATTTTGTGTGTACAATATACCACCTTTTCACCTACCTCGTCCACACCCTCCATTCAAAATTTAGCCCATCCTAGCCATCCAATTCTTCATGAAGAATCTCCCCCCATCCTTAGAAAAAGCCTAGTGGTCGGCCCTAATCCCTATGCCCTCCTTCTCTCTCTCTTTCTCTCTCTCTCTCTCTCTATCCTACATAAATACCTCCTCCCTCTCTCCAATTTTAGCACATCATCACCACCTTAACCCAATCGAACCCTAAAACTCCTCCTTCTTCTTCTTCCTCCTCCTCCTCCTTCCTCCTGTCGACTTCCTCCCTCTCCTCCGGCCAACTCCTCTCCTCCTTCTTTCTCAACTTCCTTCTCCTCCTTCACGGCCATCACCGCAGCCAAGACCGCCATAGCCAACATCACCACTATCATCGACCACCACTCCCTCTATCTTCCTCCTCCTTTCTCGACTTTCTTCTTCTTCTTCACAGCCATCACCGCAGCCACGACCGCCACAGCCAACACACCATCATCGACCACCACTCCTTCCACCTTCCTCGACTTCCTTCTCCTTCTCCGGCCAATACCACCTTCTTCATCACCATCTCCACCACTACCATCATCATCCCGCCATCGTCTCTTCCTGCCACCACCTCCTCCACAGTCCCCATGACTGCCACCATCTCCCTCCTTTCTCACCTCGACCACAGTCACCATTCTCGACCACTATCACCATTCTGCCACCACAACCTCTTCTCATCACCTCGACCGCCACCATCTTCTCTTCACCACCTCCATCTCCACCACCATCAACCTCTTCTACGACCACAGTAAGAAATACCTTGACCATCACCATCACTCCACCATTACCACCTCCAACCGCCACGGCCACCGCCACCATCAGTCTCACCATAACCCCGACCACATCCATCCTGCCACCACCATCACCTTGTCACTACCACCCCGCTGCTGCTACCATTGTTGATGTTGCTGCTACTATGCAGTCCGCCGCAGCGCCTCCACCCGCCAGAGACCGGCCACCCTCGAGCAGCGGACCAAGCACCCCCTCCCCCCAGTTTAAGAGCACCCCCAGGTTTGCATGTCCACTCCTCCTTCATGTTATTATTGTTGCATAGACCAATATTGATTTGTGAACCCTATTACCTAGTGTATATATATGCATATATTGGAATAGTAGTTAGCATACTTCATGGAATTAGCTTGTTAAGTATGACACATATTTGTGTAGTCCCTAGATGCTTAGACTAAATTATCTTATGTGCACTCTAACCTATTAGCTAGGACACGTGTCTAGTGTTATACGTTATTGGAGATATAACATATTGGTAGCTAACTATCATGTTGTGCAAGGACATATGACGTACTCATACATGGAGACCTAGATGGTTACCAATATCAAACTTGTCTTGAAAATCTTAGTAAGTAGAATACCTAGTACCCATGTGTTAGAGGTACAACTTAGCACCTACACGAATCCTAGTTATGAACATGATTATAACCTATGAGAAATTATACCTTAGGATGACTTGTAAATGCTGTGGGACAAGTAGACTAAGTGTACCCCTACTTCCTTGATCCTTGACTAGTCAACCTTAGCCAACTTATTTAGTTAGAACGTTTATTTGGTTTAGACTCTGCATGACTCATGACGTTGCGTAAGTTGTACTCTTGTGCATGATTAGCATAGTATAATTTAGTGATTAATATTTATTGTTATATATTCATAGGCAACCAAGATGATTCTACCTTGGCTGCGGGTTCCGGATCCTTACTTGCGTACATCGGAGTTCCAGAAAAGTATGCCTTGCCTTGTTGTACTATTTAAATTCAGTTATTATTAGTTACATGTTTTATTATTTTAATATTATATAACTGTACGAGTCCGAGAATGACTCGGGTGTAATCAACGAAGGCGTTGACGTTAGGACTTGTGTTTGATCTAGTATCTAGTGAACGCACCTAAAGTTGTAGAGTTATCAACATGACTCCCCAGGCCTTGATACGTATCATTGCACGTCATAGAGTGAGTTCATATAGGGATGCGTGCTTCATACTTGACTGGCCATCAGTGTGAGTAGCATGTATGACGGTATTTAGCATAGTTGTATATTTCTTTAGTGACTTGAATTATAGTATGAGATGTCCACGTCGTATTCACGACATGTACATTAGCATTGGGCAGAGAAGACAATTAGTAGGCGTATGGGAGAGATATTTGGCTACCGTAGTTTCAGAGTAAACTACGGGGTCATGAGCCTCAGTGTTACCCGGTTATGGGCTATGTGTTACCCGGTTATGGGCTATGTGCTACCCGGTTATGGACGTATATGCCTGTCGATACATATGGCAGAGGTTTCTAGTTGTGCTCTATCATGATCTGTGATGTAGTCAGCATATACTCCTAGCATCCAGTTTACAGCTAATGCCAAGTACTTAGCCTCAGGCTTGACGCTATGCTTTATACCTTTTACCTACCCATACGTACCAAGGTTGTCTTCAAGTATATTTTACTTAGCTGGTTAGATCACCCTCGAGTTTATACAGTATTTAATTTATGGCATATAATTTTGTATCTTGTTACGTCCCTATGAGGACCTAGTTCCTATCCAGATCCGGACGAGCACTTGTACCTGACCATCTATGGAGCAGGAGTAGAGACCAAATTTGTGGCTGAGGACTTTGAGGCATTTCCAGAGGAGTTCCCATGATTTGGGGTACACTACTACCTTGGGCTAGAGCATTTTTATCTAGCTAGTTGATGCTCTAGTTATCTTCCTACTTTCAGTACTTTTATTCTGTTGCTGTATTTCAGTGGGTTTATCCCCATCAGACTATTTCAGATGTATTATGAATATTTAGAATCTTTGTATTTTATTTACCAGCACTTGCTTCAATCTTTATTATATTCTATGGATGAGATTAGATATTTACCTGCTGTATGTTAGCATAGTAGACTTGATAGTATTTTAGGATAGCATAGTACGCTTCATTGGGTCCATTAAATTGGAAAATTCTTCAAAGTCGTATTAGCTGGCCATTGCCACGTGGCCTAGTCCTGTGTATTTTGGGACTGGAGCGTGACAGCCCTCCTATTGTCCATAGAATATATGATACTGATCTATGAGCCAATCATCTAGAAATATATATCCAGTCAGGATTGGAGCAAAGTACATACCTCTGAAAGCAGTTTTAAATACATAATCGAGCATATAAAATAGATAATAGTAAAGAATACAAGTTATCTAAACAACAGAATAAAATAAACGAGAGTGAATAGGTAATATACCAGAATAAAAAATAAGCAATATGAATATCTGCAATATAAGTGAATAACTAAAATCTAACTAATGTGCCTCAGAATATAAGTTCATTATGTGATCGATTTAGGTTGAACACGAATACAATAAGGTAACTCAATTACAAGTATGGTATGTAATCGACATATACACGAATACACTGGGGCTTTGATCACATAATCAACTCCTACTCCCCCATCTTCAACTAATACCAATGGATCCAATCACGACACATTACGAACACGAATATGGGCACACTGAACATGAGCAGTATGTGTACACGAATATAAGCACACTAAATACAAGCAGTGTGTGAACATAAAATATAATAAATCAATACCCAATACACACGATAAAATATATGTGAAGGAGTACTCGCTAAATATGGAAGGGGATAACATCTCCTGACAGGATCCCTGTAGTACCATTCCATGAAATCACTGTGTCAGAATCAAGTATACAGTTCTAGAATATAAGATATATAAACTATTATAAAATAAAAACTAATAGAGAAATGTACTCGCCTGAGGTCCTAAGCAAGGTATGTCTCTCGATTCCCAAGCTGGTGTCACATAGACCTATATATGGTACGTTGCATCAATATAAGGTTTTGGAATAAAAATAAGTTAAACTAGTTCAATTCTAGGTCATAAAGTCATTTCTAAGTCAAAATAGTCAAACTAGGTCAACTCTAGGTCAAACTTGGTCAAACTTGCTATTTCTAGGTTGTATGAGTCCAACTCTAGGATATTAGGTCTATACACTATGTAACTAGGCCACACTAGCTATACTAAGATACTAGGATACAAACCAAGCACCGTATCATAGGATACGCAAGTTTTTAGATATGATAATATTAATTTATATATATACAAGACAATACATAGCAATCTTAGCTAACTAATGCAAAGTGGATACATTGGCTTTGAACTAATGCATATCTCACCACCTACACACCCACATTGATACTCAAACCCAATACCTCGAGTATCTACCAATACCTTGATATTACCTTGGTATCATAAGGTAATTCAAATTCTAACATATAATTAACTACCAGTACACTAAACTATAGCTAACATTAACTAAACTACTTAGATTTTACCATACTAACTACCTACTAACTTACCAATACATATATACATATAGCTACTAGTAAACAAGTATATATATCTAACTACTAGATAACAATGTATATGTATACATAACTACCTAATAATGTAACTAACTTAAATAACTACACATCAAGCCAACTAAACTATCAACTCCTTACCTTAAATAGCTACTGTGCACACTGATATTGCTGTGCATGCTCTTCTTGCTGTAGTTGATATTGAAGCTAAGATCTCATGTTGTTGCTCATCTTGCTGTTTGTGACTGCTGCAGTTGGCTGCTAGTGGCTTTTACTGTAGTTGTTGATGCTCCTCTTGCTGTTGTTATGAATGCTCTGCTGTTAGTTGATGCAGAATGCTACAGTATTACTGCACAGTGCAGCTAGCTTACTGCAGTTATGCTATTGATGCTGAGGTTATTGTTGCTGCATCTGCTAGTTGCTACTGCATTCCTTGCTGTTGTTGCAGCTAGCTGAAGTTGCTGTTGCTGCTATGCTAGCTGCAGTTGCTATTGCTGTATGCTAGCTGTAGTTGTTGTTGCCGCATGCTTGCTTCTTTGCTGCTACAAATATACTATTGTTGCTCTCTACATTGATGCTACTGCCCCTTGCATTTAGTAGCTACTCTGTATACTGTTACTACTTCTTGCATTCAGTTAATCTACCCGAGCCCCCACTCTCAAACACACACTACACACATTTATGCACACACACACACACACTATATATATATACATATCACTAGTTATAAATATATCTATACATATATATAAATATTTATATATATACATACATAGATAGATAGATAGATAGATAGATAGATAGATAGATAGATAGATAGATAGATAGATAGATAGATAGATAGATACATAACACTTAGAGATACAACACATATCTATATATACATATCTAAATATATAATAGAGGTACATATACATATACACACTATATAATAGAGATACATATACATATACATATACAAACAATGATCATATATATATATATATATATATATATATATATATATATATATATATATATATATATATATATATATATATATATATATATAACTACCAATCACCATACATATACATATAGCTATATATACATATCTACATAATACTATAGATATATATACACATATAAACACATATCACTATACATATACATATAACCATACAATTATAATACTCTAATAGTTATAAACAAGTATATTGAAATGCAAGAAAATAAACACGTGGAGTGCATCGCACCCGTATCACACTCATTCTATGATAAGATTGCGATACGGCTTCACCACACAACCAAACGTATCCCGAAAGACACAAGAAAGTCTAAAATAATAATTATGACTAATACGAAGAACTAATTACTCAACTACGTGTCCGTGTCAAAATATGACATGCTCAAACTTCCGTGTCGGAGAAAAACCCCAAAATTAACTCGTATCGATAAATTATCGGGATACGGCCTACACGTATCTAATTGTGGATACAACACTAGTCACACACAATCAAACATATTTTAATTTGGTCTAATTGATCCATTGATAAACGCAAGATGTGCCAATCTCAGAATTTCTCCAAAATTGACACAAAATACCACATAAGTTCCTCCATAGGCCTCCTCATAACCTAATTTCAATTCCTATGGGTAGTCTTAGCAAATGGGGTGGCTTCTAATGATTAAATCACATATTTAGAACCTAATTAGAGAAAAAAAACTGAATTGTACCTATTGGAAGATGGATTCCTAATAAAATTTCCAAATTGAGTGAAAGTATCCTCCAACTTGTAGATCCTTGCTCCACCTTGTAGATCATTGTTCTACTAGCCTCCCTATGGTGTGGAAATGAAGAATTTGGAAGAGAAAAAATTCTAGATCTAGATTTGGAATGACAAATGAGAAAAGAGAGAGAGAGTCTCTCTCCTCCCTATGGTGGTCGACCTCTTGCCTCTCCTCCAAGCTATTATGGAAAGTCTAAAATACCCCTTGGGGCTTGTCATAAAGAAAATAATTAAGGAGAAAATATTCTAGTCTAATTGGTTTCACTAATTAATTCATCCTCCTAATGAATGAGCTTACTATTGGGCTCAATCTAATTAGAATTAAATGTTGGTCCATGGATCTAATCTAAACTAGTTAGGTCCACTACACAAGTCCAAAATAAATCTAACATCTAACAATAAATAAATAATATAATAAATAATATTTATAACATGCACAATATTTAATATTATAATCCTAAAAATATAAATACCTGTATTAAATTACCAAACTACCCTTAGTTGAAAAAGTGAGGGTAATACGGAGCTACCGGCATATCTGCTCGCAGGAATGTACCATGTGTACAGGTTGTCCGTGTCCATGCATGTTATGTATCTATATCTATATCTTGTCTCTCTTTTTTTCAATCTGTATGGCACATAGACTGGGTTAAAAGCACTCCATGCAGCACAGATCATGAGCCCCACTGCACGTCCCTGACACACCCAGACTAGTCCATTTTATCTGTTTCTTTCTCTTATCTCTTGTTCAGTACAGTTCAGTCATTTTCTTTATATACTTTCAGTTCATTGGTTCAATACAGTCAGTTTATTTACTTTGGTGATATTATTCATTTTTTATGCAGCTCCCTGTATGGGAGTTGCCTTTGGTGACCCAAAGGTCCCGAAGGCGTTCTATGTTTTTCATTACTTGGCTCGAAACGACTATTTTGATAGTCTTTCTGCCTCAGGTGAGTGAATTAATTCAAGTAGAGTATGGTATCTTATGGCATAGACCAAGTGAAGTACAAATTCAATATTTCGCGTAATAATACTACTGTGGCATTAGGAAAACTCTACTTGTGCAATGAAATGCCTAACTAGAAACTCTATTGAGGCATATATATTTTTATCTCTAGCAACAGATTTATTTTCTATATTCTATACAAGTAATACAAGATGGGATTATTCCCTTAGCTAGATGAGTTGAGCTATCTTTTATGCATGCAATAAGTGATTCACCTAGTGACTAGCATATCTCGCCCATCTTTTTAAGTGTTCAGGCTAAGCAAAGACAAGTTCATCGTAGCCACCCACCTTAGCGATGATTCATCTCGGTCGAGCGATACTCCAAGTGCTCCTTTGAAAGCTAAGTTTGAACTCCAGAAGGGCCAAGTTTTAATTTATTTGCATTAAGCGATTCATTTCACTGATCAAGGTAGGACGGATCATCGCACTTGTGCCATTTGAATCGGCTCTCCGGATTGAGCGGAGTGGGTCATTACAAGAGCAGCCTCGAGTCGCTGAGGATTTTGATCTCTCCTCTAACGGCGAGGACGGGCTCCAGAGTCTGCACCGCCTCGAGGTCGCCTACTTGTAGTCCAGTTCCCTTAATTTTTTGATACAGTTGGAGTGTAGGAAAAAAATAGGTACATCAACTGAGTTTTATCAGAAAACCCTCACCAGTTGCACAATTATGATCCGCTACCAAACGTTGAAACTCCCAATTACAGTATTGACTTGCAGTGGGGACTGCCAGTTGCGAGGGAGTTGTTGTAACCCCCTCTTAAATTATTTATTTTAATTATTTATTTTAATTATTTATTATTCATTATTAGTTATATTTAGTTATTTAATTATTTAGTGTCATTGCCTTTTATCAATTTATAACATAATTAAATATTTTGTTTTACTATTTTTTTGAAATTTTCTTAGGATTATTTCCATATATATATATATGAGTTATATATTAATTTTTGTTATAAAAAGAAAATAAAAAAAGAAAATAATCAAACAAAGCATACAAATACCTATGAGCACCTGTGAAGCAAACCACAAAACCATGCAACTTTCAACATGTAAACAAACACACTACACAACTCCAACATCATCAAAGAATGTCGAGATTGTCGAGATATTCGGTCCACCTACTCTACCATCACCTTTCAATTCAGACCGAGATCCTCTAATATGGCATCACACTCTTTGGCCAAGGACGATGTTCGTTCAGAGCAGGCTTTATACAGAGCCTAAACTTTGTATATTGGACCATATTCGTTCGGATATGGCCAATAGTTCATCTTTTGAATGAAAATCTTCTTCTGACTTCAAAAAAAAAAATTATGCAAAATAAAGCAAGGATATTGCTTTATATGGCACTTTGCATGGGTTTATGGCATACAAAGATTTATGGAAACGGGTTTAGGCATGGGGAAAAGAGATGGCACTGTGCATGGGTTTATGGAAATGGGTTGAACGAAAAAGTATGCTCGCTCTACAGTTCTTATAACCCCACCCTCATAGCGTTACTTTTGTTCCTTATATGTTCCTTCAAGTATATTGCTTCATATGTCTTGAAATGCTCGTCACATAATATTGCCTCGATATAGAAGCACAACACAGATCATGGTTCACTTACCTTTGGCAGGAAGACTATCAAAATAGTTATTCCAAGCCAAATAATAGAAACATGGAAGGTCTTCGGGATCGTTGGGTGACCAAGGTAACTCCCAAAACGGGAGCTGCAATAAGTAGTAAAATATCAGCATAAATGGTGCATTGAATGGAACACACCAAATTATGAGATTTCTGAACGAGTATATACATTCATACTATGTCAGGTAGTTATGTTCATTCAAGGCATTGAAAATGTTGCATATAATAAAAGTTTAGTGTTGATCATCAATGGTCATGGACAACCTGTGCACAGGCTTATGGTTCGTACGGATGGTATGCTGGTCGCACCGGGGCCAATCCAAACTGGTCAAGAACATTCATATAGTCGTTTGCTTTGGACGGGAAGAAGTGTAGCAGGGCTCGCTACCTGCGTTACATCCCATTCGTATTCTGAGACTATAACTTGTCCATGGCGTCTCGTCAGGTCATAAGACCAATTATGTACTATTAAGTATAATGTATATGTGGCAACTTGCATATGGGCTCGTATGAACTTATGGCAAGTAACAGATGTACGACGCACTCTACATGCATATCATTAATTAAACCAAGTAATCTGAAGCTTTGAACACATTTGAATAATCTGAGTATAACATGCCTGTGTAAAAATGAGTATAAGATATCTGAGTAATCTGTACGGCCTGAGTATAACGTATTTGCACAACCTGAGTCACAAAGTAATATGAGTATCTTAATTTGTGTATATCGTACACCTGATTTAGAAACACGCTCGGAGTATACATGTATTCGTTATACGATCCTGGGATATATATATATATTTATATAATCGTGCTCAGTTTAACTTGGTTGTATACTTGGACAGGGAAGGACAAATGGTAAGTTGGTAAGTATCGCCGTGTTTCCCGTATATCGTACGACGTACTGCCATACGAGTTAGGCTATGTCTTATGCCATAAAATTGATCCTAAGGCAAGACTAGAAAAATAACTTAATAGTTGGTGCATGAACTAATATAATGTGTTGGATTTGTCGAGCGGGCGAGAAGCCTTCCCACCAGTGCATTCATATACTGATAATCCACCAGATTGCTTGGAGGGTGAGGAAGAACCTCGTTCGAGGCAGAGTATTCTCTTGTGCATGCTAAGGCATGGTGTTCACTCTGGAGCCTTGGAGTGTTGTTTCTGGAGCTGAAGCACATATACAAGACATAATGTTGGAACATCACCTATATATCATTCCAAGTTGTAAGCTGTTTGGCACGCCTTTATTGTTTAGAGATGGAGAGAGAGCTTGAGCAACTTTTAATCTCGGTCTAGCACTGCTTGTAATAATTCTTGATTATCAATAAAGAGCTTGTTATTGTTTCATACTTGTATTATTTAATGCTTCCGCTATTGGCGACTGTGAACTTGTTACCAATCGCATGTTTGTTTCTTATTCTGCTGCATTCGAACTATCTGTGCGACTCTGTGGCTTAGTCATTTTATCGCTTTTAGATCATGGCCTTGCAGGGGTGTTACTTGTGCTTGTGCGGCATCACATCAAGATAGAAAATATCGTTCCTCGGGAGCGCTGGCGCGGTGATTCGTGCCTAGCGGGTACGACTGATTCCTGTGGGAGATTAGGGCATAACATATTGGTATCAGAGCATGACTTTACGTCCTTGGACTTCTTATCCATTCTCTCAGTTTTGAAAGCTCATTTATGGGTTATGTTACAGACGCTCTCTCTCAATGTTCCAACGGGATATTCCATATAATGAGTCTAAATATTTTTAAAAGTGCATATGAATGATATAATTGCTTGTACGAAATTGTAAAGCAAAGGCCGTTGTGCCAACTTGTGTCAGACTTCGTAGGAATAGACTTGTGTTAGAATCTGCAAGTTATATGTAAACCCGAATACCTATATGTGAACACCAAGCGGGTTAGTGTGCGAGATCGAATATTATTCGGACAGTTAGCTATGCATACTGCCTTTCGGCTAAGTTGTGTTGAGTATCGCACGATAAGACCCTTTGGTGCGAGCAAGTTTACGAACGAGATTGGGATATCGTTCAGGTAAGAATAATTTAGACTTAGAATGGCTATCGATAGAAATATTATCGGACTATCGCTAAGGAGAATCTTGGGAGTCGTGCCTGGGTTTCGATATATAGTTCGGACAGTTATTCATATCGATAAGTTATGAATCAAGTATAGTTTGTATAGAGGACTATCGATAGAGGGGTATAAGATAATAAGATTATTAAAGCGACACATAGGGATTGTACAGGAGTTCTAAGGAACGATCTAGAGAGATTGATGCAAACACGATTGAGAATTTACTTCAGTGACTCGATTCCTAAGTGGTGTATACGATAACTCATAAATAAATAAGCGATTTGATAATTTGTAGAATATGGCTAGAACCTTGAGTGGTGTATTGATCATCTTAGAAATGTTCGAGCGAATCAAGAATTTTGGAATAGCAAACATGTCACGACCCACACCCGGTGTAAGGGTACAAGTCAGAAACAACATCCAGCCTATGCCACAGAATAGACGATAGAACGCTGTCTAGATAATCTATCTAACAATATAATGAACCACAAACAATGATAATATACTCAATCATAAGTCTAAGATAGAAAGCACGAATCAGATAAAGAATAGAATAGTCATAATACAACTCATGAGTCTAAAATAATACATCAATGAGTCTGAAAAAAATAACAAAATAAGTTGGAGACAAATCCAGTACAAGAATACTAAGAAAATACTACTCCTGGGTCAACTGTTTTAGTTGGGATAAGTCCTTCCAGAGCCAGGGTCTCAGACTCTAAACCCACAACATCCTGGGGTCCATAATAGGTAGGGTACCACTCCTCAGTGTCATCTGGAAAAATATATCCAGTCAGGAAAGGAGCAGAGTACATCTATAACAGTAGTTCTAATCAATGATAAAAACTATGTAACAGTAAATAGATGTGAATATACAAGATGCACAATAGATACAAGAGATATATATAATAAGAAAATACTAGAAATAATATAATAATGAGCAATATGTCAATAAGCAAGAATACTAATGTCTAAGTGTGTTAGTACTAGCTTTAACATGTGATCGGCTTAGGAACTTGATACACGAGATACAAGATTTATGGCCTGGCTAATCATACATACGGTGTATGATTAACACTATTCAAGATAACAAGATGGGTATGATCACATATCTATACTACATACTCTCCACCCCGACTGGAATAATAGATCCAACCATGGCACACTATGGCACGAGATTTCCCAAGAAGATAGCTAGTCTCCCCGAGAATCAGTGTCTATACATGTACAAGATAATTAATGAAACAAGGCTTGCACAAGATACACCATATAAGGAATAATATCTCATGACGAGATCCGAATATTCCAATCCGTGTAACCATCATATCGAGAGAACATGGATATTTATACCAGATATAATGAACATAGAGGATATCATAAATAAGAAACTATCAGAGAATGTACTCACCTGAAGTCTAATGAATAGTCTTACCGATGTCTGACACGGTGCCTCGAAGACCTAGATATAGAATACAACATCAATACAAGATTCTGAAAAAAATAAGTTAAACTAGTCAACTTCTAGGTTAATAAGTCAATTCTACGTCAAAAGTCAACTATGGTCAACTATGGTCAACTACCTATTTCTAGGTTGCATAAACATAATACAAAAATATTGGGTCAAGATACTAAGGTTTAAGCCAAGAAACCCACATCTTAAAAGTTAGGATACCGTATCTCCGGATACATAAATTCCAAGGTAAACATCACAATATATATATATATATATATATATATATATATATATATATATATATATATATATCAAACAAATATTAATAATAATATAGAATCACAATTACAACATTAATTAGGTACCGTGGTTTTGAACCAACTTGGTATCTCAACAAAATCATCAACTTGATACCCAAACCCCATATCTTGGGTATCCCCAATTACCTTGGTTCCTCAAGGTAATCCCCAATACCTTGTAATATTAACTACCCGTATATATATAATACATATACTAAATATTATAGATATAAGAAATTAGCAATTAAGAATACATTACATTAATATTAATACTAATATATATATATATATATATATATATATATATATATATATATATATATATATATATATATATATATATAAGTATATAAACATATAAATATATAAACTGCCTACTGTCGCTAAAAACTGTGCTGAAATACTGATATTCTGATACGCTGCCTTTTTAGTGACAGTTCTGCCTGTCGCTGAAATTGCCGTCGCTGTTGCTGTTGATTTCCTTCAATGCTGCTGCTGCTTTGGTGACGGTTTGCAACCGTCACCGATTCAACTGTCGTTGCTGCTGCTTATTCCCGTCGCTGCTGCTAATTAATGACAGCGACTGCTGTCATTAATATCCCGCCACTGCTACAGCGGCTGCTGTTGTATTAAATGACAGTGGTTGCTGTCATTAATACCATGTCGCTAAAAACATATAAATATATATATAACATATATATATATATATATGTATAACATATATATATATAAAAGAACCCATAATAAATATAAATATATATATATCTATATATATAAATACCAATAAACTATAAATACAACCCCTTATTAATATGTATATATTATGACATAGCCACAAGCACACACATACATAAATACATTTATAAATATTCAAATATGCATATGTATAAATAATCATATAGCAATTATATATAATATATTTATCCAATTAAATATACATATATACATATTGTCACAACATACATACATATTTACACATAACACATATACATATATATTTATACATGTAGCTACATAATATATATATATATTCTTAGTACATATATAATACATAAATCTAGGATACAAGAAGCACAATTATATATACTATAATATATATAATAATATTTATATATATGCACAAATACAATCTACATGAATTAAAAGCATAAGAATTAGATCAACATATAATTACACAACAAATGGAGAGTATCACACCGTATCCCACTAGATCTAGGATACGCATGTGACACGAGTCCACCACACATCCAATTGTACCCCAAAGGACACAAACAAGTCACATATATTATTTATGAACAATATGAAGAGTCAAAAATAGATCTACGTGTCCGTGTCAAAATATGACATATACAAAGTTCCGTGTCGGAGGAAAAACCTCCAAATCAATACGTATCACCAAATTATTGAGATACAACCTACACGTACCCAATTATGGATACGACACTAGCCCCAAATATACAAGCATATGCCAAATTGATCTATAGGATCAATTGACACACACAACTATTGTCAATCTCAGAATTCTCTCAAAATTGATACAAAAAGTACCATAACTTTCTCCATATGCCTCCTATGAACACAAAACTAAATCTTATGGGTAACCTATGCATATGGGTTAATTTTTTATTATTAAATCTCAGATTTAGAACTTAATTTAAGGGAAAAAACTGAATTATACCTATTGGGAGATGGATTTCCAATGAAACCTCTAATTGATATAAAATTGCCTCCAACTTGTAGATCCTTGCTCCTCTTTGTAGATCCTTACTTCCTTCTTCTAGATCCTTACTTTTCAAGTCTCTAATGGTGATTTAGGAATAAATTGGAATAAAATTTGGTAGAAAAATGAAATGGGAATGAAGGAATTTGGTAGTGAAAAATTCTAGATCTAGTTTTGGAATAAAAAGAGGAGAGAGAATTTTCTCCCTCTTTATTAATAGGCCGGCCCCTATTTCCCCTTCCTCAAGTTATCATTTAATGTCTATTATACCCTTTGGGGCCTCTCATAAAGAAATAATTAAGGAAGGAAGCTTCTAGTCTAATGATTTAATTAATTTAATCCATCTCCTTAACAATGGGCCTTCTAATTGGGCTAAATCTAACTAATTAATTCATGTTGGTCCATGGGTCCAAACTAAACTAGTTAGGTCCACTAACACAAGTCCAAATTAAATAATTAACATATAATAACTATTAAATAATATAACAAATAATTATTTATTAAGCACAATGTTTAATAAATATAAAATTACTAAAATACCCTTTCCTAGAAAATATGGTAGTGACAAGTCTACCCTCTTAAAATAATTTTGTCCTCGAAATTCAAGACGAAGCCTACCCCCAAAAAATAACAGAACAGAACTAAAGACTCATAACTAACTATGAAAGAACATAACAATGAACAGAACATAACTAGAAAATAACATACCTCAAGGCACAAACAAATATGGATAACGCTCTCGCATTTCATCCTCTCTCTCCCAGGTAGACTCTTCCGGAGAGTGATGCCTCCATGTGACGTACACCAAAAGAATAGTCTGGTTCCTCAGCACCTTCTCTCTCCGATCCAGAATCTCAACTGGCTGCTCTAGATAGCTAAGAGTAGGGCCCACCTCTATCTCTGAGTGATTCAATACATAACTAGGATCTGTCATGTATCATCTTAACTGCGACACGTGAAACACATTGTGCACTCCCTCCAAAGCAAGTGGCAAGTCTAGTCTATAAGTAACTGCACTGACCCTCTCTAGAATAGTGAAAGGTCCGATGAATCGCGGACTAAGCTTCCCGCCTCCACCGAAGCGAATCGTGCCTCGTGTCGAAGAAATCCTCAGAAATACCAAACCACCAGCCTAGAACAAAATACCACCTTAACAACTTAATCTATAACAAACAACCAAGAACAAGCACAAAAAAAAAATCTAAACCATACCTTGAACTCCAAAGGTCTTCGATGGCTATCGGCCCAATGCCGCTGTCTGTCCTGTGCCACTCGAAGTCTGTCTCTGATCAACTGAACCTTCTTTGCTGCATCTACAACCATCTCTGGCCCAAGGAAAACTCTCTCTCCAATATCGTCCCAAGACAAGGGAGTACGATACCTCCGACCGTACAGAGCTTCAAAATGTAACATCTCTATACTGGCCTGATAACTGTTGTTGTAAGCAAACTCTACCAAATAGAGATGGTCCTCCCAAGAACCCTCGAAATCTAGTACACAAGTGCGCAACATATCCTTGAGATTCTGAATAGTCCTCTCTGACTACCCATCTGTCTGGGGATGATATGCAGTACTGAACTTGAGTTGAGTGCCCAAACTCTCCTACAAACTCCTCCAGAAATGAGAAATAAAATGACTATTCCAATCCGAGACTATGTTGACAGGAACTCCATATCCTAACGATCTGCCTCACATACATCTCTGCCAGCTTCTCCGTAGACAAACCCACCTTGAAAGGCAAAAAGTGGGCCGACTTGGTTAACCTATCAACGATGACCCAAATCGCGTCTTTCACTCCTGGAGATCGTGGAAGTCCGGACACAAAATTTATTGTAATGTGTTCCCACTTTCACTCTGGAATGGGTAATGGCTGAAGTAAACCTCCTGACCTCTGACTCTCGACTTTCACCTGCTGGCACACTAAGCATCTGGATACAAACTGTGCCACTTTTCTCTTCATGCCATACCACCACACACTCTCTCGTATATCCTGATACATCTTGTTAGCACCTGGATGCATGGAATACTGAGAGTAATGCGCTTTCTGTAATACCTTCTCACGCAGCTCCCCACTAGGCACATACAATCTAACTCCATGCCTCAAAAATCCATCCTCTGCAATAGTGAAATCATCCTCCAATCCTGCTCTCACTTGAGCTCTGATACTCCTCAGAGATACATCATCATACTATGCTGTCTTGATCATGTCCATCAAATCTGAATGTATCTGCAATCCCCATATCTGCATAGCACAACCAGGAACAATTACCTCGATGCCCAAGCTCTCCAAGTCCTCCAACAAATATTGATCATGCCTCAAGAACATAGCTATCGGATACCTGCTCAAAGCATCGACAACTATATTAGCTTTCCCAGGATGATATTGCAAAGATATATCAAAATCCTTTATCAGTTCCAACCATCGACGCCGCCTTATGTTCAACTCCTTCTGCGTAAAAATGTACTTCAAGCTTTTGTGGTATATGAAGATCTCCACACGCTCTCCGTACAAATAATGTTTCCACAACTTCAGAGTGAAGATGACTGCTACCAACTCTAAATCATAGGTAGGATAGTTCTTTTCATGAGGATGCAATTGTCTGCATGCATAGGCAATCACTTTCCCATGCTGCTGAAGAACACAACCCAAACCTTTTCCCGATGCATCACTATAAATAATGAAACCTTCAGACCCTGATGGCAACGTCAAAATAGGAGCAGACGTCAACCTCTTCTTCAACTCCTCAGAAGCAACCTGGCAATCCTTTATCCAAACAAACTCTATACCCTTCCTTGTGAGTCTGGTCATCGACTCGACAATCCTCGAAAAATCTTGCATAAACTTCCTGTAGTAGCCCGCCAATCCCAAGAAACTCCTGATCTCTACTACCGAACTCAGGGTCTTCCAAGATTCTACTGCTGCGATCTTCTTCGGATCCACTGAAACACCATCACCAGTTATAACATGCCCCAAGAACTCTACCTTGTCCAAGAAAAACTCACATTTGGACAACTTTTCATACAGCTTCTCCTTCCTCAGCACATCCAACACAATCCTCAAATGCTCCTTATGCTCCTCCGATGTCCTCGAGTATATGAGTATGTCGTCGATGAACACCACCACGAACATGTTAAGGTACTGGTGGAACACTTTGTTCATCAAGTTCATAAATACCGTCGATGTATTAGTCAAACCAAACGGCATCACCATAAACTCGTACTGACCATACCGAGTTCTAAAAGCAGTCTTCGGTATGTCCTCCAGCTTCACCTTCACCTGATAGTAGCCTGATCTCAAATCTATCTTAGAAAATACCTTCGCACCACTCAACTGATCAAACAGATCATCAATCCGTGGCAAAGGGTACTTAGTTTTGATAGTAAGATTATTCAAAGCCCTGTAATAAATGCACATGCATATCGATCCATCCTTCTTCGGTATAAACAATACCGGGGCTCCCTACGGTGAAGAACTCGATCTGATGAACCCCTTATCCTATAATTTGTCCACCTGCTTCTTTAACTCTACCAGCTCACTGTTGTTTACTCTATAGACATGTTGCAAAATTGGTTCTGCACCTAGCACCAAGTCTATAGAAAATTCAATATCTCGATCTGGCGGCAAATCCGACAATTCCTCAGGAAACACATCCAAGAACTCTGCTATCAACGGATGCGGCAACTCCTTTTCTTCCACCATAGCTCCACAAATAATGCCTTCTCCCTTCTCTACAGCTCCTCTAGAAAACTCGAACTCTGGCTCTCCTGGCGGACCAAACAAAACTCTACCTCCTCTACAATCTATGCTAGCATGGTGCCTACTCAACCAATCTATCCCGAGTATAATGTCGTAGCTCAGAAGTGGCATTATAATTAGACACGCACTCAACTCCCGGTCTCTGAGAGTAACTCTTCGATCCTTGCAAATATCATTAACCAGGATAATGCCTCCTCCGGTCATGATCTTGCAAGTTTTAAGCAAATACTCAGCTACCAAACCATGCTTCAGAGCAAAAGAAATAGATACAAAACTATGGGAAGCACCACTATCAAATAAAGCTAAAGCTGGAATAGAATCAAGAAGAATAGAACCTGCAATGACATCTCCGGTAGGTTCATCCTCCTCGACGGTCATAGCAAACGCTCGTCCCTGTCGAGCACCTCCCTGCTGCTGATGCTGGATAAAATACTACTGCTGTGTCGGAAGCGGCCCCCTCGACTATACTGCAGGTGGTCTCGTTAGTGCCCTCGGAGCTGAAGCTGCTCCCTGAACTGCACGACGAGGATACTCCTTCAACTGATGCCCTTTAGTACCACTATACAAATAAACTCCCAACCTCCTCCTGCAAACTTCCCAGATATGGCTGGGCTTCTTGTAGTAGTTGCATGGAGCTTGCTGTAACTATCTCTGCTGCTGTGGTGCCTGGTGAAAAGGTGCCTTAGCTGGAGTCTGATTCTGCTGTGGCTGCTGAAAAGGTCTGGACTGAAAATAAGGATGTTTGGAAGATACTGCACTGCCGTTGGCCTCCAGAAAAGAATCATGGTCTCTCTTGGACTTCAAACCCAACTCTCGCTCAACCTTGTGTGCCTCCGCAAGTATCTCCGAGTATGTCTCATAAAAAGATGGAATAAGAAGCTTCATTTCCCAGTTTAGACCCTCACAGAAACGAATAGCTCGAACCTCCAACTCTCTCATAAGATACTCTGCAAATTGGTTCAACCTGCTGAACTCCGCAGTTTACTCCTCCACAGACATGCTTCCCTGAATGAGACTCTTAAACTACCTCTCCAAGTCTAGCCTATCTGCCCGGGCAAAGAACTTCTTCTTGAAGAGGTCCTTGAATACCTTCCAAGATTGTCCTGCGTCAACTAGAATTGGCTCATTCCTGAACCAAGTACGAGCGACGTTGAACAGTTAAAGTCCTACCGCCTCAACCTTCAGATCCTCAGAAAGACGGGACACCCTTATAAGATGGTCAATGTCCTCTAGCCAATCATCAGCATAGACGATGTCCTCCGTCCCCTTGAAAACCTTAGGCCCAGTTTCTTGAAGTCCTGAATATTTCCTGGCCGAAGCTGAGTAACCTGAGGAACATCCTGCTGCTGGACCGAAACTTCTCTCTCAACTACAGCACGAGCAAGCTAATGAGCACTCTCGATGTCCTGCCGTAGAACGTCGGTCTGCCTCTGATGTGTCTCTGACTGAGCCCTCTGTGCCTCGAGCATCTCATAAAATAGTGTAAACATCTGTGTCACCTCTGCTGGCACAGGAGGTAAAGGTGGAAGCCCCTCAGATACAGCTGGCACAGCCCTCTGAGTAGGTGGTGGACCTCCGAAAGTAGCTGATACTCCAATCACCGGAGAAGTGACTGGTGCAGGCCCTCGGAATATCGCAGACCTCTCAGAAGCTGCTCTCCCCTACTGCGATCTAGTCTTAGGCGGCATCCTGAGACAAAGCGAAAGAAAGAATCAATATGGCATAAGATGTAAGACACTCAAGAAAAGGACATATTAAGAGATCAAGTGTGAATATCAAAGAAGAATAGTTGAATCAAAAAAAATTTCCTAGGTGTGATTGAGTATCTCAGCCTATATCCTATCGCAGGCTCGCAGTAGTACAACTAAATTGTCGCACTACCACGATATCACATAACTTGTGAAGCTGGACCTGCATGGGCCATCACTAAAAATGTGTCACGACCCACACCCGGTATAAGGGTACAAGTCGAAAACAACGCCCAGTCTACGCCGCAGAATCGACGGTAGAACGATGTCTTGATAATCTATCTAACAATATAATGAACCACCAACAATGATAATATACTCAATCACAGGTCTAAGATGGAAAGCACGAATCAGATAAAGAATAGAATATTCATAATATAACTCATGAGTCTAAAATAATACATCAATGAGTCTGAAAGAAATAACAAAATAAGTTGAAGACAAATCCAGTACAAGAATACTAAGAAGCTACTACTCCTGGGTCAACTGTCTCAGTTGGGATAAGTTCCTCCTAAGCCAGGGTCTCAGACTCTAAACCCACAATATCCTGGGGTCCATAATAGGTAGGGTACCACTCCTTAGTGTCATCTGGAAAAATATATCCAGTCAGAAAAAGAGCAAAGTACATCTCTAACAGCAGTTCTAATCAATGATAAAAACTATATAACAGTAAATAGATGTGAATATACAAGATGCACAATAGATACAAAAGATATATATACAATAAAGAAATAGTAAAAATAATACAATAATGAGCAATATGTCAATGAGCAAGAATATTAATGTCTAAGTGTGTGAGTACTAGCTTTAACATATGATCGGCTTGGGAACTCGATACACGAGATACAAGATTTATGGCCTGGCTAATCATATGTATGGTGTATAATTAACACTATTCAAGAAAATAAGATGGGTATGATCACATATCTACACTACATACTCTCCACCCCCGACTGGTATAATAGATCCAACCATGGTATGCTATGGCACGAGATTCCTCAAGAAGATAACTAGTCTCCCTGAAAATCAGTGTTTGTACATATATAAGATAATCAATAAAACAAGGCTTGCACAAGATATAACATATACCAAAGAATAATATCTCATAACGAGATCTGGATATACCAATCCATGTAACCATTGTATCGAGAGAACATGGATATCTACACTAGATACAATAAACATAGAGGATATCATAAATGAGAAACTATCAGAGAATGTACTCACCTGAAGTCCAATAAATAGTCTTACCGATGTCTGACACGGTGCCTCGAAGATCTAGATATGGAATACAACATCAATACAAGATTCTGGGAAGAAAATAAGTTAAACTAGTCAACTTCTAGGTCAATAAGTCAATTCTAAGTCAAAAGTCAATTATGGTCAACTATGGTCAACAATGATCAACTATGGTCAACTACCTATTTTTAGGTTGCATAAACATAATACAAAAATATTGGGTCAAGATACTAAGGTCTAAGACAAGAAACCCACATCTTAAAAGTTAGGATACCGTATCTTCGGATACGTAAATTCTAAGATAAACATCACAATATATATATATATATATATATATATATATATATATATATATATATTAAACAAATATTATTAATAATATAGAATCATAATTACAATATTAATTAGGTATCGTAGTTTTGAACCAACTTGGTATCTCAACAAAATCACAAACTTGATACCCAAACACCATATCTTGGGTATCCCCAATTATCTTGGTTCCTCAAGGTAATCCCCAATAACTTGTTATATTAACTACCCGTATATATATAATACATATACTAAATATTATAGATATAAAAAATTAGCAATTAAGAATACATTACATCAATATTAATACTAATATATATATATATACATATATAAATATCTATAAGTATATAAACATATAAATATATAAAATGCCTACTGTCGCTAAAAACTGTGTTAAAATGCTGATATTCTGATACGCTACCTTTTTAGTGACAGTTCTGCCTGTCGCTGAAACTGTCATCGATGTTGCTGTTGATTTCTTTCATTGTTGCTGCTGCTTTGGTGACGGTTTATAACCGTCACCGATTCAACTATCGCTGCTACTGCTTATTCCTGCACTGCTGCTGCTAATTAATGACAGCGGCTACTGTCATTAATATCCAGCTACTGCTACAGCGGCTGCTGCTGTATTAAATGACAGTGGCTGCTATCATTAATACCCTGTCGCTAAAAACATATATATATATATATATATATATATATATTTATATATTTATATATTTATATATTTATATATTTATATATTTATATATTTATATATTTATATATGTATAACATATATATATATAAAAGAACCCATAATAAATATATATATATACACACACACACACATATATATATATATATATATATATATATATATATATATATATATATATATACCAATAAACTATAAATATAATCCCTTATTAATATGTACATATTATGACATAGCCACAAGCACACACATACATAAATACATTTATAAATATTCAAATATGCATATGTATAAATAATCATATAGCAATTATATATAATATATTTATCCAATTAAATATACATATATACATATTGTCACAACATGCATACATATTTATAGATAACACATATACATATATATTTATACATGTAGCTACATAATATATATATTCTTTGTAACGTCCCGCAACCGCTCGGAGCGTTACGCTGAGTCGGATTGAATGAATCAAATGCTTGTTACATTTGAAATGTTGGATTTTGGGAAGAAGGATTAATCGAGTTGGTTTCAATGTGCAGATGGCTAGCGGGTTCGATGGAAATTAGGTGTTCGTTCAGAACATTACTGAATAGCTGGATGAAAGCGATAATGCCGTCTTCCTTAATCCGATCGGTCGGATGATTTGGAGAGCACGGCCTACTCGCACGGTCATACCAGTTGAGTAGATCGCGCTTGCATCGAACCACGGGTTCAAAGGATTGGCCGTATCGGCAGGACAGAATGCCTAACGGGATCAATCATTGTGAATGGGCTCTTTCCCTTCTCCTTTACTCCTTCATGCCTAATAATATGGAAATACGTAAAAGGCTTGAAACAGTTGGGCTGAAACATTAGGAAACACTACACTGAGGCGTGCATAGAGTGTGCATCGTTGGCTTGGTAAGATTGTGACTTGAAATGAATTACGCGTTGGATAGTTGGAGTGATGGTTGGATTATTTCATTTGAGGCAGTCGGTTGGATACTTGGGATTATACTTGGACGAGTTAGAAATGATATATTTGAGGCAATAGAAATATCGAGAATTCGGGCGAGCGAACGTGCATCCGTGCGCGAGTATCACTTGGTCGCTTTGTCTTGCAAAGCAAGCAGTTGTGGTTCAAAACCGAACAACTGCATCGGCGAGGGCGTTGTGTCGCTTGATGGGGCATCATGCCACGAATGGGGCATTGTGCCACTGAAACGGCATTGTGCCATAGGATTTGCTTCGAGCATGGGTGTTGCACCATTTCAGACTCTGTATTGAGAAGAGGCATCGTGCCTATGAAATACTTGATATTTTGATGCCTTGGGCTATGTTTTGAGGTCAAGATTTGGATTCCTTGGTTGGATATGTTGGAAGAATGGTTATGGATATTTGGTTGGATATCGGTTGAACGAGTCTAGGATCGCTTGGTGGGACGAGAATATTTCGATCCTCTCATCATACCTACTGTGTCTGCATAGTCACAGACAACTTACGTGGCATAGGGTTTGGTTTCCTGGAACGGGATGAGGCACCGGGGTACCGGGACCGTTCCACCATGGAGAAAACAATGGGCATCGCGCGATTGGGCGCAGTGCTGGTAGTCCGATACCACCAGGCGGGAGTAGCTGTCCAATCCTGGATCGGGTAGGATTGCCCTATTGATCTTGGTCTGATCAATGTCCTTCGTGGCTTCTGGCCAGTGACTTCATATAGAATAAATGTTGGTTGCTTTACTTTGGTTGGTTTGTGCATCGTGTAGGCACGGCCACCTTGCCTCGGCAAGAGTGTGCGTTCGTATTTGGAATAGAATACTTTGGTTGAGGATGGATGTTGAGGCGAGACTGATGGTTCGATATATTATCGTGCAAGCGATGGCATTGAGTTAGACGCGTTGGATATATACATAAATGCTTGTCGTTTGGTTTGAGATTGAATGCTTGCATGCGTAAACTGCTTTACTGCTTTCCTTAACATGTCATCCATATGCCATGAAATGAATCTAGGATTCAACTAGAAAGATCACCATATAACTGTGTGCATTCACTATTTTACTTAGTGTCGGCTTAAGCGAGTGGGTTACCCCACTCACCAGTACGGTTGTGTACTGACCCACGTTTATGGGCAATATTTCAGGTATGCAAGCGTAGTGGCGTTACTTGGATATACGGGACAAGATGTATGAACTGTAAGTACCTTTGTAGGCTAGAAAAAAGAGCAAGAGTATTTCATCGTCTTCGTGGCATCGCCTTTATGGCATTGCCTTGGGGCATTTCATTTGGACCCTATTGTGAGCTTCGTTGCTTATACTTTGTTTGTGTGCTTGGTACACTAAACGGCTTCCGCTGTAACTTGGTTGTTTTGATGATAACATTGGTGTTTAAAAATATCGCCTTGTACGAGTGCAACTCCAGGCTAGTACGGCATCACGTCCCGATGGGAACGATTGTCCTGCGGGAGAGCTGCAACGTGGTGATTCACGTTCAGTAGGGACTATCGAGCTTGCGGGAGATTGGGGCGTGACATTCTTAGTACATATATAATACATAGATCTAGAAAACAAGAAGCACAATTATATATACTATAATATATATAATAATATCTATATATATGCACAAATACAATCTATATGAATTAAAAGCACAAGAATTAGATATACATATAATTATACTACAAATGGAGAGTATCACACCGTATCCCACTAGATCTAGGATACGCATGTGACACGAGTCCACCACACATCCAATTGTATCCCGAAGGACACAAATAAGTCACATATATTATTTATGAACCATACGAAGAGTCAAAAATAGATTTACGTGTCCCTGTCAAAATATGACATGTACAAACTCCCATATCAGAAAAAAAAACTCCCAAATTAACATGTATCACCAAATTGTTGGGATACGACCTACACGTACCCAATTATGGACATGAAACTAGCCCTAAACACACAAGCACATGCCAAATTGATCTATAGGATCAATTGACACACACAACTATTGTCAATATCGAAATTCTTCCAAAATTGACACAAAAAGTACCATAACCTTCTCCATAGGCCTCCTATGAACACAAAACCAAATCCTATAAGTAGCTTATTCATATGGGTTGATTTTTCATGGTTAAATCTTAGATTTAGAACTTAATTTAAGGGGGGAAACTAAATTATACCTATTAGGAGATGGATTCCCAATAAAACCTCCAATTGAGATAAAATTGCCTCCAACTTGTAGATCCTTGCTCCTCTTTGTAGATTCTTGCTTCCTCCTTCTAGATCCTTGCTTTTTAAATCTCTAATGGTGATTTGGGAAGAAATTGAAATAAAATTTGGTAGGAAAATGAAATGGGAATGAATGAATTTGGTAGTGGAAAATTCTAGATCTAGTTTAGGAATGAAAAGAGGAGAGAGAATTTTTTTCCCTCTTTATTAATAGGTCGGCCCCTATTTTCCCTCCCTCAAGTTATCATGTAATGTCCATTATACCCCTTGGGGCCTCTCATGAAGAAATAATTAAGGAAGGAAGCTTCTAGTCTAATGATTTAATTAATTTAATCTATCTCCTTAACAATGGGCCTTCTAATTAGGCTAAATCTAACTAATTAATTTATGTTGGTCCATGGGTCCAAACTAAACTAGTTAGGTCCACTAACACAAGTCTAAATTAAATAATTAACATCTAACAACCATCAAATAATACAACAAATAATTATTTATTAAGTACAATATTTAATAAATATAAAATTACTAAAATATCATTTCCTAGAAAATATGGTAGTGACAAAACGGGTCTAGCTGTAAGCGACATAATTGTGCGAAGCCTTAGTATAAATATTGCCTAACAAGTAAGCGAATTCGAAAGAATAGTGTAAGATTTTATTCAAACGAGTTAAAATGTGTTGAATAAGTGATAAGGCTTATATCGAATAGAGATTCAAAGGTAATGGAAATTAATATCTTGGTCCAAAAAACTTAGTAAATCGTACGAGCGATTTCGAATTGAATCAAACAAATTGAAATTTGAGTTTGAGATAGAATAATCTAGGATATGATCGGAGTATAGCGCGATGGAAGATAGCATGCATCAAAAATATAGATTGGGTAGGTTATCGCTTGATAGAATTTTAGCCTGAGTATGAATGTTATGGTTTCAAATTTGGATGACTAATACGATATCAATAAGTGGAAGATAGCAAGGATTGATGCAAGTTAGAAATTTTTGGTTCAATAATGGAGGTAGGCGATAATAGATTTAATCTTGACTTGGACGAACGATCTAAAATCTACTTTGAAAGGTAACACTCGACGTCGAGCCTAAATGAGAACGATTATCCCACGAGAGCAATGGCATGGTGATTTCACGTCCGACGGGGATGATTGAACTCGCAGAAATATGTTCAAAGATTATATAAATGCACTCGATGAATGAAGCATAACAAAGTTGGATAGGCTTTGGCTTGAGAAATTAAACTTAGTTGTTTGAGGAATCTTAAAAGTAAACTACGGATTGATCGAATAGTAACATTAAAACTGGATGATTTGGCTAGACAAATTATAATCATGGCATGAACGGTTATTAGATTAACATGACTTGTGAGATTAGTATACAACTGGGATAAAACAAAGTATAACGATGAGGTGCCTGTTCATTAGATGATAACCATAACGTTTGACGTTCTTGTCTTGTATGAGTGCAACTCCATGCTCGTACATGTGGCACGCCCGGATTAGGACTGTTATCTCGTAAAAGTATTGGCATAGTAATTTTATGTCAAACGGGGATGATTGAACTTGTGGGAGACCAGAGCGTGGTAATTAAAGGATCGTCTTGACTTGTGGTTCGATACGATAAGATGAGTTTTAGGATACAAATAAATCAAAGTATTTTGAGGAGGAGTTAGTCTAGAACGTGAAGTAAGATATACTTGATGATTTTATGAACAAATACGTAGATCGTGTCGGACGACTTAGAGTTTATGATTTATATCGAAGATTTAGAATAGGATCGTGACTTGGTGGTCTAAACTTAGAAAAGAATGGATAAGTGAATTCTATCAATTGTAATGGAGGAGATAGACTATGCAAATCAATGGGTTTGACCTGTGACGTTGATATATTATGGATTTGACTGAACGAACGTGTCATAGGAATAATTTTGCTAAACAAACCCGAATCATGTGCAAATGAATGTGTTGATGTGGATAGAATGATCTGTGCTCGATGTTTAAAAAATTTGATTTAAACGAGCTTGGGTAGAATATCCTGTACCAAAGAATAATGGTTTGACCTTAGAAATTTGGGAGAGTATCATGCAACAGATTTGCACGATAAGAACCATGAACTTGAAATGTACCTATGAACTTGTGAGCTGACCTAGCGGTTAGGCGGACGACCCTATACCGAGTAAAAGAATTGTGTGACCGATTTTAGAGTATTGCTTGAACAAGCCATAGAACTGGGACAACAAGACTTAGAGTTAGGCTTGGGTCGATAAATATATACTATGTTTAACGTGAACGAAATAGATAATAAGACTTGGATGCTAGTCGGTTGATCGGATAGATTGTCCTTAACGGTAGTACAATACTTGGTTTGAGTGAGATTAGAAATGACTTGGATTTTGATTAAACCCGTTGGAGGTATCATTATGATTCGTAAGACGATAACCCTTAAGATTTTCATAAGTAGCTTGTCCGAATTCACTATCGCTAAGTTTTATTGAATGCATATGTTTGAGGGATGCCTTAAACGTGTGCATGATCCAAGACTCAGTGATATGTTGAACTCGAGTACAAAGACTTCACTATTTCTAAGTTGGTTGACATGCATATGTTAGAGGGATGCCTTGAATATGTGCACGATCTAGACTCACGATATGCTGATCTCGAATGCTAGTGCAAGTGAATATGTTAGATTCGCATGGACGAGTATAATAAATTGAATAAGTTTACCTCAGCCCTAGATTATCATTGAGATGGATTATAACATACTCCATATTAAGCGATATATATTTTGTGCTAAGGCGTAGTAGAGACCGAGTCAAAAATTGGATTGAATAATAGAGTCATTCAATAAGACAAACCAAGCACACACGTGACATGGAATGAGAAGCGAGTAGAAAGTTATGTTTGAACAGATCTAGCGACACTGATTGTTATGTTTGTGATAGATTCGATAGTATACGACAGAATAATTTGCGCTCAGGAAGTCTCGAGGACGAGACTTATTTTGAGTGGTGTATAATGTAACGACCCGCTCCGCATCAATACGGAGAGCCGATTTAAATGGCTCAAGTGCGACGACCCGACCTATTTTGCTCAGCGAGAAGACTAGTTCGGGGCAAAGGATTCTAGACTTGGCCCTTCAGGAGTTCAGACTTAGACTTTCAAAGGCTCGCTCAGAGTATCGCTCGACCGAGGTGAATCATTGCTAAGGTGGGTGGCTACGATAAACCTGTCTTTGCTTAGGATGTATACTTAAAAATATGGTCGATACATGCTAGTCGCTAGATGAATCACCCCTTACATGCTAATAAAGAATACAACACACCTAGCTAAGGGAATAATCCCATCTTATATCTCTTTGAGTAGAACATGAAAGTAGATCGGTTGAATGGAATAGTATGCTCGCTTTACAGTTCTTATAACCTCACTCTCATAGCGTTACTTTTGTTCCTTATATGTTCCTTCAAGTATATTGCTTCATATGTCTTGAAATGCTCATCACATAGATTTTGTTTCGATATAGAATCACAATACAGATCATGGTTCACTTACCTGTGGCAGGAAGACTATCAAAATAGTTGTTCCAAGCCAAATAATAGAAACATGGAAAGTCATCGGGATCGTTAGGTCGCCAAGGCAACTCCCAAAACGGGAGCTACAACAAGTAGTAAAATATCAGCATAAATGGTACATTGAATGGAACGCACCAGATTATGAGATTTCTGAACGAGTATATGCATTCGCACTGTGTCAAGTAGTTATGTTCATTCAAAGCCTTAAAAATGTTACATATAATAAAAGCTTAGTGTTGATCGTCAATGGTCATGGACAACCTGTGCATAGGCTTATGGTTCCTACGGATAGTACGTTGGTTACACCAGGACCAATCCGAAACGGTCAAGAATATTCAGATAGTCATTTGCTTTGGACAAAAAGGCATATAGCAGGGCTTGCTACCTACCTTGCATCCCATTCCTGTGCCAAGACTATAACTTGTCCATGGCAGCTCGTCAGTTCATAAGACCAATTATGTATTATTAAGTATATTACATACATGACGGCAACCCGTGTATGAGCTCGTATGAACTTGTGGCAAGTAACGGATGTACGGTGTACTCTGCGTGCAGATCGTTAATTAAACCAAGTAATCTGAAGCTTTGAACACGTTTGAATAGTCTGAGTATAATATGCCTGTGTAAAAATAAGTATAAGATATCTGAGTAATCTGTACGGCCTGAGTATAACACATTTGCTTAACCTGACTCACAAAGTAATATGAGTATCGTAATTTGTGTATATCGTACACCTGATTTAGAAACACGCTCGGAGCATACATGTGTTTGTTATGTGATCCTGGGATATATATATATATATATATATATATATATATATATATATATATATATATATATATATATAATCGTGCTCGGTTTAACTTGGTTGTATACTTGGACAGGGATGGACAATGGTAAGTTGGTAAGTATTGCCGTGTTTCTCGTATATCGTACGATGCACTACCACACAAGTTAGGCTTTATGTCTTATGCCATAAAATTGATCCTAAGGCAAGACTAGAAAAATAACTTAATAGTTGGTACACGAAACTAATATAACATGTTGGATTTGTCGAGCGGGCGAGAAGCCTCTCCACTAGTGCATTCATGTACTGATAACCCACCTGATTGCTTGTAGGGTGTGGAAGAACCTCGTTCGGTGCGGAGTATCCCCTCGTGCGTGCTAAGGCATTGAGTTCACTCTGGAGCCTTGGAGTGTTGCGTCTGAAGCTGAAGCATATATATAAGACATAATGTTGGAATATCACCTATATATCATTCTAAGTTGTAAGCTGCTTGGCACACCTTTATTGTGTAGAGAGGGAGAGAGAGCTTGAGCGACTTGTAATATCGGCCTAACATCGCTTGTAATAATTTTTTATTATCAATAAAGAGTTTGTTATTGTTTCATACTTTTGTTATTCAATGCTTCCGCTATTGACGACTGTGAACTTGTTACCAATCGCCTGTTCATTTCTTATTTTGCTGCATTCGAACTATCTGTGAGACTCTGTGGCTTAGTCATTTTACCACCTGTTCAGATTATGTCCTTGCACGAGTGCTACTTGTGCTCGTACGGCATCACGTCAAGATAGAAAAGATTATCCCACGGGAGCGCTGGCACGGTAATTCACGCCTAGCGGGGACGACCGATTCCTGCGGGAGATCGGGGCATGACAGCCCATGTAGGTCCGAATATATCATCTCAGTTATGTTATTGTGCCGAGCGAGCCTGCGTTAGGATAAGTATAATATGATCTCAATCCACAATTTTATTGAAACTCTTTCAACTTCTATTATCGCCATTGAACCTCCTAGTTATAATCAATCACACCCTTCTTGAACTTCTCATTATTGTTTCTCATCTTTTTCTATTTTGAAAAGATGAATGTTCGTGCCTAGTAGATCTTTTCGGATGGAATTTTGTCGTAATATATAAGTCATGATTGTTTAAGGGAAGGTAATTAGTTAAGGTAGGAAGGAATGTGATAGACACTTCTTCTAGGAAGAAAGCTATAATAAGGTAGAAGTTGGATTTTCATTCGAGGTTTAACCCTAGCAGAAAATCCTAGAATCTATGGACAAAACCATGTTACCATTTACTTAAGTTAGATAGAGTTGGATAGAGGTATAACAAGGTTACTAAGAAGATATGATGGATTACTTGTTTATAATGATTGAAGTAATTTGAGGGAATAAATAATTAAAAATTTAAAGTTATTGCAGTTCTCAAATTGGAATGGGATTTCCCATATGAAAGACTATAGAAGGAAGGACTTGAGTAATAGGACTTGATAATTTTATTTTTTCAATAAGGTAATTGGGTTGGATAAATGTTTTCAGAGGTAGTGGAATTTGTAACAACATATAATCTTCAAAGAAATTTTTATCGAGATAAAAAGTTGAGTGACTATAATTATTATATAAAAAGGAATGATAATAGATAGAAGAAAATCGAGAATATAAAAGAACACGTCGAGGTTTGATATGTGACATCAACTATAATCGTTATTTATGATAATAATTTTTTTTATGATAAAAGAGAATTACTAGAAGTAAGCGACCAAATGAGAGAAATGACTATAACTTTAAGAAGGAATAAGGATATTGGAATTAAGGAATGGAGGATACCAATTAGAAGATGGAAAGGGGAAATAAAATTGAGATAGCAAAATTTTGATGAATTAAAAATGGTTAATAGTAGAATAGGTCTCATATTGAGATTTAACTTAAGATTTTGTTAAAGACAATTTGAGGAATAATACTATTGAATATAATATCGTAGGTATATAGAAAGATAGATATTAGATGATCATATAAGAATTGTATATTATGATAGAAGAGACAAAGATGGACACTGGTACATAGGGTTATGTGATAGAAGAGGTAAGTTGTATCAGAACTAGATAGACTTTCAAGTCGAGTGTTAAACTAATATTAGAATGACCAACCAAAACCACGATTTAAGGATTATCCATTATAAATATCAGGTCAGGAGTATTAGATCTAAGTACCTGCTTAAATTAGTCTCGACCATTACCTAAAAAGTTAGGTATAAGAAGACTTAGACGTACTTGTAAGAATTATAATGCTTTCTATAGCTAGAAATGGTTGATTATTAATTGTACTATAAGAAGTTCTGAGGTATAACTTGTGGGGGTATAATATAGAGCTTAAGCATTGAATGTGATATTTCTATCTTATGTGGGTAGTCATAAATAAGAGTTGGAGATTAGAGTTAGAGAACTTACCTTAAGACTAGTACCCATAGTTATAATAAACCCTTGACTGATACCGGTTAGCTAGGGATCCCAAAGAGATTGTAACTAGAACAGTTATATTGGAATTAAGGAACATGTAATGGTTATAAAGAGGGAAGAACTATAAGAGCAGTACTATGATAAAGTGAATAATTGAAGAGGAGCAAAGATAAATTGCAAGAAATTTTATTTTAAGAAAGATAAAAATTAAGGAGTTTCATAAAGTAAATTAGGACAATGATTATAATAAGGATTATCTATAATGACGTAATAAAGATTATGGTGAGTGCATGACTTAAGCGAGTTGTATGATTGTAAATTCAAACTTATGGGCCAGGACTCAAAGAAAGAATAAGAATATTAGCTCAAGAAAATATATGATACAACTTTCATGATGGATGATAGGAATGTTAGAAATGTATATCTTATATACGGTCGTGCTAATGCAATGACAATTGGTGGTACCAAAGATTATTTTGAGACTCATGATTATGAGTAAAATAGAAGACTTTCAGGAACCCAACAAGCAGGGAAATAACATGAGATAAGAAGAGAAATAAAATTTTCGAGATTGGTATATAAAAATAAAATAGAGATAGAGTATTCTTAAATAGATTGATAAATTATATATATGGTTTGAGTTGCGAAGTATGGATAAAAAAAATTTGGGAATGAAGTTGTGTTATAAATGGAGAAAAGAATAAGAATTAAATGTCATGCTTAATTTCAGGGATCTATGATGGTTAACAATCTTTGTAGATTACATTCTCAGCATTTTAAACACCATAGTATGTGGACGACATTTGAGAAAACTAGGACATGTAATTGAGAGAACTGGTTGAAGAGAAGATAAGATATAAGGTGAATATGTGAAATAAGTTAGATTCTTGCTTTAAGTTTTGTAGGTTGCATTCTTAAGACTCAAACGTTATCCTAGGAAATTTGAATAGATATACTACACCCTAGTATGATTAGAAGTTCAACTTCTTCAATCTGTTTGAATATCCAAAATCCAAGATTATTCTATGGTAAGAAGTTATAATTGTCACCCCCCAGTCCCAAAAATATGCGGGACCAGGCCACGTGGCAATAGCCAGCTGTCACGTCTTCGAGGATATCCCAATTTAATGGATCCTAACGAAGAGTGCTACGTTGTCCTAAATACTAGCATGTCCCATATAAATCAACAACAGGTAATCTAATCTCATCCACAATAAAACAGCAAAAAAGTACTAATAATAAATGCCGGAAGATAAATGCCAGTCTCAAAATATCATAGTACAACCAAGAATGTCTGGTGGGAACAAACACACTACTATGACGAAATAAAATACTGAAATGATAGATAAAATATAATAACTAGGGCATCGGCTGACTAGATAATGATGCACCCAATCCTAGGCAGAAGGCCTACCAAGTGATCACGAAAACTCTTACGGTAGCACCTCTAACTCCTCCTCGGTAGCGTACCTCGTCTCCTATCCTGGGCCGTACAATGTGGGGTAATATGCCTCGTCCAAATCTGGAAAGGTACCAGGTCCTCAGAGGGATGTAACAAGATATATAGAAGTATGCCATATATAAATACTGAATAAAATAAATACAATAAAGGGTGTGCTAACCATCTAAGTGAATACAATGTGAGGACAACTTTGGTATGTATGGGTAGGCGTAGACATAACGTCCAACATCTAGAAGAGCGTGGTAGCAGTATAGTATATCGTTCATAGCGCTTCGAAGAACGTGGCAGCAGTTCAGTATATCGTCCATATCGCTCCGAAGAACGTGGCAGCAGTGTAAAGGGAGTCATTGGATCCGTGGCTCCTCTGGATACTATAGACTCCAATGGGTGTATCCCATACGCCTACTAATGTCCTCCCCGCCCAATGTAGATACACAAGTCAAATACTTGACGTGCGTACCACGTATCTATATGCCATATCTCTACCAATATAAATAATCCTGAATTACGTACTAACCGTGATATAGGTCACACGCACCGATAGCTAGTCGAGTATGCGAACCCGCATCCCAATTTGAATTTGTCACTGTGAAACGTGTCAGAGTGTCAGGTCACGGAAGATATCAGAATATACTCCAATGGGGTTAGTCTACTAATGACTAGGTCAAGTACACTAATCATCGACGCATCTGTCGACTGTACCCGAGTAAGTCTCGGATACGCACAGTTGTATAAAAGGAAAGCAACAAGGATACAATACAACATATGCATAATTTAAATTAGACAGTAAATATGGCAAGGTATCTTGCCTGAGTCCTCAAGCTGTGAATGCCAGAAGTCGGTCCCTGCTGTGTCTCTTGGCTGATCCAGTGACCCTAAACACACAATACAATATAACAAATGCTGACATCAGACACTAGGCAATATATACGCACGACTACGATGCTACTCCTGGGTACCGTCGCAAGTTTACGGCTGATCGAATACAGCGTCACGTGTGCACATAGCTAGGGTGTACACGTATTATGTCCTCGGTTATCGTGTGCCTTGAGACAATAAGTTATCGAGTTATGGGTTGACAACTATTTCTGATCTGCGCGAATACGCGTCCTTGATTTCCATGTTCAACATACTTGGTGTATGTCCAGGTATTCAGGTGAAATACTAGTCCTTGAGGATAGGTCTCATGATTTAGGTAGTTGCTAGTTATTAAACAAATTCTAAATCTTTTTAATCGTCATAACATCATATATATAGTTAGGGTTAAATGAGTTTGTGTCCAAAACTATAATTCTCGACACGATGACATGACGATCATATATGGACATGATACGAGGGGGAATGATAGGACACAAAGAAGGAAATGCTGGTGGACGGGTACCTGATCAATAGGATGAGGGGGTCTGCTTCGTCGACGTGCCCGCTCGTCGTCAATCGATGGAGCTCCAGCGTCGGGCTGTTAGCAGCGGCAGCGGTGCAGAAATCTCAGCAGCGGCTGCAACTGCCTTGGCAACGGCGGTAGTTGGCTAGGGGCGGTGCGGGGGTGGCTGTCAGGTCGGGAGAAAGTGGTGCTCCGCCTGACAGTGGTGGTTGGGATGCTGGAGACGATGATTGGGGCCAGGGTAGTCGGGTTTATTGTGTTAGTGATGGTGAAGGAGGTGGGTGACGAAGTGGATAGGAGTCGGTGCAGGCGGCCTAGGGTGGTGGTCCAGCGGCGAGAGGGTGGTCCAGTGGCTGGGGTGGCGCCTGAGGCAGTGACTGGCCGAAAGTAGAGGGAGGGGGTAGCTCGGGTTTATTGAGGGTCGGCTAGGGTTTGGGAGGGGGATGATGAATAGTGAGTTTTAGGGTTTTTAATAAGAAAAATTGTATATATATATGGTGATGGAGTTTGTGGGCTGGCCTCGGGGCTTGGGCCTATCCGGCCTTGTTGGGGTGAGGCTGGTCCACATAAAAGAGTGCATGTGGGCTTGGTTAGGTTCTGTTTGAGGTAAAATTGGCCTCAATTTAATTAAATTAATAATTAGTACGCAAGGCGTTTATTTAATGAACATTGTGCAGCTAAGGTGAGACGCAAATCACGAGTATCTAAAGTTACAATGGACAGATGGGTAGTCTGGCATGTCTAGGAGGTATTTGCGATATTGGGTTGAAGGTAACTACTAGTATGGTGCGCCAAACATTGAAGCAACGGTAAGGTGTATTAGGACATTAAATTGTTGCACATTAATTCTAATTTTACCCAATTTAACCTATTCTCTTTATTTAACTAAAATAAATCCTAAATTGGTCAAGGGGGTTTACAATCTACCCCCCTTAGAGCATTTTGTCCTCAAAATTAAAACATACGTAAGGTAAGAACTACTGACTGAAATTAAAACTACTATATACCTATGCCTTCGAAGAGATGGGGATAGCGTTGTCGGATATCCTCCTCACGTTCCCAGGTCGACTCGCCTAATGCATGATGTCTCCATGCGACACAGACTAGGGGGATAGTCTGACCTCGCAATACCTTCTCGCTTCTGTCCAGAATTTCAATAGGCTTCTCTTGGTATGATAAACTCGGGCCAAATGTGATCTCTGAATGGTCAAGTATATGACTTGGATCTGGCATGTACCTCCTCAGCTAAGATACATGGAAGATGTCATTGACTCCTTCCAAAGTCTGTGGCAAGGCTAACCTGTAAGCAACTTCTCCGACGTGTTCTAACATATCGAATGGTCCGATGTACCTCGGACTCAGCTTTTCTCTTCCTCCGAATCTGATAGTCCCTCGAGTAGGCGGGATCTTTAGAAATACGTGATCTCCAACCTGGAACTCTAAGGGTCGTCGATGCGCATTCGCTCAATGCTTCTGTCTGTCCTGTGCTGCTCATAGGTGTCCTTGGATCCTCTTCACCTTTTCTACTGTACGAACAACCAACTCTGGCTCCAGAATCTGTCTTTCGCCTATATCGCTCCAACATACTGGGGAACAATATTTTTTTCCATACAACGCTTCATAGGGAGCCATCTGGATGCTCGCTTGATAGCTATTATTGTAGAAAAATTTGACCAAATACAAATAGTCCTCCCATGATCCTCCGAAATCTAGCATGCACGCTCTTAACATGTCTTCCAAGGTCTGAATGGTGCGCTCTGACTGGCCATCTATCTGTGGGTGATACGATGTGCTAAACTTCAGGCGGGCACCGAGACTCTCTTATATACTCTGCCAAATATATGATATAAACCTCGTATCCCTGTCAGACACTATGCTAACTGGCACTCCATGTAGTCGCACAACCTCCCTAATATACATATCTGCTAGGACATCAGTAGATTGCCCAACTCTGAAGGGTAAAAAGTGTGCGGACTTGGTGAGTCTATCCACGATCACCCATACTGTATTGCAACCACTAGGACTCCTTGGAAAGCCCGTAACAAAGTCCATAGTGATATGCTCCTATTTCTACTCCGGTATAGGGAGCGATTGAAACAATCATGCAGATCTCTGATGCTCAGCCTTGACTTGCTGACACACCAGGGACTTAGCCACAAAATGAGCTATTTCTCTCTTTATTCCATGCCACTAGTAGTACTGTCTCAAGTCTCTGTACATCTTCGTGCCTCCTGGATGAATAGAGTAGGTTGAACTGTGTGCCTCTGTCATCAACTCCTGACAAAGTTCTCTATTTGGAATATGGAGACGATCTCCATATCTCAAAGTTTGGTATTCATGTATCCTCAGTCCTGTCTGTATTCTAGCCTCTGTCCTCTGTCTAAGCCTCTGGAATCTGGCATCTGTCGGCAAAGCAGCCTTGACCCTCTCCACTAATGTCAATTGCAACTGAAAACTCGACAATTATCTGTCTATTCCGGGCATAACAACCTCTATACCCATCTTCTCTAGATCTCTCAACAGATGTTGTTGTATAGTCAAGAAAAATGCCATAGGTCTTCTGCTCAACGCGTCGGCTACTATATTGGCCTTTTTCGGATGGTACTGTAGCTCAATCTCGAAGTCTGTCATCACCTCGAGCCAATGTCTCTGCCTCTAGTTAAGGTCCTTCTGGTTATAGACGTACTTTAGGCTCTTGTGATCAATGAATATCTCCACTTTTTCTCCATATAGGTAGTGCCTCCAAAGCTTCAAGGCAAAGATTACTGCTGCAAGCTCCAAGTTGTGAGTGGGGTAGTTCTTCTCATGGGTCCTCAACTGTCTAGAGGCATAGGCCACAACCTTTCCATGTTGCATCAAGACACATCATAATCCTTTCCCGGATGCATCATTATAGATCACGAATCCTCCGAGTCCAGATGGTATGGTCAAGATAGGTGTCGTAGTTAAACGCTTCTTCAGCTCATCAAACACTGTCTGGCACTCTTCTATCCAAGTGAACTCCTGCTCCTTACGGGTCAAGCGGGTTATCGGTTCTGCGATCTTCGCAAAATTCTCTACGAACCTCCGGCAATATCCGGCAAGTCCTAGGAAACTCCTTACTTCTGAGACATTGGTAGGGGTTGGCCATGTCTCTACCGATAAAATCTTCACCGGATCTACTGAAATACCATCTCCCGAGATGACGTATCCAAGAAAAGTGACATAATCTAGGAGAAACTCGCACTTTCTCAGCTTAGCATAAAGCCTCTCTCTCCTCAGCGTCTCTAATACTAGTCTCAAGTGCTCTTCATGCTCCTTGTGGCTCTTCGAATACACCAAGATATCGTCAATGAAGACTACCACGAACCGGTCTAAGTACTGGTGGAATACTCTGTTCATCAAGTTTATAAATACAGCAGGTGCATTTGTTAGTCCAAAAGGCATCACTAAGAACTCGTAGTGACCATAACAAGTTCTGAATGTTGTCTTTTGAATGTCTTCTCTTTGCATCTTTACTTGATGATAACCCGATCTCAAGTCGATCTTTGTGAACACTACTGCTCCTGTCATCTGGTCGAACAAATCATCAATCTGCGGCAGGGGGTACTTGTTCTTGATGGTCAAAGCATTAAGGGCTCTGTAGTCAATGCACATATGTACTGTTCCATCCTTCTTAGGTACAAACAACATTGGTGCTCCCCAGGGTGACGCACTAGGATGGATAAACCCCTTGCTCTGTAACTTCTCTAATTGTAGCTTCAGTTCATCTAGTTCCTTCTTTGCTAATCTGTATACATTAGAAGATACCAATGCTGCTCCGGGTATTAGCTCAATAGTGAACTCTACGTCAATATCTGGCGGTAAGCCTGGCAATTCTTCAGGAAAAACATCCCCGAATTCTACAACTATTGGTGGGGGTACCATCTGCATAGCCATGTAAGCTCCAGCTATCTATCATACTCCTTGCTCGACGGTCCCTCGTATGTACTCGAACTCCGGTTGATCTGGCAGTCTAAAAGTGATGCTACCCTTCCGACAGTTCAATACGGCAATATACTGGCTTAACCAGTCCATGCCTAGCACAACATCAAAGTACGGCATGGGTAATACCAAGAAGCACGCTCTCATCTCTCTACCACATACGACTACCGATCACGTTCTAATAGTGCTGGTAACCGGCACGATACCTTCTCCGGTAAGAATCTTCCAACTCTTAGGTAAGGGAGAAGTAGCTACTTTATGCATTGCTACAAATCTATTAGATATGAATGACAACGTAGCTCCAGAATCAATGAACACAGTTATAGGTAATGATACAACTAAAATGGTACCTGTGATAGCTTTCCTTCTGTTTTCTCCTCAGTAGCTGCTATTACAAAGGCATTTCCTTACCTCTGCCCTCCGGTCTGCTGTCGAGCTCGGTCAAACTGTGGATCCTATAGGGACAAGGGTGGTCCCCTCTGAAATCCTCCGGGTGCTGGTGGACGTTGACCTCCTGGCGGGGGTAGTATCCTCGGAACTGGTGCTGTTGGCCTTTGTCCGGTTTGTGGTGCTGCCTTTCTGCGCTGTGGGCAGTCTCGGACTTGGTGCTGGTTCGATCCACAAATCAGGCATGTCCTCAGTCTCTTTCTGCAGTCCTTCTCATAATGTCCTCTCTTACCATAGTGGTAGCAAGTCAGAAGCTCCTTTTGCTGGTATGGCGTTGTCCTCTGCTGTGTCTGCACTCTAGGGCATCGGATCGGTCCTCCTACTCTGGACTGGGCTCTGGATGGTGTGGTCATGTTGGAACGTCTTGCTCCTCTGCCGATGGCCTCCTGGACCCTCACCTCTAAAAGAACCTCTTCACAAGAAATCCTAGCATGTGCAGTGGTATACCTCTGTAGCTCGAATGTGAGGCCATGATAGAATCTCTGGGCCTTCTCTAGATTATTGGGTATCAGGACGACACCAAATCTGCTAAGGCGGCTGAACTCTACGTCATAGGCATCAACAGTCATATTTCCCTGTTCTAGATGTAGGAACTGGAAGTACAGGGCATTTCTGACTGTAGTTGGGAAATATATCGCATTGAAGTATTCTAGGAACTGTTTCCAAGTCTGGTTCTTGCCTATACTGCACTCAATATAATCCTACCAGTGATGGGCGTTGCCTTTTAGTTGGGCCCTCACGGCGGTCATCCAAAGGTCTACATGCAGTTGTGAAGCCTCTAGTAGCATCTCCGTGTTGGCGACCTAATCGGAGATCTACTCTACGGTCTCGTTGTCTGAGAAAGTATCTGGTCCCATTTGTCAAAACCATCTAACAGTGCCACCTGTCTGGGCTGGTGGAGGTGCTGGTACTGGTGCTGTGACAGGTGTCCTCTCCAGAATGGCCATCAAACTTTGTCTCAATATCTCGGTCTGATGCCACTGTGCTTGCATCATAGTCTGAAAGAACTGAAGCATTTGTGGTTATCCATCTAGCTATGGAATCTGGGGTGGATAAGGTGGAGGTGGTGGTAATAGAACCTCTGGCTGTGCGGTAGGTGTCTCCTCAGATGTCGGTCTCTCGGTCTGCGGCATCGGTATAGCTCCTGAAGTCTGGCCCTCAAAATGCTGTGTGGGGATCATCTGTGAAGTCTGTCCCTCGGGCTGTTGGGTAGGATCGCCCTGAGAAGTCTCGTGCCAATGTATCAGCGGGGCCTATAGTGGTGGTTGCCCTCCAGGTAATCCCTAGGGTACCTCCTCTCTTTGGGTAGTGTCGGTTGGCACCACGGTACTGGGTGCTCCTCGTCCACTGCGCAAGTTCATCTTGCTGCAATAGATAGGACTTCATTAAAAAAGAGAGTACGGAATCAAGCAAACATGATGCATATATTTAGAAGTAATACGAAGGAAGTTCAAAGACGTAATCGAAGTGGATAAGACCTAGTAATTTTTATCCTATTGCAGGCTCGCTGGATATTTTACCATACCACAAGCGATAAAGTAGACCTGCATGGGCTACCACTAAAACCATGTCACACCCCAGTCCCAAAAATACGCGGGACCAGGTCACGTGGCAATAGCCAGCTATCACGTCTTCGGGTATATCCTAATTTAATGGATCCTAACGAAGAGTGCTACGCTGTCCTAAATACTAGCATACCCCATATAAATCAACAACAGGTAATCTAATCTCATCCATAATAAAATAGTAAGAAAGTACTAATAATAAATGCTGGAAGATAAACGCCAGTCTCAAAATATCATAGTATAACCAAGAATGTCTAGTGGAAACAAACCCACTACTATAACGAAATAAAATACTGAAATAATAGATAAAAGATAGTGACTAGGGCATCGGTTGACTAGATAATGATGTACCCAATCCTAGGCAGAAGGCCTACCAAGTAATCACGGAAACTCTGACGGTAGCACCTCTAACTCCTCCTCGGTAGCGTACCTCGTCTCCTGTCCTGGGTCGTACACTGTGGGGTAATATGCCTCGTCCAAATCTGGAAAGGTACCAGGTCCTCAGAGGGACGTAACAAGATACATAAAAGCATGCCATATATAAATACTGAATAAAATAAATACAATAAAGGGTGTGCTAACCATCTAAGTGAATGCAATGTGAGGACAACTTTGGTACGTATGGGTAGGCATAGGCATAACGTCCAACATCTCGAAGAGCGTGGTAGCAGTGTAGTATATCGTCCATAACGCTTCGAAGAACGTGGCAGCAGTTCAGTATATCGTCCATATCGCTCCGAAGAACGTGGCAGCAGTGTAAAGGGAGTCATTGGATCTGTGGCCCCTCTGGATACTATAGACTCCAATGGGTGTATCCCATACGCCTACTAATGTCCTCCCCGCCCAATGTAGATACACAAGTCGAATACTTGACGTGCGTACCACGTATCTATATGCCATGTCTCTACCAATATAAATAATCCTGAATTACGTACTAACCGTGATATAGGTCACACGCACCGATAGCTAGTCGAGTATGCGAACCCGTATCCCAATTTGAATTTGTTACTGTAAAACGTGTAAGTGTGTCAGGTCACGGAAGATATCAGAATATACTCCAATGGGGTTAGTCTACTAATGACTAGGTCAAGTACACTAATCATCGACGCATCCGTCGACTGTACCCGAGTAAGTCTCGGATACGCACAGTTGTATAAAAGGAAAGCAACAAGGATACAATACAACATATGCATAATTTAAATTAGACAGTAAATATGGCAAGGTATCTTGCCTGAGTCCTCAAGCTGTGAATGCCAGAAGTCGGTCCCTGCTGTGTCTCTTGGCTGATCCAGTGACCCTAAACACACAATACAATATAACAAATGCTGACATCAGACACTAGGCAATATATACGCATGACTACGACGCTACTCCTGGGTACCGTCGCAAGTTTACGGCTGATCGAATACAGCGTCACGTGTGCACATAGCTAGGGTGTACACGTATTATATCCTCGGTTATCGTGTGCCTTGAGACAATAAGTTATCGAGTTATGGGTTGACAACTATTTCTGATCTGCGCGAATACGCGTCCTTGATTTCCATGTTCAACATACTTGGTGTATGTCCAGGTATTCAGGTGAAATACTAGTCCTTGAGGATAGGTCTCATGATTTAGGTAGTTGCTAGTTATTAAACAAATTCTAAATCTTGTTAATCGTCATAACATCATATATATAGTTAGGGTTAAATGAGTTTGTGTCCAAAACTACAATTCTCGACACGATGACATGACGATCATATATGGACACGATACGAGGGGGAATGATAGGACACAAAGAAGGAAATGCTGGTGGACGGGTACCTGATCAATAGGATGAGGGGGTCTGCTTCGTCGACGTGCCCGCTCGTCGTCAATCGATGGAGCTCCAGCGTCGGACTGTTAGCAGCGGTACAAAAATCTCGGCACCGGCTGCAGCGGCCTTGGCAGAGACGGTGGTTGGCTAGGGGCGATGTGGGGGTGGCTGTCAGGTCGGGAGGAAGTGGTGCTCCACCTGACAGTGGTGGTCGGGATGCTGGAGACGGTGACCGGGCCCGGGGTAGTCGGGTTTATTGAGAGGTGTTAGTGATGGTGAAGGAGGTGGTGACGAAGTGGATGGGAGTCGGTGCAGGTGGCCTGGGGTGGTCATCCAGCGGCGAGGGGGTGGTCCGGTGGCTGGGATGGCGGCCTGAGGCGGTGACTAGCCGAAAGTAGAGGGAGGGGGTAGCTCGGGTTTATTGAGGGTCGGCTAGGGTTTGGGAGGGGCATGATGAATAGTGAGTTTTAGGGTTTTCAATTAGAAGAATTGTATATATATATGGTGATGGAGTTTGTGGGCTGGCCTCTGGGCTTGGGCCTGTCCGGCCTTGTTGGGGTGAGACTGGTCCACGTGAAAGAGTGCATGTGGGCTTGGTTAGGTTCTGTTTGAGGTAAAATTGGCCTCAATTTAATTAAATTAATAATTAGTGCACAAGGCGTTTAGTTAACGAACATTGCGCAGCTAAGGTGAGACGCAAATCACGAGTATCTAAAGTTACAATGGACAGATGGGTAGTCTGGCATGTCTAGGAGGTGTTTACGACATTGGGTTGAAGGTAACTACTAGTGTGGTGCGCCAAACATTGAAGCAACGGTAAGGTGTATTAGGACATTAAATTGTTGCACATTAATTCTAATTGTACCCAATTTATCCTATTCTCTTAATTTAACTAAATTAAATCCTAAATTGGTCAAGGGGGTTTACAATAATCTACTATCAACCATACCACTATCTTTTCATATTGTAATTACTTGTCTGATTTCACAATCGCAATCTCGTGATTTCCAGTAACCAATTATTATAACTATGTGATTGAGTAGAATCCTTATTCCTTCCTTAGTTGTGCCATAACTTCGAAAACCAACTCTTGATTGGAACCCCTTCTTGTGTTTAATGTCCATATCACTGTAGGTTACCAGATCTTTCATATTCTAATTTCCTTGACCTAGTTATTATGAATTAATTCTCCATGCGCCTATCTAATTGTGCTTTATTTTCAAACCCAATCATGTGAAAATACTTCTTGAACTTACTGTAACTCTCTCTTATCGATAGGTTTGCAATTATTCTTTTTCGTGATTCCCTCGATCTTGTCTCCTCGGCGTCCATGCTATGCGATGATTGTATCCCTCTGTACCACCCATCCTGTTATACCAGACAAAGTCTTTTTCTATTGTCTTGTTGAAGACATGATCTATATAGGAGTAGTATTGAATTGGTGATAGTTCTCTTATAGAGTTATTGACCAATAACACTATGATTGTACCTAGGTATTCTTTTAGACTGTCCTTGACTACAGTTAGTAGTGCCTAATATTCTCGTATCTCTCCTTGAAATTATACTATATCAAAACCTTGTAATTAGGATCATGACTAGAGTTTTACTGCCAACTTAATTATTATAAGTTGGGTAGTGTCTCGAACTAAGTGTACCCCAACTCTTAGATTGTGATGTTGACTAGGATCTCATTGATAGCTATGTCTTCTATCCTTTCGAGAAGCCCGATTCGAAAGCCATATATAACTTTCTTCCGTGGCGAATTATCTTATTCTTCTCAACCATGCTTATTTTAAATTCGAGGACAAAATTTTTAATAAATTGAATAGAATGTAACCCCCTCTTAAAATATTTATTTTAATTATTTGTTTTAACAATTTATTATTCATTACTAGTTATATTTATTTTTTTAATTATTTAGCATCATTGCCTTTTATCAATTTATAACATATTTAAATATTTTGTGTTACTATTTTTTAAGCATCAAAAAAGAAAAGAGAAAAGACAAAACAAGCAAACAAAGCATACAAATACCCGTGAGCATCTGTGAAGCAAACCACAAAACCATGCAAATTTCAACCTGTGAACAAACACACCACACAACTCATGGAAAACAAAGCAAAACCCAACTCATTCAAACCGTGTGCGTAAACCCATGCACAGTGCCATCTCCTTTCCCCACCCCTAAACCCGACTGTGTTCGGCTAGATTATTTTAAAAAAATGATTTAAAATTTTTTGGGTTCAAATATTTGAAATTCCTCCCATAATCCCTCCTCCCAATTCATTCCTAATCAATTCCATAATTCTCTTACCTATTCCTATCAAATTTATTCCTAATAGAAATCAAATCTCTCTAACCTCCTCCCCAACCTCTCCAAGCATCCCAGACCTCTGTGCCCCTTCCTCGACTACTTCTGACATGCTGTTATCGCCAGCACCATCGGAGAGGCACGGAACCGCCAACCGATAACCGTCCGAACCCATCCCGCGCGTGCACAGGCGCAACTGGCCGACCTGAGACCCCTACTTTCGGGTCAGATAACTCCTTCATCATTATCCCTTTTACGAACCAATTTTTGTGCTTGATTCACAACAAGAGCCACTTCAAATCCTGTCTTTTAGTTTTTTTTTCAACTGTTTAAATCGAGTGAAAATCGAACGGGAAGTTGGAAAAAAAATGTTCTTAAAACAGTGCAAAAATCAACCCAAACTTTCATGTTTCAAGTCCATTTTCTTCCATATCGTTTATCAATTTAAAAATCTATTTGAATAGTTCTATAGCCAATATATCCAGCATGATTTTCCTTCAAATACCTTTATTTAATTAGTTTTTAATATCAACTTATTCTGTTTCGAATAACAAGAAAAATTATGTTTCGAAAACCAAAAATCTTACGATACGGGACCCATCCCACCAAACCGGACTACCTCGTCACGTGCTACTTGCATTGAAAGATGCGTAGAGTAAATGCGCACGTGTGGAATTTGACGAAACTCAATTCGAAAGTGCGTGCGCGATAAAATCAACCTGTATCCGTCGAAAATTTCCATATCAGCCATTTCCGAAACTTCTCCATATCTTCATGCACAGTAGACGTGTCACAATGAAACTTGCGCCATCGGACTCACAGCGTTACGATGGTCTTGTGACCCAAGTTTCATCCGATTCAGAGGACGTTGACCAAAATATAGTTTTGCAGACCCTACGGTCCGACTTAATAAGCGATTTTGTGATCGGCTCATCGGAATCCAATTTTGGACATTTCGTTGTGTTCGTATCGTCGTTCCAGATTTGTTAGACACTAAGTTTGCTAAATTTGGATAACTTTCACCCTGACACATTTATCGATGTAAAACGGGCCACATGTGGACCCCGCTTTGATCCGAAACTGTCATTTTGTTCTTGTGTCCAAATTGAACTTATGGGTAGTCAATTATAGCTACTTTACTTATTCTGAAAACTTTGGTGATATTAATTTCATCATCCGAAGACGTTCGTGCGGATTCCACCTCTTTGGGAGCGGTTGACGTATTGAGCTCGCTACCTGGATTTCGCCATATCACCACCCAAGAACCAGGCAAGTATACCTTGCCTTCATGTTATATTATATTTTAGTTTCAGTGCTTATTATTTACTTATATTGAGTACTTTATCTGCGCGTTCATGCATGACTCTGGGTGCAGCCAACAGATGCGTTGGTTCATTATTTTTGACTTAGGTCATTGGAGACTACCCTTACACTGCAGAGTAGATTGTCACGTCTCGCTCCCAGAATTCTGGGTAAATACGAGGAAGGACATGGCCAGCTACTCCGTACAAGGTATGAAAACGTCGTACGGCGGTCACGGCTGTCAAGAAGACAAATGGGTTTGGACTCTATCATGCTATGACGTCAGTCCTAAGGCCGACAAATCATAGTATCTCAATTCATCAACAACAATCTCAAGAGTATATCATACCTGAAAGTAAAAAGGCGTCCCAAATTACATGTCACATATGATCATGATGCTAGTGAATACAAAATGCTGCACTAGCAGAGTATAATTATACATGATCAAATATACTAGCCATGGTCTAATATATACATCATGTTGACCGTAGTCACAAAATAAAAGGAGCTAACTCAGCTCCTTGATGAACACCACAAAACGAGTACTCAAAACGAGGGATGAAAGAAGGAACCCACACGCAAGCTTCGGCCGCAGTCCTACGAGTGAGAACCATCTTGTAAACCCCCTCACCCAAAATTAGGCCTAATTCGCTTAGATAGTGAAATTAGGGCTAGTTTGAACCAACAAGATTTAGAACACGGTATTTATTTAATTATGCAATAACTTATATCGTGTAGCGCACCTTACCGTTGTTTCGATAATTGGAGACACAACTTTGACCGTTTTGTGCCACCCAAATTTTATTAATATTCTATAATGTACCCTTTACGCCCCTGACACTTGTGGCCCGCCTAAATTTAATCCCAGGTACTCCAAATTAATTCTAGAACATCGTGCGCGTTTCAATTTAATTAATTAAATCTAATTTTCGCCTCTGTGCAATTTTCCAATTGTTGGGGGGGGCTTTTATGCAAAAATGCATTGAGGTGTCCCCACCGTTGGACAATACGTGAAGAAACTCAATTTTCCCTTCACGTGGATTCTTCCGTAATTTTCGGGATGTGCAACGCACGCACATCACCCTCGTATATTTAAACCTATCCTTGTGTTTTAAACCATGCAATTATGGCCCTCAAACACCCTCATGCAATGTAAACCCCCGATTTTTCAAGAATTTTAAAATTGGATTTTTCACAATTTTCTGGAATTTCCTGTGAATTTTCTGTAATTAAAATCAAGGTTTTAATTATTAAATGATTTTTATTTGTTAATAAATAATATTAAAATGTCATGAAAATAATATTTTTGGGTGTAAAATAGAAAACTGGACTTAGGGTAATTTTTCTGAATTTTTCTGGGCCTCAGACATATTTTTAAATGCCTGAAAACTATTTAATTAATTATTTAATTAATTATCTATTTATTAAATTATTTATTATTAATTATTAATTATTAATTATTTTCTTTTCTTTTCTTTTTTTTTCTTTTCCGGCCCACGGCCCGTTGGGCCACGGCCCGGCCCGTAGCCCCAGCCTAGCCCGCTCTTATCGGGTCGGGTTCAACTGAACCCGACCCACCGCAGCCGACCCGTTAGCCCGCGCGACCCCGTCCCCCACGATCCCCGACTCCACCGCCGCCCTCCGCGCGCAGCGCCGCCCTCCGCGAGCTGCGCCGCTCCCCGCGGCCACGTCCCCCCCCCACGATCCGCCTTGGCCGGCCCCCTGCAACCGCCTCGCCCCCTTATAAAAACCCCCCGACCCCGGCCGTCTCCCCCACTCCCTCGCCCTAGCCACCGCTCCGCCGCTCACCGCCATCGTCGTCCCCCGTCGTGCCCAGCCCCGCACCGCCGACTGCTTCTCCTCCCTCCTCCCGAAGCAGAGCCGCTCCGCCGTCCCCGTCGACCCTGAGCCGCAGCAGCAGCACAGCAGCAGCAGCCGCCGCTGCCGGCCGCCTAGCGCCACCGCCGCCCCGTGGACGCCGCGCCGCCCCTCGACGAACCTTCCCCGGCCCCCTCCGGCGTGTCTCCGGCCGCCCTCCGCCGCGTGCCGCCGTCAGCCCAAAACCCTAGCCCAAATCTCTGGTTCCTGTGTCGGACACAGGACACAGTGTCCGACACGACACGGACACGACGCGACCCTGATTTTCAGGTCCCCTTCAGGTATGTGTAACTTTCGCCTCATAGCTCTGTTTCCATTTCCGCAAATTGCGTTGTGAAGCCTGTGTGACCCTCTCGGTGTCGGGACAAACTGTTCGGGGCATCGCGTCCTGTGGTGATCGCACACCGCGATCCAAAAACAGGAAAAACCAGACCCTGTTTCACCCCGGAACTGAGTACGCCCCGCCAAACGGGACGACTTGGTCGTGCAGGGTCTTCACAGATACGTGCGCAGCGTCGATACGGACGTGTGAGTTTTCGCGAAAGCTGATTCGGGTGTGCGTGCACACCGGAATCAACGCGTATCCGCGGACATCGCCCCGTATCCGTCTTTTCTACAATTTGCCCTAACTTCTTGTACACTCGTCGAATCGAGACGAAACTTACGCTATCGGACTCGTAGCGATACGCTGGTCCTGTGGGTCAAGTTTGGTTCGATTCAGAGAACGTTGACGAAATCGCGTGTCGTGGGCCCCATAGGCCCCGCTCGACGGGCGATTTTGTGTTCGGCTCATCGGAATCCAAATCTGGAAGTTCCGTTGGGTTCGTATCAGCGTTCCTGACTTGTTAACACTAAGTTTGGTGAAATTGGAGACCGTTGACCCGGACACGTTTTTCGGTGCAAAGCGGGCCCACCGGCGGACCCCGTTTTAACCCGAAACTGCCGTTTTTGCCCTTGTCTCCAAATTGGACCCAAGGACAGGCGTTTCTAGCTATTTGACATCTTCTGAGCATGATGGTAATGTCTATTTCAGCTTTTGGACTCATCTCTGGAACTTCCCCTAGAACAATTAATCGGATCCAAACAACAGGCAAGTACCTGCACTTCAAGTTAATCTTTATATTGTGATAATTAATTCCCTGCTCTACTAGTACCCTTGCTGATTACACGTAGTATTAGAATACTGTATCTCATGTCTTGAATATTGGAATTCATGTCTTGTTTTCGTGTCGGGAGGGAGAATACTGAAAGGCATGTAGTTTACCCTGACCCGTGTCGTGAATAATAGCTGTTGGTACACGACTGTCCATCAGCCGGATCTCGATTATTCGTGAATAATAGCCGTCTATGACGGCCGGTTTAACCTTATAAACCCCTACATGCCAACTAGGTATTCTAAATACACAAGTTCACACACATAGTTTCTAGTCTTGTTATATTTCGTGCTGATTGTTGTAGTTTCATTCCTGTCTCATTTATTTCCTGCTTTTCTCATATTCCTGTTTACAGCATTAACTATGAGATAATGATGTCCCTCTATGTAATTTTCTCAATATGATATTCAATACTTAATTGTCATCAATATTTAGTTTAATCTTGTTGTGCATTGTGTACTTTGCTCCTTTCCTGACTGGATCCGTTGTTTAGGCGATATTGAGGACCTTGCCCCTACATATTATGGTCCCTATGAGGGTACAGATGATATCCGTGAGGAGCCAGATCCTACCCAGGAGACCCCTGCTGCAGAGTAGCTAGCAGTAGTTATCTTTTAATTCTGTTCTTATCTTATTTAATCGGGTTTGTCCCCGATTTCATTTGGAATTCCTGTATTAAACATTTGAATTTGTTGTCACATTTATTTCAGTTTCAAATCTTAAGTTTCTATTCTCATTATTATCTTGCTTATGTTATTTGTGGATGAGCTAGTTTAGTTAAGTGTGGATTTGACCTAGACAGCGTACTACCGCCGATTCTGCGGCGTAGGCTGGACGTGCCCACGCACTCGTGCCCGAATAACCGGGTGCGGGTCGTGACACGTTTTTGTGGTGGCCCATGCAGGTCAAACGACTAAATTGTTCGGTTTTAACTCAGGGACCGAACATGCCTGCAATAAGATTGAGGATTTTAGGAAAAGCTCATCCACTTGATTGAATCGTTCTTGATATTCATATCGGTTCCGAATCATTTTATTGACTTGCATCCTGCTTTGATTTCTGTGCGCCTCTTATCGGTCATTTTGAATACAGGAAATGGACCCACCAGCCAGCAACGAGGCTCACGCAGAAACACCACAAGCCGTCGTGGTTAACCAAGAAGACAATGTAATGCCAGTCGTCCAATCATCACAAGGCAGTCAAGCAAGTCAGCCTGCCTCCAGAATCTACCAAGATGACGTTCCACCCTCGACGCAGCCTACTCCACCACTGGGACCGCCTATGGACGAACGGCAGATGTTTCGCATGTTCTACGTAATGATGCAAGCCTATCAGAAGGTTCAACAAGAAGCGCAGCAAAACCAAGCGGAGAACTTCGTCGACAAAATTAGCTCGGAGTCACGGAAGCCAAGCAGTTCAAATGCAATTACCTTCGACGAGGACGTTCTTACCGCAGCGCGACCTGTGGAATGTACCACAAGGATCGAGTCCAGCCGAAAGCGGCCATTTGCGTCAGCACAAGACCAAGCACAACAGGAAAGAGCTGCAAAACGACCACAGATGAATCCAACCCAAGGGCAGAACCGACGAGTTCCCATTTGTGGTTTTTGTCGGAAACAAGGTCACATTTGGAAGGATTGTAGAAAGAGGCTAGGTGTCTGTCTATATTGTGGATCAGCAGAACATCGAGTGAAGGACTGTGCCGCTGCTCCAAGAACACGGACAAGCTTACGCGATGACCGGGGAGAACGTGCAGACTCTTAGAGTCACTAATGCGCGTAAGTGATTTCTTTTAGCTGCCTTTCTATTGTCGTTTAGCTCGCGCCTATTGGTTCGTGGCCTCAGCCCCAACCTAGTAATTTTGAACTTGCTAATAACCTGGTATGCTTTTATATTTAATAACTGTAGAGATTGTAGAATCTTCTGTTATTTTGCTTATTATGTGAATTTAAATTTTGTACCTCCTTTCATCATCATCTAGCGCACTTAATTTTGATGTACCTTGTTTATGCTGCTATTCTATAGCCTAGTTTTGCAAGCTTACTCTTTATCAGGCTTGTTCATGATACATGTATTATTGGACGCGTACACTAATACAAGTGTGTATTCAGAATCAGTGTATTACGGTCTGATCAACCTTAGTGCATTTTGATTCGCACTTCGCACGACTACTTTACGTGGATTGAGATACGTAGTGATTAGTAAACAAATATACTTGACCTAGACATGCTGAGCATATCGTATCAGTTACATAACTGAACTAATACGAGCATGCGAATATATGATTACCAGAATAGAATCTCAATCCATAACCGCCTGACAAATCCAATTAGAATTCTTTAAACGCCTTGATCCCTATACCCCTGTTCTACCACCACGCCCTTAAAACTCTCTATTATTGATCCTGGTCTTCCCTTATTTCGGAAAGACAAAATTCTGTGTTTGGTATAAGTTTGATTTGTAGTGCTAGATGTACCCCTCAGACCAGTCGAATTGATGATAACCTCTATGACTAAGGGAATACCATAGGTGGTGTATTTTGTTGCAGACTTAAAAGATTCAATACCATGATTTATTAAGTTGGGACATAGCTTTACTAGTTATATAGCCTTAGAGGATAGCTGGGTAAATTCTAAGTTGGGTAGCGACCGCAATCAAGTGAGATTGAACAGAGAGAACCCTGCTATAATTTTTAATTTCGAGGACGAAATTTTTATAAGTTGGGTAGAATGTAAACCCCCAATTTTTCAAGAATTTTAAAATTGGGTTTTTCACAATTTTCTGGAATTTCCTGTGAATTTTCTGTAATTAAAATCAAGGTTTTAATTATTAAATGATTTTTATTTGTTAATAAATAATATTAAAATGTCATGAAAATAATATTTTTGGGTGTAAAATAGAAAACTGGACTTAGGGTAATTTTTCTGGATTTTTCTGGGCCTCAGACATATTTTTAAATGCCTGAAAACTATTTAATTAATTATTTAATTAATTATCTATTTATTAAATTATTTATTATTAATTATTAATTATTAATTATTTTATTTTATTTTCTTTTTTTTTTCTTTTCCGGCCCACGGCCCGTTGGGCCGCGGCCCGGCCCGTAGCCCCAGCCTAGCCCGCTCTTATCGGGTCGGGTCGGGTTCAACTGAACCCGACCCACCGCAGCCGACCCGTCAGCCCGCGCGACCCCGTCCCCCACGATCCCCGACTCCACCGCCGCCCTCCGCGCGCAGCGCCGCCCTCCGCGCGCTGCGCCGCTCCCCGCGGCCACGTCCCCTCCCACGATCTGCCTTGGCCGGCCCCCTGCAACCGCCTCGCCCCCTTATAAAAACCCCCCGACCCCGGCCGTCTCCCCCACTCCCTCGCCCTAGCCACCGCTCCGCCGCTCACTGCCATCGTCGTCCCCCGCCGTGCCCAGCCCCGCACCGCCGACTGCTTCTCCTCCCTCCTCCCGCAGCAGAGCCGCTCCACCGTCCCCGTCGACCCTGAGCCGCAGCAGCAGCACAGCAGCAGCAGCCGCAGCCGCCGCTGCCGGCCGCCTAGCGTCACCGCCGCCCCGTGGACGCCGCGCCGCCCCTCGGCGAACCTTCCCCGGCCCCCTCCGGCGTGTCTCCGGCCGCCCTCCGCAGCGTGCCGCCGTCAGCCCAAAACCCTAGCCCAAATCTCTGGTTCCTGTGTCGGACACAGGACACAGTGTCCGACACGACACGGACACGACGCGACCCTGATTTTCAGGTTCCCTTCAGGTATGTGTAACTTTCGCCTCGTAGCTCTGTTTTTATTTCCGCAAATTGCGTTGTGAAGCCTGTGTGACCCTCTCGGTGTCCGGATAAACTGTTCGGGGCATCGCGTCCTGTGGTGATCGCACACCGCGATCCAAAAACAGAAAAAACCAGACCCTGTTTCACCCCGGAACTGAGTACGCCCCGCCAAACGGGATGACTTGGTCGCGTACGGTCTTCACAGATACGTGCGCAGCGTCGATACGGACGTGTGAGTTTTCACGGAAGCTGATTCGGGTGTGCGTGCACACCGGAATCAACGCGTATCCGCGGACATCGCCCCGTATCCGCCTTTTCTGCAATTTGCCCTAATTTCTTGTACACTCGTCGGATCGAGACGAAACTTACGCTATCGGACTCGTAGCGATACGCTGGTCCTGTGGGTCAAGTTTGGTTCGATTCAGAGAACGTTGACGAAATCGCGTGTCGTGGGCCCCACAAGCCCCGCTCGACGGGCGATTTTGTGTTCGGCTCATCGGAATCCAAATCTGGAAGTTCCGTTGGGTTCGTATCAGCGTTCCTGACCTGTTGACACTAAGTTTGGTGAAATTGGAGACCGTTGACCCGGACACGTTTTTCGGTGCAAAGCGGGCCCACCGGCGGACCCCGTTTTAACCCGAAACTGCCGTTTTTGCCCTTGTCTCCAAATTGGACCCAAGGACAGGCGTTTCTAGCTATTTGACATCTTCTGAGCATGATGGTAATGTCTATTTCAGCTTTTGGACTCATCTCTGGAACTTCCCCTAGAACAATTAATCGGATCCAAACAACAGGCAAGTACCTGCACTTCAAGTTAATCTTTATATTGTGATAATTAATTCCCTGCTCTACTAGTACCCTTGCTGATTACACGTAGTATTAGAATACTGTATCTCATGTCTTGAATATTGGAATTCATGTCTTGTTTTCGTGTCGGGAGGGAGAATACTGAAAGGCATGTAGTTTACCCTGACCCGTGTCGTGAATAATAGCTGTTGGTACACGACTGTCCATCAGCCGGATCTCGATTATTCGTGAATAATAGCCGTCTATGACGGCCGGTTTAACCTTATAAACCCCTACATGCCAACTAGGTATTCTAAATACACAAGTTCACACACATAGTTTCTAGTCTTGTTATATTTCGTGCTGATTGTTGTAGTTTCATTCCTGTCTCATTTATTTCCTGCTTTTCTCATATTCCTGTTTACAGCATTAACTATGAGATAATGATGTCCCTCTATGTAATTTTCTCAATATGATATTCAATACTTAATTGTCATCAATATTTAGTTTAATCTTGTTGTGCATTGTGTACTTTGCTCCTTTCCTGACTGGATCCGTTGTTTAGGCGATGTTGAGGACCTTGCCCCTACATATTATGGTCCCTATGAGGGTACAGATGATATCCGTGAGGAGCCAGATCCTACCCAGGAGACCCCTGCTGCAGAGTAGCTAGCAGTAGTTATCTTTTAATTCTGTTCTTATCTTATTTAATCGGGTTTGTCCCCGATTTCATTTGGAATTCCTGTATTAAACATTTGAATTTGTTGTCACATTTATTTCAGTTTCAAATCTTAAGTTTCTATTCTCATTATTATCTTGCTTATGTTATTTTTGGATGAGCTAGTTTAGTTAAGTGTGGATTTGACCTAGACAGCGTACTACCGTCGATTCTGCGGCGTAGGCTGGACGTGCCCACGCACTCGTGCCCGAATAACCGGGTGCGGGTCGTGACATGCAAGCCCAAGGCCCAACCCCAAGGAGAGTTGACCAAGCCCACAAATTCCTAGGTCAACCCAAACCAAAATTTTACATGTATAAATATCCCTCTTTTCTTTATTTTTCCAAAACCTAAAAACCTAAGAATTAATTCCAGCCGACTGCCTCCATTTACCATTACTGTACATCCCCTCCACCCCGGTGCAACTCGACCCGACTCCGCCGGCCGGTCGACCACCGGAGCTCCGCCTGTGCACCGCATCTTCACCCACAGACCCGACCAACATAGCCTTTCCCCTCGCCCTCTTCCATCTTCCTCGACCCGCGGCCATCGCCTCCGCCGGAGTCGACTTCCCTCACCAGCATCAACACCACGCTGCACTTCACCCGCAGCCGCCGACATCGAACACCCCGGAGCCCATATTCCGCAGAACTCCGTCGGAGACTCGCCTCGACTCATCACCCGTGCCACCATCCTCCTCCGGTCACCTCGACAGCAACCTCGCCACGATCTTCTCCTCGCCGGAAGCCCACAACTTTCCGGTTGCAACCGCACTCTCCCTCTTCTCCGGCTATCTCCCGAGCTCCGTCATCGTCGACACCCTCGCTGGAAACAGTAACAGCCGAGTCCATCTCGACGAGCCTCGACGTAGCAGCCACCGTTTTTCGGCCTCCATCCGCCTGACCCCGATCTAGCTCCGCCTCGAGCCTCCTCTCCCTTCCTCCCTGAACTGCTGAAGCATCCGACCATGAACCTCTCCACCTCCCTGTCCTCTCCTTCCTCCCGGAGCACGACCCAGCTCCACCCTGAGCTCCCTCTCTCCTCCTCCACCTGCTGGCCAGACCCCCCACTGGCCGGATCCCCCACTGGCCGGAGCACGTCAGCAGCCATCAACACCCATCTTCATCATCCTTATCGTATCATCTTCACCATCACCATGACTTGCCGGGGTAACTTTCCTGGCCGGACTCCGGCAGTCCACCTTGTCACCACCATTATATCATCAATATCACCACCATGGCCATTGTCATCAACATCACCATCTTTCATTATCCTCATCATCCACCATTTGTATCATCATCATCCTCATTGTCGTCATTGCCACCATCGTCGTAGCCAGTCGACATTATCATCATCATCTCACCATCATCCCATCATCCATGTTATCACCATCCTCCCTACTCTTCTCCTCCTCACTGTCATCACCATCATCATCCCGTTAACACCATCTACATTACCATCCCCATCAACCCATCACCACCATTCATCATCATCATCTCACCACTATCGCATCTTCGTCATCCCATCATCATCCCATCATCATCGTCATTGTCGTCATTGCCACCATCGTCGTAGCCAGTCGACATCATCATCATCAGCCCACATCATCATCATTATCAGCCCACATCATCATCGTCAACATCAATACTCATCATCATCATCATCCCATAGCATCCTCGCCACCACCTTAATCTAAATCCACACCGTCACCATTTACCACCATTATCGTAGCCATCGTCGTTGTAGTCCTCACCATCGTCGTCAATCTCGTACTCGTGCACGTACTCCGAGGTATGAACCTGTCTGTCTTCTCCTTTATGTATGTTCGTGTGTGCGCCAATAGGACATTAGTATTTCTGTACCCCAGTTAGCAGATAGCAGACCTAGAGTCGGTAAACCCAACTCCCGTTCGTACACGTACGCGTACGTGAACCTTATTCAATCTGTATATATACATATATTAGTAGATGTATATATTTAGTTAATCATTAGCATATTATTAATTGGTATATAAATTTATGTACATATTTAATATATATATATGTATTCCAATAATTATGTAAATAAATTGCTGGTTATATTATTATTATATGGATATATATGTAATTAAATAATAATTAGGAGTAGGTGTATTCAGACTGTATGACCCTAGGACACCGTGGACTGTCCCATATTTATCCTTGACCCTGTTGACCCTAAGAACAATGTTGGTGTCTGCCTTGTGTACACCGACGTACTGGCAAGACCGTGTTAGTTGACTGAATTATTGTGTACAGTACTTAAAGACCCGACACCCGCGTAATTCAACGCGTAATTGACCGTGTTAGATGACTAGTGTTACCCCTAGTATACCCCTGAGTCCAGTGAAAATATTGTTGTGTATGTACTAGCGTAATGACTAATGATTTTATTATATCGTATTATGTGTACATAGGATATTGGATTTGTTCTGCTCGACTTCTGGAGTAGGTTATTGGTACATCGCAGCTTTCTTGCCAGGCAAGTATACCTTGTCATTGTACTGTTATTTATATTCCATATGTTGCATGCATCTTTATTTTCTGTCTTTAGTTCATATATTTTAACTGTTATATAAAATGTGCGTGACGGTGTCGTCGCGATATGTTTTATCTATGTATTGCATTGACCTTGTTGATGAGACTACCCCATTATCATGTAGCATCATTAGGTTCATTGGCCGTGACACAGTTGTTACACGAGTGTGAGTCTCATATAGATCACGGACTGCGTGACAGCTCTGGCCTCCTGTGTGTATGGGTCGTGCGTTAGGAATAACTGCTGTTAGAAACTTTGCATGCTAGTAGACTTGGCAGTTATTAGAGGTTTATCGTGTCATGGACATGCTTAGAGCATGGGGTGGAGAGAACAACAAGTACCGCATTTGAGCTCCTTTGTACTTTTTCTGTGCGTCCGGATTCTCCGTCGGAGATACGGGTGGTGATGACCCATATATATATTATGTACATTGGCGGACCTCCGCCGTTCAAAAGACGACGTGCCTTTGAGGCCCCTGGATCTTCAAAAGAGAACCATGCCAAATCCCAGTTTTCAGCCAGATAGCTCACTTGTGGGGAAAGTTGTTCTTAACTGCATTCACTTAGACGGTTAGGCGACCAATTGGATATTTATTTCAGTACTTTATTGGCATGTGTTTAAGTTTCTTGTTATGTCCCTCTGAGGACCTGGTCCCCTGCCAGGTGTATCTGTTCTTGAGTATTCGCAGGAGCGCAGATTCGGATGGTTACGTATGTTTCGAGGATGTCTTCTCTTCGAGCCGTGATTGCTAGCTGGTATACTTATATTGTGTTTGATTGTGTTGTACTCATATTGTATTTACTTTTCCATTCGAGTTGGTAGTGGATTTGTTTCCATCCAACTATCATCCTTAGATACTTCTTATTGAGATCTAGTTTCATAGATACTGGTTAATCATTTATATTTGATTTTTTGTGGATGAGATTTAGATTATACCCTGTGACTTGTGACATATGTTATACCACTTGTGGATTTGATATTCATAATACAGCGTACGTGTGGATTTGGTTTCCATATATTGGAGTTGCCATATCCATGCGGCTGGCATACTTACGTGTCCTAGTCTTATGTATTTTGGGACTGGGGCGTGACACATCTTGCTGGAAGTACGGGGGATCTTGGTTCTCCTCGGGTAAATCTGGCCAAACAAAACCAGTGGGGTAAGAACCCCAAGCAACAAGTACTACAAAGGAGTTCAAGGTGGTATACAAAACACATTATCACAACATCAGCAAAAGAGACATATAAAATAAATACGGGTCGAGACTTGTACGGTACCAATGTACTCGTCTCAAAAATATAACTGGAAGAACTGATAACAAGTGTTATAAATGAAAGTAAGGCAACGAGCGGCAGGAGGGCATAGGAACTACTCTGGATCGGGATCACAACCCTTAAACCAAACAAGGACCGGGGTTGCAGCCCTTCACCCGAGCAGGACTTTGCACTCTAACCACGCGTCAAAGAAAATAAAAGTAAAAGAGCGAGCTATAACGAAAGTAACAATATTCATTGCACGACCAAACAGCTCTACGACTTGCTACAATTAACTAGATAGAGTTATCACATGCCTTAATTACTAGAAATGCATTATTAAGAATATTGCTACCACCGACACTACAATCAACCTGGATGGCCAAGGGTACGCTTGTCAAGTAAATTTAATTGCACATTCAACATCATAATAACATAACTAGTTACTTGTCATAAACTTAAATTGAAATTGTAAGCAAAAACTTAAACTTGTGATCATAAACTTTATGTATAATCATAAACTTGTCTTGTAACATAAACTTGTCTTGTAGGTGCCACAACACGCGTAAACTTGGTCAGTCATGGAGTTCTTGCCTAACAGGGTTGGTCCATGCTGTATGGGGCCCTTAGAGATCGGGGTAGCCGGTAGCACAATATTCTTTCCTCCCAATAATCTAGATAAATCTTATCTTGTTTAATCATTACTAATTTATTTCAAGCTCTCGAGTCGTGGACACTTGAGAACTCCCTAGAATGATGAGTCACGAGTACGAGCTTTTCACGAGTTATCGTATTCGCGACACGTGATACATTGGGCAATACTCACACTCGATTACCCGATGCCAAATATAATGGATTATCATACACAAACAATTCCACGGTGTCGTGAGGTCACAATCATATGTTAACATGTGAGAGCACAACATCACTATATTCTAACATAATAGAATAAAAAGTGCACATGATAAAACCAGAGGTAGCAGAAAAAAAAACTGGGCCGCATGAGCGAAACTGTCAAAACTGGGCCGCATGAGCGAAAATGGTCCGCATGAGCAAAAATGGTTCGAATGAGCGAAACTGGGCCGCATGAGCGAAAATGGTCCGCATGAGCGAAACTGGGCCGTATGAGCGAAAATAGGCCGCATGGGATTCTGCACCTTCTCCAAACAGCAAGTTCGACAATGGCCGAAAGTTCAAAAAAAATAAAAAAATATTTTCTTCATAAAATCTTCATTTTAAGTCCAAATCAAGTGGAACAAAAGTCAAAATCATAAGAAATATAATGCTCTGTCACATAGAACTACTAGTTTTCGAAGATACTAAGTTTTAATAGATCAAAACCAAGAAAAACTTCATGGAACCCATAAAAATTCTAACTTGAAGCTCAGATCTACTCCAAATCATCCATCGAAAACACAAAACTCCAAGAACTAAAAATGATGAGGAACACAAGAAGAATATTTTCCATCAACCACATTTTTAATTTACACATATGCAAAAATCCGAAAATTTATGGCTTCACAATTGAGCAAGATGTACTTGCCTAGAGTGACTTCTAGCCTCTCCTCTCACGGTCCAAGCTATAGTAACTTCTCCCAAGGGTTAAGGTTTTGCTAGGGGGAGCTTGAGGGAGAAGAGGAAGAAAGAAGAGAAAAAGTGAAAATGAAGAATGAAAAGGGAGGAGAGAAAAATACTCATATATATATATATATATATATATATATATATATATATATATATATATATATATATACACTAAAGAGAAAAGGGGGATGGTTTAGTCATATGTTTAACCAAAATGAACCAAACCAAGGGTCTGGTCTACATGCGATTCCTAAATCGAGTTTATGCCAATGCCAATGGGTATTCTACTGGTCTCAAATAGTCTCTCCAACAACAGGAAACCAAATACACAAATGAAATGATAGGAACCATCATGAAAATACAGCATGAAATACGTTATCAGGAAAATAAAAAAAATATCAGAAATTTAAAAATACCAAATCTGAAAACGAGTGTGACATAGATACATTGATATCTTGCAGAACCTAACATATATATTGGACACGGAGATGTGATGTAACAGTATTGGACAGTTACCCCCATACCCGACTGATCATTAGTACGATGGGACGTACGACGACATAGTTCATGATAGAAATCTCATAATGTTATATACTGGATAGGCTCATTAGGATTGGACGTATTGAGGAATTGACATGTTTAGTACATTGGGAGGGGAGGATAGTCAGTAGACGTAGGGGCTAAGAATAGTGTTCACTATGATGTTACTGTATGACGGGCACCCGAAGGGAGCGCCACTGCAATAGTTCCCTATTTGAGACAACCCCATACGTCTAACTCTGTCCCCATTGCATTCACACTAGTTCACCTTGACTGTTATACTTTTATTGCATTTTTGGCTTAAATTTTTGTATCTTGTTACGTTTCTTTGAGGACCTAGTTCCTTGCTAGTTTGCAAATTTGATTGCCGTTGAGTTTCTGGAGCTGCTGTTGCGTATCATCTCGATATTCAAGTATCGTTATTAGGTAATTGTATCATTTCTTCTGTTGTTCATTTATTATGTTCTTATTGCTTATTCTCTGCTGATATAGCCTAGTGTTTATAGACTCTTATTTTCTTTCGAGTCTATTCGAGTATATATGCTACTGGGCTGCAGACCATAACATATGTTGCTCATTCTTATATTTTGTATCGTTGTGGATTGAGATGTAATTGTAATCATTGAATTATCTAGATAGTAATCCTCAAACAACATCTTATACGTATTTGAGTTGGACTTGAGTCCACTTGATACGTAACTGGTTATAGCCACATGGCCTGATCCCGTATATTTTTTGGACTGGGACGTGACAGATGTTGCCATCCAAACAGTTCCCTAGTGAGAACACTATCACTGAGTAACGGTTCACATTTCCAGGTCAGAATCTCAATTAGCCACCTCAGCTGCATCCACAGAAGGAAAAAAATTATTGGGTGTGCCGGACGCAGTGCATTCTTCACATGCGAATCGTTGGAGGAGATGCGTGCACACATTCCTATGCAATCTAACGATCGTAAAGAAGAAGAATACACTACGCCCGGTCCATACAATCATTTCTCCAGAGAAGACCACAGCTAGCTACTGAAGAAGCTTATAAATAGAGAGGAGAGCACAAAGTCAGTGGGTGAAGAATTGTTCTGATGTAATTTTTTTTCTTTAGATTGTTATTGTCTCCTTCCTCCTCTCAATATCAAATAAACCCTAGAATTCTCATATACCCAATTCTCTTCTTCTTCTTTACCTAGATTTCTCGGTTCTAATGGCTAGTTTCAGTTTTTCTGCTCCATTGTCCGGTATTTTGGGAAGAGGTACTAATCATCCCGACCCCGTCCACGTATTCTGGAACGAGGGCATGCTCGCCCACGAGCCCCCCGCCGGAATCTTCGATACGGGTTCGGATCCGGGTTTCCTGGAGGTCCTGGACAAGCACCCGGAGAATTCGGATCGAGTGAGGAACATGGTATCCATACTCCGAAAGGGGCCCATCGCTCCCCACATCTCGTGGCACGCCGGGAGATCCGCATCCGTTTCTGAACTCCTCTCCTTTCACGCTCCAGGTTATGTTAGTAGATTTAAAAAAAAAAAAAAAAAAAAAAACTTTTCCCTATTTCTATTTCAATTTTAATTTTAATATAAAGTGGCTCCGATTAGAATAAAAATTTCTATTATATATACAGAAACTGTCATTGAAATTCTCGTACAATTTAATATTAGACCCTACTTTCAAACTAAATAATTAAATTGATGATATATATATATATATATATATATATATATATATATATATATATATATATATATTGCAATTTCTATGTAGAAAATATGCTTTCCTTAAAGTACAATATCAAGCAAGATAGATACTCAATTTTAGAAATATCTATTGGAGATAGGCTTGCTCCTTTCTCCCTCACTTAATTCTAAAAATAAAATAGGAAAGGTAATCCAATTTAATTAATTTATTAATTAATAATTAATAAATTTTCTGTTTGGTATATTTGAAAATAAATACGATGTAAGAAAAATGGTATTTAGAAAATAAGAAAATCATCCTAACAAATGCTAGTGTAAGTGGTGTTACTACCTTTTTTTTGTTGCAACAAAAGCTGAGGGAAGTTGTTGCAACTTATGTGTGAGTTATTGACACTAATTCCCAACAAACATGACACTTGAAATGCTGTAATAAACGTTACAACAATACTAATACTTTTGCAGAACAATCAAACTACTCCCAAGGCCTAGTTTGGGAGCAAAGTTTGCCAAAATTGAGCTAGGTTTATTTTTGAGTTTGGAGATTTGAAACTGCTGTTTGAAGGGTTTGAAATGATGAATCTACATTGACAAAACTTGAGGTATTTAAGCTAGGAAGACGTATGGGAGTTCGGAGTCAAGTGTTTTATAAAAAACGATACAAGGAACTAGAGTTTCAGATTGGAGTTTTGCTGATGCCAGTTTTGATGGTGCTTTGAAATTAGAAATTGAATTTTTATTTGGAGTTTGGAGGCCTAACTCTTCCAAACCCCGATTTCCTTTTCCAAACCCCGTTTCCAAATGTACCCTTAAGTGGTGTTATGGTCATCTTGCTGGGAGCACAGGAATTTTGCAAACTTTTGTTGCGGCAATTGGATTTACTTAGTGTAATCTAAACGTTGGGATTGCCTCAGCTATCGCAACATTTGTTACTGTAATTCTATTTACCGGCAACTAAACAATCCCTTTGACTGACACACATTTAAGTTGATTAAAAGAAACTTAAAAGTCAAACTAGCTCTCTTCTCGCAATTTATATTAGAATAATATATCTATTTACCCCTCAACCATTGCAGCATCTTTGCAGCATCTCTGGAATTTTGGTGTAGCAGTAAAGACTTTAACATCTCTAAATTCATTTCCATAATTGATCATAATTCCTGATCTATAATGCAATGATGCCAAACATAAATTCAAATAATGCTATTCAATTCCTATGTATGTGCATCTTCAGAAGCATGCATATGTGCATATCCAATGTCAACATGTTTAATGTGGAAGCGTTTCAATATGTATAAGCTATGTTGCATAATATGGACATGGATACAGATAAGGACACGATACATATATGGGATATAAACATTTTCAAATAATAGTCACCTATGTTGCATGAATACAGACACGGATACATGTATAGACACATAGAGATGCGGAGCCCATTTTCCCATGTCTAAGCTATGACCTGAAACTTTTGTAGAATATAAAACTATGTAGAAGATAGCTTCAACTTTAATTATTGTATATGAACATGCATATTCTAGTCACTTTATATCTGGTTATTTGAAGTTTGAACATGTATATTCTAGTCACTCTATGTCTATGTTGTACTGGGTGCTAGGCGAGGCGAGGCGAGGCGACTGCCTACCCGCCTCGCCTAGGCGCCCGCCCAGGCCACATAAGATATTTTGCAGAAAAAAATCTATAGTTATGTGAAGAGTGTAAACAACATAGTTATAATGTTATATATAAGATATTAAGAAGCAACAACAGCTGTATAAAAGAACAGTTGATAACTAATATACATAAGTAACGAGAACAGTTGATAACTAAAGCAATATGCAATATAATAAGCATTAAACAAATAATCAATAAGCAATATAATAAGCCTAAAGTAAGCATTAAGCAATATAATAAGCATTAATCAATATTCAACATCAAGTAATAATAACCAATATTCAACAACCGCCTAGGCGTGCCTATGTATTCCCCTGGTCGCCTCTAGGCGTCCGCTTAGGCGCCCGTCGCCTGACACGGGGTTTTCTTCTCTAGGTCGAGGCGGGCTTCCCCCAACCTCCTTGTCTAGGCCGTCTAGGCGTCGCCTGTGACAACATAGCTCTATGTATGAGAAAACCAACATACTTTAATATGGAGAGGTTATTCTTATGAATAACAGATGAAGGTTACAAATAAAAATAAATAAATATGAATTCTAGACTCTATCTGTAAGATTTACTAAATCTTTGATCAAATCTACTAAATAATCCTAGAGACTAGAAAATATTTTAAACTAATCCTAAAACACACCAAAATTTGTATTGACCGAATTATTCTAATTTACCATAGTTTTCTGAAGTTTATGGTAACCTAAATACTATATTCTTCAACACTCAATAGATTATTTTGCATAAATTTCACTACATTGTCAATATACATGATTATAGATTTCCAATTTACATTTGAAATTATTAGAACTCAGATAAACAATTAATCCCCATAATTTTTGGGTTGGCTAAATAAATCGTTATCTTCTACATGAATCATTATCTTCTATTATACACAATTGATAAAGGGATGCCCTAAAGAACTTTGATGTACCAAGAGTTACAACAGAACAATGTTAGAAAGATCATGATGGGATGCAAAACACCTGCCCAAGTACATGGAAGACACAATGGTTGGAGAGAAAGATGAATTCTCTCCCCAAACACCTGCCAATCTCTAGTTTATCGAATACATCATCATACCAGTTTAACGTCTGTCTCATGTTCTCTATAGAAGCAAACTGGGCAGCCGGAGAGAACGACTCAATGGTCGAGAATGATATGTTTGATGAAGAGAGGGTCGGATAGTCGTTGAACGAGCGACATGCGCTCGCTAGAGATGAGTTTGTACAGATGACCTTCCAAGAGATGGTGTAGATAATGATGGGTGGGCAGAGTAGGGGCTGAGACGAGAGCTGAGGCTTCTTGATCTTGTCTGAATATATGCGGACCTTGAGAGGTGTCGGTTGGGGACCTCGGAGCTCTCTGCAAGGCAACGCCATCCCCGCTCCGGCCACATACACCGGGTGGTCCATAGTATAATAAGTTAGGCTTTCTTATCAGACAGAAACCAATGCTGAATAGCCTGAGCTACTGAATATATATGTTTTCACAGAAATGCCAAGTCAAAAAACTTGAAATATAGCATGTGGAAGAAGAAGAAAGCGATAGGGAAAAGAAAAGAACAAAGTCATGTGCTATTTGTACTTGTCCATCAAGTGTCCAGAAAGAATGATGGCATGGTTAAACCAGCAAACAGCTGACCTGTGTCTGCAAGTGAAGCGAGTAGTGACAGGTGGCAGGAAGCAAGTGGACTGACATGGGATTTCCTTATCTGAACCCAACAGGAAGTTGGGAAATGATAAAACCGTCCCTGAGCCAGTTATATATAGTACTTGTTGTTATATGGTAAGTAGGTCAAATGTCAGCATTCGAGACGTGGTCACATCTTGGAACAATCCAAGATTGGCTTCATCTTCAAACAATCATAGTTCTAGTGCTGAAACCTTGTAGGAAACAACATAGATTGCTCCACAACAAATAGAATTGGATTTAGCCATCCTCTTTATTAAGATGTGACAACGAGTCCTGCGGTGATGGCCAAAAGTAACTATGAGGTGGCAAGGATCATCCTCTTCGACAATTTCTGCACGTAGAACTAGATTGGGAGTTCATGTCCAGCTCCCTTCGATCATAAGTCAGTGATTGATCCCATATGGGTATTTATTTATGTGGACACTGGTCTGAAGAGCAAGATGCGTTCTCTCCCAAAAGCAAAAATGATAACAGTTGCAAATCGTTAAATAGGATCAAAGATGTGAAAGATAACAGGTGAGGCAGCTTGATTTTGCTAATCGGGTGACAAAGATGGTAGACCACCCATTATAAATGTTTGATTTTCAGTTGGTCCTTCGAGCTTCAGCTATATATGGAATAAATTAGAAGCAACATTTTTGCTCCCCAAGGACGAAGGCTATGCATACAGCATGTGTGATAATCATGGGTAATATTATAAAGACCATTTTACCATTGTCATTACTGTTGGCGAGAGAAGTGACAAGTTTATATATGATATTCGAACGTATGTAGAAGGTAAACTAAAAGTTACCATTCCTTTGTAGTATGATTTAGCCAAGGGAGTGTAGAACATGCATGACATTTTGAAAGTGTTTACAATATTGGAAGTAATTGCATGAGTTCTCTTCAGATTTTGTAGTTGGTGTTTCTCATTGTGAAGCATATGATTGAACTTTCTATTGTCAATGCTGAGTATATTTGTAATGACTTGCATATATACTCGATTCAACTTTACTTTTAGTTATATATATTAGATGTCTGCTCAGTGCTCTAGGAGAGAAATGGCGAGGTTTTCTTCTTTTGGTGACTGCATGTGTTACCAGCCCAAAGCGTAAAGCTTGTTCACCCAAACATGGCTAAGTTACTAAAGCATTCCCTGATTCTTCCTATAGAAAGTCCCTGAATTCAAGGCTCAAGGTACACAATCGCCTTAGTTGCTTATTCACTTTCCATCTTAAGACCCTTGGTATTGCTCAAGTACTGGAGGGCTTTACTTGAGGAGACCCCAATCTAATTGTAGGTTTCTAGGAGGGGGACTTATGCTAGGTTCGTCTATTGTAGGGTTTTGCCTGGTCAGAATGACCTCGTCCTCAGTCCGCTACATCATCAATGAGAAAGAAGAATAATCATAAAGCACTTGAGAAAATTACTAATCACAACACTGAGAGTGAGGAATCACCGGAGCAAGTGCACAACAGCATGTGTTCGATTAACACCATGGTGCAGGTGCCACGAGAATAATGAATTTTTACTCCCACCATTTTATGTCTGAAAAATAGTGATGCAAATTGTCATTTCAAGGTTATAACATCCCTGAGTTTCCCAGGGTGTATGGAATATGTGAATTATAAACGTTGCAACTAATTATGGCCATAAAATGGCCTATAAAGAAGCAGTTGAAGAAATTTGAAAAGAGGTGCTGGAGAAGTTTATTGGTCTGTGAAACCCTTCTTCTGAAGTCAAACATTTGTGGATGCTGCACTGTAGTTAGACTCTTGTGAGAGACAACGATAGCCCTTTAGCTACACAATGCGGCCATCAACAGCAGTTGGATTGTACCCTTAGGCTGAAAACAAATACCTTTTTAAATTCTAGTAGCCCGAAGTATTGAGAAGCCTTACCCTACTATTATCTGCTCGTGAATGTTTGCGGGTGGAAAGCAAAGTAAAATGAATCAGATGAGCAACAAGGAAGAGTTTCACACACTTACAATGAAAACCAAAGTTGAGAAACTTGAAAAGAACTAGAAACATTTACAAAGTAATGGCTGGAATAGAGTTATACCTAGTAGCTAATTAGTGCATCGTGACACTACACGAGCACGAACCTCCACCAACTCCACCTTCAACCTAATGCCCTAACAAGTTCACATTTACACGATATTGGACCGGATATGTGGTATGCTACTTTCTCTGGAGCACTGTATGAGGGGGTCACACTTAACCAAGACGCTATTTGGGGTTGCAGTTCTCTTAATTATGGAGAGCTTTTGTTTATTTATATATTTGCATCTGGTGGGGAATGTTTCTTGCTCCTATGACAATTGTACAACATCATCCTATATGCTTCAAATTGACAACTAATTGATTTTATTGTTCTTTTCTATTGCCATTTAATTGATAGCTTTGTCAAACTTTATCTTATAAGACTCAGATAACCCTAGTCGTCACTCTTGGTTATCCGGATGATGAAACACCATGTGTGGGGTCGCGGGATCAGGAACAAGGTGGGGGATGTCTTGAATCATAACTCGATTGTTTGATCCTCAAGCTGGCTCATATGCCAACTGTTGAAAACCTTTCCAAAGTGAAGCGAGTCCGACAAGCAGAACGGCAACCCTAATTTTTTGGGTGTATATTCACTTTAGTGGCATTAACTTGTAGAGGGGTATTTTGGGCAACCCATCCGTAATTTACCTTAAGGGGTTATTTAGTATTTCTGTGGGGCGTACTTGAGCCGCAACCTGAGTAACTTGTATCCTCCATCTGAAAAAATTGGAAGAAGAAAATGATCTGCCTGTTGCGCGTGTTTTTTCCCGCAACCTGAGTAACCTGCATCCTCCACCAATTGGGTGTCTTCGTAAAATTTATGTCATATGTGATCTTGTTCTTGCTTGTGTCTTTCGGCTTTATCTCGAATATCCACATCACAGGGTTCCTAGTGGGTGGTGGGAATTCGTTAACTACGGCCCTAAAGAAATCCAGGACAACCTTCAAGTATAACCATGTCTCTTCAGGAACCCAATCTACAAAAATACCTAACCTTCCACCGTTCCATTCCAATCTCCACCAAACCAAAATCAAATCTTAAACCTCACCTTACACCAATTGATCTTCCAAGTGGAAGATAAATTTCCATTTTATGCCTATCTTCGTCAATTCCGAAATAACCCTGCAACTTTACCCAAGCTCTGGTCTAGAAATCATCTACAATCCTAAACCATCATTTCTAGAATTCCAGTTTGGTGTTCTCTGAAGAAGGTGACAAATCTTAAGTCATGAGGAACTTGACTATTTTTGTCAAATTTGAAAAATATTATTTCTAGAAATTCTGGAAAGTGACTGGGTAAGCAGTTGATCTCTCACTTGGAAGAAATGGATAAATTGGAAAGATGGTTTAACAGTTCTAATGAAATCCTAGAAGTCAGTCTTACAAGTTTAAGGCCTTAGAGTGCCACAAAACCTCATCAACCACACAATTTGTACTAACAACCAACTTGCCATACTTCTCAAGTGGTGTATGAAATAAAAATCCTGAAATACCTAATCTTCTTCCATTTAACTCCAATCTCCACGAAACCAAAGTCAAATCTAGAAATGAACATTCCACTTATTGATCTTCCAAGTGGAAGGAAAATATCCATTTTGTGCCTATCATCATAATCCCGGAATACCCTGCAACTTTACCCAAGCTCTGCTCTAGAAATCATCTACAATCCTAAACCCATCAAATCTACAATCTCAGTACCATTCTCTGAAGAAGGTGAAAAATCACGACTCATGAGGAACTTGACTTCTTTTTTCTTTTTTTGTTGAAGTTGAAAAAAAATGATAGAAATTCCTCCCAATATTTTACTAGAAACCAACTTACCATAAATCTCAATTATCTTCACTCACCAAGCTCATCTTCCAGCATGCTACCTCCAGTACTACCATAATGCCAACCCCCACTGAACCATGCCCTCGTAGTACCAGGACCACATGACTCACTAGTACCAATCCTTTGGCCAAATGCTTAACCAAAGGATGAGGGTAATGGTCATTCCAATTCCACTCTATTCCAATTACAAGATTTAGGGACTTTTGTAAAAATACAGCAGAAATAATACAAACTGAGGAACTTATACAAAAAAATATCCTCTGTTTTCTTGTTTGTATACAAAGAAATAATACAACCAGAGGAACACCATGACATGTTGTGTCCTTTTAAGGTACCTCCTCCAATAACCAGCTTACTTATTCTGAATTTTGAATGGCAGACTACATAGAGGAACTTGTACAAGCCAATAAAACTGGAGGCAAAGAATTTTGTAGTGGCACTTTTATGAACCCTTTCTCATGGGACGCTTGCCTTCTCGCTGCTGGAACCACCTTATCATCGATGAAGCATTTATTGGATGGGCATGGGAAGCTTGCTTACGCACTAGTGCGCCCACCTGGTCATCACGCACAACCTAGTCAAGCTGATGGTTACTGTTTTCTGAATAATGCTGGTCTTGCAGTTAAACTTGCTCTTGATTCGGGCTACAAAAAGGTTGCTGTGATTGACATTGATGTCCATTATGGTAATGGTACGGCAGAGGGCTTCTACCGCTCAAGCGAAGTTCTTACAATCTCCCTTCATATGAATCACGGTTCCTGGGGTCCATCCCATCCTCAAAGTGGCGTCATTGATGAGATTGGTGAAGATAATGGATATGGGTATAATCTGAATATACCCTTGCCAAATGGAACAGGAGATGAAGGGTATGTGTATGCCATGAATGAGTTGGTAGTTCCAGCTGTCAGAAAATTCGAACCGATGCTTCTCGTTTTGGTTGTTGGCCAAGATTCTAGTGCGGTGAGTTAATATATCATTAGATAGTATAGCTTCTTTTTTTGACTTGTCTATAAGAGTTTATATTTGCACCTAACCTGGGCCTAAGTTTGTGCTTTACACCTATTTTTGCTCATGCATATTCCTTCCTCCATAAGATAGTGCTACTTTTGTTACTGCTATCACCATTTTATGTATTGGTTATCATTTCAGAAAACCTAGGCGGTCTTCAAGTCGATTATTATTACATAATGCACAAATTGGCTTGTTTGTAGTAATTTGGGCATGCTTCTTAATCTGTCTACCACATATCCAGCCTAAGTTCATTAAGTCCAGACAAATATGCATATACTAGATTAACTTGAATCAGTGTCAATGTATGATCTTTCCCATTTTGCTTCAGTTTGATCCTAACGGAAGGCAATGCCTGACAATGGCCGGCTATAGAGAGATTGGTCAAATAATCCGTGCCCTGGCTGATTCGCACACCAACGGACGTATCCTTGTTGTTCAAGAAGGAGGTTATCACCTAACATACTCCGCATACTGTCTCCATGCAACACTAGAAGGTATTCTCAATCTGCCGGACCCTCTATTATCAGACCCTATTGCTTACTACCCTGAAGACAGCACATACAGCATGAAAGTCATTGATGTGGTAAAGAAATACTGGAGAGAGAATGTTCCTTTCTTGAAGGAATTTTAGTAAGGTAACTCTATTCACATGCTCTTGCTTGTTAATTGCCATTGTGTAGTCACTCTCCTGCATGAGAAATAATTAGCTCAATTCTTAAGCATAACTGTAAGTTTCAACATTACCACCAGTTTCAAGTTATCGTCATTTCGATGATTATATAGTCAAATTTACTAAACTTCAAAAACTTGACAATTAGAAGTACCAGCTCGAAAGAAAGAAGTAAAAAAGACTCCTTATGATTCTATCAATAGCCTACTTGTGATCACGACATAATATGAAAGATTTGTGGATATGCACAATTTGTAGTTGTATACTGTGTGTGACTATATCAATCAGACCTACCAGTCTTGCATAATCTACCATTCTTGAGAAGAATATCTAGATATTCAAAGGGAAAGTGCCAACTTGACAGCTAAATAAAGCGGCAACTTGTTTTGAATTTCATCACCATTAGTCCAAATTGTACAAGTAAATATAGCTGAAGAAGAAATCAATTCAGATACATATATAAATGCAATTCAGCTACATAAATATAGTTGTAGAAGAAATCAAAAGAAGGAAAGAAATGAGCAGAAATTTCCACAGGAATTCTGGTAATCGAGACCGGAATTTTGGTGTGGGCTAGATTCCTGTCCTTGATACTGAAATTTTTTTGCCCTTGCTAGCCTTATTGGGCTATGGAATTGTCAAGTTGATGATTAGGAGTTCTACAAACATTTGATGTATTTTTTTTATTTTGGTCCTTAAATCCCTAGTTCGACTACTACTCTAGCTCCTCTTGGTCTTCCTTCTTAGATATGTGAATCTCTCCAAAGCTAAATGAGAAATGTTCCTTTCAGGGTTTCGCGCCAAGTTACAGCAAGCCTATCTTGGAGGTGCTTTTCTTGCTGTAGCCTGGAGTCAATGTCAAATCAAGGCAACAAACGATATGGGGACTTCTGGAAATGATCGAGACAAAGCTTGTTGCTCCCATCAATCGTCCATGGGCTGCTGTCAAGACTAGGCCATTGCAAGTTTTGATCATTGTGTTAGACCTAGATTGTAATACCTCCTATGTACTATAGTCCACCTAGACTGTATTACCTCCTCTGTACTATAGTCACACATCGGTCTGACGGCGATGCTGTCTCCCACCGTGGTACTCGATCCTATGCTAACGCATAACAATCTATTCCCTTTCATATTATTTTTCTTCCACATATTCCATTTCATTTCTTCAAAAATTCTGAGATGGTATCAGAGTTATGATCCGTTCCTCCAAAAAATTTCCAAAATTTTCCAAATAAAAAAGAGAAGAAATAAGAGGGAAATATAGAAATATAGTTTTAGAAACCCTATAATTATAGCACTAACTTGAAGTGATTGAGTTGCCATTGCTGAATTCTTCATCGGAGCTCATAGATGAGAGGACCAAAGACAAGATGGACGATTAAGATGATCTTTCAATAATTAGATATCTCATCATTACAACTATCGAAGCGGTGGAACATTGTGGCAAAGTGTCATGACCACGATTGGGTTTGGACACGGAAATGTCTTACCACGTTACTCTACATAAGAGGATCTTTATAACACATGTACATGTGAAGATGGGGGCGAAATGAGGACACTGACAGTTGTAGACATTGGTCACATACACTTGATATAGTTTTGTTAGAAGCTTGTCCTCAAGGGGGGTTCGTCATTAACCGAGTTTGTATTCCAATTTGGTGTCGATCGGATAGCTAAGGGATGATGGTGGTTGTACTATGTTCAGGAATAGAAGCTTACCAAGGTTCCTGACTACTAGTTTGAGGGGATATATATTATGACACTATGTAGTTAATAACGGTTTTTTTATGATAACGGTCCAGTAGAGTTATAGATATATCACCGATATATCGGTTTTATAACGGTAAATATCGGTTTGCATTTTTAACACAATTTTTATATATGAACAATACACTTAATAGTTTTCTATTATAAAATATGCATAAAGTATACATATCGTCGAGAAATCCAAGAGATCCAAGATAAAGAAGATCACTTAAGGAACTACATCTCTGAATAAGTTTGATGCATGAAGATTTTGATGGCAGAAGATGTAATCTCCATTCTCTATTGATGTGAATGTCATATCATTCAACATCAGATGTAATCTCTATTGATGTGAATGTCATATCGTTTGATGGCAAAAGATATAATCTCCATTGATGGCAGAAGGTTGTATTGTATTGTATCTTGACTTAACAGCTGATTTTTCCATAGAATGTCGTCTGCAGGCCCAAGCCCATAAGATTCTTTTTTAGCAAAACCAAAACCGTGAGAAATCGATTTTTTTGTAAACCGATATTTCGAACAATATCGGCCAAATCAGCCGATAATATCGGTTCCGATATTTTACCGATATTTCTGCAAAAAAATATCGATCCAGGACCGATACCATTATATATCGGTTATATAATCGATATATAACCGTTTTTGACTACTTAGTTATGACACATACAAGCTTAAGCCTATGAGGTGTACAGTCGAGTTGTACGCATTGGATAATGGTTCGAGGAGTATTCGACACAGTGGTTGATTGGTTGGGGCTTGTTAGGAAGGATCTTATAGAAGATTTGAGGAGTTCAGAGGATTTGGTTTGTCTAGGCAAAGCAACAAATTGGGGGAGGGGGGGCAAAGCTTAAAGGTGGGTCTATTGATCCCACGAGAGTTGGTTGGTCTCTAGGTGGGGGGTCATTTTACGAATCCGATTTTTGCGTCGAAAATGTTGAAAAAAACTCAACAGAGCGGATCGATTTCAGTTGTTTGAAGCTTGGAAGGAGATCAAAATATGCAGTCAACTCAAGATACGACATGTACATTTCGGTTTGCACAATCCAGGTGGAGTTGTGGGTCTTTGGCATCATGCACTTTAAATGATATTTCTCTGCTTAATGTTGCATGTGTACAAGGGAGCTCTAGTGTCGGACACGATGGTTGGTAGTTCAGGAGCTTGAATCTCGACAAAACTGTACTGTCTGCTAAGTCCAAGGAAATGAAAGATCGTCAAAATAAGAACATGTTTCGATGGAAGTCAAAAATAGGCAGCCGAGACTCACAGTGAGGTTGGTAGTCATGAATTTTGATCTTGGCCAAGTCATTAATTTCGGTGAGATCCCAGTTATTCGGGAGGTGTACTATGCATGGCATTTAGCGTCAACATGGTGATCGAGCAGCTGGAGACAAAAGGAGGCATAAAGCAACTCCCGTGGGATTCGAGATCAGTGACAACGGGGAGTATGAACTCCTATCGAGGGACAACGGATATGGCGTCCGATTGAGGGGCCATGGAGAATTTCTCTCATCATCACTAAGGTGAGGGGTGGGGGGTGAGGGGGGTGGGGGGGGGGGGGGTTAATGGAAATCCAGGCATAATTTCGAGGTTAGCAAGTCTATAGCACTACTAAAGTTGTGGCGAAGATGGAGTATCAGTTGTTATGTGATTGTAGCATCCGCTACCCCAGAAATGTATATAAATTAAATTGGAAAATTTTCAATTTTATGTTTATAAAAAAATCATTAAAAATAGGATAAGTTAAAGGATATTTTGGTATTTTGGAATTACCGGGAAGACACCCTAAAGTCTACAACAACTAATAAGTAAGCTATTGTATGGAAAGGTCATACAAGACACTAGAATAGTTTAGAATGAATGCTTATATCATTTTAGAAAAAGCAATGTAATGTTTAAATTTTTGAAAATATAATATCTCATAATTTTACAAAAGTATTATTTTTTTTGGAATTATTAATTAATATAAAACCTGATCTATAGATTGTATTGTTTAAATTGTATTCACTAATGGTGAGATTAGTTAGTAATTAGATAAATCGATTTCAATCGTTAATAAATAAAATTTTGAAAGGTTACAACAATTCTTGTAGAATTTGGATTGTATTAATACTTAATATTTGATAGATCTTAATTTAGTATTTATTGATACATCTTGTATAAATAGAATTAGATATAGCTTATTAATATAAAATGTATGTATGGATATACATATACTTACCTATGGTAATTATAAATAAAATTCTAAGTTCTAAATATTCATATACTTTAAATAATTAAATAAATCTAAACTATATTTTAAATTAATCATAATCCTAATTCATTAGAAAATAAAAATTGCATCAATATCATATTTTTACTAACCAATCCCTACCAATCATATATAGAAGAACATAAATTCTGAAATAATACATATATAATATCTCCCATTTTCCTTCCTAACAGCCAGGAACCCCTCTTTTTCCTGTCCAAAACAACCACCAAATCTGCCATTAAAACAGCTTAGTTTTTTTTCCAGCAACTATAACGATTTTGAAGGGTCATATTTTTTAGCTCCAGACTCCAATTCATGTCCAATTTTTTTGTTAGAACCGTATCGAGGTAAGCTTTCATAATGAACCATGAATTTATATAAGATTTTCTATAAAACGAACATATTTTGGTATTTTCGTGATTCAGATTTTCTACTTTTGGTTTGATAGGTTAACAATTCGTAGAAGTTCTAGATAACTAGGTAATCTACCAAAACTCATAAATTTTGATTTGTAAATTGAAACGATCACAACTACTAACCAAATTAAGATTCGTATAAATTGTCGATTCGAGCGCTCTCGTAGTGCTAAAATCTATAGGATTGTGTGCTCAATCTTGGATTTGTGTTGGTTGACTTTTTAGTCAACGAAATATCTCGATTTACGTGTCATGGATCTTAAAAATCATACTTTGACCCTATTGACCTAAAATTTAGGATAACCTATAATTTGAATTTAATATGATTACTAAGAAAAACCTAACTAGCCAAGTTATCATCCTATATGTAAATCTCTATTTCTAACTTGTGTTAAAATTATACGACGGGGTCGTGGGACGATGACATGATTGGATATCCAGTAGATCAATGCTCACCTTATCTCATGTTTGTGATCACATCTTCAGAAAGTCAAGCAAGTACATGGTTTAGCTTCTATACATTTTCTTATATAGTTTATAACGACTTGTATGCTGGTATATATGTTTCTTTTTCTTGTTATTGGAATTATACACTCACATGAGGGATAGAGTTGGAATTTTGGCTTATCATTGTTTTTACTTTATTATTATATGATTGTTTATATGTTTCTTGTGTAAGGTTGGAGGTGTTGGGAGAAGTACGGTTTGTAGATATGTGGATATTACTCCATCATTAATATTTCTTCCGTTTACAAGAGAATCATTTCCTATTGTTTTTACCTAAGCATGATCCACATTTCCAAAGCTTGCTTCCTAGGACACATGACCCACGTAGCATAGAGTCATATTGATATCATATTGACATGTTGAGATTTAGATCTTGCTATTCATTAGTTCTTGTTATAATGTACCCTTATATCTTATTCTTGTTACCATCTTACTCACATGTTAGCTATTATCTTTATATATTGTACTTGTGTGGTAGTTGGATCTTATTATATTTCCAATCCTAAACGGACATGTTGAACATTTTTTAGGCAACAAGTTGTGTCCGGAGGTCTATAGTGAGTATGTCAGTGATACTGACGTCACTGACTTATATGATTCTTTCCTGGATGTAGAGTAGCATATTTCCTTCCTTATGCACTTTGTATTAGGTCTTAATTAGTGGACTTTATTTTATTTAATATTTTGTTCTTTAGTTACTTTATTTAACCGGATTTGTTCGCGAGACCATTTCTGAGTTGTAGAAGATTTTGATGGATTTTTCTTTAATTAATTAAATAAAATAGTTAGGTTATCTTCTTCTTTTACCATGACATGGTTTTGTGGATGATATTATATTGTGTTATCTTGGTGGATATTATTGTTTTTATTGTGATTAAGGTATAGACAATGTACTATCATCGATACCACATAGTATGAACATATTCACGTACTCGTACTCGAGTATTCAGAGCGGGACGTGACACCCTTTTATGGTGGACTATGCATGCAGGTCGAGTATTCACAAATTATGCGATGTCATGGTTAGTGCCTCAAATGAGTTGTGCTAGCGGCGAGCCTGTAGGTATGATAGAATATAGGATTTATAATGACCCTAAGGGAAATTGAATGTCATCCACAGTTAAGATTGTCACCTTATGAGTATAGCTCCCAATCACTATACCTTAATCATTCTGAATCAAGGAACCTAACCAAGCCAATCAACGATGTCTCCCAATCGAAACCAAGTGCTGCACCTAAACTAAATCCCAACGGTCCTCAAGACTTCAAATTCAAATCCCAACCAATCTTCCAAACTCGTCTACCTCAAGGTCCAAATTCGATCATCTATCGGTGCTCATTTCTCGTCAAGGAATTTTACTAACTTCTAAAGTTACTGCTTGAATCGATCTTCACTATATCTTCCAAAAATTTCTCAAGTCTATGAAATAATCGACCAAAAATCTGAATCTCTTACTAGGCATAATTTGTTCGCACTTCTCCAAACATGATCTCAATCCCGATAGCATCGTCTGAATTCAACGTATAACTTCATCCTTATTCAATCCTCAAGAAACGATCTCAATTCATCTGCTTGCTTGTGACCTATCAATTTTGTATCCACCTCGCTCATCAATAATTCTTCTAGTAACCTGAAATCAAAATCATCCAAGTCCAATTCGTTCCATCAACTAACAATTTATTCTTCCGATCAATCCTCAAGATGACACGATCAATATCTCAAGTATTCTTGCCTTATGAAACCATCGTGTTACCTCGAGTAGGTTCAAATCAAAACCAAGCCAGTTCCAATCCAAGATTCGCACTATCATCAATCATCTCTTTCGAGCACACAATTCTAATCACAATTCAAACTTGCCAATAATTTTTTTATCAGTCACCTTCACTTGAGTATCATCACTATGTATGAACATCACTGATGCAACCATCAATATACAATCGATCTGATTAATCCTCGATATCGTCTCGTTAGTTCAATCATACGATCTATCCAACTTCAAGCAATCGACTAGTCAATACCCGAGTACCATTGTCCATTCCAATCGCATCAAACATCAAAATTCTCTAGAGCACCTATCCAATCAAAGACCTAACTCTAAATCTTGCTACCCCAACTCTATAGTCTACCCAGGCCACGCCACTCTCTAAGGTCGATCAAACCAGTTCTCTCTCGACATAGGAACGTCTGCCTAACCGCTAGGCCGTCTCACCAAGTCAAAGTCACGTATCAAGATCACCATTTTCAATATGCAATCAAAATTCACTACACTCACCCCAATCCTAGGGTCAAACTATCATCCAACAATATGGGATATTCTAACCAAGCTCGTCTCTCAAATTTCTAAACATCGAGCATAGATCATCCTACCAATATCAGTATTCAAGTTCAAGGGGTCTGAGTCTATTCAGTAAAGCCATTCCTAAGGTTTAATTCATTCCGCTAAATCATTGATATATCAAAATCGACAATCAGAAATCTGAACAACTCTAATAGTCTAAGTCCTCAAACATATTCGATAGTGTCCACTTACCTAGTTTCACCATTTCGATCACCGAATCATAAATAAAAATTCTAAGTCACCATCATAAGTCATATATTCATTTACAATTCCACCAAGCATGACTTGTCCCAAGTTCTAGATAAACTAATCCTCGATACACGCATTTGATTCACTTGTATCCTCAGAACCACTTTATCATCAAATCATAAGTCAAGGCAATATCGAATTTATCAAACACTTCATCGTTACGTATTCATCTCCTCGAAGTTATAGATCTACTCGAATATCTCTCCCAAGCCATCCATCCGTTATACCGAGTCAACGATCAATTGCTAAGAATTTCAACATCCATCAACTCGAATTCGTCTAATAACCATTCATGCCATGATCAAAATTTGCCTAGCAAAGTCATCCGAAATACTGACGTTATCATTCTTGCTGAGCCCACTTATCTTCATAAGCATCGCAGACTTGAGCCTTATGTTCCTGCTCATGCACATCCCGTTGCCCTATCCCATGGTCACACGACTGCTCCACCTCCTCCACATACATCAGCAGTTACTCTTAAGAGCCTCCAGACTATGCTTCAGGTTGCTTCAAACTAGAACACGATCGTTATCGTGTTCAGGATTTTTGCACGACTCTCCAGCTCCAGGCTATGTCCAACTCTCTGATGGGTATGCGCTACAGTTTTGCACATCATTCTGGCGGAACTATTGCTATGGTTCGTGACCCTTCTCTTGCTAGCTACCCCATCGATGATAGAACACTACAAGAATAAGCGGGATTAGCGACGTATTTTAGCGACTCCAAGTAAAAACGTCGCTAAATTTGCGACTCGGTAAAAATCGTCGCTAGTCGTCGCTAAATGGCGACATTTAGCGACGTTTAGCGACTTTTATTAAGATTTTAAACGAATAGTCGCTATAAGTTCAATTAAGGTCGCTAAACGTCGCTAATATATCTGATTTAGCGACGTTTAGCGTCATAATTAGCGACGTATCTATCAAAAACATTTAGCAACGTATTTAGCGACGTCTTTGGCGTCGCTAATTTTTATTTTAGCGACGTTTTTATTTGACGTCGCTAAACGTCGCTAAATTTTGTTTAATTAGGGCTCAGGTTTCTTTTCTCGATCTGTCGAAAATTTCGAAAACGTTTCGATTTCTCCCGCCCCCCCCCCCTCTCCGGCGACCGACGCATCCACGGCTGCGGCTACTCCGGCATCCCCCTCCTCCTTCTCGAGCTCTAGGTAATCTCTCTCTCTCTCTCTCTCTCTCTCTCTCTCTCTCTCATGTGACACTGACACAAGACACACTTGACAGACACGACACACGCACACAGATACACACGACACACACACACGACACACACACAGACGCAGACACACACACGACACACACACACACGACACACAGACGCAGACACACACACACAGACGCAGTTTAGGGTTAGGGTTAGGTTTAGGGTTACGGTTAGGGTTAGGGTTAGGTTTAGGGTTAGGGTTACGGTTAGGGTTAGGGTTAGGGTTAGGATTTGAATTTATCTACCATATTATAGCATGCATAATAGTATTATTGTAGTGTGTTTTCTTTTTACGAACTCTGAGATTTAAATATTAAGTATATTTAAGGGACAAGTAATAAACTAATTATTGAAAATCTTATGTATATGTGAATGCTAGTTTCTGTTTTGCAGACTTTTATTTTATTTTATTATACTCAAGTTGATTATTATGGTAGAATAATTAGATATGAAATAAATTTTAATTAAAAATTACATGATTTATCCTATCTTAGATCATGTTTAGGTTTTGGCACTCTCTCTCTCTTTCTCTCTCTATTATGCATTCTATATATATAAAAAAAACTTGCAGATTATTTTCTTGACTAAAAAAAACTTGCAGGGATCTAAAAAAAAACTCTTACTTCGATAATAAAGTTGTAGATTGTTTTCTTGACTCTCTAAATATAAGATGTTGAGCTACTCTGTGTTTACTCTGTGTTTACCTATTATCCATTGCTATTATTTATTTTACTAATCACATGGAATACTCTTACTTCGATAATAAAGTTGTAGATTGTTTTCTTGACTCTCTAAATATTGATACATTCTTTCATAATTGAATCCCTTAAGTGTATTATTATAGGTTGTGAACAAAATAGTTATACCTGATTGTGTACTAAATCAGATCTATGGATTATTTGATAATAACCATAACTAATTGTTCTAAATCTTTAGATGAAAATTAATATGGTTACATAGAAGTGAGTTTGTAACATGGTTTTAACTCTTGTAAAATCTAGTCAGAATCCGTCACTTTCTTTAATGCAAGTCTTAAGACATATAAGATGTTGAGCTTTGTAATCTTTGATGCATCTAGTATCTTATACCAACTTACACCCGAAACTGGTATTCAAAATACTGGTCTGTAGGTATATAAGACTGGAATTTGAAAATAGCTCAACCATACGTGTGTGTAGGTGTATAAGACCTAGGCATCAATTGTTAGTTGTAGTGTGAGTTTGGGTATTTGCATTTGGGGGATGTGAGAGTGTCGGGTTCCTCAGTCAGTGCACACTGTGAAAACTGGTTTTGTGTGTGTGCACAGTGTGCCTCAACCACTGTGTCTCAGTGTATCAGTCGAGCCACTGGTTTTGTGTGTGTGTCTTAGATACTACTATTTACTTTAATCTTTATCATCCAAATCTCATAATTCAATTTCATTTTCAATTGCAAAGAATTATCATTATAAGATATTATGGTATCATTATTATACTGCTAATTCTTTGTTTTCATCTATCTTACCAGATGGCACCCAAGAGAGCGACACCTCCTACTGTTAAGGAGGAAGTGATGCCTCCTACTGTTAAGGAGGAAGTGATACCTCCTACTGTTAAGGAGGAAGAGATACCACCTGCGGGAAGTTCCAGTCACCCAGCACCTATCGCAGCTGTATCTCAAACGGGGAGTTCCAGTCACCCAGCACCCATAGCGGAGCTTGATAACATAAACGCTGTTTATGCGCAGTATTTGAGGGACTGGTATCAGCCCCGTTTTGGAAATCCTCGAGATTGATACTATAATGTTTCATATACTTATATATTATGCATTTTGTGTTACTGTGATACTCTGATACTTATATATTATGTATTTTGTGATGCTGTTTATGCCCATTTTGTGTGACTGTGATACTGTGATACTTTTATAACTGTGATACTTTTATTGTCTGTCTATAATGTTTGTGTTCCATCGAAGGGGTCGGCGAACCCATAGAATTCAACGGAGGGTTGCTCCGGGTCTATTTTTAATTACAAATTTATAAATTAGAGGAATAATAGTTTGGAACAATTCAGTTTTTTTTTTAATTTTTTTGTAAATTTAGCGACGTAGTTAGCGACGTTTAGCGACGTCTAGCGACGTTTTTATAAGTCGCTAAACAAGTCGCTAATTAGCGATGTGTCAGTAACCGTCGCTAACGACGTCGCTAAACGTCGCTAAAAATATGTCGCTGTACGTCGCAAATTGCTGACATGGCAGTACTGCCAGGTCATTAAAGACGTCGCTGTTACGTCGCTATAAAAGTCGCTAATGAGCGACGTTTAGCGACTTTAATAAACGTCGCTATTTCGTGACGCCGCGTCGCTAAACGTCGCTACATTTAGCGACTCAATAAAGTCGCTAAAAAACGTCGGCATAGCGACGTTTAGCGACGTTTTTCCGTTCAGCGACTTGGTTTCTTCCGACTGCGTTAAAACGTCGCTAATTACGTCGCTAAACGAGTTTAGCGACGTTTTATTGTCATTTGGCGACGTTTTTTGGCGTCGCTAATTTGACTTTTTTTGGTAGTGGAAATATGCAAAGATACTTCGACCCAGCTGCTGCTCATTTTGATCCCAACCGGTCTGCTGAGACTGGTGAACCCTTGAGGAGAGATGATGATAATCAACAGTGATGCACAGATCTTATGCTTCGATTTAGTATGATGCTTAGTGATGCGACGTTGTCATTTAGTTGACTTTATTAGATGGTTTATTTTCGCAATTTAGTAGTATATGCATGATATACTTCAGTATTTTAGTATATGCATGATGTACTTCAGTATTTTAGTAGTATTTGATGAAGTTTGGTTATGAACTTTAGTTTGAGTAGTTTTTGGGTATGTACCTTAGTTTTTTTGCAATAAAAACTAGTTGTTGGTTTGCTTTACTATTGGTTGATGCATGCTACTATCTTAATATATTATCTGTGTTTTCTTTATAATTTCACTTTTTTTGTTTATTTTTGCAAGAATTTAACTCCATTTGGATGAAATGACAATGGAGGAGAAACACTGATACATATTTTTGTTGTCTCCTTGCTTGTAATTGTTCTCATTGCGGGAGAGCCATTGTCATCTTTACGGGGGAGCTATTGCTACATCAATCAATCAACAACTCTGTATCAGTTATAGTTTTTGTCAATTATCAAAATAGGGGAGATTGTTTACCCGTCTGGTCTCAGTCAACCTAATTTAGATAATTTACTTAAATCTCTGAATCGATACTTGCAACAGAAGACTGCGTTTTCGGCAAAAGACTGTTCTTTGATGTTCGGTTGATTCTATTACTTTACATTTTCTTCTGTATTTTTATCTTTATTGAGTCTAGGACTTATGTGAGTCGGAACACACTTTGGCACTAGTTAAATATCTATCCAAAGACCCACTCAAAACCTACCTATACCTAAACAAACCTGAACTCATATCTATCCAAAGACCCACTCAAAACTCAACTCAAAACTAACCCAAATCTGACCAGGAACCCACTGGATTTTGGAAAATCGAACTCGGTTCGAGTTCTACCCGAACTCTGCCCGAACTCGGTTGCCCAAAACCGATTTCTGATTCAGTTGGCTAGACCTATTCCCAAGGCTCCAACGTTTTAATTTTTGAACATTGGGTATCCGAGTTCTGGCCGAGTTCTGGTTTAGAAAAACCTATAAATAGAGAAGAGATTTCCATTCCTATTCACTCATTCATTCTCATCTTCTCTATTCATTATAAGAGCTTTAAACCTTCCAAACACCAAGACAACTCCCATTCTTCTAAGTGTCAGTGCGGTTTCGATTATAAGTGTTCGAGTTGTACAAGCTTGACTTTTCAAAGCTATTTCTCAGAAAGTCTAAAGTCGTCGAGCTCTTCGGATCAAAGGCTCGTGTTTGTACGAAGTCGTATGCCCTTCGGATCAAAGCTTGTATTTTTACTCATAGTGAAGTTAAACTCCGAGCAAGAGTTCTCGGGACTAGATTAGTCCTTTCAGAGTGAAACTAATATAAAATCTCGGTGTTTGCGTTTGCTCTTCCTTACTTGTTTATTGTTACATATTGCTGCATTATTTGCTAGTTGGTAACTGCCTTTACTCAGTAGATTTTTTTATTGCTAACTATATTCTGCTGTACACACATACACTCTATTCACCCCCCTCTAGAGTTGCCTATCGATCCTACAGATATCATAATCTTTGTCGTCCGCGATGATCAAACACATTACCCGGGGGGCTGTCTGTTGTCTTCCCATCTAGTTTGTTGTAGCTATTTCCTGAACATGGCTATTGTATCGATTACAGGGTTAGGATTAACATCCCAATCGGGACTTCTACCCACGGTTCCTCCATATGGTAGAAGTGGACTTGTGCATATTTATGCGGGCTCAGTTCTGTGTTGCAACCTCCCTTGTTATCCATCAATATGGATTCTTTTTTATGTATTGTGGCTTGCACTGAGAAGCTTGTTCGAGGGGCGACCCAGAATGCATTGAGCTACCAACTTTACTTGTGTTGGTACTAAAAACAACACAGAGGGGTCTCTTGTTGGAGAAAGTTCTGAATGTAGAGTCCTCTTGTCATATGTACTCATGATCTTGAATATCAATGAAAAAGCCTTAAATGTAATAGATTTCTATCGTATGTACTTATGATCTTGAATATCAATAAAAATTTATTGTCTTTTTTTGTACCTTCCTCCCCCCCTTTTTTATACACTTAGCATAATATCGTCGTCATTTCAAAGTAGCTTGCCCTGTAAGGGTTTTGTAGACTCACCCTCTTTGGCATGCGTAAAGTTAAGAACATCTGATAAGTTAGAGTACCGTGGACGTGATAGGGATCAATCCTCGACTCTGCCCCTGAATGCTAAGACTGAACCCCAGGTAGCGGCTGGCCTTCTAGACCTGATCTGTCATCTCTGAGTCGGAACAATATGACCCGAAGGACCAGGAACAGTGCTCCTAAAAGTGAAAGGATACAAGTATCAAATCGAGGAACATGATAGAGCAAGGATGAAAGCAGATGACAGGTCAAAGATCAGAAATATAGGATAGTCCAAAAGAAGACCAAGGAAGATTGATATAGGACTGCAACATCTGTACTGATAAACCCCACACGTCTGGAAACCAGACCTACATGGGCCACCACTAAAATCGTGTCACGTCCCAGAACCAAAATACTGGAGAGCGGGGGCAGACAAAGCCAGCTATGTATACCAGTGTACTCCAGTACCTCGAGATACGATCATGACCGTGAATAGACATGGGGGGTTAATACTATAAGCCATCCGTCAACCTAGGTCAAGCAATCCTAATATCTCAATCACAAGCAAGAATCCACATTATACAAGATATATGATCATCAGAAGCAAGATAATAAAGCGTCCCAAACCAAATATAAATAGATGATCATGAAGCTAGTAATACAAAATGAAGAACTAGCAAGAGTATCAATCATACATAATCAACTCTAGTTATAGTCTAGAATATGGTAATCATTTCATGCTCTTTAGGCGATGTATCAAGTCCAAAATTTAAGCTAAACAGGTGCTCGGGACTAAACACCACAAAATAATATATACAATAAGTGGGTGAACAAGATAGAAACCCACTCAATCGATCCGGTGCTCTTGGGGGTCACCATCTACATGAAGGTACGAAAGATCCTCTGGCTCCACTATCAGATGTGTCCAAGCAAAACCAGTGGGGTCAGACCCTAAATAGCAAGTACCATAAAGGAGGACAAAAATTATGAACTAAAACCAGCATGCAATACAAAGCTACAGTATACTAAAGCAATATATAACCACCAGTATATATAGGCACCGTGAAACATAAAAAATAAACTGAAGACAGAGAAAGTAAAACTACGCACGTGAACATGTATAAGTCATGTCAAGTAAACTAGAACATTTGGCATGCACGAGATCATAGACAGCTAAAAGCAGTAAACATGTAAGTGACAATAACCAAGAAAAGAGTAAACACGTGGGTGACAATAGCCATGAAAAGAAAAAAATAAGTCGGTAAGCAACAAGAAGGTTCGGGAACTCCTCGAAATAGGAACCATAACCCTTAAACCAAACAAAGACCAGGATTATGATTCTTTTTTCGAGTCGTACCTAGTCTCTAGTCACTTACCGATAATGTAACCATACGAGAAAAGAAAAGGCACTAGGCAAGCAATAGTAATAATAAATAAAGCACGGCCAAGCAATGTCTACGGCTTGCTATTATTAGCTAACTAAGGTTATCACAAAACCTAATTACTAGAAAATACAATCTTGGGAATCTCTTTATTGGTCACATGCCCTGTAGACTATCCAAGTTAAACCCAACCATAACTAAGCTAATATATATAGTGGATTGTCCAGCCTCAAAGCATGCATCCTAGGAAGTGGCATCACACAATGATGAGCCTAGTATGCTCCACACAACGATGAGCTAATAGTCTGATACATCACGTAATTGTCCTACTTGACGGTATGTGGGAAATATGCCCCTCACGACGGAGATCTCCAAGTCCATATGAAGCAAGGTGTCTAGGCAACTGGACTGCATGCAACCTAGAGATTCTTCCCTCCCAATAATCTAGTTATTCAAGCTAGTTAATCCTTAACATTTTATTTCAGGATTTCGGATGTGGCATTCCTTGAATCCATCCTAGACATGATGCTCCCCGCATGGATATGCAAGACATGACGATGTTTTAACTAACACACACACATGGTAAGAAAAGAATACAACCAAACGGTTATAGGCATGACTAGCGTGCGCTATAACAAGCCACAACATATAATATACTGGTCAAATATCACGAGTGCACTACTATGAGTCACTGTCATACATGTAAGAGACAATGAACACGAGTGCACTACTACGTGTCACTATCACACATGTACTAGTCAATGATCACGAGTGCACTACGTCGATTCACTATTACGTATGTCATATACAATGATCACGATTGCACTACTATGAGTCACTATCACGAGTATATAGTGTGTAAATCAATCTCCTAATATACGAGGTCACCTGGTCAGGTAATCATGACAAATGTATCTAGGGTATAAATCATCCCCTAGCTATACAAGAGACTTGTCACATAAATCATGGTAAATGTATCTAGGGTATATATCATCCCCTAGCTATACGCGTGACTGGTTACGTAAATCATGGCAAATGTATCTAGGGTGTAAATCATCCCCTATCTATATAAGAGACTGGTCACGTAGATCATGGTACACCAAGGTCAAGTCTAGGCACTACAAGTCACAAGTAATCATGTCAAAAGTATATGCACCAAGGTGCCATGCAGGAAAACCAAAGAAAATACGACAAAAAACAAAGCATATGAAAAAGAATATACGATCGGTATACCGTCAGTTTGCCAGTCCAGAGATAGAAAAAACACAGCAGCTTTTCGATTCCAACAAATCGGTATACCGTTGGTATACACCAGTATACCGTCGGTATGCCGGTTTGCATCACAACAGGTTTTTCGATTCCAAGTCGGGCCAAAATTGGTATACCGTCGGTATACACCAGTATACCGTCGGTATGCCAATTTTCATAGGCAATTCTAGTAAAAGTCCAATCAAGACGGGTATTCTGGAACCGAAATCATGTTCCGAAACTTAATAGGAACTGATCCGACAAGATGTCAATGCTAAGGGTAAGTCTCATATAGCATATAGACTAAGTTTCATGGCAATCACTCCGGTTATCATTTTCGACACCGAGTTACCTAACCAGTAAATATCAGGATTTCTACAGAAAAAGTTAAAACAAGCTCAAACCAATTTCTGAAACTTACAAAGGGTTGGAAATCACTAGATAAACATATTTAACAAAACAAGTATCATGAAATTCTAAGCATAAACTATCAAGGAAATCAAAAACTGTAGTAAAGTAAAATTGTTCAAGATTTTTGCAAGATGTACTTACCTCAAGTCAAGCTCCCAGCCTAAACCTTCAACTCCACCACCAAGAGGGGTTTAGAAATTACACTCTTAGGCCTCAAGACCAAGCTCCTAGCTCTCATGAGAAAAAAAGAGAAAATAAAAAAAGTGAAGAAAGAAATAAAAGAGAGGAAAATAATTTATATATATTGTAGGTGATTTAATCATGACCGTTCGATATGCCTCATCAGCCATCCAAGTCACGAGATTAAATCAATCTCAACCACTCAATAAAAAACCAAGAAACTATTGGATAGTATAAAGTAACGAACACTATTCATGAAAATATCTCAAAAGTGAAACAAATATCTACCGAACGGTATACCGCTGGTATGCCGGAGTATACCACCGGTATGCCGGTCGGGTAGTAAAGTTCCAAATTTGAGAAAATTCTGGGGTTCTACGAGATCCAACAAAATACAACATAAATACAATATAAAATACGTATCCATATACCAATACAGATACTGTGAGATGAGTCTCACAGTGTCTTGGAACAGAAGGATTTGGTTCACTGCATAGGCTGTAGTCACTTGTGTGTATAGTTGTAGACCTAAACCACATTCTAAGGAGTATATGGCATTCCAATGTGCAACAACAGAGTAATTCAAAGATAGTCATTTATTGAGAAAATACGGTATCTTTTCTTGTGGAATTTCATCATCATAAGAAGGTACATCAGTGCGAGCAACAACATACTATTCCAATTAGTCTCCTTCGATATCTGCCACTAGTATCGGTGGTGGTCTTGGAACTTTCTTACGTAGTTTGACTACCAGAGGTTCTGAGGTCTTTACGACAGGGGGATCTTCTCATGGCGGTCGTCCCGGCCTTCAAAAACTGACTACCAGGGGTTCAAGAGCCCTTTTGTGAAGCTTGACTACAAGGGGAGCAGACGCCTTGGTGAGGCATCCTTTAAGACGGATACTTTGAGGTTCGTCCGGAGCTATATCAGCCTTCGGTTCATCGTCGACGTCGTTATCGCCTTCATCTTGGTGGATTTGCTTATACAAGACCGAGTTAGAGTAGTATGCCTCGACCCCCTTAAAAGGATCAACATCGACAAACTCCATCCTGACAACGCCATCGTTGTCAACATACTTCAGATATTGGTGGAGAGTTGACGACACAATCATATTCTTATGTATCCATGGGTGCCCCTGCAAGACGTTATAGGATACGTCTACATACATGATGTAGCAAGTAAGATCTATTTGTAGATCGCCTATCTGATATTTTAAGCAAATCTTTCCCAGCGGGTAGCTCCTTCCGGTATTGAAGCCAATGATAGTGGTGTTTGTAGCAGACAACCGGTGCATCAAAATTTCCAAAGTCTGGAGCAGACTTCGTGGGATAATGCTGAAAGATGAACCTGGGTCAATGTGCATCCGATCCACCTTGATGGCCCTAATATACCATGTATAATACAAAGGTCTATCGTGCCTGTTTTCTTTAACAACATATCTTGTTGCGAGAACGTGATATTTTGAATTATCTCCGTCACGTTGTGGCAATATGGGCATGCCTTAGGATCCTTGACCGATTTCTTGATCTGGGATAAATAGGAATCAACATGTTGCAATGCCTCACTTAGGGCATCGCGAGTCTCCTTGGAGAGACGAAGGAGCTCAAAGAGCGACAACCTCACTGGTGTATTGGCAAGATGTGCTAATATATCGAAGTTGTAGGGATTGTCCAGCCCCTTTGTTGAGTCTTTTCTTAGAGGCTTGTCAAAGTGAACCTCTTTCTACTCTCTTTTTTCTGTCACGGAAGGCTGAGACGAACCAGTTTTAGATGTTACTGGGCAGTAGGTATGGTGATTGGAGGTGCACTGTCCTTCGAAACCTAATCGTAGTCACGCAAGTAGGTTTGTCCCGATCTAGTCACCCCTTCTGTCATGCCCCAATTTTGCCCAATCGATAACCGTCCCTCGGGCGTGATGCCGTGCACGCGTAGGACGCGCGTGCACAAGGCCTAGGCATAATGATAATCTTTAGAACATATGCAACAGAGTACGCAAATACGATAACACACATTGAGGCATAGAAAAGTTTTTTTTTATTGATAATGAACATCTGATTACAGACTCTTGACCCAAAATGATAAGGATGCCACACGGGCTTACAACTTGGATACAAAATGAGATAGCCGTTCCATACATCACATCCTTTACTAAAACTTCAAAATAATGTAGACACCTGCTGGCAAAGCTATCGCCTTGCCTCGAAGCTGCATATAAGGGTTGTGCGGCCTCCGAGTACTTTGTATAACTTTCCAAAAAGTCACGAACGGTTGCGAAGAGTACTGGACTGGTTGGGGGAAGAAGAAGCTTCAGCTCATCGTCGCGTCGCTTGGGCTCGGGGAACCTGCTGCAACGAGGGTCGGTACTTTGAAAGTACTGGTGAGGGCGAGCTAGCCCAACTAACCAAATCCAGAGTTGTTCATATGAAGCATGCAATTTATTTGTGGTCTTTCTATCTTGCCTTAGTTCAATTTACATGCAAGCATTGAATATTCGATTTACAGAACAAACATGCTACCGTTAGGTAACTTTTACCTTCCCGTCTGAACTGCCTGCACAATACTTACCATGTCCTTCCCTGCCACGAAGACACCATTAGTTTGAGCAAGCAATGCAGAAATATATATATACTTTGGGTCATGGCATATCGTTGCCACCGTGGACAATAGCTACAGTAAGTCGGTGACCCTTGCAGCTCGGGTAGCAAGCCCCGCTACAAGGCCTCCCCCGCCTTACCCGTGCTAGACTTGCTCGCGTAGCTATCCGAGTTCCGCCCGGAATGAATGGCCCCAGTGCCCCGGGTGCCGTTCGCAGGAACTAAACCTTGTGCACAAGTTGTCTGTCCGAACTACGCATTGACACTAAATCAATAGATAAAGCATTCAAACACAAGAATGAATATATCTACTTTAGCATAGTGCATCTGGCATAGTCTACCTGTCCAAGGGATTGTATTTCAATATAGTTTACATAATACATCTATACAGTTATATAGAATAAGTTCTAGCTACAACGGAAACATGAATATATATATATATACATAGCGGACAAGCACGCATCAATGTGACCGTTTTTAGGATTCTATGTGACAAGCAATTCAAGTGTTTCAAGTCTAACTCTTCTTTTCATTTGACTCAATTTAGTCTTATTGTGATATCGTTGGAGCGGAATGCACAAATGAGCCAATTTTATTAAGAGTGAAGACTTAGAATAAGGGCGCTAATTGAAGTAAAGCCACTCACAAGTTGGTGAACTAGGAGAGAAAAGGGAGAACTTCAAGACTCCGCGCGTGCGTCGTCTACCCGATCACCTGCACGCACCAACAGATGATCAATATCTCATGCTTCAGTCTCCAAGGTTCGATACAAAATGCGAAATCTAAGAACGAAGGCAATAAAATCCATCAAAACCGTTCAAGAAAACGCAAGTCATAAAACCAACAAGAATGCAACCAAGCGGCAACGAAAATGGGCAAGAAAACCAGCGCAACGGAAAGGCCCCTCTCGACTCTGCCATCGAGTCCTTTTTTGAGGCACGATCCATTGAATATGGGACCTGATTCCGAAGAAACCAATCCATAACGAGGAAAGAATCTTGATTCAATCTGTCCCGATCGAACGGTATCAAGTATTTCTTGGCCGCGCTCCCCGAATAGGGGGAACGGGGCATTACATCATAACCATCTAATAGAAAGTTTCATCCTGAAACTTAGGAATAGAACCTACCCCTAAGGAATAATAAGGAAAACATTTCCCTCATAACAGATTCGAGTTCCCACGTCGATTCTTCGACCGCGTGGTTTCGCCAAAGAACGCGCACTAGTGATACTGCCCGATTCCGTAATTGCTTTCCCTTATGCTCCAAGATCTGAACGGGTTCTTCAACGTACGACAAGTCCGCTTGCAGATCTAACTGACCAAAGTCTACCACATGGTTTGGGTCATGCACATACTTTCTAAGCTGAGACACATGAAAAATATTATGCACATCTGATAGGGCTGGCGATAATACAATTTGGTAAGTAACTGAAGTGACTCGTTTGAGAATTTCGAACGGGCCAACAAATTTCGGACTTAACTTCCCCTTTACCCCGAATCTCGTAACTCCATGCATGAATGAGACTTTTAGGAACACATGGTCCCCCACTTGGAACTCAAGGGGGCAACGACGAGCATCGGCATAGCTTTTTTGTCGACTTTGGGCTACTTTTAACCGTTCTCGAATCAGCCGAACCTTTTGGACTGTTTGTTCAACCAGTTCCGGCCCAAAGATTTTCCTCTCTCCAACTTCATCCCAGCAGATCGGTGACCTACACTTTTGCCCATACCGAGCCTCATACGGAGCCATTTGGATGCTAGACTGATAACTGTTGTTGTATGCAAATTCGGCTAGTGGCAGGTTGACGTCCCAACTTGACTTTGAATCGATTACGCAGAGGCACAGCATGTCTTCTAGTACCTGATTCACCCGTTCTGTTTGGCCGTCTGTTTGAGGATGGTAGGCTGAGCTGAACTTCAACTTGGTTTCCATCGACGACTGAAGGCTTTCCCGAAATGTGAGACGAGTTGTCCGTCCCGATCCGATACTATGGAAACTGGCACTCCGTGCAGCTGGACTATCTCGTCAAAGTAGGTCTGGGCAAGGCGATCGGCGCCCCAAGTACTTTTAATGGCAATAAAGTGTGTAGACTTGGTTAACCGGTCGACGATAACCCAGATTGCGTCGTTCCCCCCTTGCGTCCTTGGCAGGCCAACAATGAAGTCCATGTTGATGTGCTCCCACTTCCATTTCGGGATAGCAAGATTCTGTATTTCTCTGCTCGGTCTCTAATGCTCTGTTTTCACCCTCTGACAGGTTATGCATTTCGACACAAAGAGCGCCACATCTTTCTTTATGCTGTGCCACCAGAAGACAGTACGAAGGTCTTTATACATTTCCGTGCTCTCGGGATGGATTGTATAGGCTACATAATGAGCTTCAGCAAGGATCTCCTTTCTGAGTTCTGAGTCGTTGGGGACGCATAGTCTTCCTTTCACTCGCAATACCCATTTTCATCTACTGCAAAGTCTTTTGTCTTGCCCGCTAGAACCTGCTCCTGCATTTTCCTGAGGAATTGGTCGTCCCTCTGAGTATATGTGACTCTCTCTATCAGGTTGGGTACAAATCGCATCTGAGCAACCCGCGCGCCGCGATAACGAATTTGGAGTTCGATGCCCATTTCTTGTATCTCCCTTTGTAACCTGCGATCGACGGACAGAGATCCCACAAATACCCGACTCAACGCATCCGCTACCATATTTCCCTTGCCAGATGTGTAGTCTATCGTCAAGTCATAATCCTTTATCAATTCTAGCCAACGCCGCTGTCGTAGGTTCAGATCCGCCTGGGTGAACAAGTACTTCAAACTCTTTTGATCGTTAAATTCGGCAAGGCACTCCATAAAGGTAGTGTCGTCACAACTTCATCCCGAACATAATTGCTGCCAATTCCAGATCTTGCGTAGGATAATTCTTTTCGTACTTTTTTAGCTGTCTGGATGCATAGGCTATCACTCTGTCTTGCTGCATAAGTACACACCCTAAGCCCTGCCCTGACGCGTCGTTGAAGATTTGGAATCCCGAAGTCTCGTCTGGTAGTACAAGTAATGGGGCAGAGGTGAGGTAATGCTTTAACTCTTGAAACAAAATTTCGCAGTCGGCGGACCACTCAAACGTGACTTCCTTCTATGTGAGGCGAGTCAGAGGTGAGGCGAGTTTGGAAAAATCCTTTACGAACCGCCTGTAGTAGCCCGCTATCCCGAGAAAGCTTCGAATTTCACTAACGGATGCAGGTCACTTCCACTCGACAATGGCCTCCACCTTCTTTGGATCGACTGAAATGCCTCCCGCAGAAATGATGTGCCCAAGGAAAGATACACTGCTCAGCCAGAATTCGCACTTACTCAGTTTCACATATAACTTGTTGTCTCGAAGGGTTTGTAGCACGGTCCACAAGTGCTCTGCATGCTCTGCCCCATTCTTCGAATACACCAAGATATCATCGATGAACACTACTACAAAGCTATCAAGATACGGCCGGAACACTTGGTTCATTAAACCCATAAAGGCAGCAGGGGCATTGGTCAAACCGAACGACATTACCAAAAACTCATCGTGGCCGTAGCGAGTGGGAAAGGCTGACTTCGGCACATCGTCCGGCTTAATCTTGAGCTGATGGTAACCCGAACGGAGATCAATTTTCGAGAATACTATTGCAGCTTGTAACTGATCAAAGAGATTGTCTATTCTGGGGAGGGGGTACTTATTTCGGACAGCAGCCTTATTCAATTCCCGATAGTCGATGCAGAGCCGCATCGAGCCATCCTTTTTCTTAACAAATAACACAGGCGCACCCCATGGAGACACACTCGGACGGATGTATCCCCGATCTAGCAACTTTTGTAAATGTATCTTTAACTCTTTCAGCTCTGCTGGTGCCATTCGATACGGAGTTTTGGAAATCGGTTGGGTTCCTGGAAATGTGTCAATAGTAAACTCTATCTCTCGATCGGGCGACATACCGGGCAACTCGTCTGGAAACACATCAGAAAAATCTGCCACAACGGAAATGGACTCAATGTTTGCACAATCTTGCCGAGTGTCTCGAACAGATGCCAGGTACCCTACACAGCCGGAGTGAATCATCCGTCGAGCAGACATTGCTGAGATCACCATGCAGGCATTCGACGCTTTTGACTGTGGACTGCACGAATAGCAAAATTCGATCTCGCCAGAAAGACAAAACACGACTTTCTTTTCCGCACAATCGATAGTAGCTGAACAAGCGCCAAGCCAATCCATTCCCAGAATGATGTCGTAGTCCCCTATGTCTAGAACTATCACATCAAGTGACAATTTTCTTCCTCCGATGCAAATGCAGCCATCACGACAAACTGAATCGGCAGGCAAGCTCGTGCCTGACGGAGTACTGACGCTAAGCCTTAGGCCCAACGGGGTTTGAATGAATTTGTGTTTCCTAGCAAAGTTTGTTGACACAAAACTGTGTGTGGCACCTGAATCAAATAACACTCGTGTAGGTATATTATTGAATAACATACCTGACACTACGGTGTTCGAGGCAAGTGCCTCGTCCCTCGTCAAGGCATAAACCCGGCCCCTAGTGTTCGGACGATGCTCTTATTGCTGCACAGTCCGATTCGCTTGGGGTCCCTGAACTAAATTTTGCTGCTCTGCACGGCGCTGAGGGACTCGGTTTGGACGATCAAGACAGTCTCGAGCATAATGACCCAGCCGACCACAATTGAAGCATCCCTGATTTTGATATTCGCTAGCCTAGTGCCCTGTACGGTTGCATTTTGCACAGCGCTGCCCCTGGTTCCCCCCCTGATTGTTGCCCTGGTTGCCGCCATTATTTGGATGCTTGTTAGCATTGTTTCCTCCTGTATTACCTTGGCGCTTGTGATGAGAATGTTGCACAGCTCCAGCAGTAGTTGAAGGATATTGCTGTTCCAGGACCAGGGCGTGATTTAGGACTTCCCTCATCGTCTCGTACTGTGGAGCGACTACGTGTGCATGAATGGAAGGCCGCAGGCCTCCTTCGAATCGCCTAGCTCGGCTTCCTGCATTGGGCAGGTAAGAACTAGCAAACTTTGCCAACCGATTGAATTCTGCGGCATACTATTTCACTGTCATCGTTCCTTGTTGCAGACGTACGAAATCGTTCTCTTTTTGATGACGAATGGGTGGGGGGATAAATTCTTCTTCGAATGCGCCACGAAAGGTGGACCAAGGGATCGTCTCGCCATTAGCATCAGCGGAGAGAGATCTGCGGTGCACATCCCACCAATCGTGCGCGTTCATCCGAAGCTGGAGTTGGACACAGGCGACTCGCTTGTCGTCGGGTACTTTTAAAATCTTAAAGTAGTCTTCTAGTTCAGCCAGCCAATCTAGCGCCACAACGGGATCCTCTGTCCCTCGGAAGGACGTGTTGCAGACCTTTTTGAAGTCAGCAAAGTCGAAGGCAGTCACATCCTTCTTCTTTGCGGTTTAGGGTACTACGACTTCATCTGTCGCTGGCTCCACCGGTTCTGCTATTGTTGTTGCGGATTGGTTAGAAGCCAAGGTCTGAACAATTTATTACAGAGCGTCCACCTGCTTCTACTGGATCTCAATCGTGCTTCTAGATTTTTCTCGAACTTGTCCTGTCGGGCCTCATCCCTCTTTTGTTGCGCCTCTAGCATTTGCATCATTCATTCGACCGATCGACGGAGGACGCAGGTCGTCTTCCTCGTTATTGGCTTTGCCAGGGTTACCAGCTTATCCAGCGAAGTATTATAGTTCTAAAGGTTCTGAAAGAATCGAACGCTGAGGGTTCTCCTTTCAGCCTTATCAGGAGCAGGCGGGAAGCTGCTCAATCTGCGGGGAACCCGTGGGCAGGGTCCAGTCCTCCTAGAATCAATAGCATTTCGTCGGACCTTAGCGGCCGAATAGGTTAGCCTGCGCGCTTCTCCTTTATTCGTTGGCTCTCAGAACTAGCCGAAGTGCCAGAAGTACTTGCATCAACTTGCCCTGTTGCTTGTGTTTGGGCCATTCCTGCTAAAACAATGAACTTACATCAGTCTCATAGAGTATTACGGACTCATTGTATGGAACACATCTCATTTTGCACCAATTGATTCAAGAGTTCAACTCGGATGGGACAGGGTCATCTTAAGAAAACTTTCTGACACGAGATCAAAGGATCTGAAGCTTTGCTCTGATACCAATATGTCATAGTGTGATAGATTCAACCCTTGTCCTTGTTTGGTTGTAGGATTGTGACTTTGTGCTAGGATATTATCATGCCTCAGTCCCAAAATATCGAGGGACTAGACACGTGGCAATGGCCAGCAGCACACACTGATGGGCAAATCCAATTTAATGGACCCATCAAGATGTACTTAAGCTGTAGTACAACAATAAGGGTCTAAATATACTAATCTCATCCACAAATGAATACAACAATATCAACAAAAAGGAAATTATAATCATCATCAAGTCACAAGTAAATAAATCGGGGAACAACCCGATAACAAGTCTGATACAATTGTTCATTTAAACAAGAATGTAAATAGCATCAAAGACTGAGTATAGCAGAAACATATACTCAGGAGAAATTCTCGGCAATCACCTCGTCTTCTGGTTCTGGTTCTGGTACTGCTCCAGTGTATACACATGTTCCTACTTCTGCTCCTGCTAATGCTCCGGTCCCGTATACCTCGGGATAAATCTCGTCTGCTAATCCTGGGGACATAATCCGGAATCAAGGTCATTAGGGGACATAGCAAGGTACAAAATAACTCATGCCAAAATAAATGCAGTGCAGCAATAAATGAAATAATAGGGTAAACTATATAACCAACTAAGTGATATGCAATATGAGAGCATTAATCATACTCAGGCCGAGTCTACTATAGGCTCTGTGTCGGGGAAACCCATAGCAGTATTTTCTCGAAGGGACAGTACATGTGTCAAAGCTCTGTGTCAGAGTCTAAGACACCTCCAGATAACAATATATATAATATAATCAGCCTTTGATATGGTAATACTCTCCCCACCCAATGTAATCACACATCTCATGTCCATGACGTCTCATGTCCATGTCACGCAGGATCATGACCTCTAACTGATGCAATAAGTCATAATTATAGCTAAGCACATGCAATGTCTATGTCCTGAATCATGTAACCTATACAGAATCACCATGAATATCTCAGGAAGATTCTGTCTCATGAATAGTGTCAGGTGTCCTGGGTATGACGTACTTGATAATGCAAGCACGGTAAAGTATAGGGTCTCGATATCCATGTCTAGGTGACATTACACAACTCTGCGTACAGTATTGACACCCGAATATTATTCGGATGCTAAGCAATGTCACACGGTCCTAGGTTAAGCATGTACAATATATGAATAAATTAAGACAATAATATGAAGCAGGTACTGCAAGTTTTGGCAAGGTACACTTGCTTGGGGTTCTGACTCCAACTGTTGCTCTGGAAACAGCAGGAATTGCAGGTACTTCTCCGGTTGCTGAAATAAACATCACCATCAGATTCAGAAAATATCAATTATCTAGAAATGCCTGTCCTTGAGTCCAATTTGGACACAAAGGCAAAAATGATAATTTCTGGTCAAAGCGAGGTCAACATGTGGCCCACTTTGCACCAAAAAATGTGTCAGAGATAATGTTCTCCAAATTCGTCAAACTTAGTATCAACAAGTCCAGAACGATGATACGAACCCAACGGAACGTCCAGAACTGGATTCCGATGAGCCAATTACAAAATCGTCCGTCAAGTGGAGCCGTGGGGCCCACGATACGCAATTTTGTCAACGTTCTCAGAATCAGACCAAACTTGGGTCACAGGACCAGCATATTGCTATGAGCCCGATGACACAAGTTTCGTATCGATCCAACGTGTGTACACGAAGTTACAACGAGTTCTGGAATATGGCCGATATGGGGCGTTGTCGACGGATACGTATTGATTCTGGTGTGCACGCACATCCAAATCAACTTCCGTAAAATCTCACGCATCCATATTAATGGCGCGCACCTTTCGGTGAAGTCCGCACACGACCAAGTCGTCCCGTTTGGCGGGGTGCACTCAGTTCCGGGGAAAATTAGGGCGTTAATTTTCCTGTTTTTGGATCGCAGTTCGCGATAGCCACAGGACGCGACACATCGAGCGGCTTGCACGGGTATCGAGAGGGTCACGCAGGGTTCACGTCACAATAGACGAAACGAGAAACGGGGCAGTGAGGAAAGAGAAAAGGCTACCTGAACAGGGCTCCGCAGACATTAGGATTTCTCGTGTCCGCGAGGCGACACGACACGACACAGCTAGGGTTAGGGTTCCGGCACTGCGCTGCGGCTGGGGGCGCCAGGGCTTCGCCGAAGGAGGAGGCTGTTAGGGAGGAGGCGGCTCAGGCGGAGGCGGTCGGAGCTCTGGCGAAGCTGGCCGGGGCTGCGCTGGTGGCGGGCCGCTGCTGCTGTTGTTGCTGCCGGCAAGATCGTCCGAGGACGGCTCGCCGGCTCGAGGCTGAGGGTTGACCGACTGTGGTGGCTGGAGAGGGATTCGTCGAGGTCGTCGACGGCTGGGTCTCTGGAGGCTGGAGGAGAGAGGTGGCCGGGGACGACGGTGGCGGAGGCGCTGGTGGAGCCGACGAAGCAGCGGGGTGATGGGGAGAGAGAGGCGGAGGACGGCGGGTTTATATAGGAGGAGCAGGGAGGGGAAAGGGCGGCCGTCGGCGGTGGTTGCGGGCGAGAGGAACCGAGGGGTCGCCGGCGGTTGCGGGGAGGCCGAGCGGCGCGGGGAGCGGCGGAGCCGAAGGGTCGGGGGTTAGGTTTAGGGTTAACGGGTCGGGTCGGGTCTGCTAACGGGCCCGGATCCGACCCGCTAGGGTTGGGCCCGGTTCAGCTAGACCGGGTCCGGTCCGGTTCGGGTCGGTTCAGTTGAAAATAAACCGGGTTTATTCTAGGGTTTAATTTGGTTTAATAAATAATTAGTTTTTAGGTCTTTAAAATGTTTCCGGGGTCCAATAAATTCCAAAAAAATTACCATATGTCTAATATTTCATTTTACACCTAAAAAAATTATTTTCATAATATTTTAATATTGATTAACACTATTTAAAATTATTTAATTATAAAATACCTTGGTTTTAATTAATTAAAAATCTCAGAAAATTCTAGAAAAATTGTGAAAATTGATTTTTAAAATTTCTGAAAAAAAATCAGGGGGTTTACAGATATGCCATGGACCTAAGTTACGACACAGAACATATATTATTATATATTTATTGCTTAGGTTTTTGTTTCTTCATTTCGTGCTTCCTTTGTGGTACTTACTATTTGGGTCTAACTCCACTGGTTTTGCATGGCAAGGTTTTGAGCTAGCACCCGATGATCCAGTGTACTTTTCCCCAACTCATGGCGTGTACCTTGAATATGGCCGTCGAGGATAACGAGTGGGTTTTCTTCTTCCCTGCTCGTCATTGTACATTTTATCATTTAGGCGTGTAGCCACCGGCACATGTTAGCCGTCACGTCTGGACATTTAGTTTTTTTATATGATTGTATTAAATTAGACTGCAGCTGATCACTGTCATGTACTTTTGTTATTCCACCATATTCTTATTTTGTACAGCTGGTCTCCAGAATATCTTGAGAAAGCGTTTGGGATGCCTTATTATTTTATTATATATGTTTTATTATTACTGTTTTTTGTTTGATTGATTGAGACATAAATGTTCGTGTGACCCTAAGTGACATGATTGTAGTATGCACCCCTTGTCTAGTTACAACCGTGATCATCATACGACGTATAGTATCTTGTACGAGGTAGCTGGCTGTGTCTGTCTTCGTATTTCTGGTACTAGGGCGTGACACCATTCTTGTAGTTCATTATTTATTGTTATGTCAGTTCCTACATATTAAGCATCTAGTATATATTCATTTTATTGCTTTCTTCGTGACACAATAGGACACACGGTGATTGTGTGTCGTGTTTATTGTATCTCGTGTCGTATTGATTGTACTCTATGTCATGTCCATTGTATCTCGTATTGTGATTGTTATTGGTGTCGGGATGATTGTTATTGGTGTCGGAAGGGGAATACCAGAGTCGTGTGTGGATGACCCCGTTCTCAAATCGTGAACAGTAGCGGTCACACGTCACGTGCGGGGCGCCAGATTACTTCTAGTTTTCCACCGCGACAAAGGTATTCAAGTCATGTGTTAGACGTTTACTTGTGCATATTGATTGTACTTGTACTTTATTTTTTATGTTCGTTTCATTTAACATTACATTCTAGCATTTTATAGATATACTTTGCTTCATCCTGACTGGACAGTTGATACAAACAGCAGGGAGTTGACACTCGGACCGGTGGAGCTACTTAGAGATTTAGTAGAGATTTATTGATATATTATTCATTTGAGTTGTATATTATTTTATGGTTTACCGAATTTGTTTTCGGATGGTATTGAGATGTATTACATACAAAAGATTACTAGTGGATGTGGTGATAGTGGGTGTGTTGTTTCGATTTATCCATATTAGTGTTATGACTCGTGGATTGATATGCATATCACTTGGAGATTGATAAGGTATAGACAGCTGACTACCGCTGTCAACGACAGTGTAGGATGGACTTGACCATGCATTCGTACCCGATATCGCAGACACGGGTCATGATATGGTGGGACCCAGATAGCAGGGGGAGAGAGGGTTGTAAGTTGGTTGTTAGCAATTGGTAGTGAACTTAGCATTATTGTTTTAATAAATTTACTTCCATGGTATTTTTGTTTGATTGGAACAGTATGATTTTTCCTGTGAAGTTCGCATGGCATGCATTTCAAGTTACTTTTTGTCTACTCTTTTATTTTTAGGGATGTCATCTTATCTGATGAATTAATTTTAGAGAAAATTTCAGTTACATCCCTACTTTATTTATCTATATTCAAGGTTCACCCCACACGATTACCATAATGTATGACACCTTCCTACTTTTAACGAAAACTAACAGTCAACTGCTTTGACTATTAATTTTTGATCGAAATATCCCTTCCCTCTTCCCAGCCCCCCCCCCCAATCCATCCTCTGTCGTGTACGAAGGGGGGCATTTTTGTCCAAAAATTTTGGTCAAAGGAGTTTACCATTAGTTGGAGACAGTTTTCGTCAAAAGTGGGGGATGTCATTCATTATGGTAATCGTGTGAGGTGCACCTTGAATATGGATAAATAAAGTAGGGTGCAACTCAAATTTTTTATTAATTTTATTTTGCTATTTTCTTTGATTTAGCCGCACTTGAAAACTAATCTAACATTAGTAGATTTCTGTGACGGCAGGTGGCAACAATTACTGCCAATTTTGCAGAAAAAGATAATAAATTTGTCAAATGTATGTGGAAAAGCTAATGATTAACCAATATATGCACTAGTTATGAACACATTTGAACTTTTAGTAGTAGTGATTATAGATTAGTCAAAATAACATGCTAGAACTGGACAAACTCCTAAACAAACAGGTATGTGTTATAAAAATAGAAGAGAGCGAGAAAGATTGTAGTTGAATGAATTATACGGAATTTTCTCATTAATAATATATATATGAGGGAATAGGATAGAGGTTGTTGTAGTTACTGGATAAGTGCATCCATATTTGAATTTATTCCAAATCACAATACTCTTTCTTGGATGTCCACTTTAATTATTGTCTCATTAAAAAAATTATATAGAAAAAACTCATCTTTTGGGAAAAATTCATAATAAAAGAAAATAGTACAATAATATTCTTCTAGAATATGATTTTTCAGGAATTCAAGTGAGTGAGACTTACACTGCCTCGTAAAAAAATCGAAGGGAAAACCCGGTAGGAAAAAAATCTCATGGAAGAAAAAAAGTACAATGTGCAAAGACATACTTCGAGATGTCTCCATTAGCATCTTCAGGATGCTCCCCCACAAAATTATAAATATTATATTTAGTTCTTACATCAATATGTATAAATAAAAAATCAACCCCCAATATATTGAATATTATATCTCACCCTAATACTTTCCTTTGCCTCTATATTTATATACATTATTCTCATATTCTATCGAAGAGTTATAGGCTTATTTGTTATTCTTGGAAGCTTACATATCTCCTTGATATATTGAACTGCTGAAATTATAGCCACGCACGTTCTCTGTTTGCTTCATTAAATGTTAGAATGATTTGATGAGATTGTCACAGTGATTTGCTTTATTTATCTCCGAAATACCTGTAATACTATTTAGAAAATATACTTTTGTTTGTGATATCCACTTAAGGAGGATCAGATAGATTCCATGCATCGGTATATCTCATAAGATCAAAACATGCATATGAATTAAATCAATAATGATTTATGTTCTTATGTAATTCCAGTGTTTATGTGTAGGTGCATATCAACAGGTTCACATAAATACAATGTGCTGAGTGAATGACAATAAAGAATTTGTATTTATCTTCAGGACCCAAAACATGTTCTTTCATTATTTCGAACAGATCCTATTGACCTGATAATTATAGGTATAGTGAGTAAATGATAACTACTCATATTAAATCTCTTCATGAGATATTCTTTTCGGGATATCTCTTCAGGAGATTTAACTTTATGGAAGATTATCTCTTCTACATTATCATGTACATAGATGGTCGCTTTGTGAATCCATTCAGAATTTTTTTCATAAATATGAGTGGACATTTTAGGATTATTATATCCTTTCTTAGATAGATATTGTATAAGCCTATCACATTCTTCCGGATGGTTTTAGTCAATACATGGCTCGTTTTGCAAATCCTTCGGGGATATCTTGATAATTTTAAATCCTTCAAGGATCATTTTGCCTAAGTTATCATAGCAGAGGAATATATTTGTTTATATTCTATTCATGGTCATTTCGAGAATCATTGAACTAACATTGTTCTATATATTTGGATCTCTCTTTTTATTTGCTACAAACATCCGTTTAAATCTATCGGTTTTATTTATTTTGAATTTTGTACTATAAGACCGAACACTACACGTTGTGCGAGAGGTATCGCATATTTTCATTATCCTTTTCTATATTCTAGGATTATTTGTGGTTTAGTTTTATTCTTTATTTTCATCACCCTTTATATTCTCATTTGATAATGTCATATACGACAAATTCTTATTGATTCCAAATTTTTATTCAATATAGATTTATTGGGTACTGGTACCTCTTTCTCAAGTCTCTTTTAGGATCTGAGGTATATTCTCAACCGGAGTGATATACTTTAAAAAATTGGATCTTTGGTTCATGACATCTTCCAGACCATCATAAATTTTTCTCTACAGGATATGCTTCTTCAAGAGCTGCTTCTTCAAGAGCATTTTGGGTATGTTATATTATTCAGTCTCTTCTTCTAGAGAGCTGAATCTTTAGAATCTTTAGGTCTTATACGTTCTTACTGTAGAACTGATTCATTGGCTGCTTTTATCTGGTTCTTTTGATATTTTCTTCTATTATAGAATGTACATTCATAATTTGTATAGTTATCTATACATCATTATTAAAGACATCGAGTAAGCATCTAATAATTTATTTGCAATAAAATACAAGAAATAATTTTGCCCAATTTAGTCGAGATTAAATAAAATGGAAGTATGCCACGACAATTCATGACGTTATTCTGGAACGATAATTCACGACGTTCTTCTGTAACAAGGCATTTATCTACTTCTCATCTCCCCCTAACGGCAGAAATTTTATCTCATCAAAGTGATAGGTCGCAAATTTTATGTTAAAGATATCTCATGACTAAAAGATTTAATAATCTAAGAAGATGAACATATACATTTCTAATACATAGATGTCGAAACTATAGTTTCAAATAAGCCATAAAAATGTAAAATAATGCAATTCTAAATAAATGAAACTAAGCTATTAATTATTCAAATGCAATATTTAGGATTGATAGTTTAGAAACAAATTTTCTTGAGATCAAGGACACAAGATTGACCATTAGGTATGCTGCAATTTGTTAAGAGATGATCACTAGAATTTATTATGATCATTCTCATTATTATTGTCCCGAGGTGTCTCGGTCGATCATGCTACAGTTTAAAAGTTATGGAATCATTCAACTTCTGGCTCACAATGTATCCTTAGGATTGAGCTTCTGGCTCAACGTAGTATGTGACTCGACATCCTCAATGTTAGTGACGTATATTCCTAGTGAATTGCTAGAGAACCTCTCTAGAGAACTTCTGGTTCTATAGACTAACTTCTGATTCTCTAGATGAACTTCTGGTTCTCAAGACTAGAGATTACGTAAAACTATTCTCTTTTCTTCCGTATTTTACTCGTTCAAGAGTTTTAATATGATACCCATTTTTCTTTTACCTAAAAACTCAATTTCTTCTGAAATTATGAGAGTATTTGACATTATGTTGGGTAAAATATGCTCTGCCAGAACCTTTAATTAATTTAAGCAAGACCAGCTATCATGGATATTACGTTTGATCTAGCATTATTTTGGGGAAAATGATCATATTCTTAAGGATGGTGTGTAGCAGTATTGTAAACTTCCAATTAAAATATGTCTATAGAACTTAAGGTTTATGATATTTGGGAGGACAACTAGTCACCCGTAGTCACCCTACGGATTAGACAAACTTATGGTACAAAGTTTAAAATTTTCTAATTTAAATGAGGTTTGCAAGCAACTATGAAATACCAACATTCATGTTGGTCTTTGCAATTTATTTAGACATAAAACTTCAAGTCTATGATAGTTTGTAGGATTGTCAAATTTTGGCCTTTCGGGAGCCAGCATACCACTGCGACCCACAAAAGTTAGTTCGTGGGCGACTGATTTTTTTCGGACATGTAACGCAACACCTCTCATGCATGCACCCATTTAGGATGATAAAAAACTACAGCAAGCCATCAAGTTTAATCAACTCAATTACTGTATTCTAAACAAATGATCAATTTAGTAAACCATTTGAGAATGTTAGACTTCATGGTCAATAAGCTTCATTTATGCAAAGTTGAATAGCAAAGTGGATGAAATAAATCATACAAATGAACAATACATAATCTAATGAGTCCAGGATCTAGTCATAATAAAATAAGAACTGTGAAGGGGGATTGAGGGTTCGATATTAATTCCTAAAAATATAAAATCAAACTGTCCATATTAGTCGATTGAAGCATTTTGTTTTTATGTTTAGAGATTAGTTTCAGTTTTCATCGTACCGGAAGGAAAGGCTAAATAACGTTTTCTTAATCCCAGTGGATAAAGCAAGGTTTCTTTTATATTCCATGTGTCCATTAACATGGCTACCGTGTCAATCATTAATTTATATATTTTGTTTATTTAATATTATTTCTTTCCCTTTCAATAAAAGTTCTTTGCTTATTGGATACTGAAATATTACAGAATTTCGAAATCATTTCGATATATAAAAAACAACTCTTTCAGATTCATAAGGGAAGAAGATGATCACTTAAATTTGTATATGAATTTATCAATATTGTCCACAACCTAGAAGTCACCTTGGGCATGTTTGGTAGAGCGTAAGGATAGGAAAAAAGTTTAATTTAGATTTTGAAGAAAAAGTTCGATTTAGATCACTCATATTTAATGCAAAGGTGTTTAGTTGAGATAGAAAAATAAAAAGTAAAAAGTAAAAAAAAATATTATAATAATTAAAATTATGATAATTATTTTAATTAAAATAATAATAATAACAACAATAATTATTATTTTAATTACGTAATAATAATAATTACTATTACTACTACTGCTGCTGCTGCTGCTACTACTATTATTATTACTACTAGTACTAGTACTACTGCTGCTACTATTATTATTATTATTATTATTATTATTATTATTATTTGCTGAAAGAATTCGACAATGATTAAGAAACCAAACTAATGATATCATTCCTTACTCTAGGTATACTTATGAAAATTTAATCAATAAGTGTATAGAGGAATGATTAGCTTTATGTAATGACTTTTAAAGCTAAGAAACCAATTAAAATCTCAGAAATTATATGAGAAAAAATAATTGAAAGAATTTTGTGATCAATTTGCTATATAAACATTTAAACCTACAAATACTAGAGGCAAAATGAGAAAGGATTATAGGGAATACAAAAAAATCCTATAAAAGGAAGAAATATTCTTCCAAGAAACGTGATATTACTGTTCCTAGAGATATTACTGTTCCTAGAGACAGTAGATACTCAGAAGAAATCTTCTTAAAAGAGTAAAATAGTAAAGTGTTACAAATGTGATAAATTATGGCACTATGCTAACAAATGTTACACTAAAAATAAATTAGATGAAATAGAGGATGAAAGGTTAAAAAAAATTCTATATAAAATCATGATCAGATTATGAAGAAAGTTCATCAGATTGATTCTAGTGCCTCAATTACATGTATATTTGATTGCATGTTGAAAAATATGCAAAAATAAATTAATTCTAAGAAATTATTTTACTCTGGAAAAAAAAATCATAGAACTAAAAAAAATTATGGAAAATTTAATTTGGACATTTGACTGTCATTATTTTTCCAAAGAAAATAGTTATTTCCATGGAAAATAAAAAATTTCTATGGTTGGGCCTGTTTTATTGTCCACCATTTTAGAACAAAATATAAAAAATTATAGTTTTTTGTAAAATAATTTCATAAAAAATATAATATATCAAATACTACAATTGATGAAAATATTTTTCATGAAACAAATGTCCAATCAAACGCAGCCATAATGTTACTACTCTGAAACAATTAAAGGTTGTTTGGTAAATCGTATTTGGAGCCGGATTTTAGGATTTCATAGATTTGTAGCCAAATCAAAGAAATCATGTGTTTGGTTGGATCTTGGATTTGGAATTGAAATGTAGGTAATAATTACTTTCCAAATCCATGGAATCCTATGTTTGAAAAGTTGATAATAATTTAATAATTTATAATTTTGTTAATTAATATTTTATTATAAGCTTAGTTAATAATTTATTAATCAGAATTATAATATTAATTAATAATTTATTAATTTTATAAATTAATGTTTTATTATAATCTAAGTTAATAATTTATAATTCATAATTTTATTAATTATTTAATGGTTAAATAATTTATAATTTATAATTTATTAATTACTATTTTATTATAATTAATAATTTATTAATCATAATTAAAATAATAAATTAATAATTTTATGCATTAATATTTTATTTTTTTCTTAATTAATAATTTATTAATTATTATTATAATCATAATTATAATCTTCATTAATAATTTCTTCATTAGTAATTTATTAAATTATAATTATAATTATAATCATAAACATAATTATTAATTTATTAGTTAATATTTCATTATAATCATAATTAATAATTTATTAATCATAATTATAATCAAAATTTTCATCTTAACTAATAATTCATTAATTTATAATTTTATTAATTAATATTTTATTATAATCTTAATAATTTATCAATTTTTTAATTACAATTTTAATACTAATTAATAATGTATTAATTTATAATTTTATTAATTATTAATTAATATTTTATTATAATTAATAATTTATTAATCATTATTATAATTATTAATTTATAAATTTATAAATTTATGCAATAATATTTTATATATTCTTAATTAATAATTTATTAATCATAATTAATAATTTATTAAATCATAATTATAATCATAATTATAATCATAATTACAATAATTAATTAATATTTAATTTATAATTTTATGCATTTATATTTTATTATAATATTGATTAATAATTTATTAATCATAATTATATCTTAATTAATAATTTATTAGTTAATATTTAGTTATAATTATATTTATTAATTTATTAATCTTAATTATAATAATTATTTATTAATTAATTAATATTTTATTATAATCTTAAATAATAATTTGTAATTTTATTAATTAATATTTATTATAATTTTAGTTAATAATTTATTATTTTAATAATGATAATTTATAATTTATAATTTTGTTAATTAATATTTTATTATAATCCAATGGTAAAATTTATTCTCCTATCCAAACATTGGATTTGGATTTGGATTTGAAAATTCATGATTGTTCCAAAATCCAAAATTCAAATCCTAGTTACCAAATAGGCCCTTAGGTAAACTCTTTCCGCAGGAGTACTACACTACAATGCGTAAAAAACACAACCAAGAGGAGAACCTAAGAAATGAATGCACCACAGGAACACCAAGAAAACATACTCTCTGCAACAAAAAACATGCAATGTATGCAAGGTCGGCCCTGGGGTAAGCCGGATAAACTATCGGGCTTGGACAACCCCCCAATTATGACAACCCTTCTTCCCCCCGAACCCTAAGTCCCCATCTCTCCGCTCAAGAAGAGGAACTCGAAATCCAAGCTCCATGTTGTCGTCATAACTGGAGACTTTGACGTCGTTGTCAACCCAACTCGCCATCAATCCATCAATTTTTTTACATCTTCTTTGGAGTCAAGGGCAAAGAACAACCAAATTTAACTCCGGCTAGGACAACCCAACCTCCGGACGGGTCCTGAATGTATGCAAACGAAGTAGGGTTAGGGTTTGACAGAGCTTTCATCCAAATTGGGGTCGAATAGGGAGAAATATTCTTGGCAGAGGAAAGGGTGGATGTTTCAACCTCCAACCTCAACCTGACCTGCGACCACCTTACTATTCTAGCAGTTATTCGAATTGAGGTAAAACCCAATTTCGTCAACTGTCATACAAATGTTGCATAAACTTGACAGGCCGAAAGTGAAAAAGTTCCTTCTCTTATAAATGCAAATAATACATTGATATAGCCTGGATGGAGAGAGAGAGAGTCCATTATACTTGCAACCAGGTGACTAATACATATTTGGTAGTTTCAATAGAGAGAAAAATAATGGAAAACTGGAAGACAAAAATGGCTGAACTGGGAGAAAAGGGAAACTGAATTACTCTAAAGGTATTCTTCGCTAGGGAAGCAGTAAACATCATTTGGATCACTATATAGCTCACTTCAAGTACATTAGTTGGTTTACTAGGGAGTGATATGATTTTGCTTGCCACCTCTTGCATTGAAATGTCAGGTAAGCATGCAACCATGGTCCAAAGGTTGAAGATGAATGGTCCACCAAACACAAGGATGTAGTTCAAATAAGCTGTCATTATCTTCATCCGACAAATCATTCGACCTCTTTGATGATTCTTCTCTTCCTGAATGGATGTCCGGTCGAGCTTCCAGGAGCACTATGAGCTCTTCTCCTTGCCTCTTTCCTCATTTCTGCTTCAACCATTGTGCGTCTCAAATTAGCTGCTTTGTATATTGGTTTTGGCAAGTGCCTGTGCCTGCAGAACACAGCAATGGAGACGTTATTACAAGTCTGGTTTTCAATTAATTCTGATCCCAACTCAACAGTTTCCAGTCAAGATGTTCTGGAGGAAAAAACTTAAATACTATATGAAGAAGCCTTAGAATCAGCAATGGGTCGTGCATTTCTTGGTCAAACAGTTTTCCACACATGTAAAAGCCTTAGCTCACTCTACATCTTAAAAAAGAAGTTTATAGCTACTGTAACTGTATAGCTCTCACCTTACTATTCGCTTCACTTCCGGAAGATGTTTGTACCGTTCCTTGACAGCATCCAAATATTCCAGCTTCTTGCGTTCCCTCGGCAGAATCTGCATAATGAACAGGTAACCTGGATAAGAAGATCGATGCAGCGCTATATGGCACAAGTTTCTAACTATAGCAAATTGGAAAAACCTGAAAATGAATCTATCTATAACATTTGTCAAGGTGGAGTACAGCATTATTAAATTTCTTCAATAAAGACCATGATAGTAGCTCCAAACTTAAACCTTGAATTTGGAATTCTGTTGTCCAGAACAAGATTGTCATATATATCTTGCAACTAACATGCTATGATTTAGTTCAGGTCATCGAAGGAGCCATGACTATCATTATGGGGGGCAACCATCACAGAGCTTCAGTCAGAGGGGCCAATCTACATGGAAGTATGGTAAAAAGGTGGAAACTACAAGGAAAATCAATGGTCTTTTTTTACTGAATTAGTGGGGACTGCATTCCTAGGTGAAGCTATTAAAGGCTTCTTCTTTTTTCCCAAAACTCACCATAATCTCTCCCTAAGAACCTATGATATGCTTCTTCTCTGAACCAGTATAAACACGTGTAAGTCTCTATTTTTATCTCTGAACTTTTCTATTAATCTACTCAATAAGAAATAGCTTCCCATAGTAGATCTTCCTAGAATAACACCAAATTTATTTCCCTGAATACATTTGTTTTTTAATCTCAGCTCAATTACCCTTTCAGAGTTTCATTGTACACATAATCTTGATTCCCCTATAAAATTACAACAACTTTGTTTGTACATCCCCTTATTCTATAGAAAACTACTTAAAATACTACTTTTCCATTTTTAGGCAAGTCTCTAGTATTAGAATTTAGTGGAATAGGTTACTTAGGTTGTTCAATTCTCCCCCAGGTATTCCCAAGATTCTATATAGTGATTTATTGAGAAGTAATATTATTTCACTATATATTTCCATACACAAGTGCCCTTACATATAACCTTTTATATCATAAAATTAGCACACAAGCAAGTGAACTGCACTAATATCAGCAACACACATCACGTGCTCTAATTATTTATGCTTTTTGAGTATCACCCAAAATGGTCCGTCTAACATCATGCTTGATGTTTTCACACATTGAAAGACAAAAGGACCGCAACGCTGACAAGTTTAACTAAACAAAAAATATTAAAGAGAATCGTAACTCCAAATGCCACAGGTGAGTGAATGGTAGTTACAGAGGGTATTAGCAAAGACTAATACAGACGATTACATCTAGGTGAAACATATCAGGAAGGTCTCAGATTTTCAAAATCTTAACAGCTGCACGAGAAACTATTTGTAAAGAACTACTTACAACTCCCAACTGTTCAGAAGCTTTAGCTTTCCATAACCTAAGATTTGTATCGTCACTTCCAGAAATAAGGTAAGTCCCATCGCAGCTGTATTTTACAGCGAATACCCTGCATGAATGAGCACAATATACATGGTGTTATACAAGATAATATTTTTCTCACAATGGAATATGAAGAAGAGGTTTTTATGCTAACGTCAGGCAAGGAACATGACCATGAAAGCAAAGGACCAAGTACTATGTTGATAAACAGTACAAACAAACAAAAAAGTGTGAACTGGTGCCATATCATTATCATGTATGAGCGCAATTGACTTTATGCAAGATAAGGTCATTAATCCCAATGAAATATGAAGAACAGGTCGTAACGCTCACTTTATGCAGGTAGCGTAACCTCAAAATAATGGGCCGAATACTATATCAAAAAACAGCACAAATAAATAAAAAATGACATCCCAGTGCCATATCATCTATATTATCATATGTTTATTTGTAAACCTCCTTAAAAAAATCAGATTATAATTTCCAAAGCACTACAAAGTATGAAGCATATACATACCTTCTTGACTAAAACTAAGAGCATAAGTTTCTTCACCATGGTAACCAAATGAATTTTAGTAAAAAAAACAATGTATGCCCACGGTTTAATCCAAAAATATCTATGAAGTATAAAATATACCTTCATGACTAAAATTAAAAGCGTAAGTTTCTTAACCATGGTAACCAAATGAATTTTGGTGAAAAACTATGCAATTTAAGCCCACAGTTTAGTCCCCAAAATCCATGAAGTATAAGTTGAAGTTTGTTTTCTACAACAAAAGTACCCAAGCTGTACATAAAAGACAAGGTCATCCAATGAGATGCACTAAAGTACACACAAAGTACCCAAAATTAAATTGAGAATAAAAGTAAATAAAATTTTGGATACTTCTGTGGTATGTAACCAGTAGTACCCCGAGGAGTACCTGTACGCCTTCCTATATAGAATACCCATGTTTCATATACTACAAATCACATGTAGGTTCACCGCAAAATAAAAAAAGAGCTGCATTATTATGTGAGATAAAATACTGAGGGATATCTAGAAGAATAATAAACCTTTGCATTCTTTTTGTATGGTAGATTTCCCTGCTATGATCTCCGTTATATTGGAAAATCCTTACCTGATAAGACAAGACAGCAATTGAGAAAAAAATAAGTTATTAAAGGAATCATGGGCAAGTAATATTCTTTTGCATGACAAATAACCATGAAGGACAAATGTACTCACTGTTCTATCATAAGAACCAGTAACAAATTCCCGACCCGTCGGGGAGTAATCAATATCCATCCTGAAACCAGTTATGAATCAAACAGTTAAGACAGACAATAACCAAGTTTCAAGTGAGTAAGGTAATCCAGAATTTTAAGACTTTGGGCTACATGCTCTTACACTGCAGATACATGATCCTTATGCACACATTTGGCTTCGTCTAGTTTTCTAGCATCATAACTATAGCAGTTACAATCTTCATTTGCCTGCAGCACAAATATAATTATAAGTATAACAGCATTATTTTTGGTATCAATGCAAGTAGTTTGAAGTTTATGAGTGTGTGCATATAATTAAAATTAATGAAAATTTCCAAATAAACTTTTAAATATAAGTTCAAAAGTCCAATTTTATTAATGTACATCATAATAGCATAAAGTAGGGGTGGGGTGGGGGGAAGAAAAAAACAATCCCATGTAAAAGCCAAATAAAAAAAATCAGCATCTCTTGGCATGCTTACAGCTGTGAAGTTCATTGGCTCCATTGGGTTCCAGCATATTGCATTAGATTTTGTCTGTATCAAGAAAAAACAGACCACTTAGCATAAGTTTACAGCATGTTGAAGAGCTAAAAGTAATTAATCTAGATTGCCAAAACCCATGACTTTCGTAAGACATTAACAAGGAATAGATTGCTTCCAACTAACTACTGTTATCCAGAATACACATGAAATCTGAAACTGACACATTCAGGCCTAGTGCAACTCGTTCCAATAGTAAATTAAACTGACAAAAATGGAGATAATAAAGCATACACAATCAACTTTCTAGTAAATAAAGAGTTCTTTAAAAAAACATGTGGTTAAGCTTTTGTGATAGTGGAGATTGGTTGGAAAAGCCCAATGGCCGATGAGCAACTATAGTGCTTACCATATTCCAGAACTTCATGAAACAAGTAGCAGTGTTACAAATATATAGGGTTTTTCATTTTTGCATACAAGTCCTTTAAATCTATTATATTTTAAAATGGGCCTCAAATCTTGTTATTTGTTTTTAAGTCCCAATATTATCAGTAATTAGAGTTATGATTCCTCCTCCATGTCTGCCAGTCAAAAACTAACCCAACCTCTGAATTAGTAATGTAAAAGTACAACTTTGCCCTCATCTTCCCCTTCTATTTCTCCCTCTCCAATCAGACAGAAGGTGCAACCACTGTTGTCACCACTGAAAGCCATACCCCACACGTGCCAGCACCACCCTCCACGTTCTCCACCAGCGCCAACCCCTCCTCCCTCCCCACACCCCGCTGTTCTAAAAGGTGGCCGCCTAGGCGCCTGGTGTCGGCCCGATGCCCACCTAGGCGCCCGTCTAGTCCCCCCGACGCCTGACTATGCATATGGGGTTTTATGAACTTTTTATGCAATTTTCATTAGGTTTTTTAAATTTTTTTAATATTTTTTGAACTGCCTACATCTAGGCGGCCGCCTAGACGGGCTAGGCTCTAGGCAGCGGGTGCCCGCCCGCCTAGCGCTTTTCACAGCCTTGCCCCCCCTACCCCTCTCCCAGTTGTTATTTGCTTGTGCAAGCTCGCCTGAGAAAGCAACAGTGTAAACCCTCCCAACAAGTTAACTCACATCATTCTCTCTCTGCCCTCTTTTAATTACTTCCCTCCTATCCTTTTTCTTTCTATACTGGCTTTATTAGCTTGCGACAGCAAGAATATAATAGGTTGTTGATGAGCCACTCATAGAAAGATAACCGGACACTACAATCAGCAGAAACGGTTGGTGACACCAAGTTCTCTGCCTTAAACTTTCTTCATGTTCATGTAGACTTCAGGATACATACACTTTTCTTCTTCGTCTTTGCTATATTTCATCTGTCAAACAAAAAATTTGGTTGGATTGATTGAGAAGTATTGAAAACTGGTGCAATAATGCAATAAGGAAGCTACACCAGGAGATGCATAACAAGCGGTAGAGTGAGTCTGGGTCTCCAACAATATGTGAGGTTACCTACTTCAGAGTCCAGATGAGGTTGAGATGCCATATAATTGAATCTTCGGTTTTCTAATTTCTTTTTCATGGGTTTATATGCATGTGGACAACTTTAAGAGCTGTCTTCTCCTGCAGACGACTGTCTATCTGTACATTACATTCCAGAGCACAATGGATTATAAAAATAGGAGCAACACTATGTTGGCAAGTGCTAGTCCTTACTTTCAGTTCTCAGAAGTGTATATGCCAGTAATGTAATTTTAGTTGTTTAATGACGTGTGGCATATAGGAGAAATGGATCACTGCAGTCATGTAATGTTCTCAAGGAGTCCGAAGCTTATTCTTACTAGTTGGGAAAATTTGAGCACTCATTTTTAAAAGCGTGAGCAGCAGCGGAGGAGGCAGGAGGAGAGCAGAGCTGAGCAAGGAGTGAGGAGGAAGATGAGGTGTGGATCAGGGGAAGAGCTGAGGGAGGAAGAGGATGAGGGTTCTTTCCGACAACGCCGTCAGAGGAGGATGCCACAAACAGGATAAGAACGGAGGAATATGAGAGCAAAACGGTTAAAGAGTAATAATTTTGTTAAAGTTGAATGAATATTCATTTTAAATTAGTTAAGAAAATCATATGGAATCATAACTTCATTTAATGTGATTTGGAGAACTTATAAGCAATTAACAAGATTTTAGGGGACTTATTTAAAAATATACCAGATTTAAGGGAATTATATGCAAAAACCCAAATATATAATGTACAAACAGCAGTAGTAACAAGACAGGCAATGCAGCAAGACTACAGAACCTTGCTAACAATATCAATGAGAAAAAAGCTCAGGCTTTTAAAGAGAGAAGACAATAAGATGTTTATAAGAAGTACCCTACACGTTTTGCCTCTGCATTCCATAGTTTATCTAAAGTAACAAGAGTTTCATACAACATCATAAGTACAATCAAGATCAAATAAAGGATGATAAAAAAATTAAAAGATGGATGAATATGCTCAGCTTTAACATACTACCAAATTTTATCTTGATTTTGGCTAACTATACTAATTTTATCTTGATTCAGCTAACTATACTAAATATAACCAAAGCAAAGATATGCTATTGATTTCTTTTATTTATTACAAAAATATGTTGCATGCATACACATAAAAAAAGGGTGTTTTGTGGCAAGAAGATAGTCTGTTTTGGGAGAAACAAGATGTAGGCCAGCCTTACCCCTATTTTATGGAGAGGTTTGTAAAATCAAATATGCATGCTATATGATAAAGACTCTAGCAAAGAACCCTCACATTTAACATATTATTCTTGTGTATATAATAATTACTAGAAATAATAATATGTGATCATTAACTTATGGCCTTCCCAATAATTTACAGAAACCAAAGACCATAGTAGGTTGAACACATGTAAACTTGCAGTGTGTAACCATACCTTCATGATTAGTTTCCTAGCCGGAGATGACATGCGGAGATCATATAGTGTGATGCTGCGATCACTACAAAATGACAGTATATGTCCTCATTAAGTACAATGACAATCAAAATGAAGTTAGAAAAATATAAACTGTATGCTTGAGAAAGGAGAGTTTATATCACCAAGTTTTATAGGAGGAGATATGAACAACTAAATTTCCCTTGTACCACTACAAGCAAACTTAAATCATATTCCAAGTTGAGATACATCAGTTTAGCTGGACATCCTATTCATGAGCGACCTAACCATTTCTCTTACTGAATACAATAATACACTGTTCATATAGAGATGCTAATATGTCAAAAACTGGATATCCACCTTTAACAGTCTTCATTGTTTAAGGGTTCATAAGCAAAAAAGACCTCGACTTTGAAAAACTGCCCCAAATCATGAATTAATTCCCCAAAAAAAATCTCTCTCTTTATTTTTCGTATTCTTTAAACTCGAGAAGATATGGACATTTTTTCTTTAATTTAACACATGAAAGATGGTTATTTTTCCAACTCCTATTTGCAGTTCTCCCATAATCTAAATGGGAGAAAAAGGAAACATCAATTTCTTTATGCTAGTCCAAAAAAAGATTGACTTCACACAGTTAACAACTTTACCAATTCCCTTTCTCCACCCCTCCTTGGAACCAAACAGAGCCTCGGTTAACTTTGAGCCTAACAGAACTTGCTATTCATATGTCAATGTTTGATTAGATTAAACATATGGATCAAAATCCAAGAACTCTGAATCAAGATAAAACATCACAACCATAAAACTTTTCAAGGGTTCTTTACTTCTGATATGTCAATGTTTGATTAGATTAAACATATGGATCAAAATCTGTGAATGACGCTGGGACAAAAAGATGTGATCTTCTGAAATAGGGGATTTGCGGAAAATTTGCATAAAGAGACAAGGTACTTTTAAACTATAACCATGGTAGACTTAAATACATGACATACTTCATACAAAAAATGGGTTCTAGGCTAGCTAACCATCCAAGATCAGGTGTTGCATGGTTTAAAATATTTAGTGGTAATATGTGAAGTTATGGCAAACTTTTGAAAGTTGAAATTTTAGGAATCTAAAGCCCATACTTCTTATATGGACTACATCGCTTCATAAGATATAATATGACCCTGACATTGTGAAAGAGTTACTTTCCATCGAGAAGTTCAGGACATTTAAGTGAAAACTAAAACATACCTGAAAGGTCGTCTAAAAAAAAACTTTAGCATTGAGGGTTATGGAAAATAGCATTATTCTCTCTTTCTAAAATATGCATCAATAGAAATCTGAATATGGATTGTTTTTACCCATGATACAACCGATATATGGAATAAAAATATAATATCATAGAACTGGAGACAAACCTCCCTGATGTTACCAACATATCTGGTTCTCCAGGATTAAATCGCACAGATATGACTGTATCATTACCCCATGCGAAACTGTTCACTGGCTGCGACCTTTTTGCAGTAAATAATGGGCGCAAGAAATAACTCCAAATTAATTAGATAATTTAAGTGAATTAATACATGTTTGAAGATGCAGATACTGAAAGCAAACCTGTTATGATCCCATATATCAACCTGTGCGCCAGCTGTTGCAAAAAGACTACCATCCCACTGGTGATCAACAGCCCTGAGGTTATAACAGGAGAAAGATGAAGAACAATGATGCAAAAAATGAACAAAAGATAACTACGGTCCAAGAAAGTGACAGATTTTTTTTTGAAACACATACACAACTCCTTGGGCATTTTGAATATTGAATAATTGAAGAGAATTACCAGAATGCATGCTTCCACACATAAACTGCTAGTGGCTGAAAAAGAAGTATCCCAAGTAAATTAGTTAGCAACAAAAAAAATGGAATAAGTGGGTAATTCTACAGGATATGGCACAGACCTTTGAAGCATTTCCAACTGAATCACCAGAGTCCATATTTTTTGAGTCAGGAACACTCCATAGCCTGACGCTGCCAACAGAGAACATGGTCTACAATAAATATAGGCATCTTGTAACTAGTTATGTATTATAAACTTTAAAAACATCCTAGTGACACACAGCTGCTACATAATATAGCACATTTAACAAACTAGATTTGGGGGTCACCTAGACCATATTCTCTTTTCAATAAGAGACACTGACAGATTCATAATCTACTCCACTGGCCCCTTTCTTCTTCTCCTCTCCTTGATACATGGGTTTATAGGATGATGACAAAAGGAAAAGATGTGGCATGGAAGATTTAAACTTACGTGCAATCAGTGCCACATGATATAAGAAGATTTCCATCCGTAGATGCTGTTAAGCCTCGAACAGCACCTTGGTGGCCAGGAAACTGACAGACTGTCCTCCTGTGAGAAAGAGAATTAGACAATTAAGGGAAACAATACTATCAAGATGTCTCCAAGGATGGAAGAAAATGTGTCTATTATGTATGTAAGTAAACATAAAATACCTGGTAGCTATGTCCCAAAGACGAATATCTGGCAGCCAGAAAAAGAAATATTGAATATGAGATGTGATGGTAATAGAAGGAACAAAGAAGGAAAGGAACAAAGGAAAGGAATAATACCTCCATCCATGGAAGCGGAGAAAATCCCTTTGAGGTGGTTGGGGTTCTTTGCCATACAGGAGACAGCATCGATGTGCCCATCCATCGCTCCAACGAAAGGCCTTGCAAATATCTATATATTTTCAAGAATCAAATCAAATTAATTTTGTTTTTGTTTTTGGGGTATATAGAGAGAGAATGGGACTAAGTGACCTTCTCGAGCTTGGCAGCATTGAGAGCCCTTGTATACTCAGTTGCTCTTTCCTGGGGTCGAAGGTTCGGATCATAATTCTTGAATACTTTCTGTTACCAAAACAGAGATAAATTTTACAACAAACAAACAAACAAAGAGATAGAAATAAATAAATCGTTCGTTTGCTTGCTAATGAAGAAAAGAAAGAAAGAAAGAAAGAAAGAAGAAAGGATTAGTAAGTACTTGTAGATCCTGACTCCGTTCGCGGGTGAAATCATCAGTAGACCGAGATATCACCTTCACCTTCATCCCCAATTTAATTCAAAACCTAAGATGATGAAGAAGAACAACAACTCAAAAAAGAAAGAAAGAGAGAGTCCTTGCAAAACCCTAATAACTGGTCGTTGAGATAGTATTCTTTTTTATTTGGTCTTTTTCATTTTATTCTTTATTACATTATTTTTTTTCTTGTCATAGCTACTTTAATTTCTTTGTTCCACTTTTTGTTCCTTTCTGTCCAATAATCAAGTCTTTGATTCAACCATGATTTTATATTCGACAGACTGTTAGAAATCTCCACTGTTGCTATATCAAACATGTCTTACTGTGTTAGAATTGAAACATATATATTAACTTATATATATATATATATATATATATATATATATATATATATATAACGAATACACCTAAATAAACCAAATGGTGAACCCATCAAACATGACATTCACATCGATATTAATACAAAATGTTCCTCCCAAAACAAATATTCATGCAACATGTGTTTTAATTATGCATGACAAAGTTTTAGGATCATCTTTATATGTAAATAGAAATTATTTGCAACAAAAGTTGCTATAAATGGTGTCGCAGTCAATTTGATTGAAACAAATGTTGCATGAAATTAGTTATTAAAAAAATATCTTAACCGAATGAAATATACACACTTGCTTATAGATAAGGTATCCCCTCATGCAAACGGTTAATATCTTAATTCAAATAGATATAATCTTCTGTTATAATCAAGGTTGTAAAAATCACTAGTCGGCTGCTAGTCGGTTCACGGGGACTAGGGATTAATCGGACTAGTCGGATAAACCGGTTTGGATTTTTTAATTTTATATATATATATATATATATATATTGAGCAAATAAGCTTGTCAATTCTATATTAGTAACTCTTCGGTCTGTCTCTCTATGCATGCTAAAACTCAAATTACGGAAAGTTCTACTATTTATTCCCAAAATTATCTCAAATCCAACCTTGCATTTTCCAGGTTAATAATCAGGAGCTGCTGCTAGAAGCCTTTCTAGTATGAATGGTTCCTGGATCATACTTCTCCATCAATGCAGTCAAAGCAGCTTCAAACGCCTTTTCCATTTCAACCTCTTCCTCCAAGTACCGACGCCTCAGATCATATATATATATATATATATATATATATATATATATATATATATATATATATATGCAATAAACTGCAAAGTGACAAAGCACTGTTGTCCTCACTTAATATGTGAGGAGTGTATATATATATTAATATGTGAGCAGTACATTGTGTGCAGTCAGCACTGTGAGCAGTATATTGTGTTGTGCCTGGAAAGTACGGCTGCCCTCACAAAGCACTGTTGTCATCACATTTTACTAACACAGTTATCCATGCCTTCCCCAAAATCAAGAAAGAAGAAAGAGAAAAGTTTCTTCCTAAAATTTCAAAAAGAGTTCAAGAGGAGGAAGAAAGAAGTCACTGAGTCCTGGCTCAGTTCCCAATGATTCACCTACTCCTCTTCTATCAAAAGAAAGAAAGAGGCTACTTAATTATTTGCCTGCTCTTCTTCTACTCCTCTTCTAACTCACCGACGTGGGAGAGTTAGCCGTCGACGAGCAAATTGACAGGATGATAGACGGGGATCGTGAGATCTCATAGTCGAAGGCGGCTGCACGCACCAGCGGACTCGGCAGAGGTGGCAGTTGGCTGGGATTGGTCAGTTTTTTTTTTTTTAAGAACTAGTCGGCCGACTCGAGCCGCCTAGGGCGGCAACCGACTAGCTGGACCGCCTAGGAGCCAAAGTGGGTCGGCGGAGTCCGACTACCGACTAGTTGGCCGACTTGTACAATACTGGTCAAGGTTCTAAATTTCGGCCTAGGGGGCCGCCGGCCGCACCGAAAACACGCTAAACGGCATTCCTAGGCGTCGTTCGGTCCTACGCAGCGCCTAGGCGAATCTGAAAATTGCAAAAATTCAAAAAAAAATACAGAAACTTACCTGAGATTGGATGGCTGGTGCTGATGTTGTTGTTGTTGATGTTCACGTTATGGAGGCGGAGGCGGAAGAGGGATGGAGGCGGAGGGGGGAGACGAGAGAAGGATGAAGGCGGAGGGGGAGAGGGATATCGAGATAGGGAGAGGAGAGATGGAGGCAGGTGGGTTCTCTCTCCTCTCACTTTTATTAGTAGGGTTTTGACTTTTGCGAGTCCCAAGTTAAAAAAAAATTGAAAAAGCAAGAGCTGGGATCGAACTCAACCACACTTGCAGCCACAAAAGTTATGCTCACACCTGCTAGCCACAAGCGCACTTGAAGTTTTGTATCATTTTTATACACACAACCTAATTATGTCTTTTTCCATATGAAAAAAATTTAAAAAAATAAATTTCAGTTCGACGACATAGGCACTAGGCGCCCCTTTGGCGCAACGAATCCGCCTAGCGAAATTTATAATAATATTGCCCATACTCTACTTAAAAAAGAAGTACTAGCAAACTAGAAGTCCCAAGCCAGGATCTCATCTCACATCTCACAGACATCCCGAGCCAAGGGGTACTATCTCCTCACTCCCACCACCACCCTCACCGGCTCCATCACCACTACCATGGGTGAGCTAAGCCATCTAGCTAGGGTTTCAAAGCTATCTAGCTAGGGTTTCACTTCTCCTCTTTCAATTTCAAAAATTAGGACTAGGGTTTTGATTTGTATGTACTTTTTTTTGAAAAAAATTCAAAAACGTACAAGTACGTGTCGAAGCTATGGAGGAAGAAGCAGTCAGACGTGATGCGGTACAAAATCTATCTCAAATCCCCCTTCTCGATTTCATTAGGATTTCTTGGTCTATTCGATAGATTTCTAGGGTTTCGGTGATCACGAGAATATTTGTCTACTTTGTAAATGAGTAATGAATCACTGATACACAAGAACATTTCTCTTGTAAATGTTATCTCAAGCAGACAACTAGGACATATCCTTCAGAACTGACTTGAAATTGGGAAAGATATAGAAGTATGACACCTCTCACCATTGATTCTCATCTCGTTTAAACCATGTACAAAATTAATACTTGCTTTAAGCATTTGGTAGATTTCTGGCTCTGAAATGAATAAAAAAAGGTTAATTTGCTGGCTATCAAGAAATTTCAAATAATAGAAAGCATATTCCAACTCTCCATTAGCCACTCGTATAACAAACAAGCATCTCAACCACCTGCACAACTTTGATTTGATGTAAAAGTATATTCATCTAAACATAGGAATATCAATGTGCAAATTATTGTCTTTTTTGTGGTGCATGACTACATTTTGATACACATAAAATTAGTACAAATATATTGCATCGGTGTCTTTTTTAACTCAATAAAAATTAGATGCTCTATTTTTCATATTATGCATTATAGGGCCTTACTATGTTTGTGTTTTGGTTAGTTGTTGTTGTTGGATGTTGTCAGTTCATCGTTTGGTAGTAATCTAGTTCCTAGCAATTTTTAAATTCCTGTTATTTATGTGTAATATGTCCGTTTGGTTGTCTTCTTTATCAGACAAGGAAATATGGAAAATCAATAAAGGTGTTACTTTTCCTGAAATGTTGGACAAGATTCCCATTTGTGACCGGGACTGCAGACAGCCCTCCACTTTACATGTTGTATGGAGTTGTTGTACCTTGAATGTGTCATTCTCTGGGCATTATATTTCATAAGTTAAAGATGCACAAAGGAGTTGGTTCAAAGTTGCCGACTCTGAGGTTTGCCATTTCATCTTGATGATTGTTATCTCAATTTCCCAATTCTTGAGACATGTTTAATTTTTATATCACACGTGTTTTTGAGCATTTTCACGGGTGAAGGCTTCGACGATGATGTGTTTTGAGCATTTTACTATATACTTCTAATCATATTTCTGATTTAATCAATTGGAATATGATTTTAGTGAAGCTCTATGATTCAAATTGTGATGTTTATTTTCCATGGAGACACATTAATTTGCCAATTCTTAGGGTTTAGCTGAGGTTTTCTATAAACTTTGTGCATGTAGTTTATCATAATTCATGGTTCACTTATATAAGTTAAAGGATTAATATATCCTTACAGAAGTATTAAAGTGTTGCAATTATCAGATCTGGGAAGCAAAACAAGTTTCTTAGACCATCTCCAATGGGAATTTCTAAAATTGAGTTTCTATCCTACTTGGCATTGTACTTTAAGGAACTTTCTATCCCTACATAGAATTTTATACGCAAAAAATACTCTCCAGTAGTTCTCCATCACAAAATAAAAGGATCAATTTAATGGTGGTGGGCGCAATATTAATTGTTATGAGAGATGGAGAATTTCTATGAGAGTTTCTACATGCAGAAACCCTCATAGAAATTATCCACCCTACAACAATGCCACATAGGATAGAAATGGAGATGGAAACTATGCTTGGGAGAGGTTTTTTCTAAAAAATACTATCATAGAAATAGGGGAGATATAAACCCCTATTGTGGATGGCCTTAGTCCATATATTTAACCTCATCTATATCATGTTCGTGTTTAACAGGTGCAGGTTGTGTCCTTAAATGAGGTAATGTCAGAAGTGCATATATGCTATTCTATTCAAGGTATGGTCTATATTCTTAGTAACCTTTTGATATGTTGGTCCTTTTAGCTCAGTTTTAACCACAGATTACATTCAGGTCCTTTCCATGGCCTCCAAGAAAGCATAATACCCAACTCTCCATAGCTATGTCTAATGAAGACTTGGAATATGCTTCTGCAGGTTACTCAGCACAGTGTGCTATGGTGCTTGTTTTATTTCGCAGATTATACTGCAAAATGGATTCTTTGAAATTGTCTTCTGCATTGCTTTTTATATCTGTTGAATGTTGTTAGGGACACATTTTGCTCCTTTGTCGTGCAGAGTACAGAAGTAATTCTGGAGTTGCAGGACTTCTGGTCATATTGGAAAAAGTCAAGGTATATATCATTCTAACTCTATAATTCTATCTCATCGTGTGTATTCTAGACCCATAAATAATATGTTATATTTGCTTATATCTTTATAACTTCATGGTCCTAAATTTCAAGAATTGTTAATATAAGATTGGGGGATGGCACAACCAGGCGTGGTCAAGGTTTGGAAGTTGATGGGGAGAAAGCTGTTGTGCATGTTGCCAATTCTTTGATGCCTTCTATCCTAATGATATTTTTAGTACTAGATGAAGTAAACTGTAGCCAATGTTTGCAAGGTCATAAATGCAAAATGACACATATGGACATGACGACGCGGACACTGCACCAACTTCATGTGACTGAGTCTTGTTTAGTGTCCATGTTCTGTGCCGTACATGTCCTGACAGTCACCTGTATAAGGTTTACTATAACTTCTTAGAAAATGCTTAACAACTAGAGAAGCAAGTAGCTATATTTTGTCACACTAACAAATTTATGTATGTTTAGACATTCTATATGCTCATAGGAATTGTTGAGCGCCACAGCCCCCCCCCCCCCCCCCCCCCCCCCCCCAATTCTCTATTTTGTAATTACTAACACAACGTTGCGATAGGCTTTGCTTATATGAATCGTTTAAAGTTTATTTTAAAAAAAATCTTCATTGTTGTTTTTGTGCTTTTAGGAAAATTGAGTGGATTAGGTTGGCAAGCCAATGTTTTACAAGAGCGGAACACACTGGATAATGTCTACCGTTGTGTCTGTGGGTATGTATCTTTGTGGAACGTCTCTTTGTTGGTTATGGATGAACTGTTTAATAGTGAATTGTCTGAAGGTTTGCTAATAACTGCTAGTCACAGCGAACAGTAAATCAATAATAAGAGAATAATCAAAATACACAAATTTTGAATTACGAATAAATGAATGTCATCAAAGATTTTCTTTGGAGACAAAATAATCAGTCTGATCTTGAACACTTGCATAGTTTATGATTCCTAGTATTATTTAGATTGGGTTACCTGGGGATCTTGACTAGTTTTGGCAAATCTTGGTACTCTCCTCTTATTATCAATTATGAGGGAGGTGCTCGTGTGCTTGGGAGGTAGTTTCAGCTACCCCTCTTAAAACTTTATAACCCCACACCATTTATGTATTTCACATGAAAGTGTTCTGTACACTAGGCCAGCCTCTCTGACTAGAACATGAAAGTAAAATATGTTCAGTTTCTTCTTTTTGTTGAAAAGTCCTTAGGTTCTACTGGGTATCATGCATCCCCAGTCATGGGCCAGAGGCACGTTCAAGAGGGTGACGATTCTCCACGATTCCGCAGTTCTAACTAAGAATCGTTTGGAGAGCGAGTCTAACTTGAAAGGGGGGCGCGTTTATGACAATGTATCGATCTGTATCCTCCGATTCGTAAATGATACGGTCCAATTTTCAGCATTGAATTATGATTCCAGCAATTCAAAAAAAAAATAACGAATGAGACACTAAGAATAGCAGAAATTCAGTCGTCAAATCGAGGAAAAGGAGACGTCAAATCCAGCAAAAGGATAACATCAATAATTGAAACACGTAACAACAGTAAAAGAGGTCTCAAACCAAAATCTTTAAAAATAAGAAGAAAATTACCTTAAAATCAGAGCAAAATTTCCAACGCGGTTGCCGCCGCCTATGCTCGTGGTGGAAAAGGGAATGGAGATCGAGATGGCAGAGAAAAATGGAGGCGGAGAGAGAGAGAGAGAGAGAGAGAGAGAGAGAGAGAGGGGAAACGAAGGAGGAGGAGAGTCTTTGTTCCCGCTCGGGGAGAGAGGGCGCTCTCTCTCTCTCCTCACGATTTATTAGGTTAGGGTTTCATATCAGGTCGGGTTGTTACCGGATAGCAACAGTTACCCGCCCCGCATGCTACTGAATGCAAATTTTTCTTTTTTTTTTTTTTTTTTTTGGGGTGCCCCCTCCCTTTTTTTTCTTTTTCTTTTTTCCGATCCCCGACCTCCCCCAAATGTACCATTGGCATTACCACTATGCCAACCACCGAGTACTACCCGAATGCGAATCATTGTGGAAACAAATGAATCAAAAAATTTACCCTTACAATTGTTAAGCTCTATCTCGAATGAATTTTTACCCTAGTTGGTAAAGTTTCTATATAAAGATTGCACAAACAAAAATACTCTCGAATGGTTCTCCATTTCTATCCTAGGTGACACAAAATAAAAGAATTAATTTAATGGTGGTGAGTCTAATATTAATTGTTATGGGAGATGGAGAATTTCTACTAGAGTTTCTACAGGTAGAAATCCTCATAAAAATTATTCACCCTACATCAATGCCACATAGGAAAGAAATAGAGAGAGAAACTATTGTTGGAAGAGATTTTTTCTAAAAAGAATTTATACCATAGAAATAGGATACATAGAAACCCCCATTGGAGATAGCCTAACACACTCTATCTATAATGGGAATTTCCAAAATTGAATTTTTATCCTACTTGGCATTGTAATATATGGAAAAAAAAATTCTAGTTGACAGAGTTTCTACATAAAAATTATACACAAAATAATACCCTCTCTAATGGTTCTCAATTTCTATCTTACATGCCAAAAATATAAAATAATTAATTTAATAATTTAGTTTGAAAGTAGCGTCCAATATTAATTGCAATAAGAAATAAAAAATTTCTACCAAAGTTTCTACATGTAGAAATTTTCAATCCTACATCAGCGCCATGTAGGATGAAAATTGAGATAAAAATCACAATTGAAAGAAATTTTTTTCTGAAAAAATATTTCTATATGAAATATCCACAATACCCCTTGGGGCTTGTCATGAAGAAAATAATTAAGGAGGGAAGGTTATAGTCTAATTGGTTTAACTTAATTAATCATCCTCCTAATGATTGGGCTTCTTATTGGGTTCAATTCTAACTAAAATTAAATGTTGGTCCATGGATCTAATCTAAACTAGTTAGGTCCACTAACACAAGTCCAAAATAATATACTAACATCTAACAATAAATAAGTAATACAATAAATAAATATTCAACATGTACAATATTTAATTAATTATGAAAAGACCAAAATATCCTTTTTCTAGGAAATGTGGTAGTGACAAGTCTACCCCCCTTAAAATAATTTCATCCTCGAAATTCAAAGACGAAACTACCCCCAGAAAATAAAACATAACAGAATCATGAAAGAACATACCTCAAGGCACAAAAAAATATGGGTAACGCTCTCGCATTTTATCCTCTCTCTCCCGGGTAGACTCCCCCGGAGAGTGATGCCTCCATGTGACACGTATCAAAGGAATGGTCTGGTTCCTCAGCACATTCTCCCTCTGATCCAGAATCTCAACTGGCTGCTATGGATAGCTAAGAGTAGGGCCCACCTCTATCTCCGAGTGATCCAACACAACTGCGACACGTGAAATACGTTATGCACTCCCTCCAATGCCAGTGACAAGTCTAGTCTGTAAGCAACTGCATCGAACCTCTCGATAATACTGAAAGGTCTGATGAATCGCGGACTAAGCTTCCCGCCTCCACCGAAATGAATCGTGCCTCGTGTCGGAGAAATCCTCAGAAACACCAAACCACCAACCTAGAACAAAACACAACCTTAAGAACTTAATCTATAACAAACAACCAATATCAAGCACACAAAAAAAATCTAAAACTATACCTCAAACTCCAAAGGTCTCCGGTGGCTATCGGCCAATGTCGTTGTGTGTCTTGTGCCATTCGAAGTCTGTCTCTGATCAACTTAACTTTTTTTGCTGCATCCACAACCATCTCTGGCCCTAGCAAAGCTCTCTCTCTCTCTCTCTCTCTCTCTCTCTCTCTCTCTCTCCAACATCGTCCCATAACAAGGGAGTACGATATTCCGACCGTACAGAGCCTCAAATGGTGACATCTCTATACTAGCCTAGTAGCTGTTGTTGTAAGCAAACTCTACCAAATGGAGATGGTCTTCCCAAGATCCCCCAAAATCTAGTACACAGGTACGCAGCATATCCTCGAGAGTCAGAATATTCCTCTCTGATTACCCATATGTTTGGGGATGATATGTAGTAATAAACTTGAGCTGGGTTCCCAAACTCGCCTGCAAACTCCTCTAGAAATTAGAAGTGAAATGACTATCCCGATCAGAGACTATAATGACGAAAACCCCACGTATCCTGACGATTTGCCTCACATACATCTCTGCCAGCTTCTCCGTAGACAAACCCACCTTGAAAGGCAAAAAGTTGGCCGACTTGGTCAACCTGTCAACGATGACCCAAATTACGTCTTTTCCTTCTGGAGATCGTGGAAGTCCGGACACAAAATCCATAGTAATGTGCTCCCACTTTCACTCTGAAATGGGTAATGGCTGAAGTAAACCACCTGGCCTCTACCTCTCGGCTTTCACCTACTGGCACATTAAGCATCTGGATACAAATTGTGCTACTTACCTCTTCATGCCATACTACCACACACTCTCTCGCATATCTGGATACATCTTGTTGGAACTTGGATGCATGGAATACTGAGAGCGATGTGCTTCCTGCAATACCTCCTCACGCAGCTTCCCACTAGGCACACATAATCTAACACCATGCCGCAAAGAACTATCCTCAGCAATGGTGAAATCATCCTCCAATCCTGCTTTTACTTGAGCTCTGATGCTCCTCAGAGATACATCCTCATACTGGGCTGCCTTGATCCTATCCATCAACTCTGAGTATATCTGCAACCCCCACATCTGCATAGCAAAATTATGAAGTATCACCTCAATGCCCAATCTCTCCAAGTCTTTCAACAAATATCGATCATGCGTCAACAACATAGCTACCGGATACCTGATCAAGGCATCGACAACTACATTGGCTTTTCCATGATGATATTGCAAAGATATGTCAAAATTCTTCATCAGTTCCAACCACCGACGCTTCCTCATGTTCAACTCATTCTGAGTAAAAACGTACTTCAAGCTCTTGTGGTCTGTGAAGATCTCCACACGCTCTCCGTACAAATAGTGTTTCCACAACTTCAAGGCAAAAATGACTGCTGCCAACTCCAAATCGTGGCTAGGATAGTTCTTCTCATGAGGACGCAATTGCCTGGATGCATAGGCAATCACTTTCCCATTCTACTGAAGAACACAACCCAGCCCTTTCCCCGATGTATCACTATAAATAGTGAAACCTCCAGACCCTGATGACAATGTCAAAATAGAAGCAGACGTCAACCTCTTCTTTAATTTCTCAAAAGCAACATGGCTCTCCTTTGTCCAAACAAACTATGCATCCTTCCTGGTAAGTCTAGTCATCAGCTCAGCAATTCTTGAAAAATCTTACAAACTTCCTGTAGTAGCCTACTAGACCCAAGAAACTTTTGATCTCTGTCACTGAACTCGGGGTCTTCCATGACTCCACGGCTGCGATCTTCTTCGAATCCACTGAAATTCCATCACCAGTCACAACATGTCTTAAGAACTCCATATTGTCCAGGAAGAACTCACACTTGAACAGCTTTCCATACAGCTTCTCCTTCCTCAGCACATCCAACACAATTCGCAAATGCTCCTCGTGCTCATCCGGTGTCTTCGAGTATACGAGTATTTCATCGATGAACACTACCACGAACTTGTCAATGTACTGGTGGAACACCTTATTCATCAAATTCATAAATACCGCTGGGGCATTAGTCAACCCAAAAGGCATCACCATGAACTCATACTGGCCATACCGAGTCCTAAAAGCAGTCTTCGGAATGTCCTCCAGCTTCACTTTCATCTGGTGGTAGCCTGATCTCAAGTCTATCTTAGAAAATACCTTGGCGCCACTTAACTGATCAAATAAGTCATCAATCCGTGGCAACGGGTATTTATTCTTGATAGTGAGATTATTTAATGCCTTTTAATCGATGCATATGCGCACAGATCCATCCTTCATCGGTACTAACAATATCAAGGCTCCCCATGATAAAGAACTAGATATGATAAACCTCGTATCCTATAATTTATCAACTTGCTTCTTCAGCTCGGCCAGCTCGTTGTTGTTCACTCTATAGACATGCTGTGAAATTTGTTCTACAGCTGGCACCAAGTCTATAGAGAATTCAATATCTTGATCTGGCGGCAATCCTGGCAATTCCTCAGGAAACACATCTAAGAACACTGCTATCAAAGGATGCGACAACTCCTTGTCTTCCACCATAGCTCCACAGATAATGCCTTCTCTCTGCTCTGCAGCTCCTCTAGCAAACTCAAACTCTGGCTCTCCTGGCGGGCTAAACAAAACTCTACCTCCTCTGCAATCTATACTAGCATGGGGCCTACTAAACCAACCATCCCGAGTATAATATCATAGCTCATAAGTGGCATTACAAGTAGACACACACCCAGCTCCCGACCTCCTAGAGTAACTCTCTGATCCTTGCAAATATCACTAACCAGGATAATGTCTCCCCCGGTCATGATCTTGCAAGTCCTAAGCAAAGACTCAGCTACCAAATAATGCTTCAGAGCAAAAGAAACAAATACAAAACTATGGGAAGCACCACTATCAAATAAAGCTAAAGCTGGAATGGAATCAAGAAGGATAAAACCTGCGATGACATCTCCGGTGGGCTCGGCCTCCTCGACCATCATAGCAAAAGCTCGTCCCTGACGTGCGCCTCCCTGATGCTGGTGCTGGGCATAACGCTACTGCTGGATCGGAAGCGGCGGTCCCCTCGGCTGTACTACAGGTGGCCTTGCCTGTGTCCTCGGAGCTGGAGCTGCTTCCTGAACTGTATGACAAGGGTTGGAAGGACAATCTCTCATCTGATGCCCCTCGACACCATAATACAAACAAACTTCCATCTTCTTCCTGCAAACTTCCCATATATGGTCGGGCTTCTTGCAGTAGTGGTAGAAAGCTTGTTGTGATTGTCTCTGCTGTGGTGCCTGATGCTGGTGCTGGGCATAACATTGCTGCTGGGTCAGAAGCGGCGATCCCCTCGGTTGTACTGCAGGTGGCCTCGCCTGTGTCCTCGGAGCTGGAGTTGCTCCCTGAACTGTACGACGAGGGTTGGAAGGACAATCTCTTAGCTGATGCCCCTCAGCACCATAATACAAACAAACTCCCAACCTCTTCCTGCAAACTTCCCAGATGTGGTCGGGCTTCTTACAGTAGTGGCATGAAGCTTGTTGTGATTGTCTCTGCTACTGCGGTGCTTGGTGAAATGGCGTCCTAGCTAGAGTCTGGTGCTGTTGCGGCTGCTGAAATGGCCTGGACTGGAAATGAGGATGCTTAGTAGTCACTGTGCTGCTATTAGCCCCCCAGAAAAGAATTACGGTCTCTCTTGGGTTTCAATCCCAACTCCCGCTCAACCTTGCGTGCCTCCGCAAGTATCTCCGAATAGGTCTCATAGAAAGATGGAATGAGGATCTTTACTTCCCAGTTCAGACCCTCGCAAAAATGGATAGCTCGAACTCTGACTCCCTCACCACCGCAAATTGGCTTATCCTACCAAACTCTACGGCGTACTCCTACACGGACATGCTCCCCTAAGTAAGGCCCTCAAACTGTCTCCCCAAGTCCAATCTGTCCGCTCGAGCAAATAACTTTCTCTTAAAGAGGTCCTTGAACACCTCCCAAGAATGCCCGCATCAGCAAGAAGTGGCTCATTCCTGAACCAAGTACAGGCGATGTCGAACAGCTGAAGTCCTACTGCCTCAACCTTCAGATCCTCAGCAAGATGAGACACCCTCATGAGACGCTCAATATCCTCGAGCCAATCATCAACGTAGACGATGCCCTCAGTCCCCTTGAAGACCCGAGGTTCCAGCTCCTTGAAGTCCTGAATATTACCCGGCCGAAGCTGGGCAACCTGCGGAACAACCTGTTACTGGACCGGAACTCCTCTCTCTATTATATTAAGGGTAAGATGATGAGCACTCTCAATGCCCTGCTGCAACACGTCGGTCTGCCTCTGGTGTGCTTGGGACTGGGCCCTCTGAGCCTCCATTATCTCGCAAAACAATGCGAACACCTGAGTCGCATCTGTCGGTACAGGAGGTGGAGATGAAAGTCCCTCAGATACAGTCGGAACAGTCCTCTGAGCTTGAGGTGGACCCCCGAACGCAGTTGATACGCCAATCACCAAAGAAGTGACTGGTGCAAGCCCTCGGAAAGTTGCAGATCTCTCATAAACTGCTCCTCTACTGTAATCTAGTCTTAGGCGGCATCCTGAGGCAAAACGAAAAAAAAAATCAATATGGCACATAATGTAATGTATTCAAAGTAGGACAGTTAAAGATCAAATATCAATATCAAGGAAGAATAGTTGAAATAAATCAATAGAGTTTTTCCTAGATGTGATTGAGTATTCTCAGCCTATAGCCTATATCCTGAAATAGGCTCATAAGAGCACTACTACGAATTACACTAATTGTGACCTCGAAGAGACCTGCATGGGCCATCACTAAAAATGTGTCATGACCTGCACCCAATGTAGGGGCACGAGTAGTGAACAAAGCATAGCCTACACCGCAGCATCGACGGTAGAACGTTGTTTGGGTAAACTATCTATCTAGCAATCAAGATATAATAATGCCACCCAAAAAAATACGAATACTCAATCATAGATATATAAGATAGAACAATCACATGAATAAGATAAAAGAACTGAAGAGTCACAATACAGCTCACAGGATAATTAATATCCAATGAATCAAATCAAAGAAATACTAATAACAATGCTGGAGACAAATCCAGTACAAAAGATCTATCTACTGTGCTACGAGTCCTGGGTCGTCTGTCTCAATCGGATGAGACCCTCCTGAGCCAAGGTCTCTGGCTCTTAGCCAACTACGTCCTGATTCCCATAGTGAGTGAGGTACCACTCCTTAGTGTCATCTGGAAAAAAATATGTCAGGAAAGGAGCAAAGTACATCTCTAACAGCAGTTCTAATAAATGATATAAACTATGTAACAGTAAATAGAGCGAATATACAAGATGCAATATAAAGGTACAAGAGATATGCAATATAGAAATACTTAAAATAAATACAAAAATGAGCATCATAGGAATGAACAAGAAATACTACTACTAAGTGAGCGAGTACCAGCTTTAACATGTGATCGACTTGGGAACTTGCATAAGGATAATGGCCTGGTTAATCATACGCGTAGTATATGATTAACACTATTCAAGGAACAAGACATGCACAAGGAGGGTATGATCACATATCTACACTACATACTCCCCGCCCCCGACTGGTATAGTAGATCCAACCATGGTACGTTATGACACGGGATTTTACAAGAAGGACGCTAATCTTCTCATGAATCAATGTCTATATTTGTACAAGAAGAACAAGAAAATAAGGCTTGCATAAGATACACCGTAAATACTAAGGAATAATATCTCATGATGAGATCCGGATATACCAATCCGTGTAACCATCGTGTCAAAAAATCATGGATACCTACACTAAATACAAGAGACATAGAGGATATCATGAATGAAAAACTATCAGAGAATATACTTGTCTGAAATCCGGTGAACAATATCAAAATATTCGGTACGGTGCCTCGAAGACCTAGATATGGAATATTATATCAATACAAGGTTTTGGAATGAAAATAAGTTAAACTAGTCAACTTCTAGGTCATAAAGCCATTTTTAAGTCAAAATAGTCAAACTAGGTCAACTCTAGGTCAAACTAGTCAAACTTGGTCAAACTAGCTATTTCTAGGTTGTATGAGTCTATCTCTAGGATGTTGGGTCCATACATTATGTAACTAGGCCAAAATATATGCTATGATAGGCCAAAATATAGCTATACTAGGATACTAGAAAACCAACAAAATACCGTATCATCAGATACGCAAGTTAGATATGAAAATATTATAATATGTATATACAAGACAAAATATATATCACTCCTAGCTAAACTAATGCTAAGAGGATACCTTGGCTTTGAACCAAAAGCGGTATCACACCACTTACACACCCATCTCGATACTCAAAACCAATATCTCGAGTAAAATCCAATACCTTGACATTACCTTGGTATCACAAGGTAATTCAATATCTAACATATAACTAACTATCTATACTCCTCACTATACACTAATATGTATTTAAACTTATAACAATACTATACTAAACTATATACTAACATATCCCTTCGGATATTCAATACCCGTACCCAAGATATCTCAACTCTCATTACCTTGGTGTATCTCAAAGTAATCTAGAAATAATACTAACTAATATTAACTAGTGCTTATGTATATATATATATATATATATATATATATATATATATATATATATATATATATATATAACCATACTAGAGATGCACATGAACTCCTACTCTCCCATGATCACCAACACCTCAACAAGAATTATAGAACATATATATAAATATATATATACATATATCTCACCTAATAATTATAATTACAATATTATAATAGCTATAACCAAGGCAATTGAATTAAAATGCAAAGAACAAACACGTAGAATGCACCGCACTCGTATCACACTAGATCTATGATACGCTTGCGATATGGCTCCACCACATAACCAAATGTATCCCGAAGGATACAAGCAAGTCTAAAATCATAATTATGAACAATACGAAGAGTTAACTACTTATTTACGTGTACGTGTCAAAATATGACATGCTCAAACCCCCGTGTCGAAGAAAAACTCCCAAATCAACCCGTATCTCTAAATTGTCGGGATACGGCCTACATGTATCCAATTATGGACACGACACTAGCCATACACAATCAAACACATGTCAATTTGGTCTAATTGACCTATTGACAAACACAAGATGTGTCAATCTCGAAATTCTTCCAAAATTGACACAAAATACCACATAACTTCCATATGCCTCATATGAACCTAATTCCAATTCTTATGGGTAGCCTTAGTATATGGGGTATTTTCTAATGACTAAAATACAGATTTAGAGTCTAATTAGAGGAGAAAAACTGAATTGTACATATTGGGAGATGGATTCCCAATAAAATCTCTAAATTGAGTGTAAAGAGCCTCCAACTTGTAAATCCTTGCTCCTCTTTGTAGATCCTTGCTTCCTCCTTGTAGATTCTTGCTTCCTCCTTGTTCTAATAGCCTCCTTAGGGAAGAAATTGGAAAGAAATTTGGGTAAAATTTGATATGGGAATGAAGAAATTTGGAAGAAGAAAAATCTAGATGTAGATTTAAAATAAAAAAAATAAAGAGAGAATTTTCCCTCCATCTATACTAGGCCAGCCACTTGTCCCCTTCCCCAAGCTACTGTGAAATATCCACAATACCCCTTGGGGCTTGTCATAAAAAAAATAATTAAGGAGGGAAGGTTCTAGTCTAATTGGTTTAACTTAATTAAGCATCCTCCTAATGATTGGGCTTCTTATTGGGCTCAATTCTAACTAGAATTAAATGTTGGTCCATGGATCTAATCTAAACTAGTTAGGTCCACTAACACAAGTCCAAAATAATATACTAACATCTAACAATAAATAAATATTCAACATGCACAATATTTAATTAATTATGAAAAAGCCAAAATATCCTTTCCTAGAAAATATGGTAGTGGCACGTGAGTACATCCACTATACGTCGCAGTATCGATGTTAGTACATTGTCTAAACCTTAATTATGCATCAAGTCCAGCAAGTACTAATAAATCTATGCATGCATCATGATCATCGAGAATACTAGACTAACTCATTCAACAAATAAAAGCTATAACATAAAGAGAATGGAAACATGAATAACAACCCATACCATAAATCATAAACCACCTGTTAAACGTATCTAAATCATAATATGAAATCTAAACCCCTAAGATCCAATAAAATAAGTATAAACCATAAATGTGCTCAAGAAAATACTCGTTTAAATAGAAGACTGCAAATAGCACTAAGAATAATAGGTGCTAGGCCTCTACTAAATGCAACTCTAAACCCAAAATTGTTGTGAGTCCTCATAACCCACATGAGGACCATAATGAGTATGGTACATGTCCTCGCCCGAGAAAAATTTCTGCTCAATTAGAAGACTACAGTAAAGTTTGGAGATGGAGAGGAGAAAGGAAAGTAGGAGAAGAGAGAATATGAGAAAGCATATTGCAAGGGCCTTAAACCCTAGGTTGCATCTCATGTCTATTTATATTGATATACAATACACCCATAATTATTATTATACCCTCATATGATAAATAACAAAATAAAATAACTCTAACATCCTCCCTCAAGCAGGACCATATAGATCAGACATGCCTAGCTTGCTACATAAATCAGAAAATGGACCACGAGCAAGTGGTTTGGTGATGATATCACCTAATTGATCCTCTGACCGAATATAAGGAGTGACAATCTGTTTTTTCAGCAACAAATCATGAACAAAATTATAATCCACCTCGATATATTTTGTGCACTCATGAAACACCGGATTACTTGCGATAAATATTGTCGAATGATTATTACAATACATCTCCATCGAAATAGGAATCATAATTCCTATTTCATGAAGAAGAGACTGCACCAACATCATTTCAGAAGTTGTATGAGCCATCGCATGGTACTCGACCTCTGCACTAGAACGAGCCATAATATTCTGCTTCTTACTATGCCACGTGACAAGATTGCCACCCACAAACGTACAATAGTCAGAAGTAGACCTCCTATCACTGTGACTGCGACTGCCTGCCCAATCAACATCACTAAACCCAGTCACCGTAAGCAACTGGAAAGGTTTATACAGCAAACCCTTTCCAGGTGCACCCTTCAAGTATCGAAAAATGCGAGAGATAGCCTCCCAATGTGGTTGTCGAGGGACATGCATAAACTGACTAATACTCGAACTGCATATGTGATGTCTGGTCGAGTAACAGTAAGATATATAAGTTTGCCAACCAAACATCTATAATATCTAACATCCTCAAATAACTCTCCCCTGTCAGCATCAAGCTTGTCATGATAATCCATAGGAGTCTCAACTGGCCCATACTCCAACATCCCAGTCTCGGAGAGCAAGTCTAGAACATACTTGTGTTGTGACAGATACACACCCTTCTTAGATCGAGCAATCTCGATTCCAAGAAAATTTCGAAGAAGACCCAAATCCTTAGTATGAAACTGACAACTAAGGTAGGCCTTCAAGTCCATAATTTCAGCATGATCACTCCCAGATATAATGATATCATCAACATAAATAATCAACACGATAATACCGGCTGAGGAAGAATGGCAAAATACTGAATGATTTGATGTGGTACGCCGAAAGCCATACTGAATGAGAACTGAACCGAACTTGTCAAACCAAGCACGAGGTGATTGTTTCAGTCCATATATATTTTCTTCAATCGACATACAAGTTTTTTATTTCCTGCTACAACATATCCCGGTGGTTGATCCATATAAACCTCCTCCTGTAAGTCACCATGCAAGAAAGTACTGTTTATGTCCAGCTGATATATAGGCCATTGGTGATTAACCGCCATAGAAATAAGAATCCGAACTGAATTCAGCCGAGGCACTGGAGAGAAAGTCTCCATATAATCCACGCCATATGTCTGAGTATACCCTTTGGCAATCAACCGTGCCTTGAGGCACTCAACAGAACCATCAGGGTGATACTTAACAGTGTATACCCATCTACAACCCATTGTTTGCTTTCCAACAGAAAGTGGTGTAAACTCCCAAGTCTGATTTTGATGTAAAGCATACATCTCCTCATCCATTGCACTTTTTTAACCAGAAGATGACATAGCCTGCTTGTAAGTTTTGGGAATAAAAATAGAAGACAATGAAACAGCAAATGCATGAAAAGATGATGAAGCACGGTGTAATAAAACATAGTTAGAAATGAAATACTTATTCTTTATTGTACAAAGGCGTTGTCTTTTTCTGAAAGCAATAGGAAGATCATCTAGATCTGTGGTGATGGGAACAGAAATCTCAGGCACGGAAGATGATTAGTTGAAGGCTGAATTCTGCAGAACCACTGGCCTATCCCTGGATCTCTGATAAACCTGTAAATGGGGAATAAAGACAGAAATTGATTCAGGAATGACCGAAAGTGTATGGAAGATATCAAATCTATTGTAAAAAGAATACAACGGTCTCCTGAAGGAAAGAAAGGGGTAGACGCAAAGAATGTAACTGTAGAAGCATGAAAAATACGCTGGGGAATCATACGCGTAAAACCCTCAACATGTAGGAAGCCCGCGTAAAACAGAGCTCCAACACTGGATGGCATGAAACATAACTCCAGAGCCATCGGCGTATAGCAGAGCTTCAACGCTCGTTCAGCGTAAAATATAGCTCCAGAATAATCCGCGTAATACAGTATTTCCAGACTGCTTCGGCGTAAAAAGGTTGTTACATCGCCACTTTGGTGTAAAACCTGCTTGCTTTTAATGCAGTAGAAAGTTGTACGAGGATCTTTTCGTATTCCTCGAATGAACCTGTCAGATCAAGCAGTGAACCTGACTCCTGACAAAGAGTACTGCATGACAACCGAGAGGATGACTGTTATGATGATTCTACACATAACCCCAAACTATCGTTTAGTGACACAATCCTTGATATAAGACGTCATTTATGCATCCAAGGGATACGCTGCCTGTTTTACATAGGCAGAGGTGAGCTTTTACGCTCAGGAAGAGACGTAACCAACTGCCACGTCAAAAGCTGTTCTTCATACAAAGCTCGAGGCACGTCTCTGCAGTTAATGCGCGTGATGGGGGCAGATCTCTGCATTTAATGTACGAGATTTGGTTCTACTTTCAAAGACTGGGTGAGCTATAATTATGGCTAATACTTCCACATCACCATCCCCGCACATTACGCCAATCAGGCTATTTTCAGCTATAGGAGCACGCTGTACGCTATCTCCTTGAAATACGCCGACCTGGCTATTTTCAGTTATAGGAGCACGCTGTACGCTATCTCCTCGAATTATGCCAAATCAGGCTATATTTGCAAAGCATCAGGCTTCTACGCCTACTTGGCTTCTATGCCAACCTGACAACTATTCGGCTTCTATGCCTATTTTGGCTTCTACGCCAACATGACAGATATTTGACTTCTATGCCAATATGACAGCTACTTGGCTTCTACGTCAACAGAACAGCTATTTGGCTTTTACGCCAACGAGACAGTTATTTGGCTTTTATGCCAATCATCTCTACGCGAGGGGCAGTTATCTACGTGGCTTGCATGCTGTGATCTTCGACGAGCAGTTATACGCATTACCTCATAATGGGACACACGTCACACGCCGATTCAGAAGATCATTCATACGTGGGTAGCAGTTATTGTAACCACCGCATAAAAGATGCAGTTCTCCTGTTCGATTTCTATGTCGACTGTAGCTGAACTCTATAAATAGAGACCTCCGGCCAGAGAGGTCCAGGGAGAGAGGTCCAGAGGTCACAAAAAAGTGGAGAGAAACCAAGGGTCAAAGATTTGTCAAGGAAAGAGAGTATATCCAGAGAGTGTTGATTGACTACTTTGGCAACGAGAGTTCAATCCCTCCTGCAGTCTTTGAAGCTTCTTTTTCGTCTTCTACAGCACTTCTTCATCACCGTGTGGTCCAAGGGACAAAGTGATCGACCGCAGATCAGACTCCTATAACAATATTTCTTCAGAATTAAATTTTTGTACTTAACATCCTCGTATAGGATTAATTGTACTTCTTTTTCTTGTTTGTAAACCAAAGAAAGGGTTTCGTATAAACCTAGTTTTATTTCTTTTGTTTATTATCAAACACAAGATGGCAACTCTGATGGGGACTTCTTTCTCATCTGACGAGAAAGCCATTGCTCAACACGATGTTGTGTCCGTAGGATCAAAGAAGAAGACCTTGGTCATCCAATTCGACTAATCGGCTTATGAAGACATGCTTCAAGCTGGGGGTAGCTCTTATTCCCTCTCTGTCCAAGACAACAGGAAATTACGTAAAGTATGGATGCCCCGGACATCCTCTACCATTCCTGCGGACTCTCTCTCTCCGACCAACATGGTTGAAGCATCTCAACCTCCGTGCCCTGCGCGTAAAACTCTGTCTCCCGTCTGTGACGTGGCAGACAAAGCTTCTGGCAATGCCTCAGTGCTAATCCAGAAGTCCACTCCGTGCCCTGTGCGTAAAACTCTGTCTCCCGTCTGTGACGTGGCAGACAAAGCTTCTGACAATGCCTCAGTGCTAATCCAGAAGTCCACTCCGTGCCCTGCGCGTAAGACTTTGTCTTCCGTCTGTGACATAGCAGACAAAGCTTCTGGCAATGTCTCAGTGCTAATCCAGAAGTCCATTCTGCGCCCTGCACGTAAAACTTTGTCTCCCGTCTGTGACATGGCAGACAAAGCTTCTGGCAATGCCTCAGTGCTAGTCCAGAAGTCCACTCCGCACCCTGTGCGTAAAACTTTGTCTCCCGTATGTGACATGGCAGACAAAACTTCTGGCAATGCCTCAGTGCTAATCCAGAAGTCTACTCCACGCCCAGCGCGTAAAACTCTGTCTCCCGTCTGTGACATGGCAGACAAAGCTTCTGGCAATGCCTCAGTGCCAATCCAGAAGTCTACTCCGCGCCCTGCGTGTAAAATACAGTCTCCCATCTGTGACGTGGCAGACAAAGTTTCTGATAAGGCCTCAGCGCCAATTCAGAAATTCTAAAAGCGCCCCGCGCGTAAAAATACATCTTCTCTCTGCAATGAGGCAGATGGTCCCTGCAATCATCGCAAGGGAAAACAAGTGGCGGATTTTCTGACCTCTCGGCTTTTACGCCATCAAAAGAAGAATCTGCCCGCTCTCCAGATTACGCGAGATGCAGATGGCCGATTGAGGACTTCCTCGGTTTTACGCCAGCCTGAGCAAAGTTCTAGAGTACGCCAGAATAAGCCCTTCAGCGTAAAGAAGGCCCAGTTTGCAGATACATACGCTCCTCTTGGATCATGTACTACTCACATGGCTGAACTGCTCTACTCATATGGCAGAGAACGTGTTCTGGTTCCTAATCTCCACATGCCCAATGATGTAAAAAGGCAGAATAAGTATTCTTCTTCTGCTGCTAATATCGCTGATTTACGTGATTTCTTGATCCAGAAACGCAAAGACAGGGATCAAAATTATGATCTAGCGCCCCTAACTTCTAAGCATAGAGAGATCATGTGGAAAGATGTGTCAAGATCTAATGTCGTCATGACATATGGGCCACATAAAGAATCTGTCTTTATTATTCCACCGACTCGCAACGATCAACATCGAATAGTCTTTGGTCGAATGCGGAATAGACCGATCGTACAAGAAGAATCTCGCGAGTCCGATGCTGGGAAAATACAAATCCACAGATATAGCCCCCAGGCTTTGAGGATTATACAAAACATGGGTTACAATTTGAAGTTGAAACAAGGCCTCAACTATGGAAAAGGCAGGCGAACACCGTTGCATAGTAATCCTTACTGTCAACGAACTCGTTTTGGGTTGGGGTATACTGCATCTCTTGCAAACTCCAAACCTCCAGAGTCTGATCTTATAATACTAGAGGCAGATCCTTCTAAATCAACTTCTGTGGACAAACGCCACGACATGTCTTGGGGTAGTCTACCTCGATAAAATAGGGCAGCATCCAAAGCTGGGGGTAGAATTCCCTCTGAGTCCGAAGATGATGCAACGATGACCATCTTCCCGTAAGACCGTAAAACTCAGGCATCGGGAGCCCGAAGGCTAAAAGGGACCTTCCCCTTCAATGAAGATGATATTATTGAAATCTTCAATATATTGATGAAGGGAAACATACTTCAGCTACCCAACATCAGATATCCTGAGAGGGCTGGCAAAGTCGATGACCTAGATTATTGTCTCTTTCATCGGTATATTCATCACCCCACATGGGCGTGCTATGTACTGAAAAGGAGAATCCAGGAGTTGATCGACGCCAAAGTCATCACTTTGCATTTATAAACGAGGGGACAATCCCTGTAAATTGATTTCACTCTAACGTAACAATTTGCTCCCTCAAGAAAATATCGGATGATGAGTCCCTAAAGTTTCCCCAGAGGATTCTTCAGGTCTATCCCCACTCAAAAAAAAAAATACTCCCCAGTGAATTTTTTGGACATGAGTTCACGTCCATATTACCTCTGAACTGTTGTCCAAATATTTTGGTTTCCCCAGCTGAATTTGCCATGTCCAAGTGACCTCTGAGCAAACCTCCTAGTTTGTGGCTATAGATCAGTTCACGTCCATACTACCTCTGAACTACGTCTTTCCACTTTCTCCAGCAGAGTAAATCTATCACCACAAAAATGGTCATTCCCATATTTTCTCAGCCCTGTTTTTCTTTATCTCCACTGAGTCATATCTTACCACGTCCACATTACCTCTGAGTAAGATATTTTTAGAACTTTTCCATGTTCACATTACCTCTGAGTGAAGTTCTTCTCTTCGACTCCCTACTATCACGTTCGCGTAACCCCTGATAGTGCTAGTCGTTTCAACTTATTATTTGTACTTAAAGTACGCCATGGGTAATAAGTCCACAACCCAAATATACAAATCGACTCTTGGTTTTTCATCCCCAGCAAATGCTTATCATATTCTTAATAGATATGATCAACAAGTTGGCATCCCCAGCAAGGGCCTATTTGCATCTTTTTTGTGGCAAATTCGGGTAAATAGCCATCATCCGTATCCAAGAGTCCCGAATATGCAATGGATGACGGATCCTCAAAATTTTCTCAATGAAGCAATCTTTAGACCGACTTGCACATTCCCGCAAATGACTTCTCAAACCAATCACAACTCAAAAGTTTGTCATGTTCATATTACCTCTGAGCAAACTCTCAAAGTTTTGGCTATCGATTATCATGTCCATATTACCTCTGATATCGGTTGTCATCTCAACTTAACACCCGTACTTAACTTTAAGTATACCTGCGGTGTTAAGTCCACAAAAACTGCCATGTCCATATTACCTCTGAGCAGATATATACCTCCATCTCCAGTAGAGTCACAACTCAAAAGTTTGTCATGTTCATATTACCTCTGAACAAACCTCCCGGGTCCGGCTATCGATTATCATGTCCATATTACCTCTGATATCGGTTGTCATCTCAACTTAACACACGTACTTAACTTTAAGTATGCCTGCGGTGTTAAGTCCACAAAAACTGCCATGTCCATATTATCTCTGAGCAGATATATACCTCCATCCCCAGTGGAGTCACAACTCAAAAGTTTGTCATGTTCATATTACCTCTGAACAAACTTTCCGAGTTTTTGGCTATCGATTATCATGTCCATATTACCTCTGATATCGGTTGTCATCTCAACTTAACACCCGTACTTAACTTTAAGTACACCTGTGGTGTTAAGCCCACAAAAACTGTCACGTCCATATTACCTCTGGCAGGGCTTGTCCGAAACTTATTACTTGCACTCTTGTGCACAAGAAGTAATAGGTCCACCAAAAACCTCCCTGTGGAATATCCGCAATGGAAACGAATGGTTCATGTTCATATTACCTCTGAACTATCCTCATTTTTTCCAGCAAATGTTCTTTTGGAGGGTCAGTCCATATTCATCCCCACAGAGTCATATTTTACCGCGTCTATATTACCTTTGTCAGGACTTGTCTCAAACTTATTACTTGCACTCTTGTGCACAAAAAGTAATAGGTCCACCAAAAACCTCCCTGTGGAATATCCGTAATGGAAACGAATGGTTCATGTTCATATTACCTCTGAACTATCCTCATTTTTCCCAGCAAAGGTTCTTTTGAAGGGTCAGTCCATATTCATCCCACAGAGTCATATTTTACCACGTCTATATTACCTCTGTCAGGACTTGTCTCAAACTTATTACTTGCAAAAGTAATGGGTTCACGAAAATCTCCCAGCAGGACGTCTTTACCTATCATGTCCATACTACCTCTGATAGGGCTTATTTTGAACTTATTATTTCCACTCAACGTGCATAATAAATAATAGATCCACCAAAGATCCCCCAGTGGGATGTCCTCAACAAACCAAAGTACGCGCAAACAATCATAAAGAAATGGAGGGCCCTTATATGATTGCAAATGGCGCTTATAGATTAGCCAAAGTCTAATAAAAAATTTGGCAATAGCTCCTATCAACGGCAAATCCCCGAAGAAGCACTATGCTTAATCTCCTCTGCTTAACGGAGTACGATGAAGATCTCCTTCTGGCGACACTACATACAAAGATTAGCTGGATCATATTCTATCAGGTTTATGTGACCTCCGAATATATATCCTTACTAATTTGTAAGCCTATCATGTTCATATTACCTCTGATAGTGTTTAGTATACAAATTTAGTTGGATTATATTCTTTCAAGTTTATGTTAACTCTGAATAGATTTACATTCAGCAAAACCTTAACAAAAGAATGTCATGTTAATGATACCTCTGATATCACTTTTACCCTAGCCTATCACATTCTAAAGTGATGGGTCCACAAAGTCAGAAAATATGTCTTTATTATCTCTGAGAAATTACAGGAGAAACAAAAAGGTACATCATTGGGGAGGAGTAGTTAAATCCCTAATCTGTCGCGCCAAAGCAGCCATCCTCTCATTCCTAGAGTTCAAAATAGTGCTGCGAGCCTGTTCCAGTCGTGTCTCGTGATCGCTCAGGCGAGATAGTTCGGACCGAGCATCAACAAAACTGGCATGGATGACACCAGCACGCATCAAGTTCTGCTGAGCTATCTCCACTTGGCCCTTAAATACATTACGAGCTGCCGCTGTCTTGAGAAGCTTCTCCTTGGCCTGAGTGAGTTCAGCTTCTAAATCTCGAACCCTTGCTTCATCTCCCTCATATTCGGCCTGGTACTGAGTTAGTTGAGGAATAAAATCCACCAAGACAGCCCGCTCTTTATCCATCTCCTGCTACTGTTCCTGGATGGATTTGTTCAGAGTTTCCATTTGCCCAACAAGCTCTGCAGTTAAGGAGTCATACTTAGCTTGAACTAGATCGTCGATGTTGCCTCGAGATAGTTGCAAATACTCGTTAATGGATTATTCTAAACCATTAACTATTTGCTCTAGCGCATTAGCCCTTTCAGCGTCACCAAAATTCCTAATCTGCGCTACAATAAGATTGGAGGACATCTTCAAAGCTTCGAAGCCTAGATTCTTCTCCAACACCATCGATATCAGCATTTTCAAAGTGATGTAGAGAACGCTAGTAAACTGCTCAACTAGCATGGCGAGATTCGAATAGACGCTGGGAGTGGCTGCAATATCGGTGAATCCCCTTCCAGGAACGACTGCAGAGGGTGTCGTCATAGTCGTCGCTTCAACAGATGGCACGACAAAAGTAGAGGCACCAACAACGGTCAAAGTTGTTGGCATGCTTGACAAAGGAGGCACAGTCGAGACAATCGACTCATCCTCCTCTGATATTATTTGGACTGGTATTGGCGGAACAACATCCGAGGATGTTGCGGATGAGATATCGTCAGCTTCAAAACTTGCTCCCTCAACGTCGGACGCCACCACTTCATATGATGGGTCCGTAACAAAACCAAAGGTTGCGTCTATTCCACCCTTCCCGTAGATGTCTGCACCTGCAAAGAAGACAAGAGAAAGTTAATATCAAACTGATGTTAATTTTCCTAAAAGAAGCGTAAAGACGACATTTACCCATGGCAGATGGTATATATGTCGCGTCTGCAGCCAGTACAGCTAAATCATTTCTTAATGATGCTAAGTGAGCTGTCATACCTGGAGAAGGGGGTGCGCCAACTGACACTGGCGGGTATTCTTCCCAGTCTTCACCAAGATCCACTCGAGGCTCATCGGGTGGAATCTGGCTGGATATACTTACAGACGCGGCAGGGGTTACTCCCGTTACTGGTCTGGATAAAGGTATATGTAATCTTATTATGCTCGACCTCAAAGGCGATCTTGTAGCACTACCAGAAGCAATAGTAGCAGCGATCTCGAGCAAAGAATCTCCGGCACTGTCAGCCAAAACTATGAAGGTTCCCTCTCTAATAGGCGAAGGAACTCTAATCAAAGAATTATCCCCAATAGAGGAGACGACATGCTCGCTCCTAGGAGCCCCCCTGGTCGAAGCCCTTTTCGGACCTCTGGAGACCTTCTTCTTGAGAGAAGAAGGTTCTTTCAGAGCAGAAGCCTTCCTTTTATGGGGATAATGAGAGGCTCTGCCGGCGGAGCTAGTACACCTCTCGGTATTGTCGTCAAGAATTCGTCTGCCCTAGCGATGTCCTCATTCTCATCCAAGGAAACAGACGAAACTTCCTTCCTGGCAGTAGACCTATGGGAGGGCATCCTAAAACTTCCACGCATATCAAAATCGCGATAAAAGGTATTGATGGACGCATAAAACTACGCGTACGAGTGAAGCATGTGCAGCTCCATGGAAAGAGAAGTCGCGGGCACCACAAAAGTTGTACCAGTGCAGCCCGTGATGAAATACCGCCACCCTCTGACTCTATCAATAAGTCCACCTCTGGACTTGAGGATGGTGATGGCATTTCCCACATACAATTGGTCATACCCAAACTGTCTGGCGAACCGACTTGGCAGATAGGGCTCCAAGAAGCAATGGTCATCACTTCTGTATAGCAAATGAGAAGGTCTAATGCAAACCAACCAATAGAAGGCTTCAGGAGAAAGAATGGTCCTCCCATGGCCCTTATCCTTAAGTTTCCTCCCCTGTTGATTGATGTGTACGGGGGGAACGATACAAAAGATCTTCCAGCTGTGGGCTACGTTTAACGCCCGCCGGCAATCTGTGACGGTCGCCACGTTCCAAGAGGAATTCTTGTAATTCAGCAAGAAATTATTTCTTGAACTGCTGGCGGAACCGGGAGACATCACCCGGGCATTGTGAAGAATTAACCATCCCATCAAGTATAGGAATGGTAATTCTATCCTGGAAAAGCTTTCACGCTGCATCTCATTAGCGAGTAGTCCATCAGTAAGGGCCCTCAGGCCTGCCTGTATTCTACATACCATAGCAGGAAGCAGGCCCAGTCTTGCTCCGAACACTAAATACACTGCAGGCCATAAGGTGTTGCGATGAATGCGATCTGCAGACGCGATGCCAGGCACTACCCAGCGGCGAAGCCAGACGGAGAGGAAGCCAGCCAATTGAGCTTCCTTCGACAGAGGCTTACGACAATGCCTCATATAACTGTAGGCTTTAGTGCCTGTAGGATAACCCCCCATCTCCTCATCAAAAATGTGATCTGAAGCACCTGCGTCTTCAATAAGGTCATCGACAGTGTTGGCATTCAGCACGCTTAGGAGGTTCAAGGGCCTATCTTGGCTATCTACCACCTTGTCTGGCTTGACATTTCTGGCCTGGTGGAAGAAAAGATAGGTGGCCCACTTGTTGATGTGAGCCAAATCAGAAGGCTCCTTGTAGAAAGTGGTGCAGGCAAGATAATGGCACATCAGCTCCTGATATACTGCCATAGCCCGAGGGTTTGTATCCCTCAACTCCCGGTTTGTAGGGACGTACTCCTCATAAGGAGTGTCCCCCATTGGCAGTCTTAAAATTTCTGCCATCTCATGAAAGGCCAGGCCCAACTCCCCTAGCGGAGTGGTAAAAGTCCCGGTGAGCGAGTTGTATCGCTCCATCAAGGCTAGGAACAGGTTGGGATTGACAGACAGCCCAACACTTGTGATGCTCACAGCCGCGAACAAGCCTATACTTTCCAGCTCCGTCTGGAAGTGCTTCAGGGCCCAGGCAGTCAAACTGGCCCATCGAAGATTTACTGGGCTAAGCCATCCACTAGTCCGAGGGTTGACCCTGGGGTACATTCCTTCCTGCCCCATAAAGTCGTTGCAGAAGCTCGACATCTGAACCGGCTGGATCAACGACGTATCCTCGCTCGGGACACTACCCGGCAGTAATCCCCTAAAGGGCATAACAGGGCCCGAGGGACGACTCATATAGGCTCCTCCGTCATACTCCTTGCTGTATAAAAATTTTCCCGGACGGCCGTGAAGATCGGGAGTCAGAACCCATGACATCTTTCTAGGATGGGTGGCATGGAAGAACGCAGAGATGGGATAATCCCTAGGCATACTGGACAAATACATCACCATGCCCTCAGCAGTAAACACCCAATCCTCCTTTTTGGGCTTGGTCTGGGATTGTTTGTCAATAACATCCCCGAATAAGAAACCAGGTTTCTTATACTCCGTCCCGTCTATGTATGTCAGGGGTTCCCCACTGATCATACTCAGCAGCATGCGCTCTCCTTGGAACGATTTTAGAATTCCCCTCTCTTCAGGGTAATTGGCTCCAGAAATAGGGAATGTCACATGGGACAAGTCCTCCAAGTAGTTTGAGCTCAACATCCCGACGGCAGAGCCCATAACTTCAGCCAATGGAGAGATCTGCAAGTCCACTACAAAATGCAAGAGAATAAGTCAGTTTCTACACTAGACATTACACTCTTGCAGTTTGCTCCAAAGATTATCAGTCTGTGCTTTTACGCCAAGACTATAAAAACTTGAGCTTTTACGCCGGAATCTATTTTTCCATTGCGTAAAATTCAAGGTTGGCAGCAGTTAATAATCTGAGCTTTTATGCTGGATTGACAAAATTTGAAATTTTTTACGCCGGTATTTCATATCCAGCGCATAAAATTCAAAGTTTGCAGTAAACACCAAATCTTGACAGTCTGGGTTTTTACGCCAGACAGCAAAAATTTGGAGTTCTTACGCTCGAAGTCTCTACCTTTAATATCCGGAGCACAGCTCGACGGTGGAACACTGCATTCCGATCGAGGCTCGTTCAGTCTAATGGGAGTTGCTCGTGCTAGAGCAGTGGAACGGGAAGAGGAAGCGACCTTATTTCCCTTAGCAGTGGAAGACTGTTTAGGGGCCATGGAGATCCTGAGTTCTCGAGTAAGAGACGAAGAAGAAGGATTCTTAGAAAACAAGAGTTTTGTGAAGGCAGATAAAAGTTTTCTCTCTCCAGCCCTTGGACTATTTATAGAGTTTGGATAACTCTTCGAATCCCTAACCAAATCCGATATTTAATATTCAGTTATGATTTGGGACCACGTCAGCCTATCATTTAGGGAAGACGGACAGTCAGTGGATCCATATTTACGCGTAGAGCAGATCTATGATTTTACGTTAAGGAGCTTTTACGCTCGAGAGGCTACAAATCTACGATTTTATGTTCAGAGGCTATAAGTCTATGGTTTTACGCCCGGATGCTTTTACGTTCGGTAGCTTTTACGCTCGAGAGGCAACAAACCTACGACTTCACGCTCAGAGGCTACAAATCTATGATTTCACGCTCAGAGGCTTTTTACGCTCAAAGGCTACAAATCTACGATTCTACGCTCGAAAGTTACAGACGGCCAATTACAAGGGTTTACGCAGAAAATGCTCCTTCTTGGCCACAAATCTTTCCAAGTACCCAAAACATACAGAGTTCAGCATTGAAGATGACTCTTCTTCTTGGGTCGATTGGAAGTTTATCCAAAGTCTAGTCAGAATCCTTTCTCAAAAGTTCAAGCATGGCTTGTTTTGACGGCCGTTTTTCGCCCTATTTCAAGGGATTTACGGAAAATCATTCTTGAAGATGATGGTCTGAACAAGAATTCTTCTTATCAGGGAAGTGACAGTTCAGAAATTCTATACGACTCCTCGTCTAAGACAGCATGACAGTTTGGATTTTCAACTTAAATGCTAAGCAGCTTTTTACGCGTCCTCTGCTACGCGTAAAAGATGGGACGAGTTCGGATAGCTCTTTATCAGAGTCGGCATAAAAATATTCAGACGTGTCGAAGCTGCACACTATTCAGACTTTATCACAACAAATATGACAAATCATCAGATGCGTAAAAGAAGACAATTTTATTAATCATGATTACATATGATGGAAATCCAGTCTATAAAGGGTTTTTCATCTTCATGATTACATATGATGGAAATCCTTTCTCTACAAAGGGTTTCTCATTCTCATTTAAGATCACGCCAAGAATCTGTTCTGTCAGGTTCTCGTATTGGTGGAGATCTTTTTCAGTCTTCTACTGAGTTGATCGGCTTCCGCGGCCGGTTAACAAGAAAATGATTAATGGCGGGAGGATACACAACTGGGCTTGTATAAATTATTCAGAGCCCATCCTCCATACGCCATGGCAGGCATGCCCTAGAATTGAGTTGGGGGTTCAGACCCAGCTCAATACTGGAAGATAGGGCCAGACTGCCTACCATCGTCCAGCTCCATGATAGGAGAAAATACAGCTTGCAAGTGGTGTGGTCGAATGCGACCCTTCCTCTCTCCTAGACGAATCGCCATATGAAATTGACTGATCATCCCGAGCAAAGGAAGCTATGATATCCTTCCATGATCTATCGTTGCAGAGGATATTTGCTCGAAGACGCCTCTTTTTATGGCTCTTTACATGCTGGAAGAACATGATCTTCTTCTTCCTCAAGTCAACCCGACGAAGCTCGACAACCATCTCTCTTTGGGGTAAAGAAAGTGTGGGAAAAATAGGTTAACCCATTCGCCTTTATATAGGCAGAGGAGGACACACTGAACCCCAACAAACTCCTAAAAATCTACCAAAAAATCAGCCTCGTGGAACGTGTCAAACTTGACCGTTTCATGCTTCATTCAAAGTGTTTCAAATTACGAAGAATTTAAAAACTTTGAAGGGGGTCTTGTAGAAGCATGAAAAATACGCTGGGGAATCATACGCGTAAAACCCTCAACATACAGGAAGCCCGCATAAAACAGAGCTCCAGCACTGGATGGCATGAAATATAACTCCAGAGCCATCGGCGTACAGAAGAGCTTCAACGCTAGTTCAGCATAAAATATAGCTCCAGAACAACCCGTGTAATGCAGTATTTCCAGACTGCTTTGGCTTAAAAAGGTTGTTACATCGCCACTTTGGCGTAAAACCTGCTTGCTTTTAATGCAGCAGGAAGTTATACGAGGATCTCTTCGTATTCCTTGAATGAACCTGTCAGATCAAGCAGTGAACCTGACTCCTGACAAAGAGTACTGCACGATGACCGAGAGGACGGCTGTTATGATGATTCTGCACAGAACCCTAAACTGTCATTTAGTGACACAATTCTTGATATAAGACGTCATTTATGCATCCAAGGGATACGCTGCCTGTTTTACATAGGCAGAGGTGAGCTTTTACGTTCAGGAAGAGACAAAACCAACCGCTACATCAAAAGCTGTTCTTCGTACAAAGCTCAAGGCACGTCTCTGCAGTTAATGCGCATGATGGGGGCAGATATCTGCATTTAATGCACGAGATTTGGTTCTACTTTCAAAGACTGGGTGAGCTATAATTAGGGCTAATACGTCAACATCACCATCCCCGCACATTATGCCAATCAGGCTATTTTCAGCTATAGGAGCACGTTGTACGCTATCTCCTTGAAATACGTCGACCTGGCTATTTTCAGTTATAGGAGCACATTGTATGCTATCTCCTCGAATTACGCCAAATTAGGCTATATTTGCAAAGCATCAGGCTTCTACGCCTACTTGGCTTCTATGCCAACCTGACAACTATTCGACTTCTACGCCTATTTTGGCTTTTACGCCAACATGAAAGATATTTGACTTCTATGCCAATATGACAGCTACTTGGCTTCTACGCCAACAGAACAGCTATTTGGCTTTTACGCCAACGAGATAGTTATTTGGCTTTTATGCCAACCATCTCTACGCGAGAGGCAGTTATCTACGTGGCTTGCATGCCGTGATCTTCGACGAGCAGTCATACGCATTACCTCATAACAGGACACGCGTCACACGCCGATTCAGAAGATCATTCATACATGGGTAGCAGTTATTGTAACCGTCGCGTAAAAGGTGCAGTTCTCCTGTTCGGTTTCTACGCCGACTGTACCTAAACTCTATAAATAGAGACCTCCGGCCAGAGAGGTCCAGGGAGAGAGGTCCAGAGGTCGTAAAAAAGTGGAGAGAAACCAAGGGTCAAAGATTTGTCAAGGAAAGAGAGTATATCTAGAGAGTGTTGATTGACTACTTTGGCAACGAGAGTTCAATCTCTCCTGCAGTCTTTGAAGCTTCTTTTTCGTCTTCTACAGCACTTTTTCGTCATTGTATGGTCCAAGAGACAAAGTGATCGACCGCAGATCAGACTCCTATAGCAATATTTCCCCAGAATCAAATTTTTGTACTTAACATCCTCGTATAGGATTAATTATACTTCTTTTTCTTGTTTGTAAACCAAAGAAAGGGTTTCGTATAAACCTAGTTTTATTTCTTTCGTTTATTATCAAACAGTAACATCCGCACTGACATAATATTTACGTGACTGTGGACTATAACAACGATAACCTTTTTGTGTACGGGGATAACCAAGAAAGATATACTTCAGAGATCTAGGAGCCAACTTATCTCGATTAGGTTCCAAGTTATGAATAAAAGCGACACACCCAAACACTCGAGGAGATAAGGAAAAAGGTGTGACATCTGTATGTAATATGGTAAATGGAACTTTGTTATTTAATACAGATGATGGCATGCGATTAATAAGATAACATGCAGTAAGAACGGCATCTGCCCAATAATGTTTAGGAATATGCATATTGAACATGAGAGTTCGAGCCACATCTAAAATGTGTCGATATTTGCTTTCGGCTATACCATTTTGGTGAGAGGTGTGGGCACAATTGGTTTGATGAATTATACCACGAACAACGCAGAAACTGTTCACAGAAGATTGAGTATACTCCAAAGCATTATCAGAATGCAAAATTTTGATACGTTTATCAAACTGAACATAGACTTCATTATAAAAGACAGATAATACATTTGGAAACTCAGATCTTTCTTTCATTAAATAATACCAAGTCATTCTGGAATAATCATCAATAAAAATAACAAAATACTAAAATCCTTTCAGACTTTTGACTCTAGACGGACCCCAAATATCAGAATGAACAAGATCAAAAGACTATAATTGACTACTCTCACTACGAACTACGGTGATGCTTGCCTAACTGACAAGCCTCACATTCAAGACTAGAAACATGACTCAAACTAGGAACAACTTGACGCAACTTAACCAAAGACGGATATCCCAAACGAGAATGCCACTGCAACGTAGAAGTAAAAACAGAAGTGAAGGCCTTTACAGGTAGATCCAAGTAGTACAGTCCATGTTTTTTATGCCCCGAACCAATCATCTTCTTCGTCCTGAGGTCCTGAAAAACACACGAATTAGGAGAAAATATCACAGAACATTGAAGAGATTTGGTTAACTGGCTCACATATAACAAATTAAACAGAAAATTAGGCACATATAATGAATCAAATAATGATAGTGATTGAGTAGGGTGAATGACACATTTCTTAAGCACAGGACGAGTAGACCCATCAGCCAAGATAATATTATGTTTTATGGAACTACGATTATGAAAGATAGATGTTATACCTGACATGTGAGAGCTTGCTCCTGAGTCGATGACCCAAGAGGTGGATGGTGATTAGGTTGCCACAAAAGTTTGATTACCTATATGTGTCTTGGTTGCAGTAGGTTGGGAGGTGGTACTAGCAAGCGCATTCAACTTCTAGAGGATCTGTTAAAATGGAGATGAGGTATCGAATGTTGAAGTCTGATTGAAACCCGAAGTATCATCTCTGGGAGCAGAAGTGGTGACCTGGGACTACATATTTTTATCATGCACTTGATGTGCATATTCTAGTTTGCCCCACTTGTCCCAACAATAGTCTTCTATATTACCGAGCATTCCACAATAGTTATACTTTCGTGGTTGACCACGGCCACCACCACCACCACCGCGGCCACCACCACGACCATTGTCTCTACCACCATGGCCTCTTCCTCGACCAAAACTATGACCACCATCTCTACCGCCATGTCCACTACCACGTCTACCACCACGACCAATAGTACTATAAACTAGGGCAGAAGAGTCAGTACTCGGCACCACAGAACTCTGTCCCAGAAAGGAATGGTTGAGACGGAAGAAAATATCTGCCACCGTAGGTAACTGCTCTCCAGCAAGAATTTGAGCTTTATAAGGTTCGAGCACAGGATCTAAGCCGCTAGGATAAGTGAAACATGAAACTCTTTCTTCTGTCTCCGAGCTTCCTTCAAATCAGTAGTAACAAGATGATATTGAAGCAGTTCCTCCCACAAAGCCTTCTTTGAAGCCAGATATTCATTCACAGGCTTTCCATTTTGCTTTGTATTGAACAATAACTCGTACAACTCATACTACTAGAAAAAGCGGTATTAGCGACGTATTTTAGCGACGTCAAAATAAATGTCGCTAATAATATATAAATTAGCGACTCCTTATAAAAACGTCGCTAGACGTCGCTAAATGGCGACATTTAGCGACATTTAGCGACTTTTATTAAGATTTTAAAAGATAAGTCGCTATAAGTTCAATTAAGGTCGCTAAACGTCGCTAATATGTCTAATTTAGCAACGTTTAGCGACGTATATAGCGACCTTTATATTAAAAATATTTAGCAACGTGTTTAGCGACGTCGTGGACGTCGCTAAAATTTAATTTAGCGACGTTTTTATTGGACGTCGCTAAACGTCGCTAAAATATGGTTAATTAGGGATCGGTTTTATTTTTTTCCATCTGTTGAAATTTCGAAAAGAAAAAAAATTCCCCCCCCGCTCCGTCGACCGGCTCTCCACCGCGACTACTCCGGTAAACCCTACTCTCTCTCTCTCTCTCTCTCTCTCTTTCACAGGACACATGTGACCTTGACACAAATACGACACACACACAGACACTGACACAGACACAGACACGGCACACACACACTGACACAGACACTGATCAGGACCTAGGGTTAGGGTTAGGTTTTTTGACATAGGGTTAGGGTTAGGATTAGGGTTAGGGTTAGGGTTAGGGCCGACTGGCCCAAGTCGACGAGAGAGGTAACAGCAACAGTGAGCACTGCTTACTAGCAGTGAGCAGGGGGAGACTTGAGGCACATCAGCCCAATGTGCAACAGGCAACTTGGGGAAGCACTGCACATCTGAACATAGTGTGCATTAAGGTTTAGGTGCATTATAGTTGGTTGTTAGCTTCTGCAGGCAGGTGTGAGGGGGTCCTAATACAGTGTAAACACTGCATCCTTGTGCAGCAACTTACTGAGCCAGTCAGCAACTAGTGCAAGGCAGGATGTGGATGTGTTTGAGATGGGGTTTGAACTCGTATGATTTGAAGGACATGAGGGCATGTGTCAGATATAACACCAACATCTGAGAGAAGATTGGGTATTCATAGTGATACTATAGTGCACACATGAGTGTGTGGCTCGGGATAAGGGGTAATCAAATATTGAGGAAGAAGGTAAGCAGTAGCAGTGGGTGACTGATTTAAAGAGGTGTATTAGTCAGGTGTTTGAGTGAATATATGTGTTGAAGAGAATAAGTAATAGGTGTGAAGGTTGAGCATTCATATAGGTGTATCCCAGATCTGGGAGTATAGATGGAGTGTTTATATGAGTATAGATGGAGTGTTTATATGAGTATAGATGGAGTGTTTATATGAAGTATAGAATTTAGAGTACTTAATAGGTGTTGTTGGTACTAGGTGAGTTTTGATTACAGAATTCTTAAGAGTGTATGTGTGTATCAGTGTGCCAGTTTGGGGGGTTAGGTTTTTTTACTAAAGGGAGTGCAGTAATCTGCCGATAATTGTGAGTGAGTACAACCACAATGCATGGGGTTATCCATTTCATAGAGCAATAGCCCGTGTACTTGAGAAACTTTTGATGCAAAAATTGTTCAAGCACCAGGTGCCTTAGTGCAATGCCATGACTGCTTTTCCCATAACGGACACTGACCTAGGAGTGTGGTTGAGGGCAGCTGCAGTTCTATAGTATGACACACTATTTGTAGTGTGTTGACTGCACACTTATAGTGCAGTTCATAGTACTATGGGGTTGGGGGCAGCTGCAGTTTTGATAAATGAAAATATGTATTATATAAGTTATGATTTTTATAGTACGGTTAATTTTGTATGTAATGATTTATATGATACATACTGTCAATTTTGCAGAAGTTTCTAGAAATGGATATGAATTACTATCTGCGTCATCGTTCGTGGATGTACAACCGTCATCCTGATGACATGTACGGTGTGCGGGATGAATTCATTGAGGGTGTACAGCAGTTCCTGCAGTTCGCCAAGGCGTCCCCTCAGTACATGGACGGTACCAAAATTAAGTGTCCGTGTGTGAGATGTCGCAACAGGAAATATCATCCAGAAGTGGAAGTTATATATCATTTATACTCGAAGGGCTTTACGCCGAATTACTATCAGTGGACTGCGCACGGAGAACTTGTATCTCTAGCATCAGAGTCGGAGCCCTATGTGGAGCCGTATATGGATGTCCAAGAACACGATGCTTACGACGACGGGTTGGTGAACATGGTTTATGATGCGGCGGGGCCTAGTTTCAATCCTGACAATTATGATGCGACGGGACCTAGTTTTAATCCGGACAATTATGATGCAGCTGAGGAGGCACCGAATGCCGATGCTGTAAAGTTTATGGAGTTGCTTGAGAATGCAAGGACTCCACTATATCCTGGTTGTGAGGATCATTCACCGTTGGAGGTGGTTACAAGATTATTGAGCATCAAGTTCGATTTTAACATGTCACAAGAATGCTATAATCGACTGCTCGATTTGATTATAGAGATCTTGCCCAAGGGTGCAAAGTTGCCTAAAGACTTCTATCGATCTAAGAGGATGGTGAGATCGCTTTGGATGGGATACGAGAAAATCGATGCATGTCGCAACGGGTGCATGTTGTACTACAAAGACGACAAGGATGAAGATACGTGCAGATTCTGTGGTACTGGTCGCTATAAGGCCACTGTCAGAGGAAAGTCTGTCGGTGCAAGGAAGCCTACCGATTCGATGCACTACTTGTCTTTGACGCCGCGGTTGCAGCGGTTGTTTATGGTTAAGGAGACTGCAGAAAACATGAGTTGGCACAGGCGAAAACAGATCGAAGGAGTATTGGATCATCCATCCGATAGAGAAGCATGGAAGCACTTTGATCGAGAGTATCCATATTTTGCCGAGGAAGCGCGTAATATCAGATTGGGGCTCTGCTCTGACGGTTTTACCCCATTCGGACTTTCGGGCTCCCAGTATTCGTGTTGGCCTGTGATCGTCACTCCGTACAATCTACCGCCTTGGATGTGCATGAAGACTCCGTATATGTTCCTAACCGTTATTATCCCGGGTCCGAACAATCCGAAGAGAAACATCGATGTGTATTTACAGCCTTTGATAGATGAGTTGAATCAGCTGTGGGAAGTCGGTGCCAATACGTACGATGTTTCTAGAAAGCAAAATTTTTAGATGAGGGCAGCACTTATGTGGACCATCAACGACTTTTCGGCCTATGGAATATTAACGGATGGAGCACCCATGGTCGTCTCTCATGTCCGTATTGTATGGACCGTTCTCAGGCTTTCCGTTTGAAATACGGAGGTAAATCGTGCTTCTTCGATTGTCATCGACAATTTTTGCCGAAGGATCATCCGTACCGGAGGAATCAGAATGCTTTTCGTGCGGGAGTTGTGGAGAAGGCCAATCCACCGCCAAGGTGGCCCGGATGCACGATATGGGAAGAGGTAAAAGATTTACCAAGTGCTATCGAAGAGCCTGCTAAGGGGTACAAGTGTGACGGATTTGGTCGCACCCATAACTGGACGAAGAGGAGTATATTCTGGGATCTGCCATATTGGAGCACCAATCTGATCAGACATAACCTTGATGTCATGCATATCGAGAAGAATGTGTTTGATAACATAATTAATACTGTAATGGATGTAAAAGGGAAGACGAAAGATAATCCGAAGGCCAGGTTGGACTTAGAAGACATATGTAGATGTCCTGGATTGTATTTGATAGAGGAGGGGAATGGAAAGTTAAAGCAACCTAAGTCAGTTTTCTCACTGGATAAAGAGGATAAAGGTAGACTTTATAGATGGATTCAGGGTCTAAAGTTTCCAGACGGGTACGTGTCGAACTTGAAAAGATGCGTCGACCTCAAGGAGAACAAACTAGTAGGTATGAAGAGCCACGATTGTCACGTATTCATGGAGAGGTTAATTCCGATTGCATTTCGGGAATTCTTACCGCAGGTCGTTTGGGACCCATTGACAGAGCTGAGCATATTCTTCAGAGATCTTTGTTGTACTAAGTTGCTCGTCGATCGTCTAGAAAAGCAAGAGAGGGACATTGCGATAACACTATGTAAGTTTGAGAAGGTGTTTCCTCCTGGATTCTTCGACTCTATGGAGCATTTGCCAATTCATCTTTCCTATGAGGCATGTGTTGGTGGTCCTGTCGGTTATCGGTGGATGTACCCCTTCGAGCGCCATCTGAATCACCTAAAGAGGAAGGTGAAAAATAAGGCACGGGTTGAAGGCTCTATTTGTGAAGCTTATGTTCTCGAGGAGATTACAAACTTTTGCTCGACGTATTTCAAACCGCATGTTGCTACTAATAGGACGAAAGCTCCCAGAAACGACGATGCATATCAGGAATCTAATGATACAATATTCAAAGTATTCAATGCATCCGGAAAGCCTTCGGAAAAAATGAAGAAGAGATATTTGAATGACGATGAGCTAAGGGCTGCTCAATTGTATATATTACTCAATTGCGACGAGGATGAAGTGGAGAAGCTAGAGGGGTAAGTAATTAATACGTCCACGTTTACATCATCTCAATGTAATAGTATAAGATACTATTATGCTACTAATCAGCAGTTGCTTCATTATTTTTCAGCACATATAATGATGAGTTGAGGTCGGTTAGACCCTAGATAACAGACGAAGAAGTAGAACAAGATATGAGATGCCATTTTTCTTCTTGGTTGAGCGCATATGTAAGATGCTTGGTAATTACTTTTTATTTCTGCACTTGCAAAACAAATAACTTACTATCGCTACTTTGGTATTTAGGTCGATCGTCTAATATCACCCGAGACTGAATCTATTAGGACTCTAGCCAAGGGACCAATTACTGCCGTAAAAATATGGCCAAGTTTCTGTGTGAATAGGTTCAGGTTCAAGTCAACAAATGCTCCTATCAGAGACAGTTTTCTGGATCTTGATTCCACGAAAAACAGTGGTTTGTGTATTAAATCTTCAAACTACAAAGACGTCAATCCGGGCAATAATTTTTTTGGCATCTTACGAGAGATTGTGGAGTTGACATATAATTATGGCACAGAACCTGCTAATATCGTGCTATTCAGGTGTGAATGGTTCGATCCGATTCAAGATCAAGGTTGGAAAATTGACAAGCATGGCCTTGTGGATATAAACTACAAGCGTAGATATCAAGGCTACGAACCATTTGTCCTATCAAGTCAGGCTCAGCTCGTGTACTTCACAACTTATCCTAGACGGGGGACAGCGAGGTCGGATTGGTGGGCAGTATGTAAGCTAGAAATACCTTTGACATTGACGAAATAGCTTATCAGGAGGACGATCTACCTTTTGTAACAAATATTGTAGATGTGGACTCAACGAAAGTTACTCATTACACGAGTAATAATGTAGAAGATGTAGAAATATCCGAAGAGGACGACGAAGTAGATGAAAGTGAAGACGAGGAAGAGGAAGAGCAGGACGACGAAGACGAACAAGATGAATTTTCTGAAGATGATTGAAAATAAAAAATATTGCATGTAGAATATAACTATATTTGGACTGTAAATATTGCATGTAGAAGTAGATATTGACATTAACGAATATATGTATTATATTTTGACTGTATAATGCTTTGAGATATGTATCACATTTCGACTGTAGAATGTAGTATATATTTGTGTTTCTCTATATTCATCATATGTTATTATCAGATATGACAGGACGACGCGGAGGATTCGGCAGGTCCCAAGGTAGACAGAGTGCCACTCCGGTACTGCCTACTGTTGGTTCCGGTTCATCGTCGCCCAGTACTCCAGTATATCGATCAGTCACATCTCCGACTGCGACGACGTTGCGTGGCATCATTCCTGGGACGAGTAGTTCCAGGCGTGATAGTACTCCCTCGTCCAGCGTTCCTCCTGCTGACGGAACCATGGAGACAGATGAGCATGTAGAGGAGGTCGTGCCGACATTGTCCCAGCATCAGCAAGATCCTCCATGCGCACCACCGGAGGAGACGAGGACAGAGATTTGAGCCGACGGTACAAAGTAAGTCAATTAGATGGTTTAGTATATATTTGTGTTTCTTTTTATTCATCGTATATTGAATTTTTCATTAATCTAAATTATTATCTCTATATAGATATCGTCCATCGTCGGTTCAGAGACGCCTGGGCCAATTTCTGAGGAACAACTACGGTGGCCCTTGGATCAACTACTCTCAGGCTCCGGAGGAGAGGAAGGCGTTCTGGTTTGCGCACTTCCAGGTAAAAGTATATTAAATAAATCCTCTAATTTATGCATATTCGTGATGCTAACTTAATAAATTTTTTATTGTAGCAAACGTATTTTTATCCTCCGCACCGGGCCGAGTTGATCGAGCGGCTCTTTCCTACCGTTGCCGCCAAGCTTATCCGAGATGCTCTGGATGACCAGAAGGCTCATGATCGTGCTGGAAAACCGATCCAAGGTTGGATCACGCCTGAGCAGTGGACTGCGATGAGGGCTAGATTCGACGATCCGAGCTACAAAGAAAGGTCTAAGAAGGCCAAGGCGGCTAGGCAGAATGCTGCCAAGTGGTGTGGTAGCTCGATTCCGATGACGGAACATTTTCGTCGTTTGGTATGTTTTTTCTTTTAAAATATATTATTTTAATATAAGTACCATAAAATGGTACTTGGAAAAAATATTTAAGTTTAGTAATAAATAATATATTTTTAACAGGTACAGAGGGGTGAGGATGCAAACATGGTGACCGTCTTCTTGGCCACCCATCGCAAGGACGAAAATCTCATTGATGAGAGGGCCTCACAGACCTATGTAAGTATTACTTTACTTTGTGTTTATTTTAATATAACTTAGGCAATTATTGAGTTTCTAAACCTTTTCTAGGCCGAGTATCTTAGGCTTCGTGAGTGGGCGACTGCTAGTGCACCTATACCTGGAGAGGCTGGTGCTTCGTCGCAGCCCGGTCCATCTCCGTCGGCGGACGACCTGTGGGTGACCGCAGCTGGTGGTCTCCAGAGGGGTACGTACTACGGTACGGGCTCCTATGGCGCCCTGGTTGTGACGCAGTCATCTAGGGCCTCCCCGACAGCTGCGCATTCCATACACCCCTCGCAGTCACAGCCCTCGCAGTCGTCGGCCAGAGTCCAGGAGGCCGTCCAGGAGGCCGTTGACCGTCAGATTGCGTCTCTCCGTGACGACTTGCTGCGAAGTATGGAGGACCAGTCCCGGTCCCAGCCGCAGGCGGACGATCCGATGCTCATCGCACGATTGGATATGCTCGACCGCAGCATGACGGAGCTACGGAAATTGACAAATGATATTAGAGCCTCCAATAATCGCAACATCATGGAGCTGCAGGCGTCACAGCTATCGATGGGCGAGAAGCTGACGAGGATGCAGGATTCAATGGGTGATAGCCGTACGAGGCTGTTATCTATCCTGGATTCTTACAACCAGCGACTCATAGACTTGGAGCGGGCACGGCCTCCACCGACGTCACTACCTTCTCCATCGACATCGGTGTCGATTCCACGGGACGAGTATGAGGAGTTCTTATCCTTCAAGCGCGCCGGTGGTCAGCCTCCTGCAGATCCGTAGTAGTATAGTTATTTTTATTATTATTTAGGATGCGATTGTATATTATGAATTATTGATACTTCAACAATAGACATGATGTATGATGCTTATTGTGGTCTTTAATTTTTTAGTTAATTTAATTGGATTGATACTTCTTGTGGTCTTTAATTTAATTGGATTATATAGTTAACTAGATTGAATCATGTTGGTGTGTATGATGAAGATGATGTAAAACTGTAGGGAATCACCAATGTTTGCTTCTGGACACTATTTTTTTTTATTTTTTTTAAATTAGCGACGTTATTAGCGACGTTTAGCGACGTTTAGCGACGTTAAGTTACGTCGATAAATACGTCGCTAATTAGCGATGCTGTAAAAAGTCGCTAATGACGTCGCTATTGACGTCGCTATACGTCACTAATTGCTGACATGGCAGTATAGCCAGGTCATTAAAGACGTCGGTGTAACGTCGCGATAGACGTCGCTAATCAGCGATGTTTAGCGACTTTACTAAACGTCGCTATTTAGTGACTTGGTATCGCAAAACGTCACTAAATTTAGCGACACATTAAAGTCGCTAAAAAACGTCGGCATAGCGACGTTTAGCGACGTTTTTTGTTTTAGCGACTTGGTTTTTTCCGACTGCTTTAAAACGTCGCTAATTACGTCGCTAAACCAAATTAGCGACGATTTTTGGTTAATTAGCGACGTTTTTAGACGTCGCTAATTTGACTTTTTCTGGTAGTGTCATAGATATGGGCAACATTTTGCTTCTGCGAATATAATTCTTCCAGAGATGCCCAAATCTGTTTGCTTGATTCACACCACTGAACATTAGCAACGATATGTGGTTCCATACTATGCCACAACCACGACATAATGTATGCATCTTCACTCATCCAATCTTCATACTCAGCAAAAGTTTCAGGTAGGAGTTCTTCCATCAAAAACTTTAACTTCTTTTTCACCCTTAACACCACTTTGATAGACTTGGACCAGGCAAGATAGTTCGCACCATTGAGTTTCACCGCTGTAATCGACTTTTCCAATTCATCATTATGAATAACAGTAAAAAGAGAACCACCTCCACTACCACCACCACTATTAACCTCGCTAGAAGATTCGGTCCCCACCATACTTGCAGATGCAACAGAAAGACGAGGTATTTGAAACCCTAGATCTCACAACGAACCTCAACCAACGACGAATAACCAACAAAGATTTATAGAAATCCTAGATCTCATAAACGAACCACGAATGACTACGAACAATGAATGACGAACGACGAATCATGAAAAGTACACAAGGCTACCGCCGTCGAACCCCTGTCGAACTCATGGCCGATTTCGATCGGCCATGTCGTGGATGGGATGTATAATACTTACAAATATATGCTCTAATACCAAGTGAAGTTTGGAGATGGAGAGGAGAAAGGAAAGTAGGAGAAGAGAGAATATGAGAAAGGAGATTGCAAGGACCTTAAACCCTAGGTTGTATCTCATATCTATTTATATGGATATGCAATACACCCGCAATTACTATTATACCCTCATATGATAAATAACAAAATAAAATAACTCTAAAAACTACAAATAGTACTAAGAATAACATGTGCTAGACCTCTACTAAAAGCAACTATAAACCTAAAATTATTGCGAACATCACCCATATGAGGACCATAATGAGTAAGGTACATTTCCTTGCATAAGATGTCAACGATATCCAATCAGGATTGAAGTAAACTAAAATTATGACTAAAACGTTACATATTACATATAAAACTATCATGGTGACATCTTAAGAGAAGTACACATGTAAATAACACGTAATAAAGTACTATATATGGCATAATATGAGATAGGGTAAACGAGATATGAGCCATAGTGTTTATTTTTTTAAATGAGTCATGCACTTATGGACCAATATGAATGAATTCCTATATTCTATGTGCACCCATGTACACTAGTACACTCTATTTCTATTGGTCCACATGTGCATGACTCATTTAGGAAAATAAGCACTATGGCTCATATCCCGTTTATCCTATGAGACAACATGACAATAAAAATACGAGTAATAAATGAGATACTATCAACATGTGAAATGAATAGGCTGTAAACCAAATAATAGATTCACTCAACATCTCGTGTAATTGAAATACAACTTTTGGGCATGTAAGCAACTTAGGGCTCAGATAGTCATACGTGTGGTGCATGACTGAACACACAACATCTGGGAATCAGACAGTCATATATCCAGAGTACAACTAAATGCATAAGATCTCGATCATCTGAATATGATAAAACCATATTTTCGCTAGTTGTCTTCCACTTCATCCCATCTCTCTCTAGAATAATAAGTATGTGATTTGAGTTTAGAATCATGACAAGATATCTATACAAACACTAGCCTCGATAAAAAAAGTAATAAATAAGTAACGAGATTAGATCACACGTAAGAACTGAACTAGACCATGAATCATAATATGAATCTAAAATATGATTTAAATGATACTCTCACTCTCATGTATGAGTTGCAGGGTCATAATCAGCTAGCAAGAACTATGTAAATGAACATGTATAATATAATTTATAATATAGAGGTAAATAATAAGCGTACATGTCTAGTCCGCATTTGGTGAAGCATCACCGTATCAGACATGAAAGGACACAATATACAAACTCAACCTATAAACTCAGAATTCACAACCAAGATAGCCCCACATCTAGAATGGTGATAGAAATGATAATAATACTCCCGACGGTAGAGAATAAATCATATACAACACTACGTCACATGAGAGAACCGGGTCCACACACAGGCAAAAGACCAAGATGTTAGAAATGACTTCAAATTATGGAAATAAACATACGAGAAGTTTTAAAATAGACAGACGGTCTCACTCGAATTTATGGAAGTGAAATTCGAGCTCCCGATTGCCAATGCGCTAAAGGATAGACGATTGGATGTCTCACTTACAAAGATGAAGAATTTTCTACTTCAGAAATGATTACCAAGTGAGCCTAATGGAACTTACAGATCTAAATTTTGAGTTCCGAGACACGAATGTGCTCAAAAAATGTAGTTACCAATCAACTTGCAAGTCTCACCAACACGAAAGACGAGGTTGGTTAGAATGACCTCAAAATGAGAAAATGAATAAACGAGGAAACTAAAATGAATATACCAACTCAACAAAATTCTAACAAGTGAAATCGGAATACATCCGCAAAATAACGATCCAATCAACGGTCTCAAAATTGGACGAAACATGCACCATAGGAATAAAAATATGTTACGAGTCCAATGCCACAAATTTTATTGCGATACGACGTGTACATATAAAGTAATTAGAAAATTATAATATTAACAGTATAGGGAAAATTGATGATTAGGAATCGACGGATTCGAGATCAGTCAATTGCCACGTGTTAACGCACATTTTGGTGCATACATTTTGGGACGGAATGGGCCAGATTGATGGGACGAAGCCCGTTCCCAGAGTATCAACAAAACAATAGCAGATGACGGAATGAACCTACCAATTTTGATAGGTATGCGAAGGAACATACCAGGTTTCTATTGAAACAGTCGAATTAGAATTTGGTGAAGTGTGGAGGACGAAATCGATACATGACTGAGGCTTCGGGCTCAACCAAGCTACCAACACATGACAGAGTCATGCATATATCCCTATGCAATCTAATGATTGGAAAAAGGGAGAGTACACTGCGTCTGGCACATCCAATAATTTTTCGTATGCCTTTGCTGACATGGGGGGTTGCATGTGGCGGCGGTTGCTGCTTTGATCCGGTCGGGATCAAGACGGGCAATGACTGGATTTTGGTGAAGCTGCCATTGTCGTCGACGAAGACGACGACAACATGGCAGAGGAGGACGGAAGGGAAGAACTGCGGAGGAAGTGGTGGTCGAAAAGATAGAGCATCAATTGATTTGGGCTCTGTTCTAGCGAGATTGAACAGAGGACCGACCCTTAGCTCGACAAATCAGTTTAAGTGGAGAGAGGCGGAGGAAGGCTGTGTGGCTGGTCGATGAGAATTTGGACGAGGGGATCTATATTTTGGAGGGAGAGGCTTGATCAAGATTCATTGTTCCATCGAGTAGAAAGTATACTCAGTCGGCAGGGAAAGGGATTTTGTAATATATGAAGGCAAATGTTAAGCGAATAAGGAGCATTTGGTACATAAATTAGTTTTATTTTCGAACAAATTTATTAGAAAAAATTTGGTCTAGATTTAAAAAAATATTTTCTTAAATTACAAATATTCGAATAAATAATTTATTCACAAAATATGGAAATTATATTTCTTAAAATATTTGGGTATATTTTTGTTGTCCGAACAATTTTTATTTTATTTTTTATCTTTTTTTTTATATGTCATTTCCACCAGGTTAGGAATTCCCATGGAAAAATTCGAACCGTGTCAATCTCAACGAGAGCCCTCCATCGTAACCAATAGGCCACAACCCCATGGACTTTTATCTTTCTTTGTTTTTTTAGAATTTTTTTTTTGTTTCATTTTTTTCGTTTTGTTTGCTTTTTTTTTTAGTGTTTTTTTTCCTTTTTCGTTATTTTTTGTTATTTTCTTCTTCTTTTAGTTTTGTTATTTTTTGTTATTTTTGTTTTTAGTTTTTTATCTTTTTTTTTTTCGAGAACATTTATATAGTCACCAAATATTAAAATATAATTTTTTTAGAAAATTTAATTACTTAAAATTTAATTTTTAGAATATAAAATTCTTCGCTATATAGTATTCTGCCTACTATATATTTTATAGGGGACAAACACACATAAAAATATTTTATAGGGGACGACATGATAGGGAACACACTTAAATTATTTTTTGTTAGGACCGGTCAAATATTTTATGGGGGACAAACACACATCAAAATTTGGGTATTTCTCTTTCTTCCCTTATCCACCCTTCTCTACCAACTCTAATTTTATGTTTATGATCCGTCAATGAGTATTTTGATGAAGTCTCAAATCCAATTTTAGGGATTTTGAACTTCATATACATAAACTCGTTGGAGATGACGCAAATCTGTAAAATTTTGACAGTCCTAATTACAGTAAAGATTGTCAAAAACTGTCAATCAGTACATCTCCCTCCCGACGGAGCCGCGGGCAAAATCACTAAAAAATAAAAAGTAAGAATTAGAGACATCAAGATGGCATGCGGCCGAGTCATGAAAGGTGTATACAACTAAGTCATGACAGGACTTCCATGCGGCCAATTCACGAAAGGAGACATGCGGCCAACTCATGACAGAACCTTCATGCGGCCAAGCCACGACAGGGCGTCCATGCGGCCGAGTCAAGACTTGCGCACAAAGACAAAGGAAAACCTGCGCATGCGGCATGCGGCATGGTCATATACGAGGACCTGTATAATGGACTGGTTATAAAATGCCCACGAGTCTAGAGTTCTCCTCCTTCGACGCTTACCGGGGATGGGCGGCTGAACGTCAGGATGGAAGGATGAGGCCTCGTCCTCACCCTAGACGACGAGGTAGGATGTTTTCCCTCGACAATGGCCTTCTTGGAAGAAGACGAGACCTTCGGGGCCATGGCAGACGCTCTGAGGAGATGACTGGATGCGAAGGAAGGAAAGAGATGATATGGAAGACATAACTCAACAGAAGCAAGAAGTTCTCACTTTTTCCCTCAAACCCTTATTTATAAGCCACCAAAAAATAGACCCTTCGAATTCCACCCTCATCCGCTGACAGCAACGCTCGGTTGGGCTACCTCCTACAGCCGTCAGTATTGGGATCCGTGTGACAGGAGATGGCTCAGAATTCGAACAAAATCCATCCAAGGGTCAAAGCAAATCTGGCAGTTAAATGCATAGTTGACAGCCTGGCACCGTTTGCCCATGCGGCTTAATGACCATGCGTCCCAAACATATCATATCCATGCTTCTTATTTAAAGTATTTCAAACTTATCAGTTTAAAAACTTTGAAGGGGGCCTTGCAGAAGCATAAAAAAGATGCAGCCATATGACCGACGTTCATGCGCCCCCAAATAAAAAACTCAACAGATAGATCACATGGACACCATACGGCCCAGAAAAGGGTAACCCAGGCGATCCAAACAAGCGTCATGACAACTGGCCGTAGGTTGACCTGACATGCCGTCCTGACAACAAAGATGGCACCTGATACAGAATCTTGACAAAAAAAAAATTTCAATCGCTTCGAAGGACGAGAACACACTAAGAGGCAGAAGTCCCAAGGATGGTGCAGAGCCACGTGGACAACCCGACAAAAAGATCACATGCGGCTCTGGCCTATGCGTTCTAGACTCCATGCGGTCCATGAGTCTCTGGCCTACGCGTCCCAGACTCCATGCGTCCCATGCGACTCTTGTCACTACCACATTCTGAATTAGGGGTATTTTTTGACTTTTTGTTTATTATAAGTATTGTGTGTATTATTTTAAATAATTGCATGATATGTGTATATATATATATATTTGTATTATATACAGTGTTCCTTAATGCGTGAGTTAGTAGACTAGACCTAGAAGCCCACTAGATGAACCCCTGACCGAAATATAGGATCATGTATTTTAATTAGCATTTTTTGGATTTTCATTATGGAGGTTATAATTAATTACCGAATTTTATTTAATTGTTGTGTCTTACCGTTGCTTCGATATTTGGAGCGCTACACTAGCTTTTGTCTTCCAACAAATTTTACAACCTTGTCCTAGACATGCCCGTCTTCCATTCTGACCTTTGTGTAACTCAAAAATATGCCCTCTTGTGCTTTATTTTAGTCGCACAACATTCGTCGCAAACGATTTTATTTAATTCTATATAAATTTAACTTTGTATCTTTGTGTGTTTCAATCCAAATTGGAGACACAATCTCGACCCATTTTGAGCAACCCAAATTATGATAATATTATATTCTGAGTCTTCTTCATTTATGACACTTATGTCCCACCAAATTTGACCTCCATGTACTTCTAATTAATTTTAGAACACCAATTATATTCATTTTAATTAAATTAAATCCAAAACCCAACTTTGTGCAATTTTCTAATTATTGGGCACTTTTATGCAAAAGTGCATTAAGGTGTCCACCCCATTGGACACAACCCATGAAGAAACCTATTTCTCCCTCATGTGAATTTTTCCATAATTTTTAGGAGTGTGTAAAACTCAACATCAACCTCCTCAACCCATAGCCCTCCATTATTTTGAATCAATGCAATCCTAGCCATCCATTTCAAGCAATGAAATCCTAGCCCTTGAAATACCTACATGAGAAGCCATTTTCCCAAGGAGTTTGTGGACCAAATTTCTAGGTCAACCCAACACCTTAAATATATATATTCTTTTCCTTTTTTTTCCTTTTCTTTTAAACCTAAGACACAGCCGACTCTTCTTCCCAACCATCTCCTGTTCACCCATCTTCTTCTTCTTCTTCTTCCCACCGACCCCTCGCCGGAGTCAACCTGCCGTTTCCACCAGGAACTCGCCGGAGTTCACATCCCGCTCTCCTGCCTCGACCCATCGCCCAACCCGTCGGAGACTGAAGTACTCGACCCCGCTGCTTAACCCTCTGCACCGAGCCGCTATTTCGACTGCACTCGCCAACCCGCCTGCAACCAGCCGGAACAGAACCACCTGAACGGCCCCAACCCGCCGTTCTCCTCCGCCCAGACTGAACCCGCAGCCACCCCGTTCTCTTTCACCTCCCCTCATCACATCCTCGCTGAACCAGAGCCACGACCATCGCCTGAAGCACTCGACCTGAGGAGTACGACCTTCGCCTGAATGTCGCACCCGCCGGAAGCCTCGCAGCCAAATGCCGCACCCGTTGTCCCGTTCGCCAGAACCCACTGTACTTCGACCCAGTCGACGACCCGCCGGACTGAACGTTGCACCTCGACCGCCTGACTGAACGCAGAACTCGCGAAGCCGACGTCCAGACCCGCCTGTACGACCACAAAACACGTCGGAGTCGACAACAGTTTTATCTCGATGACCTCGAAACGAACGCCTTGTTCCCGCGCGCACAGGTTTGAAATGAACCCAATCTCGTATACGTATATGTACGTGTATGAGTATATCTTTCAGTTTGGTATATATATATGTATATATATATGTGTGTGTGTGTGTATATATATATATATATATATATATATATATATATATATATATATATATATATATATATATAGTGTGTATACATTTCTCAATTTGGTACACACACACACACACACACACACACACACACACACACACATATATATATATATATATATATATAGTGTGTATATATTTCTCAATTTGGTACACACACACACACACACACACACACACACACACACACACACACATATATATATATATATATATATATATATATATATATATATTCTTCAACTTGGTATATATATATATATATATATATATATATATATATATATATATATATATATATATATATATATATATATATATATATATATATATATATATATATATTAAGTAGGTGTATATATACTATGTGGTAATTAAATGCTATGCTAGTTAAGACTATATATATTTATATGTACTGTGAGACCCTAGTGTTAGTTACGGATATCCCGTAGTTACATTTGACCTGTGACCCTGAGTGACTGCGAAAAGACTGCCTTATGTACACTGACGTACTGGCGAGACCCGTATTATTTTGACTGTCTGTTTTGCACAGCATTTGTAGACATAACAATCGTGCAACTAGACGCACACTTGACCCTAGTTGACCAATGTCACCCTAGTGTAGCTGCTGAGTTCAGTATATTGTGTTTGTGCGTGTACTAGTATAATGGTTGATGTTGTATTGTGTTATATTATATGTATATAGGACTATTGGATCGTCCCGCGAGACTTTACGAGTAGGACATTGGTATTGCCAGCTAAAGACCCCAGGCGAGTACATTCTCTGATAGTTTCTTGTTTATGATATCATCTATGTTCATTGTATTTAGTGTAGATATACATATTTCTTGACACGATGGTTACACGGAATGGTATATCCGGATCTCGTCATGAGATGTTATTCCTTGTATATGGTGTATCTTGTAAAAGTCTTATTTCATTGATTATCTTGTGCATGTACATACATTGATTCTCAGGGAGACTTGCTACCTTCCTAGAGAATCCTGTGCCATAGCATACCATGGTTGGATCTACTATACCAGTCGGGGGTGGAGAGTATTTTAGTGTAGATATGTGATCATACCCTTCATGTACAAGTCTTGTTCTCATGTTAGTGTTAGTCATACACCGCACTATGACTAGCCAAGCCATTATTTCTGTACAAGTTCCCAAGCCGATCACATGTTAAAGCTAGTACTCACACACTTAGTCATTAGTATTCTTGTTCATTGACATATTGTTCATTCTCGTATTTATTTCCAGTATTTTCTTTATTGTGTATCTCTCGTACATATATATGCATCTTGTTTATTTATACCTATTTACTGCTACATAATTTATATCATTGATTTAGAACTGCTATTAGAGATGTACTTTGCTCCATCCTGACTGGAAATATTTTTCCAGACTGCGACTTAGAGGACTGGTGTCCGACATTTTATGGACCACAGGGAGAGTAGCTGTAGCCTTGGACCTTATAGCCAGGTGTAATTTTGGGGAGGTCTAGCCGGGATCACTAGTTATTCAGTTAGTTTCTTTTAGCAGTTATTGGTACCGGATTTGTCTCCGGCATACTTTGAGACTTGGATGTTATTGCTTTTGAGTTAGACTATTTTGTTTAGACTTGTTGCATTTTGTTTATTTTTTTTGATATCTTATCATGCTTTAGTTACGTGGTTGAGTATTTTCATATTATATTGTGATATTTGTGTCTCCTTATGGAGTTGGATACTCGTGTGAGATTGTTTAGATAATATCATGACCTAGACAGCGTTCTACCGCCGATACTGCGGCGTAGGCTGGACGTACCCACGTACTCGTGCCCCAAATTCTGGGTGTGGGTCATGACAACTCTGGCCCATGCGTTCCAAACTCCATGCGGTCCACATGTCTCTAGCCCCGTGCATTCCAGATTTCGTGCATCTTGTGCGTTATTAGCCACATGTATCCCAGATTCTACGTCAACCAAGTCGTACTGTTACAACTGAGCGGTCCTCTCCAACCAAATATTGGCCACGTGTCCACTTGACCAAGTCGTGCCCACAACAGATGTGAACCATCCAGATATTCAGCAACAAAAAATCTTAACAAATAGCCACATGACAACTGAAGCCCGATCTTGTGCACAGTTGTAACTTTCTTCTGTTAGGAGAGGACACGTGGCAAACCCCACCATCCATGCGGCCCAAAATCCATGCGGCCATAAATATGACTATAAATAGCAGGGTACTACCCCCATGTAAGGGGCTGGTGTAATGCCCCAATTTCGTGGAATCGATAGTCGTCCTTCGGGCATGACGCCGTGCGGGCCTAGGTTGCGCACTGCACAAGGCTAAGGTATTTTTACCTAGCGAGCACATATTCAGAGTACGCAGATAAATTGAAACACAAGTTAAAACATAGAAAAGTTCTCTTTATTGATTATGAACATATAGTTACAAACTCTTGAACGAGTCATAAGGTTGCCGTATGGCTTACAAAATATTGACACAAAATGAGATAATTATCCTGTACATTATATACTTTACTAGAACTTCAAAATAAGGGACCTCCAGGCGGGATGATGGCTTTTCCTCTGAGCTGCATCGAGTTTAGGTTGCTAGCTCTTGGCTTCAAAATGCTTTAAAAGATAGCACAATCTGGACGAACCGACAGCTGGACTGGATTGGAAAGACGACTTCAGCTCCTCGCTCGGATCTTCTTAGTGCGGGGAACCTGTTTCAACGAGGGTCAGTACATCAAAATATACTGGTGAAGGCGAGCTAACCCAACTATACCAATTAACAAGTTGTTTAGATGAAGCATGCATATTATTTGTGGTCTTTATATCTTGTCTTAGTTTATTTTACAAGCAAACAATATATAAAATTTACTGAAATGAACTTGCCACCGTTCGGTGACTTTTACCTGCCCGTCGAACCACCTGCCCAATACTTACCATGTCCTTCCCTGCCACGAAGACACAAGTTAGCTTGCACAGGTTTAAATATACGAGGGGATCACTAGCGTATGCCATAAAGGACGGGTTATAGTCTCAAGATGGAAGGGTGTGCAATGTAGGTGGCGAGCCACCCTGCTACACGCCATGTTCGCCTTTACAGACGACTATACAGATCATTCCATCTGGATCGGTCCCAGTGCCCCGGTAACCGTCCGCAGAAACCAGAAACCAGAAACCTTGTGCACAAGTTGTCCGTGATCAAACGGCATCCATTAAGTTTTCAATCAATTTATTTTGTTTTAAGACAATACGAGCACGATACAAGTTCCATAGCATAAACGATTTTGCATAGTCTTACTGAATAATATATCGCATAGCAGAGTGTGTTCTATATGTATAACACAATTTATAGAAGAAGTATACATTCTAACTAAAATTGAAGCATATGAAGAACATTCCAAACGAACTAGCATGCAATGAGGTTACCGTTCGCGAGTTGATTGACAAGCATAAAGTATTCCAAGTCTATTCCTTTTTATCTTGACATCTTTTAGTTATTACTTGGTATCGTTTGATCGGAGCAAGCAAGAATAAAAGATTTTAGATATGAAGACTTGGAAGAAGGGCCAACTGAATCGAATATAAGCCACTCAGAAGTTGGTTGGAAAGAAAGAAAAGAGGTACTTCAGGACTCCGCTTGCGCGTCGTCTATTGCTCGTTCACCTGCATTGCCACAAACAGCTGATCAATATCTCTTCCACTCTTTCCAATCTCGGAATAGAAGTGCAGTTCAATAAAAAAATAATAAAATTCATCGAAATCATTCAAGAAAACGCAAATAAATCCGAAACTTAAAGCACGAAAGCAACAAAGCGACAGCAAAAACTGAGGCAAGAAACTTACAGTGGAGAGGTCTCTCCTGACTCTGCCGCTAAGTCGATCCTGGGAGCATGGTTCACTGAATATGAGAATCGAGTCTGAAGAAGCAAATCCATAACGAGGATGGGTTCTTATTTTAATCTATTCCGATCGAATGATACCGTCTTGTATTTCTTAGCCGCGCTCCCCGAATAGGGGGAACGGGGCACCACATCCTATCCAACTAATAGGAAGTTTTATCCACGAAACTTAGGAATAGAACCTACCACTAGGAAATAATGAAGAAAACCTTTCCCTCATCTCAGATTCAAGCTCCCAAGTGGATTCTTCGACCGAATGGTTTCTCCAAAGCACGCGCACAAGAGGAACCGAACGACTTCGAAGCAGCTTTTTCTTGCGATCCAGATTTTGCACAGGTTGTTCGACATATGTCAAGTCTGCCTTAAGATCCAGTTGATCAAGATATACTACATGACTCGGATCATACACGTACTTCCTAAGTTGATAAACATGGAAGATATCGTACACTTCGGATAGTGACGGTGGTAGGGCAATCTGATATGCATCTGAGGTGACTCGCTTTAGTATCTCGAACGGACCAACGAATCTCGGACTTAGCTTTCCCTTTGCTCCAAATCTGGTGACTCCTCGCATAGGCGAGACTTTGAGAAATACCCGATTGCCTTCAAGGAATTCAAGTGGACGTTGATGCGTGTCGGAGTAGCTCTTTTGGCGACTCTGAGCTACCTTTAGCCGTTTCTGTATTAAGCGAATCTTTTGGACGGTTTGCTCCACGAGCTCCAGGCCAAGAATTTGTTGTTCGCCAACTTCATCCCAACATATCGGGGATCTGCACTTACGTCCATACAATACCTCATACGGCGCTATCTGAATGTTGTATTGAAAGCTATTGTTGTATGCAAATTTGGCTAACGGTAAATGCATGTCCCAACTTATCTTCAAGTCCAAGGCGCAGAGTCATAGCATGTCTTCGAGGATTTGGTTGACACATTCTATTTTACTGTCTATCTGTGGATGGTAGACGGAGCTAAACTTTAACTTTGTCCCTATTACTGACTGCAGGCTCTCCCAGAAACGCGATATGAATCGACCATCTATATCAGAGACAATGGATACGGGCATGCCGTGGAGCCGAACGATTTTGTTGAGGTAGATCTGAGCCAAGTGGTCGACACTCCAAGTGCTTTTGATAGGCAGAAAGTGAGCTAACTTGGTGAGTTGATCGACGATAACCCAGACGGCATCATTCCCACGTTGCATCTTTGGCAAGCCAACAATAAAATCCATTGTTATATGTTCCCATTTCCACTCCGGAATAGCGAGGTTCTGCATCTCTTCGCCCGACTTCTAGTGCTAGACCTTTAACCTTTTACAAGCCATGCATTGCGACACGAACAGCGCCATATCTCGCTTCATGTCGTGCTACCAAAACGTCGTACAGAGATCTCGATACATCTTTGTGCCACCCGGATGAGAAGTATAACTAGCATAGTGGGCTTCCGTGAGTATCTCCTTTTTGAGGGCTGCATCGTTTGGAACGTACAATCTCTCCTCACTCGGATCATCCCGTCTATGCCTACCGCAAAGTCGGTTGCCTTTCCTGCTGAGATAAGACCTTGCATCTTTTGCAAGAATATGCCATCCTTCTGAGCGGACTTGACTTTTTGTAACAAGTCAGGTTCGAGGCACAGTTGAGACACTTACGCCCCTTTTTGTATCTGATTATAAGTGTAATACCCAAAGCTTCTATATCTTGATACAGCTTGTTATCAATAGCCAGGCTTCCAATGAATACTCGACTCAGTGCATCAGCTACAATATTGCCCTTACCGGGGGTGTATCTGATCATCAAGTCAAAATCGCTAAGAAGTTCAAGCCAACTTCGTTGACGAAGATTCAAATCCTTTTGGGTGTAGAGATATTTTAGGCTCTTATGATCCGTATAGATCTCGCACGGTACACTATAAAGGTAGTGGTGCCACAACTTTAGCGCGAACACCACCGCGGCGAGTTCCAAATCATGGGTTGGATAATTCTTCTCGTGAGGCTTTAACTGCCTCAACACGAAGGCTATCACTTTATCTCATTGTATAAGGACACATCCCAATCTCTTGCCTGAGGCGTCACTGTATATTTTAAAATCATCGGGTCCGTCCGGAAGGATAAAAATTGGTGCTGAGATGAGGTGCTACTTTAACTCCATAAAAGAAGCTTCATAGTCGTCCGTCCATGCGAACGTTACTCCCTTTCGAGTAAGCTGAGTCAGAGGCGAGGCGATTCTAGTAAAATCTTTAATAAATCTGCAGTAGTAGCCCGCCAGACCAAGGAAACTCCGAATATCGCTAGCTAACTCAGGCCGTTTCCAGTTCACGATGGCTTCAATCTTCTTAGGGTCAACTAAGATACCTGTTACAAAAATAATATGTCCGAGAAAGGATATACTGTCCAACCAGAACTCGTATTTACTTAGCTTGACATACAACTTGTTGTCTCGAAGGGTTTGAAGAACCATCCGCAGGTGTCCTGCGTGTTCATCCCTATTCTTCGAGTACACCAAGATGTCGTCTATAAAAATGAACACGAATTTATCAAGGAATGGTCGGAACACTCGATTCATCAAATCCATAAAAGTAGCAGAGGCGTTCATCAGACCAAACGATATAACAAAAAACTTTTAGTGTCCATAGCGGGTTCGGAATGCAGACTTGGGCATGTCTTCTGGCTTAATCTTCAGCTGGTGGTAGTCCAAGCGAAGATAAATTTTTGAGAACACCGTTGCCCCTTGCAGCTGATCAAAGAGGTCATCTATCCTAGGTAGAGGATACTTGTTTCTGATGGTGACCTTATTCAGCTCCCGGTAATCGATGCAGAGGCATAATATTTCGTCTTTCTTTTTCACGAAGAGTATATGTGCGCCCCAAGGATACACGCTCGGACGGATGAACCCACGATCCAGCAAGTCTTGAAGTTGGCACTTAACTCCTTCAGTTCAGCAGGGGCCATTCTGTACGGAGGCTTAGAAATCGGCTGAGTATTCGGGAATGTGTCAGGTGAACTCAATCTCTCGGTTAGGTGGCATGCCGGGTAGTTCGCTCGAAAACACATTAGGGAACTCTGCCACAACGGAAGAAGACTCAACGTTTGCGTGATCTAGCTGTGTGTCCCAAACTGACACTAGGTATCCCTCGCAGCCAGAGTGTAGCATTCGCCGAGCAAATATCGCCGAAATCACCATGCAAGCCCTGGATGCATCAGTTGCTGGACTACTCGTGTAGCAGAATTCGGCTTCTCCAGGTAGACGGAAGATGACTCATTTTTTTGCACATTCGATAGTTGTCGAGCAGGCGCCGAGCCAATCCATCCCCAAAATAATATCATAATATCGAACATCTAGGACTAAAACATCTAACGATAGCTTCCTTCCTCCAATACAGACGTAACCAACTTGGCATACTGAACGAACAGGTATTTTCGTGCCGGAGGGGGTGCTAACACTAAGGTCTAAATGCAACAGTATCATTTCTATATTGTTTTCCAAGACAAAATTTATAGATATAAAACTATGCATTGCACCAGAATCAAATAGCACACGTACAAGTATGTTATTAAAAAGCAATATACCTGACACAATGGTGTTTAAGGCTAGAGCTTCCTCTCGTGTCATAGTGTAGACCCGACCTTGAGCTTGGCGATGCTCTGGCTGAGGCACAACTTGATTGGCCTGGGGTGCAGGGGCAGAATTTGGATGTTGAGGACGAAGCTTGGAGGGAAGCGGACAATCTTTAGATATGTGACCCTTGTCACCACAGTTGAAGCATAGGCCATTTTTGAGGTAGCAGTTGGTGGTGGTATGCCCCAATTTCTTACAGAAATTGCAATATGGCCCTGGGTTCCCTCTCTAATGACCGCCGTTGTTTTGACGCTTTGCAGCGGTGTTTCCTCTTTCGTTGCTATGGTGTTTGTGATTGGAGGTATGCACAGCGCCGGCACTAACGGGAGGATACTGCGGTTCGAGGGAAAGGGCATGGTTAAGAACTTTCCGCATAGTCTGGTATTGGGGAACGACCACGTACGCATAGATGGCAGGACGCATACCACCTTCAAATTGTCTGGCATGACTCACTGCATCAGGTAAATAGGAGCTTGAAAATTTGGCGAGCCGGTTGAATTCGACGGAATACTGCTTAACTGTCATACTGCCTTGTCGTAGTTGCACAAACTCGTTCTTCTTCTGTTGATGTACGGGAGGGGATATGAACTCCTCTTCAAACGCACCACGGAAGGTAGCCCATGCGATTGTCTCTTCATCATCGTCAACTGGAAGAGATCTTCGATGCACGTCCCACCAATCGTAAGCGTTCAAGCGGAGCTGGAGTTGGACACACGCAACACGCTTCTGCTCGGGTACCTCCAGGAGTTTGAAGTGGTCTTCCAGTTCGACCAACCAATCTAGAGCCATGATTGGATCCTCAGTCCCTTTAAATGGCGTGTTGCAGACTTTCTTGAAGTCGCCAAAGTCGAAGGCAGTCACATCCTTCTTCCTTGGTGTCTAAGGCATCTCGACTTCAAGTATGGATTGCTCCACCGGTGTTGCTGCTGTTGCCACGGACTGGTTGGAGGCCAAAGTCTGTACAATCTGCTGCAGGGTATCTACCTGCTTTTATTTGACTGAGAATCTGGCTTCTATATGGTCTTGAAACTGGGTTCGTCTCTCTTCCGCTCGCTTCTCGGTCCGTTCATAACGAGCCTCCTCCCTCTGTTGGTTAGCCTATACTATCCTCATCATCTGCTGAATGAGATCTACACGAGACATGGCTCTCTGGCTCCGAGAACTTTTCGATGTGCCGGAACTGCTTTTTTGGGCTTGCGTCTCGTCCGGTGCTAGCGCTGATGATTGCGCTTGTGCCATTCCATCAAAAGAAGGTAAATTACATCAGGATTATAATGTATTATGGACTCATTGTATGAACATATCTCATTTTGGTCTAACGAGTTCAAGAGTTCGCACATGGATTTGATCGTTAAAGAAACTTTTCCAATACGAGGGTCAAAGGAACTTGAAGTTGTGCTATGATACCAATATGTCACGCCCTGATTTCATGGAATCGATAGTCGTCCCCCGCGCGTGATGCCGTGCGGGCCTAGGTTGCACACCTATCACTACCACATTCTAAAAATAGGGGTATTTTTGACTTTTTATATATTATTAATATTATGGTAGTTATTTATAAATGATTGTGTGTATTTAATTTAAATAATTGTATGAGATGTGTATTTAAAATATATTATATATATACAGTGTTCATTAATGTTTGAGCTGGTAGACTTGACCTAGAAGCCCACTAGATGAACACCTGACTGAATTATTGGATTATGTATTTAATTTGTTTTATTTAGAATTTAATTGTTGAGGTTGTAATTATTATCGTAATTTTATTTAATTGTTGTGCCTTGCCGTTGCTTAGATATTTGGAGCGTTACCCTATCTTTTGTCTTCCAACAAATTTTACAACCTTGTCCTAGACGTGCCCGCCTTCCATTCTGACCTTTTTGTAACTCATAATTATGCTCTCTTGTGCTTCATTTTAGCCGCACAATATTCGTCGCGGACATTTATTTAATTTCTAAATAAAATCTGACTTTGTATCGTTGTGCGTTCCAATCAAAATTGGAGGTAATCTCGACCCATTTTTCGTGCAACCCAAATTAGGGTAATATTCTGCTCTGAGTCTTCTTCACTAATAATATTTGTGTCCCAACCAAATTTTGGCCCCATGTACTCCTAATTAATTTTAGAACACCGCTTGCATTTATTTCTAATTAAGTTGGGGATACCAACTTTGACTAATCCCGTTCAATCCCAAATTAATCCAAGTGCCCCATTAATTAAGCCCATGCCAAACACACAACACCCCCTCACCCTACAAAACATCAAACACCAAATCGCCCACTAATTTTTCATCATTTCATGTGTCTGTACAAATACCCAAATTTAAGGGGGCTTATTTGCAAATGTTGTATTAGGTGTCAACACTCCATTGGTTCAAACCAATGGAGAAGCCCTAATATTTGACTAGTCAACCCAACCCTCTTCCAACATGAATGATTTTCTCATGTCAAATCTAAGCCACCCATTCAAATGGGAGCATCATCACCACTCACCATCTCCTATTTAATGTCTCCTCAATGCACCCTTCCCAACATGCCATAATCCCCAAACCTAGGAAAGCCCCCATCTCCTCCTCCTCACTCAACCGTAGCTTCCCTCCTTCTTTTTCATTTTTTTCCTTTCTTCTTCTTCTTCTTCTTCTTCTTCTTCTTTTTTTTTTCTTCTTCTTCTTCTTCTTCTCCTCCTACTTTTAAATAAAGGGGGGGGAGAAATTAAAACCATCTCCACCATTACTGTAGCTCCGGTCACCCGACCCCGGCGGGCGTCGACCCGCTCCAGCCTCCAGTCGACCCGCTCTTCTTCCCTGCACTCAGCCTCTCCCCTTTGGACACGAGAATCACCACCACCGTCATCAGCCTTCCCCACCCGCTCCTCCTCCGCCGACTGACTCCCATCCGACCCCGAGCGGCGCCAACCCACTACTGCCATCACCTCCCCCGCCTGACCCCCAGTCCATCACCGCCATTAGAACCACCACCACCATCATCGTCAGAACCATCACCTCCACCGTTTCCCTGCACCTCCTCCACTTCTTCCCCACCGGCCTCTACTCCGGCGGACAAACCCGAGCAGCACCCCTCGTCTTCTCCACCCGTTCGAGCAACCCCGACCCCGCTCCACCTTCAACTCCGGCCACGAACGTCACCCCTCCCGTTGGAACCACCCCACGTCCCTGCAGCTCCGGCCAGAGACGACGACTCCCCACCACGTTCTTCAGCATCACCCGCATCTCCCTCCATCACCATCTCCATTACCATCACCCGGCCGGCCAGCCCCGGGCACCCAGTCAGGTCACCCTTCCTCCTCCGGCCACCTGTTGTACACCGTTCGACTTGACCTCGCTGAGCCGACTGTCCCTCGACCTCGACCGGAGCCCAGCTCGCCGGAGCAGCTCGTTGCCTCCAGCAGGCACTCCATCCCGCACTCTCGGCGAGCCCGAAACTGAACCACCCTGTGCCACCAGCCCCCACCACCAGGACTACCACCTCCTCGTCATTTTTGCCGTCGTCGTAGACGCGCTCAGGTTCGATCCTCCCTTGCGTACACGTGTACGTATATATGTAGTGTATATATGTATGTATTAGTATATATGTAATAGTGTATATGTATTCAATATATATATATATATATATATATATATATATGTATATTTGTATATTTTCATATGGTATATGTGTAGTAAATACGTATTTGGTATCTATATATATGTAGCATAATATATGTATGTATTGGTATATATATATGTAGATATATACATGTATATAGTATATGTATTAATTGGTATATATATATATATATAAATATATTTAAATATGGTATATGCATACTTTTACTGGAATATATATATATATATATATATATATATATATATATATATATAAATATGGCATGTATATTTTCAAACGTATATATATAGTATATAATTCTATTTAGTGTATATACACTTATACATATTTTGTATATAATTATTGGTATAACCATATATATGTATTATATTTAATTATTGATAATATGTAAAATTGATGAATGTTTTAGGTAACCCGAGTGTAATTGCGGATACCCCGTATTTACATGGACCTGTAACCCTGTTATTTATTAGAAGGCTGCCATATGTACACTCATGAATTGGCGAGACCCATATCACCGACTGTCTGAATTCATAGCAATTACAGACACGACACCCGTGCAATTAGACGCACACTTGACCCTAGTTGACCAGTGTAATATCTAGCATAGCCCTGAGTTCAATGTGTTTGTGATTGTGTTAGTGTAACGTCTGATACAAATATTATATTTATGATATGTCTATAGGACTGTTGGATCATCCAGACGATACTCTGGAACAGGACATTAGTATTACCAGCTAAGGACCCGAGGCGAGTACATTCTCTGATAATTTCCAATTATTTGATAATTTTTATAATTCCAGTATCTAGAAATGTTATATCTGATTCTTGACACTGTGCTACACGGACTAGTATATAGATTGGATATGCAGTCATGAGATGTTACATTGATTATCGTATTGATATTGTACACGACATTGATATTTAGACCTTGTACATGATATATTGGATATTGTTCGTGTATCGTAACGTGTCATGGTTGGATCCACTGTACTAGTTGGGGGCGAGGAAGTAGTTAGTGAGAAATGTGATCAAATCCATATTGTACAAGTATAAAATAATGTTAGTGTTAATCATACTCCACACGTATGATTAGCCAGGCCATATAGCTCTCGTACATGTTCCCAAGCCGATCACATATCGAAGCTACTATTTTAAACACTTAGAATAGTTACAGTTCTCTATTTTAGATCATATACTACATCACCCGTATATGATATTGTACCTCATTCTCTTCATTTCATATATGCACTGACTGTATCATATTGTCTATATTGTCTGTCTCTTTATATTGCCTGTCTCTTTATTTTGCCATTGTATTTATTCATTGTCTTCTCTTAGTATATAACATCATCTGTTTATTGTTTTATAGTCCTTATCAATTAAATGGAACTGTTATTTGAGATGTACTTTGCTCCTTCCTGACTGGAAATATTTTTCTAGACTATGCCTTAGAGGACTGGTGTCCGACATTTTATGGACCACAGTGAGAGTAGCAGCAGACTTGGACTTGGTAGTTCAGTTGTGATTCTGGGAGGTCTAGCTGGAATCACTAGTTATCTAGTTAGTTCTTTTAGCAGATTATTTGGTACCGGATTTGTCTCCGGCATACTTTGTTGAGATTTGGATATTATTATTGAGTTAGATTATTTATATTTAGACTTGTGTTGTATTTTATTTTATTTCTTCGATATCTTATCGTGCTGTAGTTATGTGATTGAGTATGTTGTTCATTTTATATTGTGTTATCCGTGTCTCCTTATGGAGTTGGATACTCGTACGAGATTGTTTAGATAGTGCATTGACCTAGACAGCGTTCTACCGCCGATGCTGCGGCGTAGGCTGGACGTACCCACGTACTCATGCCCCAATACCGGGTGCGGGTCGTGACAACATCGCATAAGGCTAAGGTATTTTTGCATAACGAGCACATATTCAGAGTACACAGATAAATTGAAACACAAGTTAAAACATGGAAAAGTTCTCTTTATTGATTATGAACATATAGTTATAAACTCTTGAATGAGTCATAAGGTTGCCGCACGGCTTACAAAATGTTGACACAAAATGAGATAATTGTCATGTACATTATATCCTTTACTAGAACTTCAAAATAAGGGACCTCCAGGCGGGATAATGGCTTTTCCTCTGAGCTGCATCGAGTTTAGGTTGCTAGCTCTTGGCTTCAAAATGCTTCAAAAGATGGTACGATCTGGACGCACCGATAGTTGCATTGGATTGGGAAGACGACTTCAGATTCTCGCTCGGATCTCCTTAGTACGGGGAACCTGTTTCAACGAGGGTCAGTACATCAAAATATACTGGTGAAGGCGAGTTAACCCAACTATACCAATGAACATGTTGTTTAGATAAAGTATGCATATTATTTGTGGTCTTTCTATCTTGCCTTAGTTCATTTTACAAGCAAACAGTATATAGAATTTACTGAAATAAACTTGCCACAGTTCGGTGACTTTTACCTGCTCGTCTGAACCACCTGCACAATACTTACCATGTCCTTCCCTGCCACGAAGACACAAGTTTGCTTGCACAGGTTTAAATATACGAGGGGATCACTGACGTATGCTATAAAGGACGGGTTATAGTCTCAAGACGGAAGGGTGTGCAACGCAGGTGGCGAGCTGCCCCGCTATACGCCATTTTTGCCGATACAGACGACTATACAGATCGTTCCGTCCAGATCGGATCGGTCCCAGTGCCCCGACAATCATCTGTAGGAACCAAAAATCATGTGCACAAGTTGTCCGTGATCAAACGATATCCATTAAGTTTTCAATCAATTTATTTCATTTTAAGGCAATACGAGCACAATACAAGTTCCATAGCATAAACAATTTTGCATAGTCTTACTGAACAATATATCGCATAGCAGAGTGTGTTATATATGTATAGCATAATTTATAGAAGAAGTATACATTCTAACTAAAATTGAAGCATATGAAGAACATTCCAAACGAGCTAGCATGCAATGAGGTAACCGTTCACGAGTTGATTGGCAAGCATAAAGTATTCCAAGTCTATTCCTTTTTATCTTGACATATTTTAGTTATTACTTGGTATCGTTTGATCGGAGCAAGCAAGAATACAAGATTTTATATGTGAAGACTTGGAAGAAGGGCCAACTGAATCGAATATAAGCCACTCACAAGTTGGTTGGAAGGAAAGGAAATAGGTGCTTCAGAACTCCGCTCACGCGTCGCCTACTGCTCGTTCATCTGCATTGCCACGAACAGCTGATCAATACCTCTTCCATTCTTTCTAATCTCGGAATTGAAGTATAGTTCAACGAACGAAAATAATAAAATCCATCGAAAATATTCAAGAAAATGCAAGCAAATCCAAAAACCAACTCAAAGTACGAAAGCAACAAAGCGACAGCGAAAACTGAGGCAAGAAAACTTGCAGCGGAGAGGTCCCTCCTGACTCTGTTGCCAAGTCGATCCTGGGGGCACGGTCCACAGAATATGGGAATCGATTCCGAAGAAGCAAGTCCATAACGAGGATGGATTCTTGTTTCAATCTATCCCGATCGAACGATACCGTCTTGTATTTCTTAGTCGCATTCTCCGAATAGGGGGAACGGGGCACCACAGCTGGCTGGCTATCTGTGAATCAACACTCAAGGGAGAGAGAAGAGCTTCCGCATTGGATCATCCACAGAGTAAAGAGATTTGCTACATACCTAACCCTACATCGTCACCCCCCAGAAAATAAATTTGTACTTAGATTATCTCATAGGAATCTTCTTTGTACTTTCTTAGTTTGTTAAATCAAATCTAGTTCTCCTAGTTCTCGTTTTGATATTGAATGGCAAACAGTGTTAATTGAGGCATGTGAGCTAGTGAGTGTCAAGTTGTGGGTTGGTATGAGTATACTAGTAATGTAGGTGTGTTAAGATGCAATTGGGGGTATCCTAGAAAGTTTAGAGCAGTGTGTTCCCAGTGTCAGAGGGTGTTCTATGTGTAACAGATGTGTTGGAGCACCAATAAAGTTGGTGTGGTTTCAGTAGGATTTATGAGGAGTGTTCATAAGGGGATGAGTCGAGTCTCTGTTTGCAGAGCAAGGTAACAAGATCAGCAGTGGCACTAGTAGGTAGTATGAAATGGGGGTGACCCTGGTAGTGGCAAGGGTAATTGTTGCCTGAGCATCAACAGTAACATTACCCGGAGCTTGGGTTGTCAGTTCTTTAGTAGTAGCAGTAAAATGTGTAGGTGTAGTAGCTGTTTCAAACAACACATGGACATGTCTAAGCCATGCTCCATGTGTGTGTGTGTGTGTGTGTGTGTGTGTGTGTGTGTGTGTGTGTGATGATTGGCATGTGTAGATGATTAGGGAAGGATGATATAGGTTGGTATCCAGGTAGGATTATCACGGTGCTGATGTTAGAAATTAATATCATATGCTATGATAAGGTATTGGTTTTAGTTTGATGATGATGAGATTCTAAGGTATAGGTTTTAGCCATATATTGATATATTGGGTAATACCTAGGTGTTGGTAGATAAACTAAGAAGTTAAGCTAAGGTATTAGCTTAGGGTTATATATATAGCTAGGTAATGTAATTATAACTAAGGTAATCCTAGATATTGGGTAATACTAGTATAAAGCAGGCTCCGAGACAATCCCTCTAGATGCTCTATGTACAACTCCTCCTCTAAATTACTGTAGAGGAATATCGTCTTAACATCCATATGCTCAATCTCCAATTGGAAACTGGCTGTCAATGATAGTACCACCCGAATAGACGACTGCTTGACGACTAGAGAAAAGATCTCATCGTAATCTATATCGTTCTGCTGACTATAACCTTTAACTACGATCCTTGCTTTGTATCAAGGGTGATAGCACCATCCGTCTACTTCACTCTGAGCACTCATCAATTTTTCAAAGTCTTCTTGCCCTTTGGCAATCACACCAACTCAATAGTAGAGTTAGCTTGTAGGGAACTCATCTTCTCTTGTATGGCCTCCATCCTTTCTTTTCTGTGTACGTCTTCCATAGCCTCTGTAAAACTTTCGGGCTCTCCCCCATCAATTAGTAGCACATACTCATCTAGTGAGTATCTAGTATATGGTCGACGATCTCTCGTGCTCCTCCTCAATGGAGACTCTAGTGCTGGCTTTATACGAACAACCTTCTCCCCTTCAAGAACTGCCTTCTCGGCATGCTCATCCTCCTGAGGGTTACCCTAACCACCATCAGCATACTGATGATCATGGTTGGAATCATCTTCATATACTGGCTTCCCCATAACTGGATCCTCTTTAGTGTCCTTTAAAAATGACTCGTAGTGAAATGACACTAACTTAAGCAATTCCTCGGCCTCAGAAGGCATCTCAGAATCCTGAGTGTTGGTCATAGTCTGATTCTCAACGAATACCATGTCCCTGCTTCTATATAGATTTCTTTCCACCAGGTCGTAGAGTCTATAGCCAAACTCATCAGGACCATAGACGACAAAGACCCACTGACTCATCTTCAGCTCAAGTTTGTATCTTTTGTCCTTCGGTACATGCACGAAGGCCTTAAAACCAAACACTCGCAGGTGATTGTATGACGAATCTTTGTCGTATCATACTTTGTCATGCATATCACCCTACAAAGGATCACTAGGATATAAATTTATAACATAAGAAGCAGTGTTAAGAGCCTCACCCCAATAACTATCCGATAATTTTGCTTCAGACAAAAAATATCGTACCCTCTCCATCAGTGTCATATTCATGCACTCTGCTACACAATTGAGATGAGGTATCTTGGAAAAAATCTTCTGGTGCCGTATCCCTTGCTCTCCGAAATATGCATCAAATGGACCAATATATTCTTCGCCGTTGTCGGACCGAACACATAGCAACTTCTTGCTCGTCTACCTTTCAATAAATGCTTGAAACTCTTTGAAAGTGGGAAGCACTTGATCCTTGGTCTTTAAGGTAGAGAACCAAACTATTCTGGAACAATCATCAATAAAAGTCAAAAAGTAAGAAGCACCACCAATAGATTTTACCTTCATAGGACTACAGACATCCGAGTGAATCAACTCTAGCAAGGCCGGCTTTCTTGAACTTGAGTGACTTTAGAAAGACGCCCTATTTTGCTTCCCTGCCAAACAGTACATGTATCTCTCCAACTTTGTAGACATGAGCCCCAAAATTACCTTTCTGTTCACCAAGTAGCCTATCCCTTTCTTGCTAATATGGCTGAGCCGCTTGCGCCATAACTCGGTAGGCACATCAGCAACTGCTTTCACATGTGTCCCTTGTGCTCTCCCTACCATATAGTAGAGTTTGGACCTCTTACTTCCTCTGGCAATCACCATCGAACCTCTGGAAAGCTTCCACTAACCGTTCTTAAACAGATTGAAGAATCCCTCATCATCCAACCTTCCAACCGATACCAGGTTAAAACGGATATCGGGGACATGATGAACATCCTTGAGAATAAGAAGTGCACATGCCTTGGTTCTCAGCAACAACCTTCGGCAGATCTCCATTGTCCATCTTCAATACTCCACAGTCTCTTATTATGTAAGTAAAAAATAGTACCTTATTGTGAGGTACGTACACTGAAGCCCCTGAGTCCACCAACCAAGAATTATAATCACAGGCGAGGTTCATGACTACCTCATCACCTACAACGATCACGTTGCCTCCATGTGCTGAGGCAGTCACTGTTGTGTTCTCACTATGTTTTCCCTTGTCGCCTTTCTTCTCTCTCTTTCAAGCGAAATAGTTTCACTTGATGTGGCCCTTATTGCCACATGGTATCACTCTGAGTCCTCGTACCAACCAATGGACTTTCTTTTGCTTATGTCTTTGCCACCGTCCGGATCCCTGCTTTTACTCCTTCCACGACTCTCTGAAATAAGCGCCTCTAAATGGGATAAAGAAGACGTGCCATAAGATTTCCTCCGCATCTCTTTATTTAGCACCTCGCTCTTGGCGAACTCCAGACTGGCCATTCTTTCGGGAGAAAAAGCGGTCATAGACACTCGTACGGCCTCCCATAAGTCTGGCAAAGTATACAGCAACCAAAGCTTATGAACTTTGTCGTCGAACTTGACTCACGTCGAGGATAGCTTGTCAACCATGCTCTGGAACTCACTCAAGTGATCCGTGATAGACGTACCATCTTTATACCACAGAACCATCATAATTCAGATCAGGAATCGCTTGTTTACCTCGCTCTTCTTCGCGTACAAAGATTCTAGCGTCTCCCAAAATATCCTCGCATGTTGTATATTCGCAACGTGATTGTATGCATTCTCGTCAATGAACTATCGTATGTACCCACAAACTTGTATGTGCTCAAAATTTCAATCCTCTTCAGATTTATCACTGGGCCTCTCGGAAGCAAATACTAGAAGATGCAGCTTCTTGACAAATAAAAGATCATTCATCTTGCTTTGCCAATGGTGGTAGTTGATACCGTTCCGGTTTACCATGCGCACCGGCTTCACGTCCATCTCTTCTCCTTGGTTTGATTGTCAACTTCTGACACCACTATGAACCCAAAGCTCTGATACCATGTGTTGGTATCAGTAGAACAAAACCAATGCTCTGATACCACGTGTTGGTATCAGCAAAAAAAATATGGCTCTAATACCACGTGTTGAGAACACAACGCGAAAATAATTCCCCCAAACCAAAAAATCTGCGAGAGAACCGAAGAAAAGCAACACAAACCAAACCAAACCAAACCCCAAAATCACCAGAAAACCAAATACAGACACAAACAATTTTTATGTAAAAAAATAGATAAAAAAACTATAAGACGATCGAAGTCAAACTATAAAAATCCTTCACTATTGGAATATAAGATTACACCCTCTACAAACTCTTCACTGATCCAACACGGATCACCACAACTCTTTGGAATGAAAAATTAATCACAGACACACGAAGAACAAAGACAACTAGAAATAGAATTACCAGAAATGATCCCCTCTTCGAAATAGTCATGAATCTCTTATTTCTTCTCCCAATAGTTGCAAAGCACTCTTGCCACATTTATTTGTTGTATTGCATCGACCTTTTCATAAACCCTTGCATGGATTAGGGTATATATATGGAATCCTAATATATATATATATATATATATATATATATATATATATATATATATATATATATATATATAAACCTAATTATATTCAATCATATATTTATGGCCAAAGATATAAAAATCCAATCATTTATTGGCTAGCCATAAATTAGAAGTCCAATTATATGGAAAGTCAATATATGAAAGATCCAATCATTAATATATAATTAAAGTCAAAGATGGAAATTCAATCATATTTTTTACCATATATATTCTAATATACGACGCTCGATGCACTCCCCGAGCTTCTCCGATACACGAATGACGCTCGTCGCACTCCAAAATATTCTCCACATAGGTTCGGAACCCCACATACTCCAACAATATCCTTCTGTGCTCCGTCATCGTCAGGACAAATTGAGAAAACTTATGCAAACAAAAGAATATACTTAGCATACAGACAACAAATACGACTATATACAAAGACAAAGGGAACAAACTCCCAAGCAGCCTACTCTTGTCAGACTTCGCCGCTGAGGAGTTGGAGACATCAATCATCCGTGAGAACAGAGGAGGTAGGGTATAATGGAAGCAGTGATGAAGCTTCATTTCTTATCACTAGCCTATTATTAGAGCTTCTTGATCGTTCGATTCTCGTGATAGCAGTCCAAATTTCTAGGGGATTCAATGACTTTTCCCTTAACTACTCGAATTTTGAAGTGTCGGGATTTATTCGTCTAGAAGAAACCGACGAAGACTACGCTCAGAAACAAATAAGATTATGGCTGGTAAGATTTAGTCTTATATGTGGAAGCTGAAGTCTCGAGTCGCCGCCCTCTACAGTCAAAAGCACTTTATTTTGCACATTCCTTAGGGATTTATGACCCTTTATCTTTTCCAAAGCGATGCTCTACAAGCATTCTTCTTCTTGCCAAGGATATTCTACTAACAACCTCCTCCCAAGGCAGATGCCTATTCCGCGGAGTCATCTCCTCCAAGCATGGTCATGCTTCAATTGTTCAAAGTATTTCGAAGACAACTTCGAAAAACTTTGAACATAAAAATTCTACAGGAAATATCCTCAATGAAAGATAACTGTCACTCCCCATTCCCGATATACGTATTTGGAACATATTTTTATTGTAGCATGGTTGCATGTGCATGGAGACTAGACCCATTCTTTGGTTTAACCTGATTCATGGTTTATTTTGTGGGTTGGTTCAACTTATAAGAACCTTTGGTTCAACCCTCAAACCCTAGCATATATAAACCAACATGTTCTCTCTCTCTCTCTCTCTCTCTCTCTCTCTCTCTCTCTCTCTCTCTCTCTCTCTTCACTTCTTCATTTCTTTCTCTTCTTAGTTTTCTCTCCCCATTTCCATAGGTAAGTACATCTTGCATGAGAAATGGAGAAACCCTCTATATTATTGTTCTATTTTGTTTGTTATGTGTTTTTAAGCACTTTTAGTTATTGAAGTTTTTTGTTTTGATGGATGGATTAGTGTAGATCTATATTTCTAATTTAGAATTTTATGGGTTTCATAAGTTTTTCTTGGTTTTGATCTATTAAAATTGTGTCTTTGAAAACTATTTTTTGCTACATGATAGAGATTTGAATTTAGAGCATTTTGGCTTTTGGTTCACCCGGTTTGGACTTAAAATAAGATTTTTATGAACATAACAAGATTTCAGTTTTTGGAGCTTTTTTGCCCTGGCTGGACCTGTTGTTGGAGAAAATGAAGTCTTCATGCGGCCATCGAGCTATGCGTCTAAGAGTGCCATGCGGCCCGAGAGGGTTATGCGGCCTAAACTCTTACCGCATACTGACAGCATGCGTCCATCTTGTTGGACGCATGACTGCTGATTTGCACAGTATCCTTGAACACCTTGTGCTTTCACTCACTGAATGAATGAAAATTTTGCTAGTCCTAGAGAACTCCATGCGGCATTGAATCCATGAGGCACCGACACCCATGCGGCCAGGAGAACATACTGCCCCTATTTCTTGGACGCATGACTCTGAACCGTTGGCACTTATTTCTATAGTTTTTTCTGTCGTACTTTATGGCTTGTCACCTCAATTACATCAGTCACTTTTTCACATCTCTAATACTGTATTTATTGCCTGTCACTTCAACACTTGTCCCTAGGAGTAAACCTTAACCCTGGGCATGCGGCCAAGTGGTTTATGCGGCATGACTTTATGCGGCCTGACTTCTTATGCGGCCAGGATTGTTATGCAGCCTGATTTCATGCGACTTAGAGACCCATGCGGCCTTACTTATTTTGACTGAATGTCTTCTTGACTCTTATGACCCAATGTATAATTGGTAATTGAACTCGAATACTGTATCTGTACTGATACTCCTATTGCCTGATTATTGTTCATATTTTAATGTATAGCGAGGTGTGACACATTCTGTCACGTGTTAAGAGATTATATTTGGGTTGTGCATCGAGAATGCCTCCAAATCCCTGAATGCGTGATATTATAAATATGTATATTTTTTCTCCAGCACAGGCATAATAAGCGAGTCAAACTACCAAAGCGTGGCTAGGAAATTGATTGTGTGAATGTTGCATACACGCTCGGGTGAATCCAGATTTGACTTCCATGGATTCGTATCTAGCGTGTCCGTACATTGTACGACATCTTAAGAGAAATTCTTATATGACCACGCATCGAGATTTCAAGCACAACATAGGGCTAATTAATAACTAAAAGTGGTAGTAACATTTGGAGGAAACGGTATCCCGAGATCATGCCAACAAACCTTCCCACAGAGATTCATTCTAAGTGCGCTGTGGGCTGACCACCACAGATACTGTATATCATCCACTTTAGCGGAGTGCAATATCTGACTTATTATTATGCCAAGCCACTATTTTAATATAGGAACACTAGAACCGCTAATACCGTATTTTTAGCGCAGTGGCCCTACGGGGGACTGGTGCATCCTGCAAGTGCCTATTTTATTATATTGGTTCAGTTAACTCATGTTCGGCACTAGCATGATCTGATGATACTTATTATGCATTATTCTAAGATAACCTCAGACTCCACAAAATAGCAAGTCGTACAAATGATTGGCCGATTTAAGAAGAAATGGACTTGGTTGTGATTGTATTTTATTTAGCTAGTAGCCTAGGGAAGTGGACTATCATAGTGTGATGGTTCAACCATTGCCCTTGATATGTTGTAGGATTGAGCCTTAGCGCTAGGATATGTCATGTACCTAAGTTACGCCACTGAACCTATATAATATTATATTATTTTCCTTGGGTTTTTGTGTCTTCGTTTTGTGCTTTCTTTGTGGTACTTGCTATTTGGGGTCTAACCCCACTGATTTTGCATGGCCAGGTTTTGAGCTAGAACCTGAGGATCCAGCGTACTTTTCCCTAACTCATGATGCGCACCAGGAATATGGTCGCAGGAGATAGCGAGTGAATTTTCTTCTTCCCTGCTCGTCTTGCATATTTACTTCTTTTCGGCATTTAGCCACCGAAACATGTTAGTCGGCTCGTTTGGACATTAGTTTTTCTTACATGATTGTATTAAATCAGACTGCAGCTGATCACTGTCATGTACTTTTGTTACTATTCCAGCTTCTTATTTTGCACAACTGGACTACAGAATATTTTGAGAAACCGTTTGGGACGCCTTATTGCTTATCATATATGCTCTATGCTTACAGTTTCTTGTTTGAATGATTGAGACATATAAGTTCTTGACCATAGAAGACTTGATTGTAGCATACACCCCCTTGTCTTATACAGCCGTGATCGTCGTACGACGTATAATACCTTGTACGGGATAGCTAGCCGTGTCCGTCTCCGTATTCCGGTACTGGAGCGTGACAACAACTCTAAAGCACCTCTCTAGCAAAAGATCCAAGTCGGACCCCTTTACAAGAGACTCCAGCGGAAATATGGCTCAGAGACGTCATCAATACTTGATGTGACGGCTCATCGACAACTGCCACTCCGTAGAATATGAAGCGACGTGACTAAGAATGACTGACACTCGTCAAAGCATCAGTCAGATCAGAGTTAGTCTCGCCTGTTAAGGGATCGTGCCCTCCCCACGAAAGAAGCTTGCTTCTGCGGATCTTTCACCCGCGAAAAGGGGTCATAATGCCTATTTCTACTCCAGCAAAACATTAAAGGTCCTGCCTCTCCTCCACGATCTTCGTTACAACTGACTACATAGAGTACATGCTTTAGCCACTTATCCCACGATCGTCACCCCTCCACTAGAAGTTCTAGCTCAATGCATACGTGAATAATCGCATGAAACTGTCGGCGTACTCTCTTCTTGCATGATCTTATCATGGGATAGACAACTACAACTGTAAAGTCAGGTGGTATCTTCGCCTCATTTTTAGAAGAACGTGCCCCACTTCGTCATTCACGATTCTGCCCAGTTATTGCTGGTACGTAGGACACACCGCCTCCATTACATGACACTATCTCCCACGGATGCTCCCCACTCAGCGGTTTCTTCCCGCCTACAGCTCGACGCTACAAGAAAGTCAAGTACGACAATCGATAGGTTATTCTTCTATAAATATCTGGCTCTTCGTAAGTATCAAGGACGACCAATGCAACATCAGACATTAGCCTCGATACTAAGCTCCTGCTCGTCCAATATTTACCATCCCAACGATTGTGTCCGATCGTCAACTGAGCAAAGGGATCACCTATGATCCAACATGCATCGTCCCATCTTTCCATAATCTCGACTTGTCTCAAATTATTGTATTTATCTACCTGTATAATCCAATCTTGAGTTTAGAACAAATTCAATAAAAAAATTCACCGAGAAGAAGTTATGTACTCTTTTTTTTGAAAACAGCAAGAAGTAATGAGGACATCTAATCAATGGTAAGGGAATCTAAGAACTTCCTTATTATTTTTTACTTGGATACCATGAGCAAAGTTGATATGCTAAGAACAAATTTGGTAGTGTTTGACAAAATTTTTATGGAAGTCCTAAAAAATGATTTTAACTTATATTATTCGTGAAAAAACAATGTTGTAAAATTTGACTTCAATTTGTTTTTCTATGTCAAGTGAAGCAAAGTTTGATAATGAAAAAACATACAAAATATATTTATATTGTTCAAATTTTATATTTTTGGAAAATTAATATGTTATCATTAATGATTCACAAAATTATATATTTTAATCAGTAAAAGAACATTTTAATCTTTCTGAAAGATTAATATTTTAATGTTCTGCTGTTAATTGAAAAAAACACACCATGTCTAGCTTTTGCAAGTAGCAAAAAGAGAGAAAAAGTACTAGGAACATAATGTAAAAAATATCAAACTTAGAGTTACGTGTTCTAGATATTAAATTAAATTAATTTTATATTGTACATCATATGGACAAGAAGAATATATGACAAGAAGAAGAAGAGGATGCGATAGACATTTCTCTTGGTGACAAAAAAGAAGTCATTATGGAATAATACAGTTGGATTTTGAAAGACCAATAATGAACCCTGTAGAAAAAAAATTAATTTTCAAACCTTCGTTGCTTGGAAAGACAAAATAAAAATAAAAGAAAGAACCAGATTTTCTATATTTTTAAAACAGTTTTTAATAGCTTTCATTTAAGCCACCATCTATTTTTTTTCAGTTCTATGCCACAGACAAGAGGAACCATAAATAATGATAATATAGAAGATAAAATCAGATCAAATTAAAAAATTGATTATACAAATTAAAAAATTAATTCTTCTGTACAAGTTGATTGATTATATTTTATACAAATTCAGGACCGTTTCTACATTTTAAGGCATTGTACAAATATTAAAGTAAAAACTTTTTTTAACAGAAAATTTACTATAGCTAAATTAAATTATATTAAATGTATGCAAACAAAACAAATTTATCTAAATTAAAAATAAAGACATAGTCCGCAAACTCAGTTGACAGAGAACGGACATCAGCCGACACGTGGCCAGCAAAAAACAAACGTGGGCCCCAACTTGGACCCACTGTCCAAAATTCGCAAACTTAGTTGGTCGATTTTGTGCAACCAACTAAGTTGGCAGATTTTTGGCAGTAGGGTCCGCGGGTTGGGTTGGGGTGGTTTGGTTTGGTTTGGTTTGTTTAAAGTTTTTTTTTTTAATTAGTTATGTTTTAGTTTTTTTATTTAGTTTTTTTCTATTTAGTTTTGTTTTGGATTTTGATTTTCTTTATTTAGTTTTTTTGATTTAGTTTAGTTTTGGAATTTGGTTAAGAAAATTTACTTTAAAGAAATAAAATTTAAATAAATTAATTATAAAGAAAAATTTCAAAAAAAAATAAAAAAAAAGAAACGGTTTGTTTTTTTTTAGAAAATTGCAAAGAAAAATTTTCTATTTTGCAATGTTTGATAAGAAAAAAAAAATTAAGAAAAAAAATATAATATTTTTTTCCCTCTAAACAGTGTTTCATCAACGTTCTCAGAATTGAACCAAACTTTGGTCACAGAACCAGCGTAACGCTGTGAATCCGATGGCGCAAGTTTCGTTGCGAAACAACAAGCACACACGAAGTTATGACAAGTGTCGGAACAGACCGATACGATATTTTTTGATGGATACACGTTGATTCCGGTGTGCACGCACATCCAAATCAAGTTCTGTAAAATTTTACACATCCGCATTGATGATACGCATCTTTCGGTGTAATCCTCAAGCGACAAAGTCGTCTCGTTTGGAGTTTTAAAAACATATTTTTCTTGATTTTGGAAGTTGATTTTATAGAAATTGGGGACAAATAAAAATAAACTAAAATGTGAGTTTTAAACTTGGTTATATTTTCTAAAAGTCTATTCAAGTGGATTTGTAAAAAATTAATCGAGTTGGTAGAAAACTGGATGTGAACAAGGGTAATTGGACTGAAATCTGACAGTTTTGAAAATTGGGTTTTCGTCCAACTTTCGATTCGATTCTCTCTTAAAATAATCTGTTTAAAATTAAAATACTTGAAGGGGATTAAAGAGGGTAGGGTTGTGAACGTACAAGCGAAGAAATATTAGAATTTGGTCGAGTGACGGAGGAGAAACGTCACCGCAAAGTCAGGGTCGGAGGATGTCACGCGCGCAAAATCAAACCAAACCAAAATTCAAATTTCAAACCAAAATGAAAATCAAACCAAAATGCAAAACTAAACTAAAAAAAAAAAAAAAAAAATCTAAAACAAAACAAAATCCAAAACTAAACTAAATAGAAAAAAACTAAATAAAAAAAATTAAAACATAACTAATTAAAAAAACTCATTAAACAAACCAAATCAAACCAACCAACCAAACCAAACCACTCCAACCCAACAAGCGGGCCCCACTGTCCAAAATCGGCCAACTCAGTTGGCCAATTTTGGATAGTGGACCCAGATTCGGGCCTACGTTGGCCTTTTGCTGTCCACGTGTCGGCTGCGGTCTGTTCTCCTCCAACTGAGTTGGCGGACTGTGTTTTTATTTTTAATCTAGGTAAACTTGTTTCGTTTACATTAATTTAATATAATTTAATTTTGCTAGAGTAAATTTTCTTTTTTTTTAACTACTCTAAAAAATATTATACTAATAAATAATTTTTTTAGAGACAAAATCTCCGCAATTTTTAGCCATTGGATTAAATGGATGGTTCAAACTAAATTATATTTTAATGACATGGAAATTTGTTTAATTTTTATTTTTCTTTCTTTTCTAATATATATCCGTATATGCATTATTTAGTATTCAGAAATTGAGAGTCAATCTTTTTCTTTTCTACTTCCGTGTAGATGAACTCTAATTTCTACTGCCAAAAATCTTAAGTTGCAATAAAGGAAAAGTTTTCAAAGTAGCAACATTTAATATTTTATTTAACAAAATGGTACTGACAAATTTATTAGCAAAACTGTATAATTTATTATAACATCATCATGCACTTTGATTTACTTTCCTTTAATGAACCAATAATGATTACAAAAGTCCGAAAATATATTATAATAAAGTATACTAACCAGAAAAAAAAATTCAATTATCGAAGTATACTTTACTAAAACTAGAATTTCTTCCTATCAGAAGTCCAATTTGAAGAGAAAATCACTTAAAAAAAATTTGAAGAAGAAAAAAAATATACATTTCTCAAAAAGAAATATTCAAACAATTAAATCCAGAGATACTCAAAGAAAATCCCTCAAATAATAAAAATGATTCCATCTTTATTAAATTTTAATAAAAAATAATCAAATGGAAATCATTTAAAATTGAGAAGACCAATCAATTATCTCTTTGAAGAAAGAATAGTAGATCGGCAGAAGTCGAAGAGGTCGATCTTCCTGTGTGATAGTTCTTCTTTCTTATGAGAACTAAGCAGATAATAGGGTTATGGTTCTTCTTCCTATGAGAACTATGGTTTAGAGACCGTTTCTTCTTCTTCTTTTTGTTAATTTTTTGGGAAAACAGAAGAGTCGAAAAGATTTGTTTTACGTGACATTTTTTTTATAATAAATATAGAAGTGTAAATCTTTTTTTATATTAGCAATATATAAAGATATTAACAAATTTAGGGTCAACATCTAAAAAAAGATTTTATATTAGCAGTATATAAAAATGTTAACAAATTTAGGGTCTTCCATTTTTTGTAGACCATGCTCGATAACAAATTTAGGATCAACATCTAAATTAGAGGACTTTGTTCGGTAAATACAAAATCTGTCATGCTTTATAGATTGGGTTAGATAATTAAAAAATAACAAATACATAAAAACAAATATAGTAAAAATGAGAATGCTACATGTCTCAGAAGTGCAGAAATAAAAGCAGCTCATAAAATAATTTAATCGCCGTTGCCGGGGATCGAACCCGGGTCACCCGCGTGACAGGCGGGAATACTCACCACTATACTACAACGACATTCTTGTTATGCTAATTATATTTTTTCTCTCTATTCTTGATAGACACCAGAAAAAATATTTTACTCTCACTTTGTCACATAAATATACTCAAAATAGATTAAATATCATATATTTCTACTATTATAATGTGGCTTAGAAACGGCTCCAAATTAAGCCATCTAAGCCGAATGTATATCATCAACTAATTAATTTAAAAACTTAAAAATCTTTTTAAGTATTATAACGTAGTTGTTTTCTCACGAAGTGGACAGAAAACCAGGGTATAACTTCCCATAATATGAACGGTTACATCAGTAATTGTCCGTTAATTGAGTAATCACAACGTTGAAATATCCATATAGCAGTAGCCGAACAATCGTGCCACTGAAACAGAGGTTCCGGTGGAGGACTCATTCATGTTGGAATAATAATATACACGGAGTGCACGGAGCCGCTGGACCAACTGGTTCCACTGGAACGTGCTGACTTTGCATCTGCTGCATACATGCAAACTACAAAATGCACCATCAAAGTGCCACTTTCTGTCTTTTGTCCACGTCCGTGTCCTAGTAGGCCCTTTTGGGACTTAGACCTCAAGACATTTTTTTCCATAAATATGTGATAAAAATAATTGTTTCTTACAGGATTTGAATCTCGCCATTTAGTAAAAAAAAAATTCACCATACTAACCATATGACCTACAACTTCCCATGTGTACAAAGACAATAAAAGATGAATTTTATATTGAAATAAAAACTTAGGATTTGCCACATAGTTGACGTGGGACCAAATTTCTAGAGAGCAATTACAAATAAACCCCAACAATCCCCTACATATTTTAATATATGAGCTGAGAGTTCCCCACAATGATTGTACATCATGCATTATGATAGATGACACTTATAACTTAAATCTTTTCACATGAGTTAAACAATAGTACGGTATATGACTAAGCCTTGAATTTAGTATCATAGCTATTATTCTTTTCACTCACATAATAATATCAAGTGTGCCTCTGGTCGCACGTTAAATGCCTTATGTTGATTTGGTATATGTGTATGTATCTTGGGTGTCTACAAGTTTACCCTCAAGTGACGACATGCATCTCTATTCATACACATAGGTTAGTTCTTAGATGATTTTTTTAAATTTTTGAGCACGAGGTCTTTCGCCTCCTTGTGGTGCTACGTCATTGTGATATAGCCTGTAGCTGAGGTCTAGCCTCTTGGTGGTGTCACCCCAAAGTAGCATGAGATCATAGCCTCTTTGTAGTGATATACTACTACTACTACTACTACTTCTACTACTACTACTACTACTACTACTACTACTACTACTACTACTACTACTACTCCTCCTCCTCTGACTTTCAACATGAGACTATAAGCCTCTATGTAGTGCTACGCTACGTTCTTCTTGTAAAATGCGTCGAGCATTCCAAACAAGAACTCATTAAGGCAGAACGGTCCCGGTGCCCCGGTGCCTCTTTCTGTTCCAGGAAACCAAACCCTGTGCAACACAGGTTGTCCGTGACATGCAGACACCAAGTAGGTATGACGAGAGGATCGAACGTTCTCGCCCCACCAAGCGATCCTAGACTCGTTCAACCAAATATCCAACCAAAGAATCCATAACCATTCTTCCAACATATTGCCCAAGGCACCAAATCTCAAGTTATCCCATAGGCACAATGCCGCTTCTCAACACAGTGTTTCAAATTGGGTGCAATACCCCAACTCAGAATAAACCCATGGCACAATGCCCCAACAGTGGTATAATGCCTCAACAGTGGCACAATGCCCTATTAGTGGCACAATACCCTCGTCGATGCAGTTGTTCGGTTTCGAACCACAACTGCTCGCTTTGCAAGACAAAGCGACCAAGTGATACTCGTGCACGGATGCACGCTCGCTCGCCCGAATTCCTGATATTTCCAATGCCTTAATGTATCATTCCAACTGTCCAAGCATAATCCCAATTATTCAACCAACTGCCTCAAATGATATAATCCAACTCTAGCTCCAACTATCCAACTCGCAAATCAATTCAAGCCACAATCCTATCCAAGCAAACGACGTACACTCTATGCATGCCTCAATATAGTGATTCCCAAATTTCAGCCCAAGTGTTCAAGCTTTTACGTATTTTCCATATTATTAGGCATGAAGGAGTAGAGGAGAAGGGAAAGAGCCCACTCACAATGTTTGATCCCGTTAAGCATCCTGTCCTGCCGATACGGCCAATCCCTTGAACCCGTGGTCCGATGCAAAGTGCGATCTACTCAACTGGTATGACCGTGCGAACAGGCCGTGCTCTCCAAATCATCCGACCGATCGGACTAAGGAAGACGGCATTATCGCTCCCATCCAGTTATCTCAGTACTGTTCTGAACGAATACCTGATTCCCATCGAACTCCGCTAGCCATCTGCACATGAAACTAACTCAATCATTACTTCTTCCCAAAATCCAACAAATCAAATGTAACCAGCATTTGTTTTATTCAATCCGACTCAGCGTAACGCACCGTGCGGTTGTGGGGCGTTACATAATATACCACTTAGAATCAGGTTCGTCCACGAACCGTGCTGGTACTCATTCCTATCACATGTCGCTTATCCCATTCCATAGATCTGCTCTATGCAAATCTCATACTCACGATCCGAACTCAGTGTCACTACCACATTCTGAAAACAGGGGTAATTTCGACTTTTTCTGTATTTAATATTTCGTATATTTAAATTAAATAATTTTATGAGATGTATAATTAAATATATTATTATATACAATATTCATTATGTTTGAGCTGGTAGACTTGACCTAGAAGCCAGTAGATGAACACCTATCCGAATTATGGGATTATGTGATTAATTGTTTTTTTCGAATTAATTTATTGGAGGTTGTAATTAACTACTGTAATTTATTTAATTATTGCGCCTTGCCTTTGCTTCGATATTTGGAGCGCTACCCTAGCTTTTGCCTTCCAACAAATTTTATAACCTTGTCCTAGACGTGCCTGCCTTTCATTCTGATATTTTTGTAGCTCATAATTATGATCTCTTGAGCTTCAATTTAGTCACACAATATTCGTCGCGGACGTCTATTTAATTTCTGAATAAATTCCAACTTTGTATCGTTGTGCGTTCCAATCAAAATTGGAGGCAATCTTGACCTATTTTTCGTGCGGCCCAAATTAGGGTAATATTCTGTTCCGAGTCTTCTTTATTAAAGGTATTGGTGACTCGACCTGATTTTGGTCCCATGTACTCCTAATTAATTTTAGAACACAGATTGCATTTATTTCTAATTAATTTGAGGATATCATTTTAACTGGCTCCGTAAATCCTAATTTAATCCCAGTACCCGATTAATTAAGCCCATACCAAGCACACAATGCCCTCTCATCCTGCAAAATGCCAAACACTGAATCGCCTGCCAAATTTTTATCATTTTATGCATCTGTGCAAATACCCAAATTTAAGAGGGCTAATTTGCAATTTTGCATTTGGTGTCAACACCCCATTGGTTCAACTAAATGGAGAAGCCCAACATTGACTAGTCAACACCCTCATTCCCACATGAAGAATTCATTCTTGTCTAATCTTGGCCATTCATTAAATGGGTCAATCCTCACCCTTCATTCACACACCCTCTCTCCCTATTTAATGTCCTATCACCTAGCCCTAATCCCCAAAAACCTAGGGAAGCATACCTCCTCACTAGCCCCAAGTCCCTCTCTCCCTATTTAATTGCTACCTCCCTAGGAAATCCCGTGCCATAGCGTACCATGATTGGATCTACTATACCAGTCGGGGGTGGGGAGTATTTTAGTATATATATGTGATCATACCCAACTTTACATGCATCATAGCTCACCCCACATCTCACGTCGGGTGCGGCCTGACCATTTACATGCTTCATAGCTGTTACGTGTGATTAGCCTGACCTCTACATGCTTCATAGTGAACCAACGGTTAGCCTGACCTTACATGAATCATAACTAATCACATGTAACCAGCCTGATCAAGTTTCCAAGCCGATCACATGTTAAAGCTAGTACTCACACACTTAGTCATAGTATTCTTGCTCATTGACATATTGTTTTCTTTCCTGCATTTATTTCCAGTATTTCCTTTATTGTACATTTTTCGTACATATACATGCATCTTGTATATTTCTATCTATATACTGCTACATAGTTTATACCATTGATATAGAACTGCTATTTAGAAATGTACTTTGCTCCTTCCTGACTGGAAAACATTTTCCAGACTATGCCTAGAGGACTGGTATCTGACACTGGTGGACCACAGGGTGAGTAGCTGAGACTTGGCTTTAGTAGTGTAGTCGTGATTCCGGGAGGTCTAGCCGGAATCACTAGTTATCTAGTTAGTTTCCTTTAGTAGTTTATTGGTACCGGATTTGTCTCCGGTATTTTGTTGAGACTTGGATTTATGTTGAGTTAGATTTAATTACATTAGACTTGTGTTGTAATTATTTTATTTCTTCGATTTCTTATCGTGCTGTAGTTGTGATTGAGTATGTTGAATTTTTTATATTGTTATCCGTGTCTCCTTATGAAGTTGGATACTAGTGTGAGATTGTTTAGATAGTACTTGACCTAGACAGCGTTCTACCGCCGATGCTGCGGCGTAGGCTGGACGTACCCACGCTCTCGTACCCCTAAATCGGGTGCGGGTCGTGACACTCAGCATCTCGCTCTGCTGAATGCTCGTACAAATTCCACGAATTCCCACATCCTCCTTGCAGCTCAATACGAATTCCTCGTATCACTTAGTTTTGGATCGTACACATATTTAAGGCGTCCCTAAAATATATGCATTCAGCCGAGCTTTGCGATAGCAAATTTGAACAAGTTACAAGGGTATCTTTATGTCCGAGGCATCTATTTGCTTTACTCCCAATTGAACCAAATCCTGATTTCCATTCCAACATGTTTGCTTGAGCACTAGTCTCAATTATGATAATTTCCATCGACTCAATCAGTTTGTGTTCTAACTCAATCCATCCAACTATTTCTGAATCCGTACTAGTAACATCACCAAATATATCTCATGTACCGAACGATCATCACAACCGATACTACCCCAGCTAGGCGACTTACCCAAATATCAACTTTGCTTTTAGATCAGCTCAGCCCAACACCTATTCCTCAATCTCAATACCTCGCTGGGTGAACATCTATATTGAGGTTCGTATGATCCACGAAGATCTTGCCACCATGCCAAAGGGATAGTGTCGCCACGTTTTCAACGTGGACACACTCGCCACAATTCCTAGGTTGCGCATGGAATAGTTCTTCGCGCTGCTTCCACTGCCTCGAAGCATAGAATATCACCTTTGCCTTCCGAACGAGCACGCTTCCCAGACTAAGTTCTGATGCATCTTGTAAATCTGAGGCACATCTGTCCCTTCCAGTATTCATAAAGATTTGATCTAAACGACCGCTGCTTTAACTTCACGAGCTAGTTTCACAGTCGTTAATTCATATGAATGCTATTCCCTTCCAGGGCACGATGAGTCAGAGGCGATGCCATCGATAAAAATCTGTGACTCTGAATCTCATCAGTTGACTTAGGCCAATCCCACCATCGCTTCGGTCATCCGGCTGCATCATCAGCTGAAGACTATCCCAAGGGTCTCTCAAATCCAACACTCAAACAATAGGCCAAATATTATCGCTCACTTCCACCCTCGACGCATCCCCAAATACGCCGCCGCAAGGGTCGTTCTATGGGTCTACCATATTCATCTCTGACCTGACGGTCAAGTCGCTAGGGTCAGCCGTCCCGAAGCTACGCTCGATAATTATAAGTCATCACGATGGACAGTTACTATGAACCATGCTATATCTCATCTGCAAATTTGAACCAAAATCCAACCATTCTATCCGAGTGAACTTCCGAATCCGAGCAATTCATGCACTACCTTTGATGATCTGTCAACCAATGCCGCTTAGCCACCTAGAGTCTTGCTATCTATCCGAGCCACAGTTCGAAAACTGCGCTCGTTGAAATCGTCTTCCATCAATCCGTAGTTCTGTCCTGAATCCATCAAATTTCTGAATTGTCATATTCGTCTACTTGCACTACGACTTGCAATGATTCTCGAAACTCAAGACTTGCTCAAATTCCTATCCGTTTGCCGCGTCCCACAATGCACGTCCAACTTACTCGAGCAACACAGTGATTTGCTTAATTGTTGCTCCCACATTTTGCTATCTTTAAAAGTCTGTCCGCCACAATATTTGCCTTCCGTTGTTGCCTCAATTCGTTCACGTCTTCCCAGAGAATTCGTCTACTCTTGTTGCACCATTTTGCCCAAAATTCCACTTTCGCTAAACCTGAGTCGACTTATCGAGCAGCAATATCCAAAATCCTTCAACTCGTGTGAAACCATCGCATTGCCCCTCCAAACCGAAATTGTGTTTCATTACTCAACCAACAGCTCAAATGTGTTGCCCAAAATCGTAGTTCATGCTTGCTATCCATTTTTATTCTTTCCAACTCAGTCGAGGTGCACCAACCAACTTGTATTCCCGTTACCCGAGTCCGTTCAGGCAATTCCCATTGATGTCCAAACCAAAATATTTTTAATGCCTTGCTCAATATGTGGTATCCCATATACCACTCCGAATCAAGTCGCTACTCGCATTACGATTCCTTTGCACCAATCCAAAATCCGTTCGAACCATCCCTTATGCGTTTATCCTACCATTCCCAACTCAAGTCTGATACAAAAACTCAGCCAATGCCTGAATTATCCAACTATTTCCATCAATCTCGCTATGCAACTTGTGCTATGTTCCATTCTCAATGCTTCCAGCTATTCTCAAACCGTCCGATACTTTCGCAACATGAGCAATCCCGTGCAACGATCTCTCTTCCAAGTGATCCAACCCAATATCCAACTATTTCACACATTCGTTGTACGAGCAACTCGTGCAAATGTATCCTGATATTCCCAAGCCAAACTCAAGCCTGCTCAATCGATGCTCTATGTGATATACCCAGCCAAAAATCAAACTCCGTCCAACAATTTGCTACACGAGCAACTCGTGCAACGATCCATTCTCAATCGATGCTTCTACTCAAAACAAGCCACATAACCAAATCTCGTATGCCAACCAACTGATCCATTGATGCAAATCAGAAACTCCCTAAACGACAAGCCAAGCCAACCCAATGACAGCTCTCAACTTGTTGCACAAATGCAACAACGCCACCCAACTTGCTGCATGAATGCAACAACGCCTAACGAGGCTAAGCGATCTAACGAAAATAAACCAAAGCAACACAACGAAGCACAACATGCAGCCACAACCAGCAATATATAGACTTATTGCATGAAACATCCAATGCGGCACCGAGTAGAGCCAAGAGCTAAACGACAAGCGGAAGCTATTTAGAGTTTGTGATGAAGCGAAGGACCAAGTCCGAGAAAATGAACCAGGCGCTCTGATACCAATTGTCACACCCCAATCTCCCGCTAGTGTAAAACCCCTAATTCTGAAAACCGTATTTTTATTATTTTATTATTATTTATGATAATCTAAATAGAGAAATAGATTTTATTCTGAGGTATTGAGCATTTAGAGGATTTATAGAGCCATTATAAATTTTTCCTAATTTATTTCATGTAGGAGACCCGTTGGACAGTTGCTACCTTATCCGTATACCCCAATACACTTTCCAGATTTCCTATGTATAAATATACACACACACACACACACATATATATATATATATATATATATTATTAATAAAGAAAAAAAAAGAAAAGAAAATAGAATTTTCTATTGGATCAAACCCACAACCCGTTAAACCACACTTCCGTGCGTAAAATAAGGAAATAGCAACAACAGCCACCCCGCGTAAACAGACAACAGCAACTGCTTATTACCGCGTATATTTCTCTGTGCGTAAACAGCAGCAGTAGCAAAACACTGCGTAAAACTCTTCCTTTCGCTATACGTAAAACCAACCCCTGCGTAATTTCTTTTCACCGCGCGTAGAACCCAAACCATACACCATTAGGAGAAAAAAATATCAGCAGTAGAAGCACAACCTAACTTTGCTTTGCTTTCCTATACGTGTAAGCTTCTCATTCCACCGCTCCTTAACACTATTATTACTAAATACCCCCCAACCGCACCCCTAAACCAATAAAAGGAAAATAGCAGTAGCAATAGTTTCTTACCCATTAAGTAAATTTTACTGCTTCCTTATTCCTATATATATCACAACTTTCCTAAAAATCTAATTCCACTTCTTACACCAAAGTTTAAACACTGTTGTGGACATTTGCACTATACAGAACATGCTCGGCAAGTATACCTTGCCATTGTATAATTATTTATATTCCAGTTGATACATACATGTTTAATTCTGCTTATATATAGATATTTATTTTGTAGATTGGACCTATTTATGAGACCACCCAGTTTTAGGGAGCATCAGTAGGTTCATTGGCCGTGACACAGTTGCTACACGATTTATGAGTCTCATATAGACCTCGGACTACGTATCGGGTTGGCTTCCTGTACGTAAGTACCGTGCGTTAGGGGTAACTGTTGATAGAAACTTTGTATGCTAGTAGACCTGGCAGTTATTTAGAGGATTTATCATGTCATGGATATGGCCTGCTTAGAACATGGGGTAGGGAGAATAATAAATAAAATATTTGGGCTCCTTTGCTCTTTTTTCCTGTACGTCCGGATTCTCCACCGGAGAAACGGGTGATGATGACCACTATATATTACTGGCGGCCTCTGCCGTTCAAAAGACGATATGCTTTGAGGCTCCTGATTCTCCGAGAGGGTCACGACAATCCCATATTTTAGCCAGATAGCCCACTTGGTGGAAAGTTGTTCTCAAACTGCATTCACTTAGACGGTTAGACGAACCATTGGATGTTTATATTTCAGTACTTATTGGCATATTTTTATGTATCTTGTTACGTCCCTCTGAGGACCTGGTCCCTTTTCAGATATGGACGAGCAGGAGTACCCACAGGAGTACGGATCGGGACCTGACTCCACTTACCAGACTGAGGAGATCTTACCCTCAGAGTATCTATGATTTTATTACCGCTGTTTAGAGATATTTTTGCTACTTCAGTACAGTCGTTTTGTAGTGGATTTGTTTCCACCCGACTATTAGACTTGATACTATCTTTGATATCCAGTTATTATCCAACTCTTTATTTTCTACTGATTATTTGTGCTGTGGATGAGATCTAGTTTGCATGTGACTTGTTGTGACAGTATATTACCACTGGGGGATTGAATATTCATAAACAGCGTACGTGTGTATATGATTTTCATATGTTGGAGTTCATATACATACGGCTGGGCGTGTTACGTACTCCTAGTCCTACGTATTTTGGGACTGGGGCGTGACATATTTTTGGTGGTGGCCCAAGCAAGTCAGAATATATTGTCTTGGTTACGTAACTGTACCAAACAAGCATGTGTTTAGGAATAGAGAATAAGGATCTCATCTACACTTGACTAAAACCTCATTCTTCCTCAAGTTTTATGCGAAAAACTCTTTACCCCTGTTGGCGGAAAAAGCCAACTGACTGACTTGTTAGCGTAAAAAGCCAAGCTATGATTACCTACTTAAGTTACAGAAGATTTTCTATTTTACGCTGTAGTTATGTCTATTTTATGCTGCAGTACTAACAACTGCTTACCATGTTCCAATAGTGTTTCTAAATCCAGCGTATAAGATGACATGTAAGCCATATAGATAAATATCCAGCGTAAACCTGATGATTCCTGAAATCAGCATAAATAGCTTGATTAGGCGTAATATGTAAGGATAGGATGTGAGCGTAATTTTCACAATTTTAGTTTTTCCCAGTCATGACTAGTTGGAACAGAATCTCTTGCATTAAATGCAGAGAGATATGCCTCAAGCCCTGTGCAGAAACAGCTTTTGACATAGCGTCTGATTTTGTCTCATCTTAAGCGTAAACTCATTTCTGTAGATAGCGTATGCAGAAGCCCCAACTTTTTTTCCTCATTGAAAGCGTAAAAATAATTTTGTATTAAATATATTACTAAACAACGACCTAGGTCTCTGTGCAAAATTATCATCACAACCATCCTCTCGATCATCATGCGGTACTTTTATCAGATGTCAGGATCACTGATTTGACTGACAAATTCGTCCGAGGAAAAACAAAAAGTTCCTCGAAACAACTTTACGCTACAATTTTGTATATCTCTTACGCAGCCGATCTTTTATGCACAGACTTTACGCACGAAAACTTTTACGTAGATTTTTCCAGACAGTTCTGAAGCCCTATTTTACACGAACAGTTTTGAAGCTCTATTTTGCTGACTTCTTTGAGTCTCTGTTTTTACGCAGACAACTCTAAAACCTTACGTATCTCTGTTTTACGCAAATATTTCTGAGACCATGTTTTACGCCAATAAATTTTATATCTCTGTTTGATTCCTGCACTTCTTCTAAATATTGTGTACATCACCTGTAGAGAGATGGATATACAGAAAGGATGTACTGTCACCGACGGTGACACAACTCCTGGAGTCAATGGTCAGACTCAAGGAGAGACCTCAACGAATCCTAGATTTTCAGGACCAGATAGACAAATTCATAATCCAGTTCCATCTGACTTTCCTGTTCCACCAAATGGGAACCTCCCAGCCTCATCAACCCCACAGGATGGTCAGGCTCAACTGTTCCAATTCTTCCAGATGATAATGAAGGAACAGTAACAACAGGCTGCCCCACTAGCTGCAGAGCAGAGACAGCAAGCAGCAGAACAGAGACAAGAGTTCCTAGCAGCACTTGAAAGGATGGCTGCAAAGACTACTACACCAGCTCAAGCACTAGCTCTAGAACCTCGAGTTAGAGTTGGTTCGGTGAAAGACTTTGTACAGATGGGTCCAAGGCCGTACAAAGGCATTGAGAGCCCAGAAGAAACTACCAACTGGATCACTCACACTCAGAAATTATTAGAAGCATCGCAGCTACCTACAGAGCTGTGGATGACAGGTATGAGAATGCTTCTAGATAGTAATGCTCATCACTGGTGGGAATCCATGGAGCGCCAGTTGGGCACATACCAGACATGGGAGCAATTCTTGGAATGCTTTGAAAGGAAGTACTTCCCGAACACCGTCAGAGATGCATTATACGATAAATTTCTCCACCTGGAGCAGAGAAACCGAACAGTGGACGAGTATGATGCTGAGTTTAGTCGCCTTAGTAAATATGACGCTGCTTTGATACCAGATGACTTGGCCAAGGCTAAGAGATTTCATCGTGGACTGACTCAGGAGCTCCAACATTATACAAGCTCACAGTCCCGAATCTCTTATGCTGAGTTACTGACAGAGGCCAGATTGCAAGAAACTATCAGCCGAGGAAAAGGAGGCTAGCCAAGGACACAACCAGGACCGACAAGAACACAATAAGGAGGACCTATTAGACGTCCTTAATCTCAGCAACAACAGTACCAACACAGAGCAGGACCGTACCAGATCACAGAAAAACCTTAATGCAATTATTGTGGAAGACGCGGGCACATCTCAAGGGACTGTCGGGTCCGTTTGGGACAATGCATGAGATGTGGTTCCGGACAGCATATATTAAAGGACTGTCCTATGCAACAAGCATTGACCCTTCCACCAACAGCCCAGAGACTAGCACTTCCAGCACCAAAGCCATCTCAGCAAATGATGAGACCAGGAGTACCTTGACCTCCAGCAGCAGGGGGATTCCAGCGAGGACCACCACTACCTACACAGGAGGATCAATTCACGAAGGCTAGACAGGGACAACCACAGAGGAACGGACAAGCTTTTGTAATGGAAGTGGATGATATAAATCAAGAGATTGATGTCATAGCAGGTATCACTCTTGCTTTTACTTTTTCTGCTACGACATTGTTTGATACGGGAGCCACCTACTCATTCATATCATCTAGTTTTATTGCCAAACACAATATTACCTCTACACCTTTACCTAGTTGTATTAGAATTCTTATCGGGGGAGGAGTTGTACCTATTAGTAGAATTTATAGATCGTGTCCTATAGTGATACGTGGCAGAGAAATGAATGCCCGACTCTTAGTCCTTCCTATGCCTACTTTTGATATTGTGCTTGGAATGGACTGGCTAAGCAAGTACCATACTTTCTTCGATTGCTTTGGAGGAAGCATTTTTTTCAAAGTACCAGGCCAGCCTGAACTTGAGTTTGTACGAGGATCATCCAAATCCTTGATGGTATGCAGCTCACGATGATCGATGTTGTTTGTCATCCTATTATTTCAGAATTTCCAGACGTCTTTCCAGAAGAATTACCAGGACTATCCCTAGATAGAGACATAGAATTCTCAATTGAATTAATACCAGGAGCAGCACCTATAGCATCACATATTTATAGACTGGCAAAGAAGGAGATGGATGAACTAAAGACATAATTGAGAGAACTAGAAGAGAGAGGTTTTATCCGACCAAGTGCATCACCCTGGGGAGCACCAGTATTGTTTGTACCAAAGAAAGATGGGTCAGTACGTATGTGCATTAACTATAGAGCATTGAATGCAGTGACAGTAAAGAATAAATATCCACTGCCACGTATTAATGACCTATTTGATCAACTTAGTAGAGCCAAGTTATTCTCAAAGATAGATTTGAGATCGAGATATCACCAGGTAAAGGTACGGAAGGAGGACATCCCGAAAACTGTATTTCGGACAAGATATGGGAACTACGAGTTTTTGGTCATACCATTTGGATTGACCAATGCTCCAGCTATCTTTATGGACTTAATGCATCGAGTCTTCCACCAGTATTTGGACCAGTTCGTGGTCGTCTTCATAGATGACATACTTGTCTATTCAAAGAACCACAAGGAACACAAGAAGCACCTACGAATTATCCTAGAGACCTTGAGAAGAGAGCAGTTATATGCAAAACTCAGTAAATATGAGTTCTTCTTGGATAAAGTTTTATTTCTTGGGCATGTCGTTACAGGAGATGGTATTTCTGTTGATCCAGAAAAGATCTCGGCAGTTGAGACATGGCCTGTTCCTAAATCAGCAGCAGAAGTGAGAAGTTTCCTTGGACTTACGGGATATTACCGACGGTTCGTGGAGAACTTCTCAAGGATAGAAACACCTATGACTCGTTTAACTTGTAAAGATCAAGAGTTCATATGGACCAGCGAATGTCAAGCCACTTTCGAGGAGTTAAAGAAGCGACTAACTACAGCACCAGTGCTAACTATTCCATCAGGATCAGGAGGCTATGTGATCTACAGTGACGCATCAGGGAAAGGCTTGGGATGCGTATTGATGCAGGATGACAAGGTGATTGCATATGCATCTAGGCAATTACGAGTAAATGAGAAGAATTATCCAACTCATGACTTGGAACTTGCAGTCGTTGTATTTTCTCTAAAGTTATGAAGACATTACTCATATGGGAAACGAGTGGAAATATATACAGACCACAAAAGTCTCAAGTATGTCTTCACACAGAAGGAGTTAAATATGAGGCAACGTCGATGGTTCGAGTTGATAAATTTTTTTGAGATAGAGCTACATTATCATCCAGGCAAGGCTAATGTTGTAGCAGACGCATTAAGCCGAAAGCCAACAGTTTACTTCTTGACAACACAGAAAGAATTATTGAAGGACTTGCAATGTCTTGGCATTGAAGTGATATTACCCGGAGCAGACAGAATACTAGCCAATTTGTAAGTATAATCATCATTAGTAGAAAGAATCAAGACAGCATTGCCTACAGACGCCAGATTCAGAAGATTAAAGGAAAGGACAAAGGCCGGAGAGCAAACAGGACTGCGCATCCATGATGATGGAATATTATGATGTGGTGATCGTCTTTATGTTCCAAATGGAGAAATTCGACAGGAGCTGATGACAGAAGCACATAGTTCGATATATTCTATTCATCCTGGGGGCACCAAAATGTATCGAGACTTAAGACAACATTTTTGGTGGCATGGAATAAAAAGAGAGATAGCTCGTTTTGTAGCTAAATGTTTAATATGTCAGCAAGTAAAGACGGGGCATCAGAGAACAGCAGGATTATTGCAACCACTTCCGATTCCAGAATGGAAGTGGGAACACATCACTATAGACTTTGTTACGGGTTTTCCTAGGAGTCCCAGTGGAAGAGATGCGGTATGGGTAATAGTGGACCGACTCACCAAGTCAGTCCATTTCTTACCTTTCAGAGTTGGCTAATCTACAGAAGCTTTAGCTGACTTATATATGAGATAGATCGTAAGATTTTATGGCATACCAGTCAGCATTGTGTCAGACAGAGATTCACGCTTTACATCATATTTTTGGAGAAGCATGCAAGAAAACCTTGGAACTCGTCTGAAGTTTAGTACATCTTACCACCCACAAACAGATGGGCAATCAGAAAGTACTATTCAAACATTAGAAGATATGTTAAGGGCTTATATGTTAGACTTTAGAGGATCATGAGAGGACCACCTACATCTTGTAGAGTTTTCTTACAACAATAGCTATCAGGCAAGCATCCAGATGGCTCCATTTGAAGCATTGTATGGAAGAAAGTGTAGGTCTCCTGTGTGTTGGAGTGACGTGGGAGAACGTCAGATTCTGGGACCAGAGTTAGTGGTCAACACAGTTAAAATAGTTAAGAAGATACAAGGACACTTGCGAGCAGCACAAGACAGGCAGAAATAATGGGCAGACCTTCATCGTCGTCCTTTGGAGTTTAAAGAGGGCGATCATGTCTTCTTGAAGATATCACCCACTAGAGGCACTATTCGATTTGGAGGACGAGGCAAGTTGATTCCAAGATATATTGGACCATTTGACGTGCTAGAGAGAGTGGGAGAAGTAGCATATCGACTTGCGCTACCACCTTCACTTGAGGGAATACATGACGTATTCTATGTGTCGAAACTCAGGCGATATGTGACAGATAGCAGTCATATTCTTGACCATTCGAAAATCACCATAGGGCCGAGCTTATCATATCAAGAATAACCCGCAGGAATCCTTGATCATAGAAAGAAAGTATTGAGAAATCAGTCTATTCCCTTGGTCCGCGTAGCATGGAAGCATGGTTCGCCAGGAGAATCTACTTGGAAGCGCAAGGATGACATGCGCCAACGTTTTCCGAACCTATTCACTGATCAAGGTATAAAGTTAACTTTGTTCTGTACCACCCTTAACTTCTACCATGACTTAGTTTTAATTTCGAGGACAAATTTTTTATAAGTTGGGTAGAATATAAAACCCCTAATTCTGAAAACTGTATTATTATTATTTTATTATTATTTATGATAATATAAATAGAGAAATAGATTTTATTCTGAGGTATTGAGCATTTAGAGAATTTATAGAGCCATTATAAATTTTTCCTAATTTATTCCATGTAGGAGGACCGTTGGACAGTTGTTACCATATCCGTATACCCCAATACACTTTCCAGATTTCCTATGTATATATAGATATTATTAATAAAAAAAAGAAAAAAAAATAGAATTTCCTAATCAAACCCGTAACCCGTTAAACCACACTTCCGTGCGTAAAATAAGGAAATAACAACAGCAACCACCCTGCGTAAACAGACAACAGCAACTGCTTATTACCGCGTATATTTCTCCGCGCGTAAACAGCAGCAGTAGCAAAACACTGCGTAAAACTCTTCCTTTCGCTATACGTAAAACCAACCCCTGCGTAATTTCTTTTCACCGCGCGTAGAACCCAAACCAAACACCATTAGGAGAAGAAAATATCAGCAGCAGAAGCAAAACCCAACTTTGCTTTGCTTTGCTTTGCTTTCCTATATGTGTAAGCTTCTCATTCCACCGCTCCGTAACACTATTATTACTAAATACCCCCAACCGCACCCCTAAACCAATAAAAGGAAAACAACAGTAGCAATAGTTTCTTATCCATTAAGTAAATTTTACCGCTTCCTTATTCCTATATATATATCACAACTTTTCTAAAAATCTAATTCCACTTCTTACACCAAAGTTTAAACACAGTTGTGGACATTTGTATTATACAGAACTTGCTCGGCAAGTATACCTTGCCATTGTATAATTATTTATATTCCAGTTGATACATATATGTTTAATTCTGCTTATATATAGATGTTTATTTTGTAGATTGGACCTATTTATGAGACCACCCAGTTTTAGGGAGAATCAGTAGGTTCATTGGCCGTGACACAGTTGCTACACGATTTGTGAGTCTCATATAGACCTCAGACTACGTATCGGGTTGGCTTCCTGTACATAAGTACCGTGCGTTAGGGGTAACTGCTGATAAAAACTTTGTATGCTAGTAGACCTGACAGTTATTTAGAGGATTTATCATATCATGGATATGGCCTGCTTAGAGCATGGGGTGGGGAGAACAATAAGTAAAATATTTGGGCTCCTTTGCACTTTTTTCCTGTACGTCCGGATTCTCCACCGGAGAAACGGATGATGATGACCACTATATATTACTGGCGGCCTCTGCCGTTCAAAAGACGACATGCTTTGAGGCTCCTGATTCTCCGAGAGGGTCACGCCAATCCCATATTTTAGCCAGATAGCCTACTTGGTGGAAAGTTGTTCTCAAACTGCATTCACTTAGACGGTTAGGCGAACCATTGAATATTTATATTTTAGTACTTATTGACATGTTTTTATGTATCTTGTTATGTCCCTCTGAGGACTTGGTCCTTTTCCAGATATGGATGAGCAAGAGTACCCATAGGAGTACGGACCGGGACCTGACTCCACTTACCAGACTGAGGAGATCTTACCCTCGGTGTATCTATGATTTTATTACCGCTGTTTAGAGATCTTTTTGCTACTTCAGTATAGTCGTTTTGTAGTGGATTTATTTCCACCCGACTATCAGACTTGATACTATCTTTGATATCTAGTTATTATCCAACTCTTTATTTCCTACTGATTATTTGTGCAGTGGATGAGATCTAGTTTGCATGTGACTTATTGTGACAGTATATTACCACTGGTGGATTGAATATTCATAAATAGCGTACGTGTGTATATGGTTTCCATATGTTGGAGTTCATATACATACGGCTGGGCGTGTTACGTACTCCTAGTCCTACGTATTTTGGGACTGGGGCGTGACAACTAGCTCAATAGTCCCTGCTGAACGTGAATCACCACATTGTAGCTCTCCCGCAGGACAATCATTCTCATCGGGACGTGATGCCGTACGAGCCTGGAGTTGCGCTCGTACAAGGCGATGTTGTTAAACACCAAAGTTATCATTGAAACAACTAAGTTGCAATCGAAAGTCAAGTATTGTGTACCAAGCACATATCAGAGTAATACGTAGCGAAGCTCTCGATAGGGTCCAAATGAAATGCCACGAAGGCAATGCCACGAAGGCTATGCCACGAAGGCGATAAAATACTCTTGCTCTTTCTCTAGCCCACAAAGGTACTTACAGTTCATACATCATGTCTCGTATATCCAAGTAGCGCCACTACGCCTGCGTACCTGAAATATTGCCCACAAACGTGGGTCAGTACACAACCGTACTGGTGAGCGGGGTAACCCACTCGTCTAAGCCGACACTAAGTAAATAGTGAATGCAAACAGTTATTTGGCAATCTTTCTAGTTGAATCCTAGATTCATTTCATGGCATAGGGATGACATATTAAGGAAAATTATAAAGCAGTTTAAGCAATGCAAGCATTCAACTCAATCCAAACGATAAGCAATATATAACCAACTCGAGGGATTCTTGCATGCAATCCGTCCTACTCAAGCCATCACTTGCACGATAACAATCGAACCATCAACCAAGCCTCAATATCCTTCCTCAACCAACATGTACAATCCAATCTCAAAGTGCACACTCTTGCCGAGGCAAGGTGGCCGCGCCTATACGAAGCACAAACCAACCAAAGTAAAGCAAACCAACTCTTATCTATATAAAGTCACTGGCCAAGCCATAAAGGACATTGATCGGACCAAATCAATAGGGCAGTCCTACCCGATCCAGGGCTGGGCAGCTACTCCCTCCTGGTGGTATCGGACTACCAGTACCGTGCCCAAGAAGTGATACCCATTATCTCCTCCATGGCAGAACGATCCCGGTGCCCCGGTGCCTCTTCCCGTTCCAGTAAACCAAAATCTGTGCAACACAGGTTGTCCGTGACATGCAGACACCAAGTAGGTATGACGAGAGGATCGAACGTTCTCGCCCCACCAAGCGATCCTAGACTCGTTCAACCAAATATCCAACCGAAATATCCAACCAAAGAATCCATAATCATTCTTCCAACATATTGCCCAAGGCACCAAATCTCAAGTTATCCCATAGGCACAATGCCGCTTCTCAACACAGTATTTTAAATTGGGTGCAACAACCCAACTCAGAATAAACCCATGGCACAATGCCCCAACAGTGGCACAATGCCTCAACAGTGGCACAATGCCCTATTAGTGGCACAATAACCTCGTCGATGCAGTTGTTCGGTTTCGAACCACAACTGCTCGCTTTGCAAGACAAAGCGATCAAGTGATACTCGTGCACGGATGCACGCTCGTTCGCCCGATTTCCCGATATTCCTAATGCCTCAATGTATCATTCCAACTGTCTAAGCATAATCCCAATTATTCAACCAACTGCCTCAAATGATATAATCCAACTCTAGCTCCAACTATTCAATGTGCAAATCAATTCAAGCCATAATCCTATCCAAGCAAACGACGTACACTCTATACACGCCTCAGTGTAGTGATTCCCAAGTTTTAGCCCAATTGTTCAAGCCTTTACATGTTTTCCATATTATTAGGCATGAAGGATTATAGGAGAAGAGAAAGAGCTCACTCATAATGTTTGATTCCGTTAAGCATCATGTCCTGTCGATACGGCCAATTCCTTGAACCCGTGGTCCGATGCAAAGTGCGATCTACTCAACTGGTATGACCGTGCGAACAGGCCGTGCTCTCCAAATCATCCGACCGATCGGACTAAGGAAGACGGCATTATCGTTCCCATCCAGTTATCTCAGTACTGTTCTGAACGAACACCTGATTCCCATCGAATTCTGTTAGCCATCTGCACATGAAACCAACTTATCAATACTTCTTTCCAAAATCCAACAAATCAAATGTAACCAGCATTTGTTTTATTCAATCCAACTCAGCTGGTCTGGCAGGGATGCTTTCCTTGCTATCATCTAGGTATAGGGACTATGTGGCTACTTCGGGAGCAATGGTTCGTGGATATTATAGGGAAACCCTTTATGAAGGAGATACATTAGTTACATTTATATATGAAAAATTGCGATCTCGTGACATAACACAAGGTCTTCCAAAAGTGGAACAAATCTTAGAAGTGTAGATCCTATTTCAATAAGAACTTGATGAGTCGATCCGCCTACACGTCTTGCTTTTACTACTATATCGGGAGTTACTCCACGTATTGCTTGACGTAAAACAGATAGTGGATTTGTTTCTGTCTTTTGTTGAATCTTTTTCACGGCTCGATAGATAATTTGATAAGCCAATGATTTTTTTTTGTGTTTCAGAATACGGTTAACCAATATGTTAACTAATCGATTACGATAAATTGGATCAGATTTTGCAATTTTTTCTTTTGCAGTACCTCGACATGACATAAGCGTGAAAGAGGTTCCAGAATCAGTTTTCTTTTTATAAGGGCTAAAAATGAATCACTTATTTTGGCTTTTTGACCCCATATTGTAGGGTGGATCTCGAAAGATATGAAAGATCTCCCTCCAAACCGTACATACGACTTTCATCGAATACGGCTTTCTACAGAATTCTATATGTATCTATGAGATCGAGTATGGAATTATGTTTACTCACTTAAAATTGAGTATCCGTTTCCCTCCTTTTCCTGCTAGGATTGGAAATCCTGTATTTTATATATCCATACGATCGAGTCATTGGGTTTTCGAAATAGTGTAATGAAGTGCTTCGAATCATTGCTATTTGACTCGGACCTGTTCAAAAAAAGTCGAGGTATTTCGAATTGTTTGTTGACATGGACAAAGTAAGGGAAAACCTCTGAATTCAATATTGGACCTTGGACAGATAATAGTTCCGAATCGAATCTCTTTAGAAAGAAGATCTTTTGTCTCATGGTAGCCTGCTCGAGTCCCCTTACGAAACTTTCGTTATTGGGTTAGCCATACACTTCAGATGTTTTTAGCGATTCATATGGTATCATCAAATGATACAAGTCTTGGATAAGAATCTACAACGCACTAGAACGCCCTTGTTGACGATCCTTTACTCCGACAGCATCTAGGGTTCCTCAAACAATATGATATCTCACACCGGGTAAATCCTTAACCCTTCCTCCTCTTACTAATACTACATAATGTTCTTGTGAATTATGGCCAATACGAGGTATATAAGCAGTGAATTCAAATCCACCTTCCCGCCGGAGTCGACTGAGTCGACCGTCGACCCGCTGCCAGTCACCCTCATCCCCGCCGTTCTCCTCCATCTACCCCGCTGAACTTCACCGCCGGCCCGACCCCCTCACGCCGACCAACTCGACAATAGTCGAGCCTGACTCTCCTCGCCTGAACATCACGATCCCGACCTCCCCATTCTCCTTCGCCGACTGACTCCCATCCGACCCCGATGGATATAGCGCCCCGTTCTCCCGGTGCGGAGAGCGCGGCTAAGAAACACAAGACGGTATCGTTCGATCGGGATAGATTGAATTAAGAACTCGTCCTCGTTATGGATTTGTTTCTTCGGAATCGATTCCCATATTCAGTGGACTGCGCCCCAAGGATCGGCTTAGCGGCAGAGTCAGGAGGGACCTCTCCGCTGCTATCTTTTATTGCCTCGGTTTTCGATGTCGCTTGTTGCTTTCGTGCTTTGAGTTGGTTTTGGAATTTGCTTGTTTTCCTTGAACGGTTTCGATGGTTTTCATTGTTTTCGTTCATTGACTTGCACTTCTATTCCGAGACTTGGAAAGAGAGGAAGAAGGATTAATTGAGCTGTTCGTGTGCAGGTGAACGAGCAGTAGGTGGCTTGCGAGCGGAGTCGTGAAGCGCCTCTTTCCTTCTTCTTTCCAAAATCTAAGTGAGTGGCTACCAATCCGATTAGCTAGCCCTGCTTCCAAGCTTCACTCCTTTGCCCCGATCAAACGATACCAAGTAATAATAAAAGAAACCAAGATAAAAGAGAATAGACTTGGTTCTTATGCTTGTCAATCAAATATGTGAACTGTTATCATACTGTATGCTAGTTCGTTCATAACTGTTCTATAAATCGTGCTAAGTATGGAATACCTTGTATGCGCTAAACTGTTCATAGAGGCTATGTTAAATAAATCATGCAATACCGACTGTCCCGTACTACTGTTTGCCTCAACTGCATGAACTGTTAACTTAGAAAATGTACTGTTCGATCACGGACAACTTGTGCACAAGGTAACTGGTTTCTGCGGACGGTCGCTGGGGCACTGGCACCGATCCGGTCCGGACGGAACCCTACTGTATAGTCAACTGAACTAGACGGAATGGCTTGTAGCACCCACCGTACTTTCGCTGCAACCTATTCTCGTCTATGACTAGTGTCCTTTATGGCAAACGCCAGTGATCCATTGTATATTTAAACCTGTTGCATACTAACTTGTGTCTTCGTTTCAGGGAAGGCATGGTAAGTATTGTGCAGGTAATTCAGACGGTCAGGTAAAATCCACCTAACGGTGGCACGTTCATTTCAGTAAATTCAATATGCTGCTTACTTGTAAATGAACTAAAACAAGATAGAAACCCACAAAATATGCATGCTTCACTAAACAACGTGTTGATTGGTATAGTCAGGCTAGCTCGCCTTCACCAGCATATTTTGATATGCTGACCCTCGTTGAAACAGGTTCTCCGTACCAAGGCGAACCGAGCGAGGAGCCGAAGTCGTCTACCCGATCCAGTCCAACTGTTGGCGCATCTTTACCGCGCCCCCTGAAGTATTTGAAGACAGGAGCTGCAACTCTTCATACACAAATGCAGCTCCGTGGCAAAGCTATCCTCCAGCCAGGAGGTCTTTATCATTTTGAGTTTATAAAGGGATAAAATGTACAGGACTGCTATCTCATTTTGAGTCAACCCTTTTGTAAGCCGTTCGGCATATTAGCTGACTCGTTCAGGAGTTTGTAATAGATGTTCATTATCAATAAAAAGAACTTTTCTATGTTTCAAATATGTGTTTCAATTTATCTGCGTACTCTGAATATATGCTTGCTATGCAAATCATTAAAGCCTTGTGCGGGCGCAACCCCAGGCCCGCATGGCGGTCACGATTCGGGGGACGTCTCAAGTGATTCTACGGAATTGGGTCGTGACATAGTGGTATCAGAGCACAGATTCAAAGTTTCTTAGACTTCGTGCTGGAAAAGTTCCTTTAACGATCAAATTCCTATGCGAACTCTTGAACTCGCTAGGCCAAAATGAGATACGTTCATGCAATAAGTCCATAATACATTATGATCCTAATGTAATTTACCTTCTTTTGAAGGAATGGCTCCAGCGCAATCTGCAGCGCAAACTCTGGACGAAACGCAAGGCCAAGAAAGTAGTTCGGATACTTCGGGAAGTTCAAAGAGCCAGCGAGCCGTGCCAAGCATCGATCCCGTCCAACGAATATTGCAGATGTTGGAGGCAAACCAACAAAGGGACGAGGCTCGCTATGAACGGGCCGAGAAGCGGGCGGAAGAGAGTCAGCTCAAGTTTCAAGACAATATAGAAGCATGATTCTCAGTCCAACAGAAGCAGGTAGATACCCTGCAGCGGATCGTTCAGACTTTGGCATCCAACCAGTCCGCGGCAACGCCAGCGACTCCGGTGGAACAGCCCGTGCTTGAAGTAGAGACGCCACAAATTCCAAGGACGAGGGACGTGATTGCCTTCGACTTTGGCCACTTCAAGAAAGTCTGCAATACCCCATTCAACGGGACTGAGGACCCAGTCGTAGCTCTAGATTGGTTGGCCGAACTTGAAGATCACTTCACTTTGCTAGAGGTCCCCGAAGATAAGCGCGTCTCCTGCGCGCAACTACAGCTCCGCCTCAACGCACACGATTGGTGGGACGTGCATCGACGATCTCTCCAATTTGATCACGGAGAGGAGGCAATCTCGTGGACGATTTTTCGTGCCACGTTCGAAGAGGAGTTTGTACCCCCTCCAGTACAACGTCAAATGGAAAACGAGTTCGTGCAGCTGCGGCAAGGCAGCATGACAGTTAAGGAGTACTCCGCCGAATTCAACCGACTCTCCAAATTCGCTAGGGCCTATTTACCTGATGCAGCGAGTCAAGCTAGAAGGTTTGAAGGTGGACTACGCCCTGCCATCCATTCGCACGTAGCCGTTCCTCAGTATCGTACGATGCGTGAAGTCATGAATCACGCCCTATCTCTCGAATCACTCTATCCTCACGTTCCTGCCGGCGCTGTGCATACCTACACTCACAAACGCCAAAGCAATGACAGAGGAAACAATGCTGCAAAGCGTCCGAATAATGGTGGCAAGCATGGAGAAAAGTTAGACAAAGTATGCCATTTCTGTAGGCGGCCTGGGCACGCAATAGATAAGTGCCGCCTGAAACTTGGGTTATGTTTAGTTTGCGGTGAAGCAAACCATACCGTTTGTGACTGTCCACTGAGCCGCCTTAACCGTCATCCTGAACGAAATGCTCCCTAACGGTAGGTCCTATTCTTAAGTTTCGGGACGAAACTTCTAAATAGTTGGGTAGGATGTAGCGCCCCGTTCTCCCGGTGCGGAGAGCGCGGCTAAGAAACACAAGACGGTATCGTTCGATCGGGATAGATTGAATTAAGAACTCGTCCTCGTTATGGATTTGTTTCTTCGGAATCGATTCCCATATTCAGTGGACTGCGCCCCAAGGATCGGCTTAGCGGCAGAGTCAGGAGGGACCTCTCCGCTGCTATCTTTTATTGCCTCGGTTTTCGATATCGCTTGTTGCTTTCGTACTTTGAGTTGGTTTTGGGATTTGCTTGTTTTCCTTGAACGGTTTTGATGGTTTTTATTGTTTTCGTTCATTGACTTGCACTTCTATTTCGAGACTTGGAAAGAGAGGAAGAAGGATTAATCGAGCTGTTCGTGTGCAGGTGAACGAGCAGTAGGTGGCTTGCGAGCGGAGTCGTAAAGCGCCTCTTTCCTTCTTCTTTCCAAAATCTAAGTGAGTGGCTACCAACCCGATTAGCTAGCCCTGCTTCCAAGCTTCACTCCTTCGCCCCGATCAAACGATACCAAGTAATAATAAAAGAAACCAAGATAAAAGAGAATAGACTTAGTTCTTATGCTTGTCAATCAAATATGTGAACTGTTATCATACTGTATGCTAGTTCGTTCATAACTGTTCTATAAATTATGCTAAGTATGGAACACCTTGTATGCGCTAAACTGTTCATAGAGGCTATGTTAAATAAATTATGCAATACCGACTGTCCCGTACTACTGTTTGCCTCAACTGCATGAACTGTTAACTTAGAAAACGTAATGTTCGATCACGGACAACTTGTGCACAAGGTAACTGGTTTCTGCGGACGGTCGCTGGGGCATGGCACCGATCCGGTCCGGACGAAACCCTACTGTATAGTCAACTGTACTAGACGGAATGGCTTGTAGCACCCACCGTACTTTCGCTGCAACCTATTCTCGTCTATGACTAGTGTCCTTTATGGCAAACGCCAGTGATCCATTGTATATTTAAACCTGTTGCATACTAACTTGTGTCTTCGTTTCAGGGAAGGCATGGTAAGTATTGTGCAGGTAATTCAGACGGTCAGGTAAAATCCACCTAACGGTGGCACGTTCATTTCAGTAAATTTAATATGCTGCTTACTTGTAAATGAACTAAGGCAAGATAGAAACCCACAAAATATGCATGCTTCACTAAATAACGTGTTGATTGGTATAGTCAGGCTAGCTCGCCTTCACCAGCATGTTTCGATATGCTGACCCTCGTTGAAACAGGTTCTCTGCACCAAGGCGAACCGAGCGAGGAGCCGAAGTCGTCTACCCGATCCAGTCCAACTGTTGTCGCATCTTCACCGCGCCCCCTGAAGCATTTGAAGACAGGAGCTGCAACTCTTCATACACAAATGCAGCTCCGTGGCAAAGCTATCCTCCAGCCAGGAGGTCTTTATCATTTTGAGTTTATAAAGGGATGTAATGTACAGGACTGCTATCTCATTTTGAGTCAACCCTTTTGTAAGCCGTTAGGCATATTAGCTGACTCGTTCAGGAGTTTGTAATAGATGTTCATTATCAATAAAGAGAACTTTTCTATGTTTCAAATCTGTGTTTCAATTTATCTGCGTACTCTGAATATATGCTTGCTATGCAAATCATTAAAGCCTTGTGCGAGCGCAACCCCAGGCCCGCACGGCGGTCACGATTCGGGGGACGCCTCAAGTGATTCTACGAAATTGGGTCATGACAATGGAAGGGCTGCTGTAGGGTTGGTTTAGGATTTAGGGTGATGTATAGAGTTTGATGTTGGTGATGGTGAAGAAAATATAATGGAGGAGGAGAGTTTGTATGTAGGAGAAGATGATGATGCTAGCCTAGGGATTAGGGCTGGCCATATGCCTCATTGAGATGGGGTTGGCACTGGAAAAGGATTTATGATGAGGGATTATATATATATATATGAGAGGGTGTGTGGTGAGGATGTTGCTCCATTTGAATGGATGGCCATGATTAAAGATGAAGAAAAATACACAAACAAAAAGAGGAGAGAGAGAGAGAGTGGACCGATCAATGAGGGGGGGGGGGGGGTTCTTCATGTGCCTTGACCAATAGGATGGTGACACCTCATTGCATTTTTGCAATAAAGTCCCCAAAAATTGAAAAATTATACAGAAAGTGGAAATTGGGATTGGATGAGGGAAAATACCTTATTTTGTGTGATGTAGTGGCTAGCAAGGGTGTATGGTATTTAGTATGAGTCTTGAGGGTGTGAATGGAGATTTGGTTTGGTGTTGGGTCTAGTTTTTGGGTTAAGTTGGGTCCTTACACCAATTTAATTAAAATTAATGTAAATGGTGTTCTAAAATTAATTGGAAGTACATGGAGCTAAAGTTAGGTGGGACACAAGTATCATGGACGTAGAGAACTCATAGTTGAATATTGTCATAATTTAGGTTGTACAAAATGGGTCGAGATTGTGTCTCCAATTTTGATTGGAGCGCACAAAGATACAAAGTTGAATTTATTTAGAATTAAAAATAAACGTCCGAGACGAATATTATGCGACTAAAATGAAGCACAAAAGTGTCACGCCCCGATCTCCCGCAGGCAATCGGCCGTTCCCGCTAGGCGAGAATCACCCTCGCCAGCGCTCCCGCGGAACGATCGCTTAACCCATCCGGGCGTGATGCCGCACGAGCGTGATCCACGCCCGTGCAAGGCCATGGTTCATTGGCTGGCGGCAAGAGTTCTAAGCCACAGAGTCGTACAGATTGTCCGAGTGCAACGGAGTTTAGGAACGCATAGCGATCGGTAACAGGTTCACTGAGTCGACAATATAGCGGAAGCATTGAAACAAGTAAAGTAATCTCTTTATTGATATGAAACATGTATTACAGACGGCGTATAGCCGAGATTACAAGTCGCTCAAGCCTCTCTCTCTGAAACAGTAAAAGCATGCCAAGTGGCTACAACTGTGGAATGAATGTACAGGCGATGGTCAGGCGATGTTCACAACTTATGTCTTGTATATGTGCTTCAGTCCCGGACGCACCGTTGCAAGGCTTCAGAGGGAACTCCTGGCCTTAGCACGCACGAAGGAGGCGTCCGTACCGCACGAGGTTCTCCCGCACCCTGCATATCAAACTGGTGGATTATCAGTACATTGAATGCACTGGTGGGGAAGCTACTCGCCCGCTCGACAAATCCAAACACGTAATACAGGTTCCGTGCACAACTATTAAGTTGTCTTTCTAGTTGCCTTAGGATCAGTTTCATGCAAACATTGAATAGCTTAACGTGTCGGGCAGTGCGCCGTGCGATGTTAGAGGAACACGGCGAGACTTACCAACTTACCATTTCCTTCCCTGTCCAAGGCAAACATGATTAATTCAAGCACGGGCAAGCATAAACATTCAGGAGGCATAGCATATGCAAACAAGAGGGTTCTTATAACATGATCGTTCAGGTGTTAAGTTATTTATTGATGCTATGCAATGACTCGCACGCGGATAGCCGCTAAGCGAGGATGACTTGTTATCTTTTGTTTCACAGGCAAGCACGCAACAGGTTAAATACACACGATAAACACACGATGCATTGCAAGCCATATTCACACAATAATCACACGAGGCATTGCAAGCATATACACACGATGATCACTGGCTGATGCCATAATGGACTAGTCAAGTACGTGAATAACATGCAACAAGAAAACACGAGAAGCTCATAAAACACGATGCGTTGCAAGTTACCCAGTTCGCACACGATTGACTATAAACACGAAGTCTGCCCGGATCGGATCGGTGCCAGTGCCCCAGCACCGTCTGCAGAACTTATATCCTTGTGCACAAGTTGTCCATGATCGAACACGATTGTTAATTTACATACGAGCACACGAGATTCATTTAGCTATTGGATATGCACAGTCTCCTGGGCTGCTGTAAGCCCGCACACGAGGGAGACTTGCAGGGAGATCCAAATACCTGAATGAGTCTTGCCACAGGAACATGATTCTTTTACTTGGCATGATACAGTCCCCTGGATCGGGAACTGCCTTGGTGACCTAACGGTCCCGAATACTTGCGGGTTCATTCAGGCACGGAACGACTACGTAGTAGTCTCCCGGGGTTTGGATGAAAACACGGTAACATTCAAGCAGACAAGCATGCATTTCTAAGGAACATGAACAGGCACGTTGCTCGGACCCGAAGGTAAGCCGAGAGTTGAAACTGTTAAGGGAATTAGCATGCGAGGGTCTGAGTATAAGCAGTATTTCATTTCCATGTTCTAGCAAGCAATATGAGTTGGGATTATTCCTTTAGCTAGGTGCGTTGGATTTATTAGCATGCAGGGGGTGATTCACCTAGCGACTAGCATATATGATTCCAGGTTTTATGTGTACTGGCTAAGCAAAGACAAGTTCACCGTAGCCACCCACCTTAGCGATGATTCGCCTCGGTAGAGCGATACGTCTGAGCGAGCCTCTGAAAGTCCAAGCCGGATTCCTGTAGGGGCAAGTCTGGATATCCTTTATTTCTTGATCGAGGCAAAGCAGGTCGGGACAGCTGCACGATTGCCGTTTGAGACGGCAGTCCGCTTGAGCGGAACAGGGTGTTACATCCTACCCAACTTAGGAAAAGTCTCGTCCTCGAGACTTACTAAGGACAAGCAGTAATCTAGGGTTGAGGCAATCCTAGACAAGTCGTTGTACTTGTTCATTTGGATATTCACTTGCATAAGCTTCGAAATTAGCATATCGCTTAGACTGGATCGTGCGCACTTTCGAAGTGCACTTCTAGCGTGAACACGTCAACCAGCTCAGTGATAGCGAAGTCTTAGCACTCGAGTTTCACCTTTTCTCAAGTCTTGGATGGTGCACTAGTTCAAGGCGTCCCTCGAATAGATACATTCAACCAAACTTAGGGTTAGTGAAAATCGGACAAGCTACTAGCGATACTCTCGAAGGGTCCGCACAGGTTGGCACAAAGGCCACTCGCAGCATACAACCAGACAAGCAATCATATCAATCAAAACGCATTTTGAAAGTATTTAGACTTATTGTTGGAATATCCCATCGAGGCATTGAGAGAGAGCGTGCACATAACCCACGAACGAGCTTTCGAAACAGAGATATCGAATCGAAGTCCAAAGGCATAGAAGCCAGGCTCTGATACCAACATGTCACGCCCCGATCTCCCGCAGGCAATCGGCCGTTCCCGCTAGGCGGGAATCACCCTCGCCAGCGCTCCCGCGGAACGATCGCTTAACCCATCCGGGCGTGATGCCGCACGAGCGTGATCCACGCCCGTGCAAGGCCATGGTTTATTGGCTGGCGGCAAGAGTTCTAAGCCACAGAGTCGTACAGATTGTCCGAGTGCAGCGGAGTTTAGGAACGCATAGCGATCGGTAACAGGTTCACTGAGTCGACAATATAGCGGAAGCATTGAAACAAGTAAAGTAATCTCTTTATTAATATGAAACATGTATTACAGGCGGCGTATAGCCGAGATTACAAGTCGCTCAAGCCTCTCTCTCTGAAACAGTAAAAGCGTGCCAAGTGGCTACAACTGTGGAATGAATGTACAGGCGATGGTCAGACGATGTTCACAACTTATGTCTTGTATATATGCTTCAGTCCCGGACGCACCGTTGCAAGGCTTCAGAGGAAACTCCTGGCCTTAGCACGCACGAAGGAGGCATCCGCACCGCACGAGGTTCTCCCGCACCCTGCATATCAAACTGGTGGATTATCAGTACATTGAATGCACTGGTGGGGAAGCTACTCGCCCGCTCGACAAATCCAAACACGTAATACAGGTTCCGTGCACAACTATTAAGTTGTCTTTCTAGTTGCCTTAGGATCAGTTTCATGCAAACATTGAATTGCTTAACGTGTCGGGCAGTGCGCCGTGCGATGTTAGAGGAACACGGCGAGACTTACCAACTTACCATTTCCTTCCCTGTCCAAGGCAAACATGATTAATTCAAGCACGGGCAAGCATAAACATTCAGGAGGCATAGCATATGCAAACATGAGGGTTCTTATAACATGATCGTTCAGGTGTTAAGTTATTCATTGATGCTATGCAATGACTCGCACGCGGATAGCCGCTAAGCGAGGATGACTTGTTATCTTTTGTTTCACAGGTAAGCACGCAACAGGTTAAATACACACGATAAACACACGATGCATTGCAAGCCATATTCACACGATAATCACACGAGGCATTGCAAGCATATACACACGATGATCACTGGCTGATGCCATAATGGACTAGTCAAGTACATGAATAACATGCAACGAGAAAACACGAGGAGCTCATAAAACATGATGCGTTGCAAGTTACCCAGTCCGCACACGATTGACTATAAACACGAAGTCTGCCCGGATCGGATCGGTGCCAGTGCCCCAGCACCGTCCGCAGAACTTATATCCTTGTGCACAAGTTGTCCATGATCGAACACGATTGTTAATTTACACACGAGCACACGAGATTCATTTAGCTATTGGATATGCACAGTCTCCTGGGCTGCTGTAAGCCCGCACACGAGGGAGACTTGCAGGGAGATCCAAATACCTGAATGAGTCTTGCCACAAGAACATGATTTTTTTACTTGGCATGATACAGTCCCCTGGATCGGGAACTGCCTTGGTGACCTAACGGTCCCGAATACTTGCGGGTTCATTCAGGCACGGAACGACTACGTAGTAGTCTCCCGGGGTTTGGATGAAAACACGGTAACATTCAAGCAGACAAGCATGCGTTTCTAAGGAACATGAACAGGCACGTTGCTCGGACCCGAAGGTAAGCCGAGAGTTGAAACTGTTAAGGGAATTAGCATGTGAGGGTTTGAGTATAAGCAGTATTTCATTTCCATGTTCTAGCAAGCAATATGAGTTGGGATTATTCCCTTAGCTAGGTGCATTGGATTTATTAGCATGCAGGGGGTGATTCACCTAGCGACTAGCATATATGATTCCAGGTTTTATGTGTGCTGGCTAAGCAAAGACAAGTTCACCGTAGCCACCCACCTTAGCGATGATTCGCCTCGGTAGAGCGATACGTCTGAGCGAGCCTCTGAAAGTCCAAGCCGGATTCCTGTAGGGGCAAGTCTGGATATCCTTTGCTTCTTGATCGAGGCAAAGCAGGTCAGGACAGCTGCACGATTGCCGTTTGAGACGGCAGTCCGCTTGAGCGGAACAGGGTGTTACAAAAAGAGCATATTTATGAGTTACACAAATATCAGAATGGAGGACGGGCACGTCTAGGACAAGAGTGTGAAATTTATTGGAAGGCAAAAGCTAGGATAGCGCTCCAAATATCGAAGCAACGGTAAGGTACAACAATTAAATAAAATCACGATAATTAATTATAATCCTCAATATTTAATCCCAAATAGTACTAATTAAAATCTATAATCCTATATTTCGGTCAGGGGTTCATCTAGTGGGCTTCTAGGTCTAGTCTACTAACTCATGCATTAAAGAACACTATATATATATATATACATATATATATATATATACATATATATATATACACATATCATGCAATTATTTAAAAATAAATACACACAATACTTATTAATAAATAAAAAGACAAAATTATCCCTATTTCAGAATGTGGTAGTGACATTTTGCATGGTCAGGTTTCGAGCTAGAACCTGAGGATCCGGCGTACTTTTCTCCAACTCATGACGCGCACCAGGAATATGGTCGCAGGGGATAGCGAGTGGATTTTCTTCTTCCCTGCTCGTCTTGCATATTTACTTCTTTTTGGCATTTAGCCACCGACACATGTTAGTCGGCTCGTCTGGACATTAGTATTTCTTACATGATTGTATTAAATCAGACTGCAGCTGATCACTGTCATATACTTTTGTTACTATTTCAGCTTCTTATTTTGCACAATTGGACTACAGAATATTTTGAGCAATCGTTTGGGACGCCTTATTGCTTATCATATATGCTCTATGCTTACAGTTTCTTATTTGAATAATTGAGACATATAAGTTCTTGACCATAGAAGACTTGATTGTAGCATGCACCCCCTTGTCTTATACAGCCGTGATCGTCGTACGACGTATAATACCTTGTACGGGATAGTTGACCATGTCCGTCTCCGTATTCCAGTGCTGGAGCATGACAACAACTCTAAAGCACCTCTCTAGCAAAAGATCCAAGTCGGACCCCTTTACAAGAGACTCCAGCGGAAATATGGCTCAGAGACGTCATCAATACTTGATGTGACGACTCATCGACAACTGCCACTCCGTAGAATATGAAGCAACGTGACTAAGATTGACTGACACTCGTCAAAGCATCAATCAGATCAGAGTTAGTCTCGCCTGTTAAGGGACCATGCCCTCCCCACGAAAGTAGCTTGCTTCTGCGGATCTTTCACCCACGAAAAGGGGTCATAATGCCTCTTTCTACTCCAGCAAAACATTAAAGGTCCTGCCTCTCCTCCACGATCTTCGTTACAACTGACTACATAGAGTACATGCTTTAGCCACTTATCCCACGATCGCCACCCCTCCACTAGAAGTTCTAGCTCAATGCATACGTGGATAATCGCATGAAACTGTTGGCGTAGTCTCTTCTTGCATGATCTTATCATGGGATAGACAACTACAACCGTAAAGTCAGGTGGTATCTTCGCCTCATTTTTAGAAGAACGTGCCCCCACTTCGTCATTCACGATTCTGCCCAGTTATTGCTGGTACGTAGGATACACCGCCTCCATTACAGGACACTATCTCCCACGGATGCTCTCCACTCAGCGGTTTCTTCCCGCCCACAGCTCGACGCTTCAAGAAAGTCAAGTACGACAATCGATAGGTTATTCTTCTATAAATATCTGGCTCTTTGTAAGTATCAAGGACGGCCAACGCAACATCAGACATTAGCCTCGATACTAAGCTCCTGCTAGTCCAATATTTACCATCCCAAAGTTGTGTCCGATCGTCAACTGAGCAAAGGGATCACCTATGATCCAATATGCATCGTCCCATCTTTCCTTAATCTCGATTTGTCTCAAATTATTGTATTTATCTACCTGTATAATCCAATCTTGAGTTTAGAACAAATTCAATAAAAAAATTCACCGAGAAGAAGTTATGTACTCCTTTTTTTCAAAAATAGCAAGAAGCAATGAGGACATCTAATTGATGGTAAGGGAATCTAAGAACTTCCTTATTATTTTTTACTTGGATACCATGAGCAAAGTAGATATGCTAAGAACAAATTTGGTAGTGTTTGACAAATTTTTTATGGAAGTCCTAAAAAATAATTTTAACTAATATTATTCGTGAAAAAAAATTGTTGTAAAATTTGACTTCAATTTGTTTTTCTATGTCAAGTGAAGCAAAGTTTGATAATGAAAAAACATACAAAATATATTTATATTGTTCAAATTTTATATTTTTGGAAAATTAATATGTTATCATTAATGATTCACAAAATTATATATTTTAATCAGTAAAAGAACATTTTAATCTTTATGAAAAGTTAATATTTTAATGTTATGCTATTAATTGAAAAAAACACATCATGTCTAGCTTTTGCAAGTAGCAAAAAGAGAGAAAAATTACTAGGAACATAAAGTAAAAAATATCAAACTTAGAGTTATATTGCTACATCATATGGACAAGAAGAAGAAGAGGATGCGATATACATTTCTCTTGGTGACAAAAAAAGAAGTCATTATGGAATAATACAGTTGGATTTTGAAAGACCAATAATGAACCCTGTAGAAAAAAAATTAATTTTTCAAACCTTCATTGCTTGGAAAGACAAAATAAAAATAAAAGAAAGAACCAGATTTTCTATATTTTTAAAACAGTTTTTAATAGCTTCATTTAAGCCACCATCTATTTTTCTTTCAGTTCTATGCCACAGACAAGAGGAACCATAAATAATGATAATATAGAAGATAAAATCAGATCAAATTAAAAAATTAATTATACAAATTAAAAATTTAATTCTTCCATACAAGTTGATTGATTATAATTTATACAAATTCAGGACTGTTTCTGACATTTTAAGGCATTGTACAAATATTAAAGTAAAAAAAAATTTTAACAGGAAATTTACTGTAAAAAAATTAAATTATATTAAATTTATGCAAACAAAACAAGTTTATCTAAATTAAAAATAAAGACAGTCCGCAAACTCAGTTGGCGGAGAACAGACAGCAGCTGATACGTGCCCAGCAAAAAATAAACGTGGGCCCCAACCTGGACCCACAACTTACTTGGCCAACTAAGTTGGCAGATTTTTGGCAGTGCGGTCCGCGGGTTGGGTTGGGGTGGTTTGGTTTGGTTGGTTTGGTTTGCTTAAAAAGTTTTTTTTTTAATTAGTTATGTTTTGGTTTTTTTTATTTAGCTTTTCTCTATTTAGTTTTATTTTGGATTTTGATTTTCTTTATTTAGTATTTTTGGTTTAGTTTAGTTTTGGAATTTGGTTTAAGAAAATTTACTTTAACGAAATAAAATTTAAATAAATTAATTGTAAAGAAAAAATTTTAAAAAAAGAAGAAGAAACGGTTTGGTTTTTTAGAAAATTGTAAAGAAATTTTTTCTTTTTGCAATGTTTGGTAAGAAAAAAAACTAAATAAAGAAAAAATATCTAATATTTTTTCCCCTCTAAACAGTGTTTCATCAACGTTCTCAAAATTGAACCAAATTTGGGTCACAGGACCAGCGTAACGCTGCGAATCCGATGACGCAAGTTTCGTTGCAAAACAACAAACACACACGAAATTATGACAAGTGTTGGAACAAGTCGATACGGTATTTTTTGACGGATACACGTTGATTCCGGTGTGCACGCACATCCAAATCAAGTTCTGTAAAATTTTACACGTCCGCATTGATGATACGCGCCTTTCGGTGTAATCCTCACGCGACAAAGTCGTCTTGTTTGGCGAGATGCACCCCGTATCGAAAATTTTTGGAGTTTTAAAAACAGATTTTTCTTGATTTTGGAAGTTGATTTTACAGAAATTGGGAACAAATAAAAATAAACTAAAATATGAGTTTTAAACTTGTTTATATTTTCTAAAGGTCTATGTCACGCCCCAGTCCCAAAATGTCGAGGGACTTAGCACGTGAGCAATGGCCAGCAGCACGCACCGATGGACAACCCAATTTAATAGATCCATCAGGGCATGCTTAAGCTGTAGTCTAGCAGTAAAATGTTACAAGTCTTAGGTATTTCTAATCTCAACCACAGAATAAACACAGATTAATGCCAGAAATAATGCAATGGAAATAAATGAGCAATATCAAATAAGCTTATCTCGGGAAACAATCCGAGAATTAGTCTGTTACATTTAATGAGAATAGACAGAAAATAAAATACTGAAAATGGAAATACTGTGTAGATGAAGCCGGTGCTCAGGAGAAATCTTCGGCCAATATCTCTTTCTCTGTTCCGGGTTCTGCTCAAAGGAGTGCTCCTGTACCGTACACCTCGGGGTAGTTCTCTTCAGCTATACCTGGGGACATAACAAGGTACAAAAAATACAAGCCAAAATATATGGAGTGCAGCGATAAATGAAACAACAGGGTAAACTATATAACCAGCTAAGTGATATGCAATATGAAAGCAGCACTAGAACTCAGGCTGAAGCCACTACAAGCTCTGTGTCGGGGAGCCGATAGCGGCAATAACTATGAACTACACTATGTTATATACTATGTTATATATATATATATAAATAATATCAGCCTGTAGTCCGTGTGTCTCTCCCCACCCAATGTAATCCCACGTCTCATGTCCACGATACCTCATGTCCATGGCACGCACGATTATAACTAATGCAGCAAGTCTGATAGCTATGAATCAATGCCTAGGAATGTAATATCTAGGTCATAAAACATGTGTCCTATGCAGAATCACCTTGAATGTCTCAGCAAGACTCTGTCTCATGAAATAGTGACAAGTGTCCTGGGTTCTGGTGTACTTGATAAGACAAGTACGAGAATTATCGGGTGTCGATATCCATCTCTATGTGACGTTACACAATCCCGCGTACGGAGTTGGCACCCGACTATGATCGGACACTAAGTACGTCACCCGTTTCCTAGGTTAAGCAGTTAAATCAAGTTTACATTTAATTTCACAAGAAATCAAGTAAAATACTATGTCAAGAATTACTGAGATTTGGCCAGCTTTACTTGCCCACTAATGCATAATTAAGTCCAGAAAAATAATTAGCAAGCTGCAGGGTTTGGCAAGGTACACTTGCCCACTGATGTATAACTAAGTCCAGGAAATAGGTAGCAAAGCTGCAAGTTTCGGCAAGGTACACTTGCCTGTGGTTCCGGCTCTAATTTTGGCTCTGACTTCAGTTGGATTTGCAGGCGATACTCTGGTTGCTGAAACAAACATCACCATCAGATCCAAAAAATATCAATCAGCTAGAAACGCCTGTCCTTGGTCCAATTTGGAGACAAGGACAAAAACGGCAATTTCGGGTCAAAATGGGGTCCACATGCGGGTCCGCTTTGCACCGAAAAATATGTCAGGGTTAAAGGTCTCCAAATTCACAAAACTTAGTGTCAACAGGTCAGGAACGATGATACGAACCCAACGGAACTTCCAGAATTGGATTCCGATGAGCCGATTACAAAATTGCCCGTCGAACGGGGCCTGTGGGGCCCACGACACGCGATTTTGTCAACGTTCTCAGAATTGAACCAAACTTGACCCACAGGACCAGCGTATTTCTACGAGTCCGATGGTGCAAGTTTTGTCTCGATCCAACGTGTGTACACAAAGTTAGGGCACGTTCCAGAAAGTACGGATACGGGGCGATGTCCGCGGATACGCGTTGATCCCGGTGTGCACGCATACCCGAATCAGCTTCTGCGAAATCCCACACGTCCGTATCGACGATGCGCACGTATTTGTGAAGACCGCGCGCGACCAAGTCATCCCGTTTGGCGGGGCGTACTCAGTTTCGGGGTAAAATAGGGTCTATTTTTTCCTGTTTTTGGATCGCGGTGTGCGATCACCACAGGATGCGATGCCCCGAACAGTTTATCCGGGCACCGAGAGGGTCATACAGGCTTTATAACGCAATTTGCGGAATCGAAAACAGAGCTACGAACAAAAAGTTACAAGTACCTGAAGGGGACCCAAAAACCTGGGTCTGGATCGTGTCCGACACGTGTCAGACTCGTGTCGGACACAGGAGAAGAATCTAGGGTTAGGGTTTGGGGACTCCGGCGAGGGGCGGCGCTGGGCGGCCGGGCTGAGATGGAGGGGGCCGGGGACGGTGCGGCGAGGCAGCGGCCGGGCTCGCGGCGGAGCTGGAGGCGGCGCGGCGGCGATGCTCGAGCTGCTGCGGCCTGCTGCTGTCGTCGACGGCGCTCGACGGAGGAGGAAGGAGGGGCGGTGTCCGGCGACAGCTGTAGAGAGGCGGCGAGGCGAGGGAGGCGTCGGCGACGGCGGGCAGCGGCGCTACGGGCGGTGGCAGCGGCAGCGGAGGGGAGTTGACGGTGGTGGAGGCTCGACGAGGGGGTGCTAGGGTTTAAATAGGGTGGCCGGGCGGTTGGGGAGGCCGAGACGGGCGGGGAGAGGGGCGGAGAAGGCGGCGCTCGCGGGGACGTGGCCGGGCAGCGCGGCGCGAGGCGGGCGGAGCGACGCCGGACGCGGGGAGAGGAGAGGGTCGTGGGGGAGAGAGTGGGGGCCGGGTACGGGCGCGGCGGGTCGGGTTCGAGCAGACCCGACCCGATAGGGGAGCGGGTGGGCCGGCCCAAGGGCCGTGGGCCGGGCTGGGGGAATGGGTTTATATTTAAAAAATAAAAATAATAATAATAATAATATTATTAAAATAAGTAATTAAATAAATAAATAAATAAATAAATAGTTTTTAGGTGTTTTAAAATAGGTCCGGGGTCCGATAAATTCCAGAAAAATTATCCTAAGTCCAGTTTTTCATTTTACATCCAAAAATATTATTTCCATAATATTTTAATATTGTTTATTATCATTTAAAAATCGTTGAATAATTAAAACCCTATTTTTAAATTACAGGAAATTCCCAGAAAATTTCAGAAAATTGTGAAAAATCCAGTTTTTAAAATTTTAAAAAAATCAGGGAGTTTATAATCTACCCCCTTAAGAGGATTGCGTCCTCGCAATCAAAGAATAACCGGTCAGCAGAGATGACACGGTTGCAGGTATCGTTCGAAAAATACATCACAAGATACTTAGGGAATTATCGTCTCCCTAAAAATGAAAGTTATGCACTTCCAGAGAAAATCTAGTTAAACAAAGAAAACTACAACTTTTATGAAAACCAGGTTGTTATTAACAAATTGCAATTTACTAGGTTGGGGCTGAGGTCACGAACCAATAGGCACGAGCTACAACAAGACTAGAAACGGATAACTACAAATCACTTACTCGCATCAGCGTCCTCCACAGTCATCGTGTAGGCTTGTCCTCGTCCTTGAGGTAGATTCCTCTGCTGCTATTGAGCTTGCTGAAAAAGTGCTGCTTGAGGTGCCAGAGGTGGCCTCGGTGCTGGTAAAGCTGGTTGGTTTGCCCTTCGTGCTCCATCTCGATGCTGAGGACAGTCCTTGGCTATGTGTTGATTGGTGCCGCAAATAAAGCATAAGCCCAACTTGCGTCTGCAGTCCTTCTCGACATGGCCTATCTTGCCGCAGTAGTGACAGGTAGGAAGGGTCTGCAAAGCTGTCCTGGGTGGCTGGTTCGTGTGAGATCTCTTTGCAGATTCTCCTGGTGATGCTCTGTCTGGTGCTGAGGTGATTGGCCACTTGTGGCGAGACTCTCTCCTGGTGACGCATTCCATGCGTCGGGCTACAGCGAGAACGTCTGAGTAGGAGGTAGGTGTGACGAATCCGATGAGTCTCTGTAGCTCGAAGTTCAGTCCGTCGAAGAACTTCTCGGCCTTCTCTTCCTCTGTCGGGATCAGGGTTGGGGCGAAGCGGCTCAGACGAATGAATTCCGCGTTGTACTCTTCCACCGTCATAGAGTCCTGAGTGAGGCGATTAAACTTATCCCGAAGTTCTGATCGAGCGATAGCCGGGATGTATATCTCTTGGAAGAGTCTGGAGAACTCCTTCCAAGTGACTCGGTCTGGTCCGAGTCGCGTCTCCTCAGACAACCACCAGTGGTGCCCATTGCCTGTCAATTGCATTCGGACGGCAGTCATCCAGCGTTCCCGTGGAAGCTCAGCTGCTTCAAGTTGATGCCGAATGTTGGTGAGCCATTCATGAACTTCTGTGGGCTCTTCCTTGCCGGAGAAAGTGCGGGACTTCAGTTGGCGGAAGTCAGTGATTGAGCCCGTCGATAGCCGTCGAGCTGGTAGGTTGGCCTGCTCCAGTGCAGTTACTATACTGTCCCTCCAGAAGTTAGCTTCGCGACGCTGAGCCTCGTGTTGGACTTGTTGCTGAGCTTGCATCATCGCGTAGATTATTTGGAATATCTGCTGCCCGTAAATTGGCTGTCCTTGTGGAAGTACGGGCGTTGGTGGAACGAACTGCGGCGAAGGTGGAATGTCATCGCGTCGGAATCGGGAGGTAGGTTGACCTGCCTGCTGGCTTTGTTGAGTTGAGGGAACTCCTCCGACTGGTGTCACTTCGTCGTCATAGGTGACACCTGTAGCTTGTGGTGTTCCGACGGGAGTCTCAGTGCATTCTTGTGGGTCCATTTTCCTGTATCCAAAATAAACAATAATAGGCGCACAGGAATCAAGGCAAGATGCAAGTCAAAATTAGTTTGAGTACGATACAGATATCAAAAACGATTCAAGCAAGTGGATGAGATCCTAAAAACCTATTCTATTCTTTATTGCAGGCCTGTTCGGTCCCTAAGTTGAAACCGAACAATTTAGTCGTTGACCTGCATGGGCCACCACAAAAACCATGTCACGCCCCAGTCCCAAAATGTCGAGGGACTTAGCACGTGAGCAATGGCCAGCAGCACGCACCGATGGATAACCCAATTTAATGGATCCATCAGGGCATGCTTAAGCTGTGGTACCCCGTTCCCCCTATTCGGGGAGCGCGGCTAAGAAATACAAGACGGTATCGTTCGATCGGGATAGATTGAATCAAGAACTCATCCTCGTTATGGATTTGTCTCTTCGGAATCTATTCCCATATTCAGTGGACCGTGCCCCCGGGATCGACTTAGCGGCAGAGTCAGGAGGGACCTCTCCGCTGCATTCTTTGTTGCCTAGTTTTCGCTGTCGCTTGTTGCTTTCGTGCCTTGAGTTGGTTTTCGGATTTGCTTGGTTTTCTTGAACGGTTTTGATGGATTTCATTGCTTTCGTTCTTAGGACTGCTCTTCAATTCCGATAACGGAAAGAGAGGAAGAAGTATTGATCAGCTGTTCGTGGCAATGCAGGTGATCAAGCAGTAGGCGTCGCTCGAGCGGACTCCTAAAGCACTTCTTTCCTTTTCCTTCCAACTACCAAAGTGAGTGGCTACCAACCCGATTAGCTAGCCCTTCTTGCTAGTCTTCACATTCTAAATCTTGTGTTCGTGCTTGCCCCGATCAAACGATACCAAGTAAATAACTAAAAGATATCAAGATAATAAGGGAATAGACTTGGGAAATATTGCTTGTCAAATAAAACTTGTGAATGGTTACTTACTTAGATGCTTGCTCGTTTGGAATGTTCATCATATGCATAAATTATAAGTTAGAATGTATATTTCTTCTTAAAACTGTGCTATGTATAGAACTCATTTTCAATGCAATAACTCAACAGGAAGACTATGCAAAAGTAAATCTTGCCTGTTACTGCCATACTCCTGATATGCCCTGATTTGCCTCGATGCTAACTTAGTGTACTGCGTTGATCACGGACAACTTGTGTACAAGGTCTTAGTTCCTGCGGACGGTCGCTGGGGCACCGGCACCGATCCGATCCGGACGGAACTCATGATAGTCGCCTGCTATAGGACGGAATGCCTTGGGACGTCCTGATCTATGCGTCGCACGGCACTCCGTACTGAGACTAGCCCGTCCATTATGGCAACGTGCCAGTGATCCCCCTTGTATATTTAAACCTGTTGCTACTAACTTGTGTCTTTTTGGCAGGGAAGGCAAGGTAAGTATTATGCAGGTGGTTCAGACGGGCAGGTAAATGTCACCGAGCGGTGGCAGGTTATTTCATTGATTTCTATATCTAATTCTTGCTGTAAAAATGAACTAAGACAAGATAGAAACCCACAAATATGCATGCTTCATTAAAACAACGTGTTGATTGGTATAGTTGGATTAGCTTGCCTTCACTAGTACGTTTTAATGTATTGACCCTCGTTGAAACAGGTTCCCCGCGCTAAGGAGAGCCGAGCGAGGAGCAGGAGACAAACCCCCAATCCAGTCCAAGCTGTAGGCACGCCTCGACCGTGCCAACCTTTTGAAGAAGCATTTTGAAGAAGAAGCTAGCCACCAAGTAACCATACAACTTCGTGGCAAGGCAGTCGTTCCGACACAAGGTCTTATATTTTGAGTTTAGTAAGGATGTAATGTATAGGACTGCTATCTCATTTTGTGTCAACACTTTTGTAAGCCCATAGAGGCAATCCTTATGACTCAGTTCAAGGAGTTTGTAATAGATGTTCATATTATCAATAAAAAGAGAACTTTTCCATGTTTCAATATGTGTTTCAATTATCTGCATAATCTGAATATGTGCTCGCTATGTGAAACAAAAATACTTAGCCTTGTGTGGTGCACAACCTAGGCCCGTACGGCGGTCACGCCCGGGGGACGACTATCGATTTCGCGGGATCGGGGCGTGACATGTTGGTATCAGAGCACAGATTCAAGTTCCTTTGACTTTTGAACTGGAAAAGTTCCCTTAACGATAAATCCCTGTGCGAACTCCTGAACTCGTTAAGGCCAAAATGAGATACGTTCATGCAATAAGTCCATAATACATTATGATCCTGATGTAATTTACTTTCCTTACAAGGAACGACGCAAGCGCAACCATCAGCGCTAGCGCCAGGCGAGACAAGGACTCAGGAGAGCAGTTCCGGAACTTCAGGAAGCTCTCGGAGCCAACGGGGCATGTCTCGATCAGATTCACTTCAACAGGTGATGCAAATGTTCACGGAGCAACGACAGAGGGATGATGCCCGCCAAGCCAAGTTCGAGAGCAACCTAGAGGCCTGGCTCTCAGTCCAGCAAAAGCAGGTAGATACCCTGCAACAGCTTGTTCAGACCCTGGCCTCCAACCATTCTGCCGCAACGACAGCTACACCAGTGGAGCAGCCAGCGCTTGAAGTCGAGACACCGCTAGCGCCAAGGACGAGGGAAGTTGTAAACTCCCTCACCCAAAATAGGTATTTTGTGTATATTTTATATTATTATATTTATTATAGATGTTGAATTTATTTAGAATATTCTCTTAGTTAATTAAAAAATAAATTTTTTAGTATTTTACTTATATAAATATTCATTTAGAATTATTTTAGGTTATTTTAGATTTTTAGAGATTTTTCTAGAATTTTTTGTAATTAAAACTTAGAAAACATAAATTTTTAAAACTTCTATGATTTACTATTCGACCATACTTGCATTTCATTCCTACCAAATATTTATTTTAGTTTAAAATATTTAATTATATTTTTGTAATTTATTTAGAATTTTAAGAAATTTATTTAGATTTTAAAATTATTTAGGATTTATTTGGATATATATATAGTCTTAATATTAGATAGATGCTAATTTAGTGTTAATAGATATTAATAAGATTTTATAAATTATTTATATTATCTTTAATTATATTTAAGATTATAAATTTTTGAGATAAATTCAAACTCTATTTTAAATTAATTTAAATCCTGAACCTACTAGGAAATTAACTTCATGCATATCCTATCATTATTTAAATTCATCATAATCCTATCCAAATTAACCAATTCTAGTCGTATTTAATTAAGTAGTATCCACCATTATAAATACCTCATCCTTCATATTTTTTTCCCCAAATTCCTCTCTTTTTCGTCCAAAAATAGTCAAAATTCGTCATAAATTCAGCCTCATTTTCTACTAGTTATGACGAATTAAAAAGATGATATCTCCTAGCTCCGGACTTCAAACGCACTCCAATTTTTTTTGTTTGAACGATAATGAGGTTAGCTTTCTGATTATATAAATTGTTTTTCTAAATTATGAGTATTAAATTCTGGAAAATTTTTAGAGCACAGCATGTCTGAAAATAGATGTGTTTTGATGTTTTCGCGATTTCGGGAGAACCAGGAATCAGAATCATGAACCGTTTAAAGTTTCGAAAAGCTAATATCGAGATCATCGACATATATTTTTCCCAGAATTTATTTCGAAGTATTTACATACTGTTAATTCTATAGAACTTCTAGGTTAGAATTTAACCATCGGTGCACAATACAAAATTTGTATGTGCCATAATTTCCAAACAAATTTGAATTCGGACGAGCCGTAAATTCTAGTATATTTTTGATGCTGAAATCTACAGGAAATCATGCATAAAAGTCGAGTTTGTATCGGTTGACTTTTCGGTCAACAGATTGCCTCGATTTGTGTGCCATGAGTCTCGAGTTGATAAAATTCAATTTCTTTGGACAAAATTTAGGAATTAATATAAAAATTAGAATAATAAGATTAAAATAGGATTTTAGAGTAATTATTCCAGAATTAAATAAATTAAAATAAATTATCTTTTGATGTGATAAATTTGTAATACATAGGCTATTTGGACTGTGACTTGGACTCTGATTCATACCAGCAGCAGGACCCCAGGCAAGATACCTGGCCAAATTGTTTACAGTACTTTGCATACTATTTATTTTTCTGTTTATTCATTGCATGTGTAGTTCGTTCAGTCATTACTATATATATTAGATATGTTGACACACACTTGACACCTAGTATCATGAGAAGACAATCATTAGGCGTATGGGCTTTTAACCACTCTGGTAAACCGTAGTATATAGTTCATACTACGGGCGTGTGTCACGCTGGTACCTCCGCGGTATGTCGATTTCTGGAGTCTCGCTGGTCGCTACCCCTGCGGTATATCGATTTCTGATGTCCATTGACGTGTGTGTAAGTTGTGAGGTAGATCGAGTAGCCTACCCTTGCCCATACGTCAAAAAGTTGTCCTCATTTGTATTCATATAGGTTGTCTTGTACAGTGTACTTATTTATTTTCAAACCATATGCATGTTTACTGTATTCAAATTGGCTCGTATTTTCTGTATCTTGTTACGTCCCTCTGAGGACTTGGTCCGCTGCCAGGTGTATCTTTTCTTGAGTATTTGCAGGGGCGCAGATTTGGATGGTTACATGTGATCCGAGGATGTCTTCTCTTCGAGCTGTGATGGATAGCTGGTATTCTTATATTGTGTTGTGGTGTTGTACTCATATTGTATTTGCTCTTATATTCGAGTTGGTAGTGGATTTGTTTCCATCCAACTATCATCCTTAGATACTTCTTATTGAGATCTAGTTTCATAGATACTGGTTATTTATTTTTATATGATTTTGGTGGATGAGATTTAGATTTTATCCTGTGACTTGTATTATATTTTATACCACTTGTGGATTTTATATTCATATTACAGCGTACGTATGGATTTGGTTTCCATATATTAGAGTTGTCATATCCATGCGGCTGGCATGCTTACGTGTCCTAGTCCTACGTATTTTTGGGACTGGGACGTGACATATTTTTGTGGTGGCCCATGCAGATCGAGAGCATATTGTCTCGGTTACGTTACTGTACCGAATAAGCCTGCACCTAGGACTAGAGTATAGGATCTCATCCACAATTGACTGTGATTCATCTTCTCCTATCTGTTCTATTTTGAACAATTGTATCCTGCTTGATTCATGTACTTCCCTAATAGTTCCTTGAGTATAGTCTTCTCCTAGAATATAGGAACCCCTGTTATTAGGATAATAATTAGAGTAGCACACCTATTAAGAATACAACGAGAATATAGACACACCACTAAGTTTAGAATATCTAGTGAACCTAGAATTCCTTATCTTTAGATTGTTATACTATTACCCCTTGATGTATTAAGAAGACTTTAGAGTAGTATAGACACTACTAGAGTTAGTTAGAAGTTTTACCATAATGTTTGACACCTAGTATCACATAGTCTTTTGACCTATTAATTGAAGTGTAACCGAATGATATTTATCGCATGCTAGCAAAAGACGACAGTGTTTATTCAGACCATAGAATTTAGAGGTCCTTGTCCTATTTGGTCAACTAGCGACTTAGATAAGGAGGTTGTATGATAACTGTAGAGATTGTAGAGTCTTTCATTATTATTGCTTATGTTATTTTTGCTTTTGCGAACTTGAATTATTTTGTACATTCTCTCATCATAATCCAGCGTTATATTTTCTGTGCTACCTTGAATTATGCTGCTATTATAGCCTAGTTTTTGCAAGCTTAATCTTATATCGAGCTTGTTCATGACATATGTGTTATTGGGGCCTGATCAACCACACTAATACAAATTGTCTAATCAGAATCAGTGAATTATGGTCTAGCTAGCCATAATGCGCTTGATTCGCCCTTCGCAATAGTATTTTACGTGGATTGAGATGTATAGTGGACCAGTAGACAAATATACTTACCCTCTATATATAACAAAGCATATCATATCAAGTATATAACTGCACTGATGTGAGCATGCGAATAGGAAATTACCAAATTAAGATTTTAATCCACAACTGTCTTGACAATTCCCATTTGAATTCTTTAAACGCTTTGATTCCCATACTTCCATTCTATTACCCCTCCTTGAACTCTTTTCCGTTGCTTTCCGTCTTCCCTTGTTTCGGAAAGACGAAATCTCGTGCTTGGATATAAGTGATACACGGATAGTACAAGATATACCCTATAGGCCAATCACATTATTTGGTGACTATCTTTCATAATTGATTAAGGGCATATCACATATGGTATAGTTGGTGTTAAAGTTTTGAGATTGAATGACATGAGAAAATAAATTGAGAAATATTTTTCTTAAGTGTAAGAGCCTTATGTGATAGATGGGTAAATTCTAAGTTGGGTAGAAATTGCATTATTAAACTTGAGGAGAATTCTTTTAGATTGTGATCAAGTAGGATTAGATTGAGAGATTAAGTCCTTTTAAATATGGAGAATTTTAAAAGAAGGATTAAGATAATGAGAATTTAATAAATTTTAAAAATCTTGATATTGAGGACCCAATATTTATACTTTGAGCACATGATTTAAATTTTGAATATTGAAGGATAAATCATCGATTTAAATTTTTAGGATAAATATAGAATTTTAGACTTGAACAACTGGTGAATTAGATTTAAATTTTATAATTTGATGATTTGAATTAAAAGTTTAATTTTGATTGTTGGGTCACCTATTTAAAATATTGAGGATGTAAATTGAGTTTAAATATTTGAAGAGTACAAAATTCTTAATTTGAGAATAGGAATAAGATTTGATTAGAATTGTTTATTGCTCAAAGTCTAGAGGAGATTATGATAGTTGGAAATGGTGATATAAATTTTGATGTGGGATGTCATATAGACTTGAGTTAGATTTGAATGTTGATTAAAAAAAAATCGAGAAGAGATTACGACAGGTTCAATTTTGATTTAAACAGTGGTTATCTTAATTTTGAAGTGATCGCGATAGATTTGAATAGATTTTATTATTTAAATTTTGGAAGAGATTGCGATTGACGTACCTTATGTATGAATGTGAAGGATTTAACAAATTATGCTTTATTTTAATTTCGAGGACGAAATTATTTTAAGTTGGGTAGATTGTAAACTCTCTCACCCAAAATAGATATTTTGTGTATATTTTATATTATTATATTTATTATAGATGTTGAATTTATTTAGAATATTCTCTTAGTTAATTAAAAAATAAAATTTTTAGTATATTTACTTTTATAAATATTTATTTAGAATTATTTTAGGTTATTTTAGATTTTTGGAGATTTTTCTAGAATTTTTGGTAATTAAAACTTAGAAAACATAAATTTTTAGGACTTCTATGATTTACTATACGACCATACTTGCATGTCGTTCCTACCAAATATTTATTTTAGTTTAAAATATTTAATTATATTTTTGTATTTTATTTAGAATTTTAAGAAATTTATTTATATTTTAAAATTATTTAGGATTTATTTGGATATATATAGTCTTAATATTAGATAGATGCTAATTTAGTGTTAATAGATATTAATAAGATTTTATAAATTATTTATATTATCTTTAATTATATTTAAGATTATAAATTATTGAGATAAATTCAAACTCTATTTTAAATTAATTCAAATCCTGAACTTACTAGGAAATCAACTTCATGCATATCCTATCATTATTTAAATTCATCATAATCCTATCCAAATTAACCAATCCTAGTCGTATTTAATTAAGTAGTATTCACCATTATAAATACCTCATCCTTCATATTTTTCTTCCCCAAATTTCTCTCCAAAAATAGTCAAAATTCGTCATAAATTCAGCCTCATTTTTTACTAGTTATGACGAATTAAAAAGACGATATCTCCTAGCTCCGGACTTCAAACGTGCTCCAGTTTTTTTTGTTAGAACGATAATGAGGTTAGATTTCTGATTATATAAATTGTTTTTTTAAATTATGAGTATTAAATTCTGGAAAATTCATAGAGCATAGCATGTCCAAAAATAGATGTGTTTCGATGTTTTCGCGATTTCGGGAGAACCAGGAATCAGAATCATGAACCGTTTAAAGTTTCGGAAAGCCAATGTCGAGATCATCGACATATATTTTTCCCAGAATTTATTTCGAAGTATTTACATACTATTAATTCTATAGAACTTCTAGGTTAGAATTTAACCATCGGTGCACAATACAAAATTTGTATGTGCCATAATTCCCAAACGAATTTGAATTCGGACGAGCCATAAATTTCAGTATGTTTTTGATGCTGAAATCTACAGAAAATCATACATAAAAGTTGAGTTTGTATCGGTTGACTTTTCGGTCAACAGATCGCCTCGATTTGTGTGCCATGAGTCTCGAGTTGATAAAATTTAGTTTTTTGGACAAAATTTAGGAATTAACATAAAAATCAGAATAATAAGATTAAAATAGGATTTTAGAGTAATTATTCCAGAATTAAATAAATTAAAATAAATTATCTTTTGACGTGATAAATTTGTAATACATAGGCTATTTGGACTGTGACTTGGACTCTGATTCATACCAGCAGCAGGACCCCAGGCAAGATACCTTGCCAAATTATTTACAGTACTTTGCATGCTATTTATATTTCTGTTTATTTATTGCATGTGTAGTTCGTTCAGTCATTACTATATATATTAGATATGTTGACACACACTTGACACCTAGTATCATGAGAGGACAATCATTAGGCGTATGGACTTTTAACCACTCTGGTAAAGTGTAGTATATAGTTCGCACTACGGGCGTGTGTCGCGCTGGTCGCTATCCCCGTGGTATGTCGATTTCTGGAGTCTCGCTGGTCGCTACCCCCGCGGTATGTCGATTTCTGATGTCCATTGACGTGTGTGTGAGTTGTGAGGTAGATCGAGTAGCCTACCCTTGCCCATACGTCAAAAAGTTGTCCTCATTTGCATTCATATAGATTGTTTTGTACAGCATACTTATTTATTTTCAAACCATATGCATGTTTACTGTATTCAAATTGGCTCGTATTTTCTGTATCTTGTTACGTCCCTCTGAGGACCTGGTCCGCTGCCAGGTGTATCTTTTCTTGAGTATTTACAGGAGCGCAGATTTGGATGGTTACATGTGATCCGAGGATGTCTTCTCTTCGAGCTGTGATGGATAGCTGGTATTCTTATATTGTGTTGTGGTGTTGTACTCATATTGTATTTGCTCTTATATTCGAGTTGGTAGTGGATTTGTTTCCATCCAACTATCATCCTTAGATACTTCTTATTGAGATATAGTTTCATAGATACTGGTTATTTATTTCTATATGATTTTGGTGGATAAGATTTAGATTTTACCTTGTGACTTGTATTACATTTTATACCACTTGTGGATTTTATATTCATATTACAGCATACGTATGGATTTGGTTTCCATATATTGGAGTTGTCATATCCATGCGGCTGGCATGCTTACGTGTCCTAGTCCTACGTATTTTTGGGACTGGGGCGTGACAGAAGTGTCTGCCTTCGCCTTTGGCAACTTCAAGAAGGTCTGCAACACGACATTTGATGGGACTGAGGACCCGATCGTGGCCCTAGATTGGCTCGCCGAGCTTGAAGATCATTTTTCTCTCCTAGAAGTGCTGGAAGACAAGCGCATCACCTGTGCCCAACTATTGCTTCGCCTCAACGCGCACGACTGGTGGGACGTGCATCGACGATCTCTTCAACTTGGCCATGGAGAGGAGGCAATCGCGTGGATGACTTTTTGTGCCGCATTTGAGGAGGAGTTTATACCCCCACCTCTACGCCGTCAACGGGAAAATAATTTCGTTCAGCTCCGGCAGGGCAGCATGACGGTAAAGCAATATTCGGCAGAATTCAACAAACTGGCCAAATTTGCTACCACTTATCTACCGGATGTAGCAAGTCGTGCCAGACGATTCGAAGGAGGGCTACGTCCTGGCATCCACGGGCACGTAGCCGTTCCGCAGTATCAGACGATGAGGGAAGTCTTAAACCATGCCCTCTCCCTGGAACCGCAGTATCCTCACGTTGCTGCCGGCGCTGTGCAAACTTCCAATCACAAACGCCAAGGCAATGATAGAGGAAACAACGCTGCAAAGCGTCCAAATAACGGCGATAAACAGCGTGGAGACACCAACAAGACCTGCAACTTTTATAGGAAGCCAGGGCATATCGAAAAAGATTGTCGCCGCAAGCTTGGGACTTGCCTCCGTTGCGGCGATCCAGGCCATCAGATTAGCAGCTGTCCGCTTCGTCCACCGCAACGACCAGATCAGACTCCGGCTCCTCAGGCAAATCGAGCGGCGCCTCAGCAAGGGCGTAATCAAGCTCAGGGCCGGGTCTACACCATGACACGGGAAGAAGATCTAACTTCGAATACCGTCGTGTCAGGTACCTTACTTTTCAATAATATACCTGCTCGCGTTCTATTTGATTCAGGTGCAACCCATAGCTTTATTTTTATAAACTTCGCCACGGAGAACAATATGAAAATGACTCCGTTGTATTTAGATTTAAGCGTTAGCACCCCATCTGGTACAAAAATACCTGTCTGTTCAGCATGCCTAGGCGGTTATATCTGTATTGGGGAGAGAAAGCTGTCACTTGATGTTTTAGTTCTTGATGTACGGGACTACGATATCATTTTGGGAATAGATTGGCTCAGCGCGTGCGCGGCAACTATAGAGTGTGCAGAGAAGCGAGTCATTTTTTGTCTGCCCGGAGAAGCCGTGTTCTGTTATACCAGTAGTCCAGCGAATGATGCGAACAGGGCCTGCATGGTGATTTCTGTAAAATCTGCTCGGCGAATGTTCTACACAGGCTACGAGGGATTCCTAGCGTCAGTTCGGGACACACGGCAGGACTATGCAAGCGTCGAGTCTACTTCCGTTGAGGCAGAGTTCCCCGATGTATTCCCGAGCGAACTACCCGGCATGCCGCCAGACCGAGAGATTGAATTCACTATCGATACATTCCCAAATACGCAGCCAATCTCCAAACCTCTGTACAGAATGGCACCTGCAGAGCTGAATGAATTAAAGCGCCAACTCCAAGAATTACTTGATCGTGGGTTTATCCGTCCGAGCGTGTCTCCTTGGGGCGCTCCTGTGCTCTTTGTGAAGAAGAAGGACGGAACGCTACGCCTCTGCATTGACTATAGAGAATTGAACAAGGTCACAATCAGAAACAAATATCCTCTGCCATGGATAGACGACTTGTTTGATCAGTTACAAGGGGCAACGGTGTTTTCTAAGATTGATCTTCGCTCGGGTTACCACCAGCTGAAGATTAAGCTAGAAGACGTGTCCAAGACTGCTTTCAGAACCCGCTACGGCCATTACGAGTTTTCTGTGATACCGTTTGGACTGATGAATGCCCCTGCTGTATTCATGGATGTTATAAATCATGTATTTAGGCCTTTCATCGATAAATTCGTGGTGGTTTTTATCGATGACATCTTGGTGTACTCGAAGACTAGGGATGAGCACGCAGGACACCTGCGGATGGTGCTGTAGACCCTTCGAGACAACAAGTTGTATGCCAAACTGAGTAAATGTGAATTCTGGTTGAACAGTATCTCGTTTTTGGGGCATATCATCTCCTCGGAAGGCATCTCAGTTGATCCGAAGAAGATAGAAGCAATTACACAGTGGAAACGACCGGAGTCAGCTAGCGACATCCGAAGTTTCCTTGGTCTGGCAGGTTACTACCGCAGATTTATACAAAATTTTGCTATAATTGCTTCACCCTTGACTCAGTTGACACAAAAGGGTGCTAAGTTTACTTGGACGGAGGACTGTGAAGCTTCATTTACGGAGTTAAAGCAGCGCCTCGTCTCTGCCCCAATCCTCACTCTGCCGAACGGACCGGATGACTTTAAAATATATAGTGATGCCTCAGGAAAGGGTCTAGGATGTGTCCTGATGTAGCGCGATAAAGTCATAGCCTATGCGTCGAGGCAGTTAAAGCCTCACGAGAAGAATTATCCGACGCATGACTTAGAACTGGCGGCGGTAGTATTTGCGTTGAAGCTGTGACACCACTACCTTTATGGTGTACCGTGTGAAATCTATACGGACCATAAAAGCTTGAAATACTTGTACACTCAAAAGGATTTGAATCTTCGGCAGCGGCGATGGCTTGAACTCCTCAGCGACTTTGATCTCACGATCAGATACACGCCTGGAAAGGGAAACGTAGTAGCTGACGCGTTGAGTCGAGTGTTTGTAGGGAGTTTGGTTATTGATGATAGGCTGCGCCGAGATTTTGAATTACTGGGTATTACACTGAAAATAAGATATAAGAAGTGGGCGCAAGTAGCTCAACTGCGCCTCGAGCCCGACTTGTTACACAAAGTGAAGGCCGCTCAGAAGGACGACCCGTTCCTGCAGAAGATTCATGCCCTCATCTTGGCAGGAAAGGCGTCCGACTTTGCGGTAAGCACGGATGGGATGCTTCGAGTAAAGGGAAGACTATGCGTTCCGAACGACGTGACCCTTAGACAAGAGATACTCACGGAAGCTCACTATGCTAGTTATACTTCTCATCCGGATAGCACTAAGATGTATCGGGATCTTCGCACGACGTTTTGGTGGCACGGCTTGAAACGGGATGTGGCGCAGTTTGTGTCGCATTGCATGGCTTGTCAACGAGTGAAGGCCGAACACAAAAAACCAGGCGGAGAGCTTTAGAACCTTGCTATTCCGGAGTGGAAATGGGATGATATAACGATGGACTTTATTGTTGGCTTGCCGAGGACACAACGGGGACATGATACAGTCTGGGTTATCGTCGATCGACTCACCAAGTCAGCTCACTTTCTGCCTATCAAATCTACTTGGAGTGCCGACCTCCTGGCTCAGATATATCTCAACGAAATCATTCGACTCCATGGCGTGCCCGTATCTATAGTCTCCGATAGAGATGGTCGATTTATATCACGTTTCTGGGGAAGCCTGCAGTCAGCAATGGGGACAAAGTTGAAGTTTAGCTCCGCCTACCATCCACAGACCGACGGCCAAACCGAACGTGTCAACCAGATCCTCGAAGACATGCTGCGACTCTACGCCTTGGAAACAAAGACTAGTTGGGACCTTCATCTACCTTTAGCCGAATTTGCTTACAACAATAGTTATCAATCAAGCATTCAGATGGCGCCGTATGAGGCATTATACGGGCGGAAGTGTAGATCTCCTATCTGTTGGGACGAAGTCGGGGAGCGGCAAGTACTTGGCCCTGAGCTCGTGGAGCAGACCGTCCAGAAGGTTCGGCTGATTCGGGACAGATTAAAGATAGCTCAAAGTCGTCAGAAGAGCTATGCGGATGTTCATCGGAGACCACTAGAGTTTCAAGTAGGTGACAGGGTATTCCTCAAGGTCTCGCCCATGCGAGGGGTCAGCAGGTTCGGAGCGAAGGGAAAGCTAAGTCCATGATTTGTCGGCCCGTTCGAAATACTAAAGCGGGTTGCTTCAGTTGCTTATCAGATTGCCCTACCACCATCCCTATCTGACGTACATGATATATTCCATGTTTTCCAACTTAGAAAATATGTGTACGATCCAAGCCACGTGGTAGACCTAGGACAACTGAACCTTAAGCTCGACTTGACGTATGTAGAACAACCGGTACAAATTTTGGATAGAAAAGAAAAGCTGTTTCGGACCCGTTCGGTTCCTCTAGTGCGCGTGCTGTGGAGGAATCACTCTGTCGAAGAATCTACTTGGGAGCTCGAATCTGATTTGAGGGAACGGTTCCCCTCATTATTTCTTAGTGGTAGGTTCTATTCCTTAAGTTTCGGGACAAAACTTCCAATTAGTTGGGTAGGATGTGGTGCCCCGTTCCCCCTATTCGGGGAGAGCGGCTAAGAAATACAAGACGGTATTGTTCGATCGGGATAGATTGAATCAAGACCTCATCCTCGTTATGGATTTGTCTCTTCGGAATCGATTCCCATATTCAGTGGACCGTGCCCCCGGGATCGACTTAGCGGCAGAGTCAGGAGGGACCTCTCCGCTGCATTCTTTGTTGCCTAGTTTTTGCTGTCGCTTGTTGCTTTCGTGCCTTGAGTTGGTTTTCGGATTTGCTTGATTTTCTTGAACGGTTTCGATGGATTTCATTGCTTTTGTTCTTAGGACTGCTCTTCAATTTCGATAACGAAAAGAGAGGAAGAAGTATTGATCAGCTGTTCGTGGCAATGCAGGTGATCAAGCAGTAGGCGTCGCTCGAGCGGACTCCTAAAGCACTTCTTTCCTTTTCCTTCCAACTACCAAAGTGAGTGGCTACCAACCCGATTAGCTTGCCCTTCTTGCTAGTCTTCACATTCTAAATCTTGTATTCGTGCTTGCCCCGATCAAACGATACCAAGTAAATAACTGAAAGATATCAAGATAATAAGGGAATAGACTTGGGAAATATTGCTTGTCAAATGAAACTTGTGAACGGTTACTTACTTAGATGCTTGCTCGTTTGGAATGTTCATCATATGCATAAATATAAGTTAGAATGTATATTTTTTCTTAAAACTGTGCTATGTATAGAACTCATTTTCAATGCAATAACTCAACAGGAAGACTATGCAAAAGTAAATCTTGCTTGTTACTGCCATGCTCCTGATATGCCCTGATTTGCCTCGATGCTAACTTAGTGTACTGCGTTGATCACGGACAACTTGTGCACAAGGTCTTAGTTCCCGCGGACGGTCGCTGGGGCACCGGCACCGATCCAATCCGGACGGAACAAATGATAGTCTCCTGCTATAGGACGGAATGCCTTGGGACGTCCTGATCTATGCGTCGCACGGCACTCCGTACTGAGACTAGCCCCTCCATTATGGCAACGTGCCAGTGATCCCCCTTGTATATTTAAACCTGTTGCTACTAACTTGTGTCTTCTTGGCAGGGAAGGCAAGGTAAGTATTATGCAGGTGGTTCAGACGGGCAGGAAAATGTCACCTAGCGGTGGCAGGTTATTTTATTGATTTCTATATCTAATTCTTGCTGTAAAAATAAACTAAGGCAAGATAGAAACCCACAAATATGCATGCTTCATTAAAACAATGTGTTGATTGGTATAGTTGGGTTAGCTTGCCTTCACCAGTACGTTTCGATGTACTGACCCTCGTTGAAACAGGTTCCCCGCGCTAAGGAGAGCCGAGCGAGGAGCAGGAGACAAACCCCCAATCCAGTCCAAGCTGTAGGCACGCCTTGACCGTGCCAACCTTTTGAAGAAGCATTTTGAAGAAGAAGCTAGCCACCAAGTAACCATGCAACTTCGTGGCAAGGCAGTCGTTCCAACACAAGGTCTTATATTTTGAGTTTAGTAAGGATGTAATGTACAGGACTGCTATCTCATTTTGTGTCAACACTTTTGTAAGCCCATAGAGGCAATCCTTATGAATCAGTTCAAGGAGTTTGTAATAGATGTTCATATTATCAATAAAAAGAGAACTTTTCCATGTTTCAATATGTGTTTCAATTATCTGCGTACTCTGAATATGTGCTCGCTATGCGAAACAAAAATACTTAGCCTTGTGCGGTGCACAACCTAGGCCCGCACGGCGGTCACGCCCGGGGGACGACTATCGATTTCGCGGGATCGGGGCGTGACATGTTGGTATCAGAGCACAGATTCAAGTTCCTTTGACTCTTGAACTGGAAAAGTTCCCTTAACGATAAATCCCTGTGCGAACTCCTGAACTCGTTAAGGCCAAAATGAGATACGTTCATGCAATAAGTCCATAATACATTATGATCCTGATGTAATTTACTTTCCTTACAAGGAATGACGCAAGCGCAACCATCAGCGCTAGCGCCAGGCAAGACAAGGACTCAGGAGAGCAGTTCCGGAACTTCAGGAAGCTCTCGGAGCCAACGGGGCATATCTCGATCAGATTCACTTCAACAGGTGATGCAAATATTCACGGAGCAACGACAGAGGGATGATGCCCGCCAAGCCAAGTTCGAGAGCAACCTAGAGGCCCGGCTCTCAGTACAGCAAAAGCAGGTAGATACCCTGCAGCAAGGAGTGCTCCTGTACCGTACACCTCGGGGTAGTTCTCTTCAGCTATACCGGGGACATAGTCCATTCCAGGTCCTCAGGGGACATAACAAGGTACAGAAAATACAAGCCAAAATATATGGAGTGCAGCGATAAATGAAACAACAGGGTAAACTATATAACCAGCTAAGTGATATGCAATATGAGAGCAGCACTAGAACTCAGGCTGAAGCCACTACAAGCTCTGTGTCGGGGAGCCGGTAGCGGCAATAACTATGAACTATACTATGTTATATACTATGTTATATATATATATAATATCAGCCTGTAGTCCGTCTCTCCCCACCCAATGTAATCCCACGTCTCATGTCCACGATGCCTCATGTCCATGGCACGCACAATTATAACTAATGCAGCAAGTCTGATAGCTATGAATCAATGCCTAGGAATGTAATGTCTAGGTCATAAAATATGTGTCCTATGCAGAATCACCTTGAATATCTCAGCAAGACTCTGTCTCATAAAATAGTGACAAGTGTCCTGGGTTCTGGTGTACTTGATAAGACAAGTACGAGAATTATCGGGTGTCGATATCCATCTCTATGTGACGTTACACAATCCCGCGTACGGAGTTGGCTCCCGACTATGATCGGACACTAAGCACGTCACCCGTTTCCTAGGTTAAGCAGTTAAATCAAGTTTACATTTAATTCTACAAGAAATCAAGTAAAATACTATGTCAAGAATTACTGAGATTTGGCCAGCTTTACTTGCCCACTAATGCATAATTAAGTCCAGAAAAATAATTAGCAAGCTGCAGGATTTGGCAAGATACACTTGCCTACTGATGTATAACTAAGTCCAGGAAATAGGTAGCAAAGCTGCAAGTTTCGGCAAGGTACACTTACCTGTGGTCCAGGCTTTGATTTCGGCTCTGACTTCACTTGGATTTGCAGGCGGTACTCCGGTTGCTGAAACAAACATCACCATTAGATCCAGAAAATATCAATCAGCTAGAAACGCCTTTCCTTGGTCCAATTTGGAGACAAGGGCAAAAACGGCAGTTTCGGGTCAAAATGGGGTCCACATGCGGGTCCGCTTTGCACCGAAAAACGTGTCAGGGTTAAAGGTCTCCAAATTTACCAAACTTAGTGTCAACAGGTCAGGAACGATGATACGAATCCAACAGAACTTCCAGAATTGGATTCCGATGAGCCGATCATAAAATCGCCCGTCGAACGGGGCCTGTGGGGCCCACGACACGCAATTTCGTCAACGTTCTCAGAATTGAACCAAACTTGACCCACAGGACCAGCGTATTTCTACGAGTCCGATGGCGCAAGTTTCGTCTCGATCCGACGTGTGTACACAAAGTTAGGGCACGTTCCAGAAAGTACGGATACGGGGCGATGTTCGCGGATACGGGTTGATCCCGGTGTGCACGCACACCCGAATCAGCTTCTGCGAAATCCCACATGTCCGTATCGACGATGCGCACGTATTTGTGAAGATCGCGCGCGACCAAGTCATCCCGTTTGGTGGGGCGTACTCAGTTCCGGGGTAAAACAGGATCTATTTTTTCCTGTTTTTGGATCGCGGTGTGCGATCACCACAGGATGCGATGCCCCGAACAGTTTGTCCGGGCACCGAGAGGGTCATACAGGCTTCACAACGCAATTTGCGGAATCGAAAACAGAGCTACGAACAAAAAGTTACAAGTACCTGAAAGGGACCCGAAAACCTGGGTCTGGATCGTGTCCGACACGTGTCCGACTCGTGTCGGACACAGGGGAAGAATCTAGGGTTAGGATTTGGGGACTCCGGCGAGGGGCGGCCCTGGGCGGCCGGGCTGAGACGGAGGGGGCCGAGGACGGTGCGGCGAGGCGGCGACCGGGCTCGCGGCGGAGCTGGAGGCGGCGCGGCGGCGATGCTCGAGCTGCTGTGGCCTGCTGCTGTCGTCGACGGCGCTCGACGGAGGAGGAAGGAGGGGCGGCGTCCGGCGACAGCTGTAGGGAGGCGGCGAGGCGAGGGAGGCGTCGGCGACGGCGGGCAGCGGTGCTACGGGTGGTGGCAGCGGCAGCGGAAGGGAGTTGACGGTGGTGGAGGCTCGACGAGGGGTGCTAGGGTTTAAATAGGTTGGCCGGGCGGTTGGGGAGGTCGAGACGGGCGGGGAGAGGGGCGGAGAAGGCGGCGCTCGCGGGGACGTGGCCGGGCAGCGCGGCGCGAGGCGGGCGGAGCGACGCCGGACGCGGGGAGAGGAGAGGGTCATGGGGGAGAGAGTGGGGGCCGGGTACGGGCGCGGCGGGTCGGGTTCGAGCAGACCCGACCCGATAGGGGAGCGGGTGGGCCGGCCCAAGGGTCGTGGGCCGGGCTGGGGGAATGGGTTTATATTTAAAAAATAAAAATAATAATAATAATAATAATAATAATAATAATAATAATATTAAAATCAGTAATTAAATAAATAAATAAATAAATAAATAGTTTTTAGGTGTTTTAAAATAGGTCCGGGGTCCGATAAATTCCAGAAAAATTACCTTAAGTCCAATTTTTCATTTTACATCCAAAAATATTATATCCATAATATTTTAATATTGTTTATTATTATTTAAAAATCATTGAATAATTAAAACACTGTTTTTAAATTACAGGAAATTCCCAAAAAATTTCAGAAAATTGTGAAAAATTCAGTTTTTAAAATTTTGAAAAAATCAGGGGGTTTACAATCTACCCCCTTAAGAGGATTGCGTCCTCGCAATCAAAGAATAACCGGTCAGCAGAGATGACACGGTTGCAGGTATCGTTCGAAAAATACATCACAAGATACTTAGGGAATTATCGTTTCCCTAAAAATGAAAGTTATGCACTTCCAGAGAAAATCTAGTTAAACAAAGAAAACTATAACTTTTATGAAAACCAGGTTGTTATTAACAAGTTGTAATTTACTAGGTTGGGGCTGAGGTCACGAACCAATAGGCACGATCTACAACAAGACTAGAAACGGATAACTACGAATCACTTACTCGCATCAGCGTCCTCCACAGTCATCGTGTAGGCTTATCCTCGTCCTTGATGTAGATTCCTCTGCTGCTACTGAGCTTGCTGAAAAAGTGCTGCTTGAGGTGCCAGAGGTGGCCTCGGTGCTGGTAAAGCTGGTTGGTTTGCCCTTCGTGCTCCATCTCGATGCTGAGGACAGTCCTTGGCTATGTGTTGATTGGTGCCACAAATAAAGCATAAGCCCAACTTGCGTCTGCAGTCCTTCTCGACATGGTCTATCTTGCCGCAGTAGTGACAGGTAGGAAGGGTCTGCGAAGCTGTCCTGGGTGGCTGGTTCGTGTGAGATCTCTTTGCAGATTCTCCTGGTGATGCTCTGTCTGGTGCTGAGGTGATTGGCCACTTGTGGCGAGACTCTCTCCTGGTGACGCGTTCCATGCGTCGGGCTATAGCGAGAACGTCTGAGTAGGAGGTAGGTGCGACGAATCCGATGAGTCTCTGTAGCTCGAAGTTCAGTCCGTCGAAGAACTTCTCGGCCTTCTCTTCCTCTGTCGGGATCAGGGTTGGGGCGAAGCGGCTCAGACGAATGAATTCCGCGTTGTACTCTTCCACCGTCATAGAGTCCTGAGTGAGGCGATTAAACTTGTCCCGAAGTTCTGATCGAGCGATAGCCGGGATGTACATCTCTTGGAAGAGTCTGGAGAACTCCTCCCAAGTGACTCGGTCTGGTCCGAGTCGCGTCTCCTCAGACAACCACCAGTGGTGCGCATTGCCTGTCAATTGCATTCGGACGGCAGTCATCCAGCGTTCCCGTGGAAGCTCAGCTGCTTCAAGTTGATGCCGAATGTTGGTGAGCCATTCATGAACTTCTGTGGGCTCTTCCTTGCCGGAGAAAGTGCGGGGCTTCAGTTGGCGGAAGTCAGTGATTGAGCCCGTCGATAGCCGTCGAGCTGGTAGGTTGGCCTGCTCCAGTGCAGTTACTATACTGTCCCTCCAGAAGTTAGCTTCACGACGCTGAGCCTCGTGTTGGACTTGTTGCTGAGCTTGCATCATCGCGTAGATTATTTGGAATATCTGCTGCCCGTCAATTGGCTGTCCTTGTGGGAGTACGGGCGTTGGTGGAACAAACTGCGGCGGAGGTGGAATGTCATCGCGTCGGAATCGGGAGATAGGTTGACCTGCCTGCTGGCTTTGTTGAGTTGAGGGAACTCCTCCGACTGGTGTCACTTCGTTGTCATAGGTGACACCTGTAGCTTGTGGTGTTCCGACGGGAGTCTCGGTGCATTCTTGTGGGTCCATTTCCCTGTATCCAAAATAAACAATAATAGGCGCACAGGAATCAAGGCAAGATGCAAGTCAAAATTAGTTCGAGTACGATACAGATATCAAAAACGATTCAAGCAAGTGGATGAGATCCTAAAAACCTATCATATTCTTTATTGCAGGCCTGTTCGGTCCCTAAGTTGAAACCGAACAATTTAGTCGTTGACCTGCATGGGCCACCACAAAAACCATGTCACGCCCCAGTCCCAAAATATCGAGGGACTTAGCACGTGAGCAATGGCCAACAGCACGCACCGATGGACAACCCAATTTAATGGATCCATCAGGGCATGCTTAAGCTGTGGTGCCCCGTTCCCCCTATTCGGGGAGCGTGGCTAAGAAATACAAGACGGTATCGTTCGATCGGGATAGATTGAATCAAGAACTCATCCTCATTATGGATTTGTCTCTTCGGAATCGATTCTCATATTCAGTGGACCGTGCCCCCGGGATCGACTTAGCGGCAGAGTCAGGAGGGACCTCTCCACTGCATTCTTTGTTGCCTAGTTTTCGCTGTCGCTTGTTGCTTTCGTGCCTTGAGTTGGTTTTCGGATTTGCTTGGTTTTCTTGAACGGTTTTGATGGATTTCATTGCTTTCGTTCTTAGGACTGCTCTTCAATTCCGATAACGGAAAGAGAGAAAGAAGTATTGATCAGCTGTTCATGGCAATGCAGGTGATCAAGCAGTAGGCGTCGCTCGAGCGGACTCCTAAAGCACTTCTTTCCTTTTCCTTCCAACTACCAAAGTGAGTGGCTACCAACCCGATTAGCTAGCCCTTCTTGCTAGTCTTCACATTCTAAATTTTGTGTTCGTGCTTGCCCCGATCAAACGATATCAAGTAAATAACTAAAAGATATCAAGATAATAAGGGAATAGACTTGGGAAATATTGCTTGTCAAATGAAACTTGTGAACGGTTACTTACTTAGATGCTTGCTCGTTTGGAATGTTCATCATATGCATAAATATAAGTTAGAATGTATATTTTTTCTTAAAACTGTGCTATGTATAGAACTCATTTTCAATGCAATAACTCAACAGGAAGACTATACAAAAGTAAATCTTGCCTGTTACTGCCATACTCCTGATATGCCCTGATTTGCCTCGATGCTAACTTAGTGTACTGCGTTGATCACGGACAACTTGTGCACAAGGTCTTAGTTCCTGCGGACGGTCGCTGGGGCACCGGCACCGATCCGATCCGGACGGAACTCATGATAGTCGCCTGCTATAGGACGAAATGCCTTGGGATGTCCTGATCTATGCGTCGCACGGCACTCCGTACTGAGACTAGCCCGTCCATTATGGCAACGTGCTAGTGATCCCCCTTGTATATTTAAACCTGTTGCTACTAACTTGTGTCTTCTTGGCAGGGAAGGCAAGGTAAGTATTATGCAGGTGGTTCAGACGGGCAGGTAAATATCACCGAGCGGTGGCAGGTTATTTCATTGATTTCTATATCTAATTCTTGCTGTAAAAATGAACTAAGACAAGATAGAAACCCACAAATATGTATGCTTCATTAAAACAACGTGTTGATTGGTATAGTTGGGTTAGCTTGCCTTCACCAGTACGTTTTGATGTACTGACCCTTGTTGAAATAGGTTCCCCGCGCTAAGGAGAGCCGAGCGAGGAGCAGGAGACAAACCCCCAATCCAGTCCAAGCTGTAGGCACGCCTCGACCGTGCCAACCTTTTGAAGAAGCATTTTGAAAAAGAAGCTAGCCACCAAGTAACCATGCAACTTTGTTGCAAGGCAGTCGTTCCGACACAAGGTCTTATATTTTGAGTTTAGTAAGGATGTAATGTACATGACTGCTATCTCATTTTGTGTCAACACTTTTGTAAGCCCATAGAGGCAATCCTTATGACTCAGTTCAAGGAGTTTGTAATAGATGTTCATATTATCAATAAAAAAAGAACTTTTCCATGTTTCAATATGTGTTTCAATTATCTGCGTACTCTGAATATGTGCTCGCTATGCGAAACAAAAATACTTAGTCTTGTGCGGTGCGCAACCTAGGCCCGCACGGCGATCACGCCCGGGGGACGACTATCGATTCCGCGGGATCGGGGCGTGATATGTTGGTATCAGAGCACAGATTCAAGTTCCTTTGACTCTTGAACTGGAAAAGTTCCCTTAACGATAAATTCCTGTGCGAACTCCTGAACTCGTTAAGGCCAAAATGAGATACGTTCATGCAATAAGTCCATAATACATTATGATCATGATGTAATTTACTTTTCTTACAAGGAACGACGCAAGCGCAAGCATCAGTGCTAGCGCCAGGCGAGACAAGGACTCAGGAGAGCAGTTCCGGAACTTCAGGAAGCTCTCGGAGCCAACGGGGCATGTCTCGATCAGATTCACTTCAACAGGTGATGCAAATGTTCACGGAGCAACGACAGAGGGATGATGCCCGCCAAGCCAAGTTCGAGAGCAACCTAGAGGCCCGGCTCTCAATGTCACGCCCCAGTCCCAAAAATACGTAGGACTTAGGACACGTAAGCATGCCATCCGCATAGATATGGCAACTCTAATATATGGAAACCGAATCCATACATACGCTGTAATATGAATATAAAATCCACAAGTGGTATAAAATATAATACAAGTCACAGGGTATAATCTAAATCTCATCCACCAAAATCATATAGAAATAAAATAACCAATGTCTATGAAACTAGATCTCAACAAGAAGTATCTAAAGATGATAGTTGGATGGAAACAAATCCACTACCAACTCGAATGGGAAAAGTAAATACAATATCAGTACAACTCACTCAAACAATAAGTACCAGCTACCAATCACGGCTCGAAGAGAAGACATCCACGAAGCATCTATTCCTTCCAAATCTGTGCTCCTGCAAATACTCAAGAACAGGTACACCTGGCAGCGGACCAGGTCCTCAGAGGGACATAAGAAGTATACTTAAACATATGCCAATAAAGTACTGAAAATAAACATCCATTGGGGTCGCCTAACCATCTATGTGAATGCAGTTAAGAACACCTTTTCCCACAAGTGAGCTATCTGGCTGAAAACTGGGATTTGACATGGTTCTCTTTTGAAGAGCCAGGGGCCTAAAAGGCACGTCGTCTTTTGAACGCCGGTGGCCCGCCTGATAGTACATAATATATAGGGGTCATCATCACCCGTATCTCCAGCGGAGAATCCGGGCTTCACAGAAAAAGTGTAAAGGAGCTCAAATGCGGTACTTGTTGTTCTCCCCACCCATGCTCTAAGCATGTCACATCCATGACACGATTTGGTCCATAGCCTATTCTTAGTACCCTAGCCCAATCCTGCAACCAAACAAGGACAAGGATGGGACCACCGTACTACAATAAGCTATGTCCCTGGACCTCTAATAACTGCCAAGTCTACTAGCATGCAATGTTTCTAACAGCAGTTATTCCTAACGCACGGCCCATACGTACAGGAGGCCAGACCTGTCACGCAGTCCGTGATCTATATGAGACTCATACTCGTGTAACCACTGTGTCACGGCCAATGAACCTAATGGTGCTACATGATAATGGGGTAGTCTCATGAACAAGGTCAATGCAAATACATAAATAAAAATATATCGCGACGTCACCGTCGCGAGCATTTTATATAACAATTAAAATATATAAACTAAAGACAGAAAATAAAGATGCATGCAACATATGGAATATAAATAACAGTACAATGGCAAGGTATACTTGCCTGGCAAGAAACTGTAAAATGTCACGTCAAGATGTCCAATACACAGGACCAGAAGCTATGGCCACAGAACAAATATCTCCGGATGCTGAAATAGATATCACCAATATTTCCGGAATGAGCAAAATAGCTAAAAAGCACATCCCTTTTGTCCAATTTGGACACAGGGGCAAAACGGTAATTTCGGGCAAAAGTGGGGTCCACGTGTGGCTCACTTTGCACCAAAAAATGTGCCGAGGATAACAGTCTCTAAATGGGACAAACTATGGGTTAAACAACTCTAAATGTCAATATGAACCCAACGGTATGTCCAAATTTAGATTTCGATGAGCCGAACAAAATTTGGTCCAAAAAGTCAACTGTGGGACCCTCCAATTGGCGATCTGGTCAACCGTCTCAGAAATGCGTAAAAATTGGGTCACAGGACCAGCGCGTTACCACGAGTCCAGTGGCACAAGTTTCATCACAATCTGACAAGCGTGCACAAAAATACGCACGAGTTCCACAAAAGTGGCGACACGAAATGTGTCCGCGGATACGGTCTTATTCCGGCGCGCACACGCGTCCGAATCAGTCCTCACGAATTTTCACGTGTCCCATTATGCTGCGTGCACCATTTAGTACACTTGGCACACGGCGGGGCGGTCCCGTTTGGCGGGGCACGCTCCGATCTCCAACTTTTAGAAAACCGATAAAAGTGGGTGCGCACAGTTTTGTGACGAATATATTTCTGTCCACAGCGACTAATAGCACAAGGTTATAATACAGAAAATAAACTAAGTTATGTAATCTATAGGTATCAAAAAGAATCATCGAATTCGGATCTCTATGGTGGGAGATACGAACTCGGCAATATGGGCGGTCATTCTGGAATTCTGTGATTGCAGAATTCTGTCTGCTCGCCCCGACTTGGGCGCTATTTTTCACCTAGGGGCACACGTTATCCGAGGTTGACTATAAAACAGGTATTAGAGAGGGTTAAGAGAAGATCATACCTAAGAAAACGGAACAGCGTTTGGATGAGCGAGTCAACGGAAAAATACGCCGGAGCGAAGGTGCCTCGAGTGGGAGACTGCAGTTCACGATGTCGGCGTCGATGGGATGATTGGATGGCTTGGGAAGGCTTCTCTGGCTGCGGTGACGGCTCTAGATGGGAAGAGAAAGTCTGGAGTTTTAGGTTAGGGTTTTAGAGAGCTATTATATATATATATATATTAAGAGAGAGAGAGAGATGGGATATAGGATCCGTGGGTTTGAACGCGGGTTGGAAAGTCTGGGAAGTGGCGGGCTCACGCGGGCTAATTGCTTATGCAAGCTGAAGAGTTCCCTGGCAATGCTAAGAAGCTGCGGCTGAAGGCTTCCTAAGTACTTAGTATGATTACTATTATTTTTATATTATTACTATTAGTATTATACTTAGTATTATTATTATATACTTATTTAATTCTTTTCTTTTCCTTTCTTTCTTTAAATATATATATATATATACATATATATATATTTGTATATACATATATATATATATATATACTCATAAGAAAATTTATAGTTTAGGGTATTGCACATCGTTAGGCTAGCAACAGCTCAAGGGATCTCCTACATGGAATAAATTCCGAAAAAATTTCTGATGGTCCTATAAGTCATCTATGTGCCCGAACACCTAACATAAAAATTATTAAAAATCTATTTCTCCTATTTAGATCTCATTACTACAATTTAATTAATAATTAATAAATAAAAATGTATATATGATTTTTTAGGAAGGGGGTTTTACATTCTACCCAACTTATAAAAATTTCGTCCTCGAAATTAAAATTAAGCCATGATAGAATGCAAGGATGGTATAAGATTTGCATTGTTTAAAATGCAAGGCTAGGTTTAAAGGGGTGGGCGATGTTGCACGTTGCACATCCAGAAAAAAAAATCAAATCATGGAAAAATCTATATGAGCAAAAAAATAGGTTTCTTCATGTGTCATGTCCAATGGTGTGGTCACATAAATGCTCTTTTGCATAAAAGCGTCCAACAATTGGAAAATTGTACAAAGATGAGATTTGGATGATGGGCATGTCTAGGATAAGGGTGTAGAATTTGTAGGAAGGCAGTGACTAGTGACTTGCTCCATTTATCGAAGCAATGGTAAGGCGTGTCAAGTGATATAACTATTGTAAAATAAAATATCGGGTTCTATCTCTAACTGGACTCAGCTAACCTTAGTCTCACTAACTCAGCCAAGTAGGTCAGATTTTGGGTGAGGGTTCATAATCTGCCGAACTTAAAACAATGTCGTCCTCAAAATTGAAATAAGACAGAATCGGTTAATCCTTTATGTACAATAAGGCAAGTCAGTCGCAATCTTCTTGCGATAACTAAAATCCTAGTCATATCCATTGCAATCACTTCTAGGTTAAGATGACCACTGCTCCAATCAAAATTTAACCTATGGTTATCTCTTCTCCCCTTGTTTCAAATTATCCACATCCACATAACATCTCCAAGTTTTATATACTCATATAACTTTTACCTCACGATCTCTAACTATCATAATCTCCTTTAGAAGTGGTTTGAGTCCAATATATTCCCATTTTCACTTATAAAATTTTGTATGCCTCAACTCTTTAATTCCATTCACATCCTCATTATTTCAAATAGGTCGTCCAACCCAAAATTTTAATTCTTAATTCAAATCGCCAAATTGAAAAATAATTTAAATGCAGTCCACCAATATTCAAGTCTGAAATTCTATATTTATCCTTTAAATTCAAATTGGTGATTCTACCTTCATTGTTCAGAAATTTAACTCATGCACTTAAGGTATAAATATTGGGTCCTTAATATCAATTCATTGATCCTCATCATCTTAGTCATCCTTCTAAATTTCTCAAAATTATAATGACTTGAATCTCCCAATCTAATCTTACTTGATCACAATCTAAAAGAAATTTCTTCCGAGTTGGCAATGCACTACTACCCAACTTAGAATTTATCCACCTATCACCTAAGGCTATATATCTTAAGAAAATATCCCTTAATTTATTTACTCATGTCGTTCAATCCTCGAAACTTCAACGCCGATCATATCACATATGATATGTCCTTAATTACGAAAGAATAATCCTCAAGTATGTGATTGGCCTATGGGGTATATCTAGTACTCTCTGTGTATCAAACTTTATACCCAGCACGAGGTTTCGTCTTTCCGAGATAAGGGAAGACGAAGGTCAATAATAAAGAGTTCAAGGGCAGCGTAATAGAATAGAAGTATTGGGATCAAGGCATTTAAAGAATTCAATTGGAAATTGTCAAAGCAGTTGTGGATTGAAATCCTATTTTTGGTAATTTCCTATTTACATGCTCGTATCAGTACAGTTATGTAACCGATATGATGTATCAGACACAAAAATATGTCTAGGGCAAGTATATTCGTCTACTAATTACTATATATCTCAATCCACGTAAAGTAGTTATGCGAAGGGCGAACCAAGTGCACTAAGGTTGATCAGACCGTAATACACTGATTCTGAAATACATTATTGTGGGCGCCCACTAATACATATGTAGTGAACAAGCTTGATAAAGAATAAGCTTGCAAAAACTAGGCTATAATAGCAGCATAAATCAAGGTAGTACAGCAAATATGAATACGCTAGATTATGATGAAAGAATGTGCATAACAATTCAAGTTCACAAAAACAAAAGCAAAATAAGCAATAATAATGAAAGACTACACAATTTCTACAATTGTCATATTAATTCCTTGTCTAAGTCGATAGTCGACAAAGTAGGGGTGTGAGCCTCTAAGTTCTATAGTCTGAATAAACACTATCATCTTATGTTAGCATACAATTAATGCCATTCAGTTACACTTCATCAATGGATCACAAGGGCTATATAATACTAGGTGGTGAGGTATACTACCCAACTTATAAAAATTAAACTAATACGGTGACAGTCTTAAGAGGGTCCTACACAATAATCTTGCACATGTAAATAAAACAGAAACTCTTTATTAGGGTATATGAGGAAAAAATCTTGGTATTGATTAGGGTATCCTTTTTATGTAGGTAATGGTCATCCTAAGTCTTAATCATAGTGCTCATAGAACATGTGTCAATAGTAAGGATAGAAGAGTTACTGGCCGTTTAAGGGGAAAGGGAATATAACTCGTATTGAGGTGCGGTACAAGTTACGCAATTTAAAACTAAGGGATAAGCACCAGGTCTCAATCTACAAGAATAACTTAACTATCAAGTTCTAACTACCAAGCATAAAAAATTTCACATTCAAGGCTACAACTATAATCCTAGCAAACTATGAGCCCTTAACAAAGAATAAATTTACTTGGCCTACTATCCGAAGTGTCAGATGGCACGAGTTGAAAGATAAAGAGAAGAAACGTAATTAGCCGTCGGAAAATAGCGAGCGCTATGGTCGCAGGGAAACAATATATAAAATAAAGATAGAGGGCTCTAGATAGCATCATGGTTCTCTAAGGGGAGTGAGGTGTTAGTTGCTATGTTCGGGGTATGATCAAGGGAGAAGTGTTGATTACATTCCTCTAGGCTCCCTAGGGTGCTGTCTACTAATAAAAAGACAATAATATAAGTTTATAGTTCCAATATCATCTAACTATGAAGGTTAGGTTCAGTCCAAACATTAAGTTTTTATTTTCTATGGGTTCCTCAATGCTAGGGGCAACCATTATGGTAAACTTCTAACTAACTCTAGTAATGTCTATACTACTCTTAAGTCTTCATAATATATCATGGGTAATGGTAAACCAATTCTAAAGGTAAGGAATTCTAGGGTTTACTAGATATTCTAAACTTAGTGGTGTGTCTATATTCTCGTTGTATTCTTAATAGGTGTGCTACTCTAATTATCATCTAACAACAGGAACTTCTATATTCTAGGAGAAGGCTATACTCAAAGAATTATTAGGGAAGTACAGGAATCAAGCAAGATAAAATTGTTCAAATAGAACAGATAGGAGGAGGATGAATCATAGTCAATGTGGATGAGATCCTATACTCTAGTCCTAGGTGCAGGCTTGTTCGGTACAGTAACGTAACCGAGACAATATGCTCTGACCTGCATGGGCCACCACAAAAACATGTCACGCCCTAGTCCCAAAAATACGTAGGACTTAGGACACGTAAGCATGCCAGCCGCATGGATATGGCAACTCCAATATATGGAAACCGAATCCATACGTACGCTGTAATATGAATATAAAATCCACAAGTGGTATAAAATGTAATACAAGTCACAGGGTATAATCTAAATCTCATCCACCAAAATCATAAAGAAATAAAATAGTCAATGTCTATGAAACTAGATCTCAACAAGAAGTATCTAAAGATGATAGTTGGATGGAAACAAATCCACTACCAACTCGAATGGGAAAAATAAATACAATATCAGTACAACTCACTCAAATAATAAGTACCAGCTACCAATCACGGCTCAAAGAGAAAACATCCACGAAGCATCTATTCCTTCCAAATCTGTGCTCCTGCAAATACTCAAGAACAGGTACACCTGGCAGCGGACCAGGTCCTCAGAGGGACATAAGAAGTATATTTAAACACATGCCAATAAAGTACTGAAAATAAACATCCATTGGGGTCGCCTAACCATCTATGTGAATGCAGTTAAGAACACCTTTCCCCACAAGTGAGCTATCTGGCTGAAAACTGGGATTTGGCATGGTTCTCTTTTGAAGAGCCAGGGGCCTAAAAGGCACGTCGTCTTTTGAACGCCGGTGGCCCGCCTGATAGTACATAATATATAGGGGTCATCATCACCCGTATCTCCAACGAAGAATCCGGGCTTCACAGAAAAAGTGTAAATGAGCTCAAATGCGGTACTTGTTGTTCTCCCCACCCCATGCTCTAAGCATGTCACATCCATGACACGATTTGGTCCATAGCCTATTCTTAGTACCCTAGCCCAATCCTGCAACCAAACAAGGACAAGGATGGGACCACCGTACTACAATAAGCTATGTCCCTGGACCTCTAATAACTGCCAAGTCTACTAGCATGCAATGTTTCTAACAGCAGTTATTCCTAACGCACGGCCCATACGTACAGGAGGCTAGACCTGTCACGCAGTCCGTGATCTATATGAGACTCACACTCGTGTAACCACTGTGTCACGGCCAATGAACCTAATGGTGCTACATGATAATGGGGTAGTCTCATGAACAAGGTCAATGCTAATACATAAATAAAAATATATCGCGACGTCACCGTCGCGAGCATTTTATATAAAAATTAAAATATATAAACTAAAGACAGAAAATAAAGATGCATGCAACATATGGAATATAAATAACAGTACAATGGCAAGGTATACTTGCCTGGCAAGAAACTGCAAAATATCACGTCCAGATGTCCAATACACAGGACCAGAAGCTATGGCCACAGAACAAATATCTCCGGATGCTGAAATAGATATCACCAACATTTCCGGAATGAGCAAAATAGCTAAAAAGCACATCCCTTTTGTCCAATTTGGACACAGGGGCAAAACGATAATTTCGGGCAAAAGTGGGGTCCACGTGTGGCTCACTTTGCACCAAAAAGCGTGCAGAGGATAACAGTCTCTAAATGGGACAAACTATGGGTTAAACAACTCTAAATATCAATATGAACCCAATGGTATGTCCAAATTTGGATTCCGATGAGCCGAACAAAATTTGGTCCAAAAAGTCAACTGTAGGACCCTCCAATTGGCGATCTGGTCAACCGTCTCAGAAATGCGTGAAAATTAGGTCACAGGACCAGCACGTTACCACGAGTCCAGTGGCACAAGTTTCGTCACAATCTGACAAGCGTGCACAAAAATACGTGCGAGTTCCACAAAAGTGGCGACACGAAATGTGTCCGCGGATACGGTTTGATTTCGGCGCGCACACGCGTCCGAATCAGTCTCCACGAAATTTCACGTGTCCCGTTATGCTGCGTGCACCATTCGGTATACTTGGCACACGGCGGGGCGGTCCCGTTTGGCGGGGCGCGCTCCGATCTCCAACTTTTGGAAAACCGACAAAAGTGGGTGCGCGCAGTTTTGTGACGAATATATTTCTGTCCACAGCGACTAATAGCACAAGGTTATAATACAGAAAATAAACTAGGTCATGTAATCTACAGGTATCAAAAAGAATCACCGAATTTGGATCTCTATGGTGGGAGATACGAACTCGGCAATATGGGCGGTCATTCTGGAATTCTGCGATTGCAGAATTCTGTCTGCTCGCCCCGACTTGGGCGCTGTTTTTTACCTAGGGGCACACGTTATCCGAGGTTGACTATAAAACAGGTATTGGAGAGAGTTAAGAGAAGATCATACCTATAAAAACGGAACAACGTTTGGATGAGCGAGTCAACGGGAAAATACGCCGGAGCGAAGGTGCCTCGAGTGGGAGACTGCAGTTCGCGATGTCGGCGTCGATGGGATGATTGGATGGCTTGGGAAGGCTTCTCTGGCTGCGGTGACGGCTCTAGATGGGAAGAGGAAGTCTGGAGTTTTAGGTTAGGGTTTTAGAGAGCTATTATATATATATATATATATATATATTAAGAGAGAGAGAGATGGGATATAGGATCCGCGGGTTTGAACGCGGGTTGGAAAGTCTGGGAAGTGGCGGGCTCACGCGGGCTAATTGCTTATGCAAGCTGAAGAGTTCCCTGGCAATGCTAAGAAGCTGCGGCTGAAGGCTTCCTAAGTACTTAGTATGATTACTATTATTTTTATATTATTACTATTAGTATTATACTTAGTATTATTATTATATACTTATTTAATTCTTTTCTTTTCCTTTCTTTCTTTAAATATATATATATACATATATATATATTTGTATATACATATATACATATATATATATATATATATACTCATAAGAAAATTTATAGCTTAGGGTATTGCACATCGTTAGGCTAGCAACAGCTCAAGGGGTCTCCTACATGGAATAAATTCCGAAAAAATTCCTGATGGTTCCATAAGTCATCTATGTGCCCGAACACCTAACATAAAAATTATTAAAAATCTATTTCTCCTATTTAGACCTCATTACTATAATTTAATTAATAATTAATAAATAAAAATGTATATATGATTTTCTAGGAAGGGGGTTTTACACTCAGTCCAGCAAAAGCAGGTAGATACCCTGCAACAGCTTGTTCAGACCCTGGCCTCCAACCATTCTGCCGCAACGACAGCTACACCAGTGGAGCAGCCAGCGCTTGAAGTTGAGACACCGCTAGCGCCAAGGACGAGGGAAGTTGTAAACTCCCTCACCCAAAATAGGTATTTTGTATATATTTTATATTATTATATTTATTATAGATGTTGAATTTATTTAAAATATTCTCTTAGTTAATTAGAAAATAAAATTTTTAGTATTTTACTTATATAAATATTCATTTAGAATTATTTTAGGTTATTTTAGATTTTTGGAAATTTTTCTAGAATTTTTTGTAATTAAAACTTAGAAAACATAAATTTTTAGGACTTCTATGATTTACTATATGACCATACTTGCATGTCGTTCCTACCAAATATTTATTTTAGTTTAAAATATTTAATTATATTTTTGTAATTTATTTAGAATTTTAAAAATTTTATTTAGATTTAAAATTATTTAGGATTTATTTGGATATATATATAGTCTTAATATTAGATAGATGCTAATTTAGTGTTAATAGATATTAATAAGATTTTATAAATTATTTGTATTATCTTTAATTATATTTAAGATTATAAATTATTGAGATAAATTCAAACTCTATTTTAAATTAATTCAAATCCTGAACCTACTAGAAAATCAACTTCATGCATATCCTATCCTTATTTAAATTCATCATAATCCTATCGAAATTAACCAATCCTAGTCGTATTTAATTAAGTAGTATCCACCATTATAAATACCTCATCCTTCATATTTTTCTTCCCCAAATTTCTCTCTTTTTCGTCCAAAAATAGTTAAAATTCGTCATAAATTCAGCCTCATTTTCTACTAGTTATGACGAATTAAAAAGACGATATCTCCTAGCTCCGGACTTCAAACGTGCTCCAATTTTTTTTGATAGAACGATAATGAGGTTAGCTTTCTGATTATATAAATTTTTTTTCTAAATTATAAGTATTAAATTCTGGAAAATTCGTAGAGCACAGCATGTCCGAAAATAGATGTGTTTTGATGTTTTCACGATTTCGGGAGAACCAGAAATCAGAATCATGAACCGTTAAAAGTTTCGGAAAGCTAATGTCGAGATCATCGACATATATTTTTCCCAGAATTTATTTCGAAGTATTTATATACTGTTAATTCTATAGAACTTCTAGGTTAGAATTTAACCATCGGTGCACAATACAAAATTTGTATGTGCCATAATTCCCAAACGAATTTGAATTCGGACGAGCCGTAAATTCTAGTATGTTTTTGATGCTGAAATCTACAGGAAATCATGCATAAAAGTTGAGTTTGTATCGGTTGACTTTTCGGTCAACAGATCGCCTCGATTTGTGTGCCATGAGTCTCGAGTTGATAAAATTCAATTTCTTTGGACAAAATTTAGGAATTAACATAAAAATCAGAATAATAAGATTAAAATAGGATTTTACAGTAATTATTCAAGAATTAAATAAATTAAAATAAATTATCTTTTGACGTGATAAATTTGTAATACATAGGCTATTTGGACTGTGACTTGGACTCTGATTCATACCAGCAGCAGGACCCCAGGCAAGATACCTTGCCAAATTATTTACAGTACTTTGCATGCTATTTATATTTCTGTTTATTCATTGCATGTGTAGTTCGTTCAGTCATTACTATATATATTAGATATGTTGACACACACTTGACACCTAGTATCATGAGAGGACAATCATTAGGCGTATGGGCTTTTAACCACTCTGGTAAAGTATAGTATATAGTTTGAACTACGGGCGTGTGTCGCGCTGGTCGCTACCCCCGCGGTATGTCGATTTCTGGAGTCTCGCTGGTCGCTACCCCCGCGGTATGTCGAATTCTGATGTCCATTGACGTGTGTGTGAGTTGTGAGGTAGATCGAGTAGCCTACCCTTGCCCATACGTCAAAAAGTTGTCCTCATTTGCATTCATATAGATTGTCTTGTACAGCGTACTTATTTATTTTCAAACCATATGCATGTTTACTGTATTCAAATTGGCTCGTATTTTCTGTATCTTGTTACGTCCCTCTGAGGACCTGGTCCGCTGCCAGGTGTATCTTTTCTTGAGTATTTGCAGGAGCGTAGATTTGGATGGTTACATGTGATCCGAGGATGTCTTCTCTTCGAGCTGTGATGGATAGCTGGTATTCATATATTGTGTTGTGGTGTTGTACTCATATTGTATTTGCTCTTATATTCGAGTTGGTAGTGGATTTGTTTCCATCCAACTATCATCCTTAGATACTTCTTATTGAGATCTAGTTTCATAGATACTGGTTATTTATTTCTATATGATTTTGGTGGATGAGGTTTAGATTTTACCTTGTGACTTATATTACATTTTATACCACTTGTGGATTTTATATTCATATTACAGCGTACGTATGTATTTGGTTTCCATATATTAGAGTTGTCATATCCATGCGGCTGGCATACTTACGTGTCCTAGTCCTACGTATTTTTGGGACTGGGGCGTGACAGAAGTGTCTGCCTTCGCCATTGGCAACTTCAAGAAGGTCTGCAACACGATATTTGATGGGACTGAGGACCCGATCGTGGCCCTAGATTGGCTCGCCGAGCTTGAAGATCATTTTTCTCTCCTAGAAGTGCCGGAAGACAAGCGCGTCACCTGTGCCCAACTATTGCTTCGCCTCAACGCGCACGACTGGTGGGACGTGCATCGACGATCTCTTCAACTTGGCCATGGAGAGGAGGCAATCACGTGGATGACTTTTTGTGCCGCGTTTGAGGAGGAGTTTATACCCCCACCTCTACGCCGTCAACGGGAAAATAATTTCGTTCAGCTCCGGCAGGGCAGCATGACGGTAAAGCAATATTCGGCAGAATTTAACAAACTGGCCAAATTTGCTACCGCTTATCTACCGGATGTAGCAAGTCGTGCCAGACGATTCGAAGAAGGGCTACGTCCTGGCATCCACAGGCACGTAGCCGTTCCGCAGTATCAGACGATGAGGGAAGTCTTAAACCATGCCCTCTCCCTGGAACCGCAGTATCCTCACGTTGCTGCCGGCGCTGTGCAAACTTCCAATCACAAACGCCAAGGCAATGATAGAGGAAACAACGCTGCAAAGCGTCCAAATAACGGCGGTAAACAGCGTGGAGACACCAACAAGACCTGCAACTTTTGCAGGAAGCCAGGGCATATCGAAAAAGATTGTCGCCGCAAGCTTGGGACTTGCCTCCGTTGCGGCGATCCAGGCCATCAGATTAGCAGCTGTCCGCTTCGTCCACCGCAACAACCAGATCAGACTCCGGCTCCTCAGGCAAATCGAGCGGTGCCTCAGCAAGGGCGTAATCAAGCTCAGGGCCGGGTCTACACCATGACACGGAAAGAAGCTCTAACTTCGAATACCGTCGTGTCAGGTACCTTACTTTTCAATAATATACCTGCTCGCGTTCTATTTGATTCAGGTGCAACCCATAGCTTTATTTCTACAAACTTTGCCACGGAGAACAATATGAAAATAACACCGTTGTATTTAGATTTAAGCGTTAGCACCCCATCTGGTACAAAAATACCTGTCTGTTCAGCATGCCTAGGCGGTTATATCTGTATTAGGGAGAGAAAGCTGTTACTTGATATTTTAGTTCTTGATGTACGGGACTACGATATCATTTTGGGAATGGATTGGCTCAGCGCGTGCGCGACAACTATAGAGTGTGCAGAAAAGTGAGTCATTTTCCGTCTGCCCGGAGAAGCCGTGTTCTGTTATACCAGTAGTCCAGCGAACGATGCGAACAGGGCCTGCATGGTGATTTCGGCAAAATCTGCTCGGTGAATGCTCTACACAGGCTACGAGGGATTCCTAGCGTCAGTTCGGGACACACGGCAGGACTATGCAAGCGTCGAGTCTACTTCCGTTGAGGCAGAGTTCCCCGATGAATTCCCGAGCGAACTACCCGGTATGCCGCCAGACCGAGAGATTGAATTCACTATCGATACATTCCCAAATACGCAGCCAATCTCCAAACCTCCGTACAGAATGGCACCTACAGAGCTGAATGAATTAAAGCGCCAACTCCAAGAATTACTTGATCGTGGGTTTATCCGTCCGAGCGTGTCTCCTTGGGGCGCTCCTGTGCTCTTTGTGAAGAAGAAGGACGGAACGCTATGCCTCTGCATTGACTATATAGAATTGAACAAGGTCACAATCAGAAACAAAAATCCTCTGCCATGGATAGACGACTTGTTTGATCAGTTACAAGGGGCAACGGTATTTTCTAAGATTGATCTTCGCTCGGGTTACCACCAGCTGAAGATTAAGCCAGAAGACGTGCCCAAGACTGCTTTCAGAACCCGCTACGGCCATTACGAGTTTTCTGTGATGCCGTTTGGACTGATGAATGCCCCTGCTGTATTCATGGATGTTATGAATCATGTATTTAGGCCTTTCATCGATAAATTCGTGATGGTTTTTATCGATGACATCTTGGTGTACTCGAAGACTAGGGATGAGCACGCAGGACACCTGCGGATGGTGCTGCAGACCCTTCGAGACAACAAGTTGTACGCCAAACTGAGTAAATGTGAATTCTGGTTGAACAGTATCTCGTTTTTGGGGCATATCATCTCCTCGAAAGGCATCTCAGTTGATCCGAAGAAGATAGAAGCAATTACACAGTGGAAACGACCGGAGTCAGCTAGCGACATCCGAAGTTTCCTTGGTCGGGCAGGTTACTACCGCAGATTTATACAAAATTTTGCTATAATTGCTTCACCCTTGAATCAGTTGACACGAAAGGGTGCTAAGTTTACTTGGACAGAGGACTGTGAAGCTTCATTTACGGAGTTAAAGCAGTGCCTCGTCTCTGCCCCAATCCTCACTCTGCCGAACGGACCGGATGACTTTAAAATATATAGTGATGCCTCAGGAAAGGGTCTAGGATGTGTCCTGATGCAGCGCGATAAAGTCATAGCCTATGCGTCGAGGCAGTTAAAGCCTCACGAGAAGAATTATCCGACGCATGACTTAGAACTGGCGGCGGTAGTATTTGCGTTGAAGCTGTGGCACCACTACCTTTATGGTGTACCGTGTGAAATCTATACGGACCATAAAAGCTTGAAATACTTGTACACTCAAAAGGATTTGAATCTTCGGCAGCAGCGATGGCTTGAACTCCTCAGCGACTTCGATCTCACGATCAGATACACGCCTGGAAAGGGAAACGTAGTAGCTGACGCGTTGAGTCGAGTGTTTGTAGGGAGTTTGGTTATTGATGATAGGCTGCGCCGAGATCTTGAATTACTGGGTATTACACTAAAAATAAGATATAAGAAGTTGGCGCAAGTAGCTCAACTGCGCCTCGAGCCTGACTTGTTACACAAAGTGAAGGCCGCTCAGAAGGACGACCCGTTCCTGCAGAAGATTCATGCCCTCATCTTGGCAGAAAAGGCGTCCGACTTTGCGGTAAGCACGGATGGGATGCTTCGAGTAAAGGAAAGACTATGCATTCCGAACGACGCGGCCCTTAGACAAGAGATACTCACGGAAGCTCACTATGCTAGTTATACTTCTCATCCGGATAGCACTAAGATGTATCGGGATCTTCGCACGACGTTTTGGTGGCACGGCTTGAAACGGGATGTGGCGCAGTTTGTGTCGCATTGTATGGCTTATCAACGAGTGAAGGCCGAACACCAGAAACCAGGCGGAGAGCTGTAGAACCTTGCTATTCCAGAGTGGAAATAGGATGATATAACGATGGACTTTATTGTTGGCTTGCCGAGGACACAACGGGGACATGATGGAGTCTGAGTTATCGGTGATCGACTCACCAAGTCAGCTCACTTTCTGCCTATCAAATCTACTTAGAGTGCCGACCTCCTGGCTCAGATATATCTTAACGAAATCATTCGACTCTATGGCGTGCCCGTATCTATAGTCTCCGATAGAGATGGTCGAATTATATCACATTTCTGGGGAAGCCTGCAGTCAGCAATGGGGACGAAGTTGAAGTTTAGCTCCGCCTACCATCCACAGACTGACGGCCAAACCGAACGTGTCAACCAGATCCTCGAAGACATGCTGCGACTCTACACCTTGGACACGAAGACTAGTTGGGACCTTCATCTACCTTTAGCCGAATTTGCTTACAACAATAGTTATCAATCAAGCATTCAGATGGCGCCGTATGAGGCGTTATACGGGCGGAAGTGTAGATCTCCTATCTGTTGGGACGAAGTCGGGGAGCGGCAAGTACTTGGCCCTGAGCTCGTGGAGCAGACCGTCCAGAAGGTTCGGCTGATTCGGGACAGATTAAAGATAGCTCAAAGTCGTCAGAAGAGCTATGCGGATGTTCATCGGAGACCACTAGAGTTTCAAGTAGGCGACCGGGTATTCCTCAAGGTCTCGCCCATGCGAGGGGTCAGCAGGTTCAGAGCGAAGGGAAAGCTAAGTCCACGATTTGTCGGCCCGTTCGAAATACTAAAGCGGGTTGCTTCAGTTGCTTATCAGATTGCCCTACCACCATCCCTATCTGACGTACATGATATATTCCATGTTTTCCAACTTAGAAAATATGTGTACGATCCAAGCCACGTGGTAGACCTAGGACAACTGAACCTTAAGCCCGACTTGACGTATGTAGAACAACCGGTACAAATTTTGGATAGAAAAGAAAAGCTGCTTCGGACCCGTTCAGTTCCTCTAGTGCGCGTGCTTTGGCGGAATCACTCTGTCGAAGAATCTACTTGGGAGCTCAAATCTGATATGAGGGAACGGTTCCCCTCATTATTTCTTAGTGGTAGGTTCTATTCCTTAAGTTTTGGGATAAAACTTCCAATTAGTTGGGTAGGATGTGGTGCCCCGTTCCCCCTATTCGAGGAGCGCGGCTAAGAAATACAAGACGGTATCGTTCGATCGGGATAGATTGAATCAAGAACTCATCCTCGTTATGGATTTGTCTCTTCGGAATCGATTCCCATATTCAGTGGACCGTGCCCCCGGGATCGACTTAGCGGCAGAGTCAGGAGGGACCTCTCCGCTGCATTCTTTGTTGCCTAGTTTTTGCTGTCGCTTGTTGCTTTCGTGCCTTGGGTTGGTTTTCGGATTTGCTTGGTTTCCTTGAACGGTTTTGATAGATTTCATTGCTTTCGTTCTTAGGACTGCTCTTCAATTTCGATAACGGAAAGAGAGAAAGAAGTATTGATCAGCTGTTCGTGGCAATGCAGGTGATCAAGCAGTAGGCGTCGCTCGAGCGGACTCCTAAAGCACTTCTTTCCTTTTCCTTCCAACTACCAAAGTGAGTGGCTACCAACCCGATTAGCTAGCCCTTCTTGCTAGTCTTCACATTCTAAATCTTGTATTCGTGCTTGCCCCGATCAAACAATACCAAGTAAATAACTGAAAGATATCAAGATAATAAGGGAATAGACTTGGGAAATATTGCTTGTCAAATGAAACTTGTGAACGGTTACTTACTTAGATGCTTGCTCGTTTGGAATGTTCATCATATGCATAAATATAAGTTAGAATGTATATTTCTTCTTAAAACTGTGCTATGTATAGAACTTATTTTCAATGCAATAACTCAACAGGAAGACTATGCAAAAGTAAATCTTGCCTGTTACTGCCATGCTCCTGATATGCCCTGATTTGCCTCGATGCTAACTTAGTGTACTGCGTTGATCACGGACAACTTGTGCACAAGGTCTTAGTTCCTGTGGACGGTCGCTGGGGCACCGGCACCGATCCAATCCGGACGAAACTCATGATAGTCTCCTGCTATAGGACGGAATGCCTTGGGACGTCCTGATCTATGCGTCGCACGGCACTCCGTACTGAGACTAGCCCATCCATTATGGCAACGTGCCAGTGATCCCCCTTGTATATTTAAACCTGTTGCTACTAACTTGTGTCTTCTTGGTAGGGAAGGCAAGGTAAGTATTATGCAGGTGGTTCAGACGGGCAGGTAAATGTCACCGAGCGGTGGCAGGTTATTTCATTGATTTCTATATCTAATTCTTGCTGTAAAAATAAACTAAGGCAAGATAGAAACCCACAAATATGCATGCTTCATTAAAACAACGTGTTGATTGGTATAGTTGGGTTAGCTTGCCTTCACCAGTACGTTTCGATGTACTGACCCTCGTTGAAACAGGTTCCCCGTGCTAAGGAGAGCCGAGCGAGGAGCAGAAGACAAACCCCCAATCCAGTCCAAGCTGTAGGCACGCCTCGACCGTGCCAACCTTTTGAAGAAGCATTTTGAAGAAGAAGCTAGCCACCAAGTAACCATGCAACTTCGTGGCAAGGCAGTCGTTCCGACACAAGGTCTTATATTTTGAGTTTAGTAAGGATGTAATGTACAGGACTGCTATCTCATTTTGTGTCAACACTTTTGTAAGCCCATAGAGGCAATCCTTATGACTCAGTTCAAGGAGTTTGTAATAGATGTTCATATTATCAATAAAAAGAGAACTTTTCCATGTTTCAATATGTGTTTCAATTATCTGCGTACTCTGAATATGTGCTCGCTATACGAAACAAAAATACTTAGCCTTGTGCGGTGCGCAACCTAGGCCCGCACGGCGGTCACGCCCGGGGGACGAATATCGATTCCGCGGGATCGGGGCGTGACATGTTGGTATCAGAGCACAGATTCAAGTTCCTTTGACTCTTGAACTGGAAAAGTTCCCTTAACGATAAATCCTTGTGCGAACTCCTGAACTCGTTAAGGCCAAAATGAGATACGTTCATGCAATAAGTCCATAATATATTATGATCCTGATGTAATTTACTTTCCTTACAAGGAACGACGCAAGCGCAACCATCAGCGCTAGCGCCAGGCGAGACAAGGACTCAGGAGAGCAGTTCCGGAACTTCAGGAAGCTCTCGGAGCCAACGGGGCATGTCTCGATCAGATTCACTTCAACAGGTGATGCAAATGTTCACGGAGCAACGACAGAGGGATGATGCCCGCCAAGCCAAGTTCGAGAGCAACCTAGAGTCCCGGCTCTCAGTACAGCAAAAGCAGGTAGATACCCTGCAGCAGCTTGTTCAGACCCTGGCCTCCAACCATTCTGTCGCAACGACAGCTACACCAGTGGAGCAGCCAGCGCTTGAAGTCGAGACACTGCTAGCGCCAAGGACGAGAAAAGTGACTGCCTTCGCCTTTGGCAACTTCAAGAAGGTCTGCAACACGACATTTGATGGGACTGAGGACCCGATGGTGGCCCTAGATTGGCTCGCCGAGCTTGAAGATTATTTTTCTCTCCTAGAAGTGCCGGAAGACAAGCGCGTCACCTGTGCCCAACTATTGCTTCGTCTCAACGTGCACGACTGGTGGGACGTGCATCGACGATCTCTTCAACTTGGCCATGGAGAGGAGGCGATCGCGTGGATGACTTTTTGTGCCGCGTTTGAGAAGGAGTTTATACCCCCACCTCTACGCCATCAACGGGAAAATGATTTCGTTCATCTCCGGCAGGGCAGCATGACGGTAAAGCAATATTCGACAGAATTCAACAAACTGGCCAAATTTGCTACCGCTTATCTACCGGATACAGCAAGTCGTGCCAGACGATTCGAAGGAGGGCTACGTCCTGGCATCTACGGGCACGTAGCCGTTTTGCAGTATCAGACGATGAGGGAATTCTTAAACCATGCCCTCTCCCTAGAACCGCAGTATCCTCACGTTGCTGCCGGCGCTGTGCAAACTTCCAATCACAAACGCCAAGGCAATGATAGAGTAAACAACGCTGCAAAGCATCCAAATAACGGGGGTAAACAGTATGGAGACACCAACAAGACCTGCAACTTTTGTAGGAAGCCAGGGCATATCGAAAAAGATTGTCGCCGCAAGCTTGGGACTTGCCTCCGTTGCGGCAATCCAGGCCATCAGATTAGCAGCTGTCCGCTTCGTCCACCGCAACAACCAGATCAGACTCCGGCTCCTCAGGCAAATCGAGCGGCGCCTCAGCAAGGGCTGTTCTTTATTGCAGGCCTGTTCGGTCCCTAAGTTGAAACCGAACAATTTAGTCGTTGACCTGCATGGGCCACCACAAAAACCATGTCACGCCCCAGTCCCAAAATGTCGAGGGACTTAGCACGTGAGCAATGGCCAGCAGCACGCACCGATGGACAACCCAATTTAATGGATCCATCAGGACATGCTTAAGCTGTAGTCTAGCAGTAAAATATTAAAAGTCTCAGGTATTTCTAATCTCAACCACAGAATAAACACAGATTAATGCCAGAAATAATGCAATGGAAATAAATGAGCAATATCAAATAAGCTTATCTCGGGAAATAATCCGAGAATTAGTCTGTTACATTTAATAAGAATAGACAGAAAATAAAATACTGAAAATGGAAATACTGTGTAGATGAAGCCGGTGCTCAGAAGAAATCTTCGGCCAATATCTCGTTCTGTTCCGGGTTCTGCTCCAAGGAGTGCTCCTGTACTGTACACCTCGGGGTAGTTCTCTTCAGCTATACCGGGGACATAGTCCATTCCAGGTCCTCAGGGGACATAACAAGGTACAGAAAATACAAGCCAAAATATATGGAGTGCAGCGATAAATGAAACAACAGGGTAAACTATATAACCAGCTAAGTGATATACAATATGAGAGCAGCACTAGAACTCAGGCTGAAGCCACTACAAGCTCTGTGTCGGGGAGCCGGTAGCGGCAATAACTATGAACTACACTATGTTATATACTATGTTATATATATATATATAATATTAGCCTGTAGTCCGTGTGTCTCTCCCCACCCAATGTAATTCTACGTCTCATGTCCACGATGCCTCATGTCCATGGCACGCACGATTATAACTAATACAGCAAGTCTGATAGCTATGAATCAATGCCTAGGAATATAATGTCTAGGTCATAAAACATGTGTCCTATACAGAATCACCTTAAATGTCTCAGCAAGACTCTGTCTCATGAAATAGTGACAAGTGTCCTGGGTTTTGGTGTACTTGATAAGACAAGTACGAGAATTATCGGGTATCGATATCCATCTCTATGTGACGTTACACAATCCCGCGTACGGAGTTGGCACCCGACTATGATCAGACACTAAGCACGTCACCCGTTTCCTAGGTTAAGCAGTTAAATCAAGTTTACATTTAATTCCACAAGAAATCAAGTAAAATACTATGTCAAGAATTACTGAGATTTGGCCAGCTTTACTTGCCCACTAATACATAATTAAGTCCAGAAAAATAATTAGCAAGCTGCAGGGTTTGGCAAGGTACACTTGCCCACTGATGTATAACTAAGTCCAGGAAATGGGTAGCAAAGCTGCAAGTTTCGGCAAGGTACACTTGCCTGTGGTTCCGGCTCTGATTTTGGCTCTGACTTCAGTTGGATTTGCAGACGGTACTCTGGTTGCTGAAACAAACATCACCATCAGATCCAGAAAATATCAATCAGCTAGAAACGCCTGTTCTTGGTCCAATTTGGAGACAAGGGCAAAAACGGCAGTTTCGGGTCAAAATGGGGTCCACATGCGGGTCCGCTTTGCACCGAAAAAAGTGTCAGGGTTAAAGGTCTCCAAATTCACCAAACTTAGTGTCAACAGGTCAGGAACGATGATACGAACCCAACGGAACTTCCAGAATTGGATTCCGATGAGCCGATCGCAAAATCGCCCGTCGAACGGGGCTTGTGGGGCCCACGACACGCAATTTCGTCAACGTTCTCAGAATTGAACCAAACTTGACCCACAGGACCAGCGTATTTCTACGAGTCCGATGGCGTAAGTTTCGTCTCGATCCGACGTGTGTACACAAAGTTAGGGCACGTTCCAGAAAGTACGGATACGGGGGGATGTCCGCGGATACGCGTTGATCCCGGTGTGCACGCACACCCGAATCAGCTTTTGCGAAATCCCACACGTCCGTATCGACGATGCGCACGTATTTGTGAAGACCGTGCGCGACCAAGTCATCCCGTTTGACGGAACATACTCAGTTCCGGGGTGAAACAGGGTCTATTTTTTCCTATTTTTGGATCGCGGTGTGCGATCACCACAGGATGCGATACCCCGAACAGTTTGTCCGGGCACCGAGAGGGTCATACAGGCTTCACAACGCAATTTGCAGAATCGAAAACACAGCTACGAACAAAAAGTTACAAATACCTGAAGGGGACCCGAAAACCTGGGTCTGGATCGTGTCCGACACGTGTCCGACTCGTGTCGGACACAGGGGAAGAATCTAGGGTTAGGGTTTGGGGACTCCGGCGAGGGGCGGCGCTGGGCGGCCGGGCTGAGACGGAGGGGGCCGGGGACGGTGCGGCGAGGCGGCGGCCGGGCTCGCGGCAGAGCTGGAGGCGATGCGGCGGCGATGCTCGAGCTGCTGCGGCCTGCTGCTGTCGTCGACGGCGCTCGACGGAGGAGGAAGGAGGGGCGGCGTCCGGCGACAGCTGTTGGGAGGCGGCGAGGCGAGGGAGGCGTCGGCGACGGCGGGCAGCGGCGCTACGGGCGGTGGCAGCGACAGCGGAGGGGAGTTGACGGTGGTGGAGGCTCGACGAGGGGGTGCTAGGGTTTAAATAGGGTGGTCGGGCGGTTGGGGAGGCCGAGACGGGCGGGGAGAGGGGCGGAGAAGGCGGCGCTCGCGGGGACGTGGCCGGGCAGCGCGGCGCCAGGCGGGCGGAGCGACGCCGGACGCGGGGAGAGGAGAGGGTTGTGGGGGAGAGAGTGGGGGCCGGGTACGGGCGCGGCGGGTCGGGTTCGAGCAGACCCGACCCGAAAGGTGAGCGGGTGGGCCGGCCCAAGGGCCGTGGGCCGGGCTGGGGGAATGGGTTTATATTTAAAAAATAAAAAAATAATAATAATAATAATATTAAAATCAGTAAATAAATAAATAAATAAATAAATAAATAATAGATACCCTGCAGCAGCTTGTTCAGACCCTGGCCTCCAACCATTCTGCCGCAACGACAGCTACACCAGTAGAGCAGCCAGCGCTTGAAGTCGAGACACTGCTAGCGCCAAGGACGAGGAAAGTGACTGCCTTCGCCTTTGGCAACTTCAAGAAGGTCTGCAACACGACATTTGATGGGACTGAGGACCCGATCGTGGCCCTAGATTGGCTCGCCGAGCTTGAAGATCATTTTTCTCTCCTAGAAGTGCCGGAAGACAAGCGCGTCACCTGTGCCCAACTATTGCTTCGCCTCAACGCGCACGACTGGTGGGACGTGCATCGACGATCTCTTCAACTTGGCCATGGAGAGGAGGCAATCGCGTGGATGACTTTTTGTGCCGCGTTTGAGGAGGAGTTTATACCCCCACCTCTACGCTGTCAACGGGAAAATGATTTCGTTCAGCTCCGGCAGGGCAGCATGACTGTAAAGCAATATTCGGCAGAATTCAACAAACTGGCCAAATTTGCTACCGCTTATCTACCGGATGTAGCAAGTCGTGCCAGACGATTCGAAGGAGGGCTACGTCCTGGCATCCACGGGCACGTAGCCGTTCCGCAGTATCAGACGATGAGGGAAGTCTTAAACCATGCCCTCTCCCTGGAACCGTAGTATCCTCACGTTGCTGCCGGCGCTGTGCAAACTTCTAATCACAAACGCCAAGGCAATGATAGAGGAAACAACGCTGCAAAGCGTCCAAATAACGGCGGTAAACAGCGTGGAGACACCAAAAAGACCTACAACTTTTGCAGGAAGCCAGGGCATATCGAAAAAGATTGTCGCCGCAAGATTGGGACTTGCCTCCGTTGCGGCGATCCAGGCCATCAGATTAGCAGCTGTCCGCTTTGTCCACCGCAACAACCAGATCAGACTCCGGCTACTCAGGCAAATCGAGCGGCGCCTCAGCAAGGGCGTAATCAAGCTCAGGGCCGGGTCTACACCATGACACGGGAAGAAGCTCTAACTTCGAATACCGTCGTGTCAGGTACCTTACTTTTCAATAATATACCTGCTCGCGTTCTATTTGATTCAGGTGCAACCCATAGCTTCATTTCTACAAACTTCGCCACGGAGAACAATGTGAAAATGACTCCGTTGTATTTAGATTTAAGCGTTAGCACCCCATCTGGTACAAAAATACCTGTCTGTTCAGCATGCCTAGGCGGTTATATCTTTATTGGGGAGAGAAAGCTGTCACTTGATGTTTTAGTTCTTGATGTACGGGACTACGATATCATTTTGGGAATGGATTGGCTCAGCGCGTGCGCGGCAACTATAGAGTGTGCAGAGAAGCGAGTCATTTTCCGTCTGCCCGGAGAAGCCGTGTTCTGTTATACCAGTAGTCCAGCGAACGATGCGAACAGGGCCTGCATGGTGATTTTGGCAAAATCTGCTCGGCAAATGCTCTACACAGGCTACGAGGGATTCCTAGCGTCAGTTCGGGATACACGGCAGGACTATGCAAGCGTCGAGTCTACTTCCGTTGAGGCAGAGTTCCCCGATGTATTCCCGAGTGAACTACCCGGCATGCCGCCAGACCGAGAGATTGAATTCACTATCGATACATTCCCAAATACGCAGCCAATCTCCAAACCTCCGTACAGAATGGCACCTGCAGAGCTGAATGAATTAAAGCACCAACTCCAAGAATTACTTGATCGTGGGTTTATCCGTCCGAGCGTGTCTCCTTGGGGCGCTCCTGTGCTCTTTGTGAAGAAGAAGGACGGAACGCTACGCCTCTGCATTGACTATAGAGAATTGAACAAGGTCACAATCAGAAACAAATATCCTCTGCCATGGATAGACAACTTGTTTGATCAGTTACAAGGGGCAACGGTGTTTTCTAAGATTGATCTTCGCTCGGGTTACCACCAGCTGAAGATTAAGCCAGAAGACGTGCCCAAGACTGCTTTCAGAACCCGCTACGGCCATTACGAGTTTTCTGTGATGCCGTTTGGACTGATGAATGCCCCTGCTGTATTCATGGATGTTATAAATCATGTATTTAGGCCTTTTATCGATAAATTCGTGGTGGTTTTTATCGATGACATCTTGGTGTACTCGAAGACTAGGGATGACCACGCAGGACACCTGCGGATGGTGCTGCAGACCCTTCGAGACAACAAGTTGTACGCCAAACTGAGTAAATGTGAATTCTGGTTGAACAGTATCTCGTTTTTGGGGCATATCATCTCCTCAGAAGGCATCTCAGTTGATCCGAAGAAGATAGAAGCAATTACACAGTGGAAACGACCGGAGTCAGCTAGCGACATCCGAAGTTTCCTTGGTCTGGCAGGTTACTACCACAGATTTATACAAAATTTTGCTATAATTGCTTCACCCTTGACTCAGTTGACACGAAAGGGTGCTAAGTTTACTTGGACAGAGGACTGTGAAGCTTCATTTACGGAGTTAAAGCAGCGCCTCATCTCTGCCCCAATCCTCACTCTGCCGAACGGACTGGATGACTTTAAAATATATAGTGATGCCTCAGAAAAGGGTCTAGGATGTGTCCTGATGCAGCGCGATAAAGTCATAGCCTATGCGTCGAGGCAGTTAAAGCCTCACGAGAAGAATTATCCGACGCATGACTTAGAACTGGCGGCGGTAGTGTTTGCGTTAAAGCTGTGGCACCACTACCTTTATGGCGTACCGTGTGAAATCTATACGGACCATAAAAGCTTGAAATACTTGTACACTCAAAAGGATTTGAATCTTCGGCAGCGGCGATGGCTTGAACTCCTCAGCGACTTCGATCTCACGATCAGATATACGCCTGGAAAGGAAAACGTAGTAGCTGACGCGTTGAGTCGAGTGTCTGTAGGGAGTTTGGTTATTGATGATAGGCTGCGCCGAGATCTTGAATTACTGGGTATTACACTGAAAATAAGATATAAGAAGTGGGCGCAAGTAGCTCAACTGCGCCTCGAGCCCGACTTGTTACACAAAGTGAAGGCCGCTCAGAAGGACGACCCGTTCCTGCAGAAGATTCATGCCCTTATCTTGGCAGGAAAGGCGTTCGACTTTGCGGTAAGCACGGATGGGATGCTTCGAGTAAAGGGAAGACTATGCGTTCCGAACGATGCGGCCCTTAGACAAGAGATACTCACGGAAGCTCACTATGCTAGTTATACTTCTCATCCGGATAGCACTAAGATGTATCGGGATCTTCGCACGACGTTTTGGTGGCACGGCTTGAAACGGGATGTGGCGCAGTTTGTGTCGCATTGCATGGCTTGTCAACGAGTGAAGGCCGAACACCAGAAACCAGGCGGAGAGCTTTAGAACCTTGCTATTCCGGAGTGGAAATGGGATGATATAACGATGGACTTTATTGTTGGCTTGCCGAGGACACAACGGGGACATGATGCAGTCTGGGTTATCGTCGATCGACTCACCAAGTCAGCTCACTTTCTGCCTATCAAATCTACTTGGAGTACCGACCTCCTGGCTCAGATATATCTCAACGAAATCATTCGACTCCATGGCGTGCCCGTATCTATAGTCTCCGATAGAGATGGTCGATTTATATCACGTTTCTGGGGAAGCCTGCAGTCAGCAATGGGGACGAAGTTGAAGTTTAGCTCCGCCTATCATCCACAGACCGACGGTCAAACCGAACATGTCAACCAGATCCTCGAAGACATGCTGCGACTCTACGCCTTGGACACGAAGACTAGTTGGGACCTTCATCTACCTTTAGCCGAATTTGCTTACAACAATAGTTATCAATCAAGCATTCAGATGGCGCCGTATGAGGCATTATACGGGCAAAAATGTAGATCTCCTATCTGTTGGGACGAAGTCGGGGAGCGGCAAGTACTTGGCCCTGAGCTCGTGGAGCAGACCGTCCAGAAGGTTCGGCTGATTCGAGACAGATTAAAGATAGCTCAAAGTCGTCAGAAGAGCTATGCGGATGTTCATCGGAGACCACTAGAGTTTCAAGTAGGCGACCGGGTATTCCTCAAGGTCTCGCCCATGCGAGGGGTCACCAGGTTCAGAGCGAAGGGAAAGCTAAGTCCACGATTTGTCGGTCCGTTCGAAATACTAAAGCGGGTTGCTTCAGTTGCTTATCAGATTGCCCTACCACCATCCCTATCTGACGTACATGATATATTCCATGTTTCCCAACTTAGAAAATATGTGTACGATCCAAGCCACGTGGTAGACCTAGGACAACTGAACCTTAAGCCCGACTTGACGTATGTAGAACAACCGGTACAAATTTTGGATAGAAAAGAAAAGCTGCTTCGGACCCGTTCGGTTCCTCTAGTGCGCGTGCTTTGGCGGAATTACTCTGTCGAAGAATCTACTTGGGAGCTCGAATCTGATATGAGGGAACGGTTCCCCTCATTATTTCTTAGTGGTAGGTTCTATTCCTTAAGTTTCGGGATGAAACTTCCAATTAGTTGGGTAGGATGTGGTGCCCCGTTCTCCCTATTCGGGGAGCGCGGCTAAGAAATACAAGACGGTATCGTTCGATCGGGATAGATTGAATCAAGAACTCATTCTCGTTATGGATTTGTCTCTTCGGAATTGATTCCCATATTCAGTGGACCGTGCCCCCGGGATCGACTTAGCGGCAGAGTCAGGAGGGACCTCTCCGCTGCATTCTTTGTTGCCTAGTTTTTGCTGTCGCTTGTTGCTTTCGTGCCTTGAGTTGGTTTTCGGATTTGCTTGGTTTTCTTGAACGGTTTCGATGGATTTCATTGCTTTCATTCTTAGGACTGCTCTTCAATTTTGATAACGGAAAGAGAGAAAGAAGTATTGATCAGCTGTTCGTGGCAATGCAGGTGATCAAGCAGTAGGCGTCGCTCGAGCGGACTCCTAAAGCACTTCTTTCCTTTTCCTTCCAACTACCAAAGTGAGTGGCTACCAACCCGATTAGCTAGCCCTTCTTGCTAGTCTTCACATTCTAAATCTTGTATTCGTGCTTGCCCCGATCAAACGATACCAAGTAAATAACTGAAAGATATCAAGATAATAAGGGAATAGACTTGGGAAATATTGCTTGTCAAATGAAACTTGTGAACGGTTACTTACTTAGATGCTTGCTCGTTTGAAATGTTCATCATATGCATAAATATAAGTTAGAATGTATATTTCTTCTTAAAACTGTGCTATGTATAGAACTCATTTTCAATGCAATAACTCAACAGGAAGACTATGCAAAAGTAAATCTTGCCTGTTACTGCCATGCTCCTGATATGCCCTGATTTGCCTCGATGCTAACTTAGTGTACTGCGTTGATCACGGACAACTTGTGCACAAGGTCTTAGTTCCTGCGGACGGTCGCTGGGGCACCGGCACCGATCCAATCCGGACGGAACTCATGATAGTCGCCTGCTATAGGACGGAATGCCTTGGGACGTCCTGATCTATGCGTCGCACGGCACTCCGTACTGAGACTAGCCCGTCCATTGTGGCAACGTGCCAGTTATCCCCCTTGTATATTTAAACCTGTTGCTACTAACTTGTGTCTTCTTGGCAGGGAAGGCAAGGTAAGTATTATGCAGGTGGTTCAGACGGGCAGGTAAATGTCACCGAGCGGTGGCAGGTTATTTCATTGATTTCTATATCTAATTCTTGCTGTAAAAATAAACTAAGGCAAGATAGAAACCCACAAATATGCATGCTTCATTAAAACAACGTATTGATTGGTATAGTTGGGTTAGCTTGCCTTCACCAGTACGTTTCGATATACTGACCCTCGTTGAAACAGGTTCCCCGCGCTAAGGAGAGCCGAGCGAGGAGCAGGAGACAAACCCCCAATCCAGTCCAAGCTGTAGGCACGCCTCGACCGTGCCAACCTTTTGAAGAAGCATTTTGAAGAAAAAGCTAGCCACCAAGTAACCATGCAACTTCGTGGCAAGGCAGTCGTTCCGACACAAGGTCTTATATTTTGAGTTTAGTAAGGATGTAATGTACAGGATTGCTATCTCATTTTGTGTCAACACTTTTGTAAGCCCATAGAGGCAATCCTTATGACTCAGTTCAAGGAGTTTGTAATAGATATTCATATTATCAATAAAAAGAGAACTTTTCCATGTTTCAATATGTGTTTCAATTATCTGCGTACTCTGAATATGTGCTCGCTATGCGAAACAAAAATACTTAGCCTTGTGCGGTGCGCAACCTAGGCCCGCACGGCGGTCACGCCCGGGGGACGACTATCGATTCCGCGGGATCGGGGCGTGACATATTGGTATCAGAGCACAGATTCAAGTTCCTTTGACTCTTGAACTGGAAAAGTTCCCTTAACGATAAATCCCTGTGCGAACTCCTGAACTCGTTAAGGCCAAAATGAGATACGTTCATGCAATAAGTCCATAATACATTATGATCCTGATGTAATTTACTTTCCTTACAAGGAACGACGCAAGCGCAACCATCAGCGCTAGCGCCAGGCGAGACAAGGACTCAGAAGAGCAGTTCCGGAACTTCAGGAAACTCTCGGAGCCAACGGGGCATGTCTCGATCAGATTCACTTCAACAGGTGATGCAAATGTTCACGGAGCAACGACAGAGGGATGATGCCCGCCAAGCCAAGTTCGAGAGCAACCTAGAGGCCCGGCTCTCAGTACAGCAAAAGCAGGTAGATACCCTGCAGCAGCTTGTTCAGACCCTGGCCTCCAACCATTCTACCGCAACGACAGCTACACCAGTGGAGCAGCCAGCGCTTGAAGTCGAGACACCGCTAGCGCCAAGGACGAGGAAAGTGACTGCCTTCGCCTTTGGCAACTTCAAGAAGGTCTGCAACACGATATTTGATGGGATTGAGGACCCGATCGTGGCCCTAGATTGGCTCGCCGAGCTTGAAGATCATTTTTCTCTCCTAGAAGTGCCGGAAGACAAGCGCGTCACCTGTGCCCAACTATTGCTTCGCCTCAACGCGCACGACTGGTGGGACGTGCATCGACGATCTCTTCAACTTGGCCATGGAGAGGAGGCGATCTCGTGGATGACTTTTCATGCCGCATTTGAGAAGGAGTTTATACCCCCACCTCTACGCCGTTAACGGGAAAATGATTCCGTTCAGCTCCGGCAGGGCAGCATGACGGTAAAGCAATATTCGACAGAATTCAACAAACTGGCCAAATTTGCTACCGCTTATCTACCGGATGCAGCAAGTCGTGCCAGACGATTCGAAGGAGGGCTACGTCCTGGCATCCACGGGCACGTAGCCGTTCCGCAGTATCAGACGATGAGGGAATTCTTAAACCATGCCCTCTCCCTGGAACCGCAGTATCCTCACGTTGCTGCCGGCGCTGTGCAAACTTTCAATCACAAATGCCAAGGCAATGATAGAGGAAACAACGCTGAAAAGCATCCAAACAACGGCGGTAAACAGCGTGGAGACACCAACAAGACCTGCAACTTTTGCAGGAAGCCAGGGCATATCGAAAAAGATTGTCGCCGCAAGCTTGAGACTTGCCTCCGTTGCGGCGATCCAGGCTATCAGATTAGCAGCTGTCCGCTTCGTCCACCGCAACAACCAGATCAGACTCCGGCTCCTCAGGCAAATCGAGTGGCGCCTCAGCAAGGGCTGTTCTTTATTGCAGGCCTGTTCGGTCCCTAAGTTAAAACCGAACAATTTAGTCGTTGACCTGCATGGGCCACCACAAAAACCATGTCACGCCCCAGTCCCAAAATGTCGAGGGACTTAGCACCTGAGCAACGGCCAGTAACACGCACCGATGGACAACCCAATTTAATGGATCCATCAGGGCATGCTTAAGCTGTAGTCAAGCAGTAAAATATTACAAGTCTCAGGTATTTCTAATCTCAACCACAGAATAAACACAGATTAATGCCAGAAATAATGCAATGGAAATAAATGAGCAATATCAAATAAGCTTATCTCGGAAAATAATCCGAGAATTAGTTTGTTACATTTAATGAGAATAGACAGAAAATAAAATACTGAAAATGGAAATACTGTGTAGATGAAGCCGGTGCTCAGGAGAAATCTTCGGCCAATATCTCGTTCTCTGTTCCGGGTTCTGCTCCAAGGAGTGCTCCTGTACCGTACACCTCGGGGTAGTTCTCTTCAGCTATACCTGGGGACATAGTCCATTCCAGGTCCTCAGGGGACATAACAAGGTACAGAAAATACAAGCCAAAATATATGGAGTGCAGCGATAAATGAAACAACAGGGTAAACTATATAACCAGCTAAGTGATATGCAATATGAGAGCAGCACTAGAACTCAGGCTGAAGCCACTACAAGCTCTGTGTCGGGGAGCCGGTAGCGGCAATAACTATGAACTACACTATGTTATATACTATGTTATATATATATATAATATCAGCCTGTAGTCTGTGTGTATCTCCCCACCCAATGTAATTCCACGTCTCATGTCCACGATGCCTCATGTCCATGGCACGCACGATTATAACTAATGCAGCAAGTCTGATAGCTATGAATCAATGCCTAGGAATGTAATGTCTAGGTCATAAAACATGTATCCTATGCAGAATTACCTTGAATGTCTCAGGAAGACTCTGTCTCATGAAATAGTGACAAGTGTCCTGGGTTCTGGTGTACTTGATAAGACAAGTACAAGAATTATCGGGTGTCGATATCCATCTCTATGTGACGTTACACAATCACGCGTACGGAGTTGGCACCCGACTATGTTCGGACACTAAGCACGTCACCCGTTTCCTAGGTTAAGCAGTTAAATCAAGTTTACATTTAATTCCACAAGAAATCAAGTAAAATACTATGTCAAGAATTACTGAGATTTGGCCAGCTTTACTTGCCCACTAATGCATAATTAAGTCCAGAAAAATAATTAGCAAGCTGCAGGGTTTGGCAAGGTACACTTGCCCACTGATGTATAACTAAGTCCAGGAAATAGGTAGCAAAGCTGCAAGTTTCGGCAAGGTACACTTGCCTGTGGTTCCGGCTATGATTTCGGCTCTGACTTCAGTTGGATTTGTAGGCGGTACTCTGGTTACTGAAACAAATATCACCATCAGATCCAAAAAATATCAATCAGCTAGAAACGCCTGTCCTTGGGTCCAATTTGGAGACAAGGGCAAAAACGGCAGTTTCGGGTCAAAACGGGGTCCACATGCGGGCCCACTTTGCACCGAAAAACGTGTCAGGGTTAAAGGTCTCCAAATTCACCAAACTTAGTGTCAACAGGTCAGGAACGATGATACGAACCCAACGGAACTTTCAGAATTGGATTCCGATGAGCCGATCACAAAATCGCCCGTCGAGCGGGGCCTGTGTGGCCCACGACACGCGATTTCGTCAACGTTCTCAGAATCGAACCAAACTTGACCCACAGGACCAGCGTATTGCTACGAGTCCGATGGTACAAGTTTCGTCTCGATCCGACGTGTGTACACAAAGTTAGGGCGCATTCCAGAAAGTACGGATACGGGACGATGTCCGCGGATACGCGTTGATCCCGGTGTGCACGCACACCCGAATCAGCTTCTGCGAAATTCCATACGTCCGTATTGACGATGCGCATGTATCTGTGAAGACCGCGTGCGACCAAGTCGTCCCGTTTGGTGGGGCGTACTCAGTTCCGGGGTAAAACAGGGTCTGTTTTTTCCTTTTTTGGATCGCGGTGTGCGATCACCACAGGACGCGATGCCCCGAACAGTTTTTTCGGACACCGAGAGGGTCATACAGGCTTCACAACGCAATTTTCGGAATCGAAAACAGAGCTACGAACAAAAAGTTAGAAGTACCTGAAGGGGACCCGAAAACCTGGGTCTGGATCGTGTCCGACACGTGTCCGACTCGTGTCGGACACAGGGGAAGAATCTAGGGTTAGGGTTTGGGGACTCCGGCGAGGGGCGGCGCTGGGCGGCCGGGCTGAGGCGGAGGGGGCCGGGGACGGTGCGGCGAGGCGGCGGCCGGGCTCGCGGCGGAGCTGGAGGCGGCGCGGCGGCGATGCTCGAGCTGCTGCGGCCTGCTGCTGTCGTCGTCGGCGCTCGACGGAGGAGGAAGGAGGGGCGGCGTCCGACGACAGCTGCAGGGAGGCGGCGAGGCGGGGGAGGCGTCGGTGACGGCGGGCAGCGACGCTACGGGCGGTGGCAGCGGCAGCGGAGGGGAGCTGACGGTGGTGGAGGCTCGACGAGGGGGTGCTAGGGTTTAAATAGGGTGGCCGGGCGGTTGGGGAGGCCGAGACGGGCGGGGAGAGAGGCGGAGAAGGCGGCGCTTGCGGGGACGTGGCCGGGCAGCGCGGCGCGAGGCGGGCGGAGCGGCGCCGGACGCGGGGAGAGGAGAGGGTCGTGGGGGAGAGAGTGGGGGCCGGCTACGGGCGCGGCGGGTCGGGTTCGAGCAGACCCGACCCGATAGGGGAGCGGGTGGGCCGGCCAAAGGGCCGTGGGCCGGGCTGGGGGAATGGATTTATATTTAAAAAATAATAATAATAATAATAATAATATTAAAATCAGTAATTAAATAAATAATTAATTAAATAAATAGTTTTTAGGTGTTTTAAAATAGGTCCGGGGTCCGATAAATTCCAGAAAAATTATCCTAAGTCCAGTTTTTTATTTTACATCCAAAAATATTATTTTTATAATATTTTAATATTTTTTATTATCATTTAAAAATCGTTGAATAATTAAAACCCTGTTTTTAAATTACAGAAAATTCCCAGAAAATTTCAGAAAATTGTGAAAAATCCAGTTTTTAAAATTTTGAAAAAATCAGGGGGTTTACAGTCTATTCAAGTGGATTTGTAAAAATTAATCGAGTAGGTAGAAAACTGGATGTGAACAAGGGTAGTTGGACTGAAATCTGACAGTTTTGAAAAATGAGTTTTCGTCCAACTTTCGATTCGATTCTCTCTTAAAATAATCTGTTTAAAATTAAAATACTTGAAGGGGATTAAAGAGGGTAGGGTTGTGAACGTACAAGCGAAGAAAGATTAGAATTTCGTCGAGTGACGGAGGAGAAACGTCACCGCAAAGTCAGGGTCGGAGGATGTCAAGCACGCAAAATCAAACCAAACCAAACCAAAATCCAAATTTCAAACCCAAATGAAAATCAAACCAAAGTCCAAAACTAAACTAAATAAAAAATATTTTAAAATCCAAAACAAAACAAAATCCAAAACTAAACTAAATAGAAAAAAACTAAATAAAAAACCCAAAACATAACTAATTAAAAAAACTCATTAAACAAACCAAACAACCATACCAAACCAAACTACTCCGACCTAACCCGCGGACCCAACTGTCCAAAATCGAAAAACTTAGTTGGCTGCACAAAATCGGCCAACTTGGACAGTGACCCAGGTTGGGGCCCACGTTGGCATTTTGCTGTCCACGTGTCGGCTGCGGTCTGTACTCCTCCAACTGAGTTGGCGGACTGTTTTTTTTTTTCTTTTCTTAATATATATCCGTATATGCATTATTTAGTATTCAGAAATTGAGAGTTAATCTTTTTATTTTCTACTTCCTTCTAGATGAACTCTAATTTCTACTGCCAAAAATCTTAAGTTGCAATAAAGGAAAAGTTTTCAAAGTAGCAACATTTAATATTTTATTTAACAAAATGGTACTGACAATTTTATTAGCAAAACTGTATAATTTATTATAACATCATCATGCACTTTAATTTTATTGTCATTGCAGATCAAAACCAAAACATGGGAAGGTGGCATTCCACCGAAATTATGGAGCCAATTAGTATATAGTGTTGGACACAATATATAAAATATGGCAGATTTTATATCCTTCTTAGAGAAAAATTTGTCTATAAACTATTGTGCGTAAATGTTTATAGACAAATTAAAAAACAGCATATACAAAAAAACAAATAAGGAAAACAGATACAAAATCTGTCATGCTTTATAGATTGTGTTGGATAATTAAAAAATAACAAAAACATAAAAACAAATAGAGTAAAAATAAGAATGCTAAGATGGATGAATAGATACCACACACATACACTTAATAGATATGCATTAGGGAATGAGAGGTAAATACAAATTACTCATAGGAATATATTAAAAAATAGGATAAAAGAAAATAAAGTTATTCAAAGTAAGTTAGAGGTGCTGAAAATTAAAGACAACATGAAAAAAAAATCGTCAAAGATAGTTTGGACGTATACAACATAGACTAGTAGATGATTTAATTAAAAGGCGTAATAAGATGTAGTTAACAAGAAATAAACAAAAACAAGCATACATACATTTAGGTTATATATAGGACATGACCCTTAAACATAACAAAATGGAAGAAGAGCACCCCCTCCCAAAAAAAAAGGGATAAATGGTTTGTTTGTTGTTAGTTCATTGACAACTTTCCTTTTTCTTGTTATTTTAAAAATATTAATTTATTATTTTTAAGAAAGAAGTAAGTTGGGCTCAGCTGGGCTGTCTCAGAAGTGCACAAATAAAAAAGCAGCTCATAAAAAAATTTAATCGCCGTTGCCGGGGATCGAACCCGATTCACCCGCGTGACAGGCGGGAATACTCACCACTATACTACAACAACATTGTTGCTATAATAATTATATTTTATGCCTCTATTCTTGATAGGCACCAGAAAAAATATTTTACTCTCACTTTGTCACATAAATATACTCAAAATAGATTAAATATCATATATTTCTACTATTATAATGTGGCTTAGAACCGGCTCCAAATTAAGCCATCTAAGCCGAATGTATATCATCAATCAATTAATTTTAAAACTTAAAAATCTTTTTAAGTATTATAACTGTAGTTGTTTTCTCACGAAGTGGGAAAAAAAGAAGTTAAAAACCTAAAATTATCCTAACTACTTGAGATATGTAAATCCTAAAATATTTTATATTTTATATTTTATATTTTATATTTTATATTTTATATTTTATAGTATATTTAAATTAACTAAATGATATAATCTAACTAAACACATATCCAAAAATTTTAAAACATATTTATAACAAATCATAACTAAAATTAATTCAAATTATATTTAAAATATTCTAACATAATTTAAATTTCTATATTTCAATAATATCGTACATTTTTTTCCTTTTCTATATTTCAATAACATTTAAAATATTCTAAACATAATTTAATTTTTATATTTCTATATTTTAATAATTTGTAAATTTTTATATTTAAATTTATTTTACGTACAACGTATGTGTATTTACTAGTCTGTATCATAAGTTTCTTCTATACTGTTGTTATATTTAAATTTATTTTACATACAATGCATGTGTATTTACTAGTCTGCGATTTTTTTTTCCAATCTAATCTATACCCAAGCAAACTCGATATATGGCTTCTTCCTGATTTTACCAAATTAGTCGTTGTTGTACGCGCATAATAATTAATACAACAATGAACAATATCGACACGATGATGCACCATTTAATTGGGTATCCTATCACATTTCTGTATCCATATTTGTGCAACATAATATTTGTGCAACATAGACAATGAAATACCGGCGGACTATAACCTTCATTATTTTCTACTTAGTAACATACACGTACATAAAAAAATTAATAAAAAAATTAAATATTAATTTATTATAAATAATATCGTTTTTAGGAATTGAACTTAGACAACCAAAAAATATGCATGCCACCTTAACCACTTGAATTAGAGTTGTTTAGTTATTAATAAATCATATTAACTAGTTAGATAATTAGTTAATTATTTTTTAAATAATTAATGAAATATTTACCACTGACTAAGTCGGTTCAATTTTGAATCGTTTACAAACCACCTTATATTAGTAGAGATGGAGACAAAGCAACTTCTCGTAGGTAGAAGAATAGTTGATTCCATTTGAATTGATTCCGTTTGTTTCCTGAAATAATATAATACATCCATGGTATAAGTATTGGTTATTTTATATATTACAAAAAATCGTACAAACTTTTATAAATTTCAATCACGATGAAGAGATTACAACATCTAGTACTTGGACAATTACAAACCACTAAATAAGGAAGAACTTTGACTAATGTAACCAAATTGCTTATGTAGGGACAAAAATACAAAAGTTTGCTGGAGTGATAAGAAACATTATTGTTCAAAGCAAGATTCGACCCCCTCTTTATTTTTTCTTCTTCTTCTTCACTTCTTCTTCATTCTCCTTCTTCTCTCCACTCTTTCTTCTTCCATTCTTCTTCCCAAGTTCAAGTAAGCACCCATTTCTCTTCTTTCTTCTTCTATTCTTCATGGTTGTTAACCCTAACCTTGTATTCTTCCCCAACCTAGGTGGGTAGAGTCTAGATTTGGTGTTGGAGCTAGATTTGGGAGCTTGGAAGCTTGGTTTGGTGGATTTGGAGCATTTTGGAGATTTTGGCTTGGGATTCCAACTTCCAAAAGGTAAACTCTAATTTTCCCCTTGTAATTACTCTTTTATAGTGTAATTAATAGTTTAGAACCTTCCTAGACCCTTAGGCTACCCGTGGAAGGAAGTTGGAACTAGTTTGGTAGTGTTTGGAGACTTTAACACTAGGTTTTGTGTCAATTTCGGGTGAAATTCGAAATTGGCCCAATTTTAGGTGATGTCCTAGGCTAGACGGACCTAGGTAGTCATTGTCGGGTGTCTTGAGGGTGAGTGTGTGTCTCCGTTCGGACACGGGAAGTCGCGTCGCGGAGAAACGGGCGTTTCGGACGTTTTCGGGGTTTTTATCGTCGCCGATTCTAAGCGCGTGCGCATTTTCGCCACGGACCTAGAATCGACGCGGTAGCATTTTTTCTAGGATTTAGACATCGTTTAGGACCCGTGGATAAATTTTGGGCCGATTCCGAGTTCGTTTGGTGTGCGTTTCAGGAGGTTTTCCGAACCGCGCACCGCGTGTTCGTCGAAATGACCGAACGGCCATTTCGACTTGGTTTTCTTGTTTCGGGCTTGTGCGCGCGTTGGATTAGTATCGGGGAGTGTGTGCTAGAGTTTTCGAGTTATATTTTATATATTTTAGGGTGTTGGTGAGTGTCGGGGTCGTTGGGCGTGAGTGGGACGTGTTGTTGTGTGTTGTGGTTGAGTGGTGTTGTGTCTCTCTCTCTCTCTCTCTCTCTCTCTCTCTCTCTCTCTCTCTCTATATATATATATATATATATATATATATATATATATATATATATATATTTATATATATATGTATGTGTGTTTATGTATATATATTTATATATATATGTGTGTATTTATATCTATGTGCTTGTGTATGTATATGTCTATGTGTATATATATATATATGTAGATGTGTAAGAGTGTGTGTGAGTGAGGATATATATATATATATATATATATATATATATATATATATATATATATATATATATGTTAAGTGTGTGAGTGTGTATATGTATATATATATATATATATATATATATATATATATATATATATATATATGTGTGTGTATATATATATGTAGATGTGTGTTTATATATATATAGATATGTATATAATTATATGTATGTGTGAGAGTGTGTGTTAGTGTGTGTGAGAGTGTGTGTGTTAGTGTGTGTGTGTGATTGTGTTTGTGTGTGTGCGTGTGCTTGTGGGGTTGTCGAGGCGGCTGTGCAGCGGGGTGCACAGCAGAGCAGCACAGCGGGGCATCCGCTGCAGCAGCCAGCAGGGCGCTGCAGGAGCCGCGGCAGCAGCTCGCTCGAGCGCAGCAGCAGCAGCAGGCGCTGCAGGTGCCGCGGCAGCATCTCGCTCGAGCGCAGCAGCAGAATAGCATCACAGCAGCAGTAAAGGCAGCAGCAGCAGCAGTTTAAGCAGTAGCAGCTAGCAGCGTTCGCACAGCAGCGAGATAGCTTTTAGCGAGGGAGAGAGAGTGATATATATATAAATATATAGTTAAATAGGTAGATATATAGTTAGATAGATTGATAGGTAAATAAATACTAGATATAAATAACTAGTTAGACAGAATTTAGTTAGATATATAGATAGATATAAGATAGATAGATAGATTGATATAGAAAGGTAAATAGATAAATAGATGCATAGATAGATGGATAGTAGATAGATAGGTAAAGGAATAGAAACATAGATAGATTGATAGTTAGATAACTAGATAGATAATTAGATGGATATATGAGATAGATATATAAATAGATAGGTACATAGATAGATAGACTAATAGATATATAGATAGGTATAAGATAACTAGTTAGATAGTTAGATAGATAACTAGATAGGTTGATACTAGATAGGTAGATAGATAGGTAGATGGATAGTAGATATCTATATCTATATGCATAGATATATATATACATATAGCTAGGTAGATAGTTTATATATATATATATATATATATATATATATATATATATATATATATATATATATATATATATATATATATATTTGTGTATAGGTAAGGTAAGGTATTGGGTTTATATATATAGGTATATGCCTATATGTATTAGATATATATATATATTTTAGCCTAGATTATAGCTAGATATATATATGTTTATGCATAGTTAGTTAGCTAGAGGGGTAGTCGGGTTGAGTTTAGAGCGGTATCTCAATACCTTGAGATACCGAGGTATCTCAATACCTTGAGATATCCAAGGTATTGAGTTTCGAGCGGGGTTTTTGAGCAATAGCCTAGGAATAGTATTGGAGTAATTTTTATATGCTTATGTGTATATATTTACGCGTGCTAGCATAGGTTTTAGCGGATATAGGCGGGGTGCGTAGCCTAGGTTGAGGTAACGGATACCGAGGGTATCCCGGTATCTCAAGGAGGCGAGTTTGAGAGTTTTCTAGCTTAATGAGCTCGGTTTGACCTAGAATTTCAGGAGCACCCTAGTTTGACCTAGACTTGACCGTAGTTGACTCGGTTGACCACCAAAGTCAACTTTTGACCTAGTTTTGACCCAGAGTTGACTTTTTGGACCTAGAGTTGACTTTTTGACCCAAATTTTACCGGTTTGACCCGTTTGACCTAGAACGACCCTAGAAGCCTATTTTTTAGTTATTTTATATTTGTTTAACTCATTAGAATCCTGTTTAATCTTGCTTTTCGCAATAGATCCTTGCGACACCGGTTCGGATCGCTAGTTGCTCAGGACGTCAGACGAGTACATTCTCTGATAGTTTTCATTATCTAATGACTATTATGATTCAGCTTCTAGTATAGTATCATATGATTATTCTGGTACAACACGGGACACTGACTGGTATTTCTGGATTCATTTACTTGCGACACGTACATTTCATGTTTCTGGCCTCTATTTTGGAATCACTACTGGCATCACCTACAGGCATCAATACAGGCATCATTCATGTTCAGGCTGGACTCATCTTGATTTGCGTGTCGGGTCTTGGATCCACTTATATTAGTCGGGACGGGGAAATACTCGAGTAGACATGTAAATATTCCCATCTGGAATCATCAGGAATTACTCCCTCTGTTCTAATCTGGAATGATAGCAGCCGCGCACCCAGTGCGCGGTGAGCCGTACTTACCCCTAGCCATTTACATATCGAAACAAGTATTTCAAAGACACCGAGTTCATTCTTTATAGTCTGGACTCACTTGCATTCTTGTTGGTCTCACTTACATGTTTCTAGACTTGACTTACTACATGTTTTTTATGCTGGACTCACTACACGTTCTTGTACACAGACTTACTCTTAGTTTAGATTTCTTGTATCTTACAGTTATTTCTATCTTGCTCTGATATCCATGCATCTTTACCTTTATGCACTAGTGATTTATATATTTCTTGTTTCATACTTGTTTTATTCTTCTCGCTACTTGCTATAACTGTTTTATAGTTTTTATCATTTAAATGGAACTGCTGTTAGAGATGTACTTACTCCAGTCCTGACTGGACATATTTTTCAGAGTATCCGGAGGAGTGGTGTCCGACGTTTTATGGACCTGAGCCTGTCGATGGTGCAGACAGGGACCCTCTACTTTAGGGGTGATTTTCGGATTGGTAGCCGGGATCACTAGGACCTTGTTATTGTTTTTATTAGTTTTAGCACCGGATTTATCTTCGGTTTTGGTTTGAGACCTTGTTTGTATATTATTTTGGATGATGTATTATTATTATTGATGTTATGGTTGTTGTAATAGTTATTGTTGGTTAGACTTTGGAGTTGTTAGTCTTCTTTGTTATCTTATCGTGCTTAGATTCGTGATTGAGTACTTGATTATAATTATGATATTGTTCCTCCGTTTGGAGTTGAGATCTTGACAGGTTTATATATTGATTGCGTGGTTGCCCTCCTTTTGGAGAGGTCATGGCAGATTTTTTTGTGAATTATCTAGATGTTGACCTAGACAGTGTTCTACCGCCGATGCTGCGGCGTAGGCTGGACGTACCCACGACTCATGCCCAATTTTTTGGGTGCGGGTCGTGACACGTTTTTGGTGGCGGCCCCATGCAGGTCTCGATTTGCAATTAGTGCGATATCGTGGTGGTACAACAACTTAGTTGTACTGCTGCGAGCCTGCTATAGGATCTAGGATCTAGGATGAGAGTGTACTCAATCACGACTAGGAACAATTCCAATCTAATAATTCTAAAATTGTTTTCTTTTGAAATATCACTGTCCTTCTTTGATGATATCGTATCTTGCGCCGTATTGACATCTTTTGATCTGTGTTCAGGATGCCTCCGAAGATACGATCCCATCGTACCGTTCCAGCATTTGCCACCGAGAGGTCTGCTACCTCTCGTCCAGCTCGTATTCAGGCAGCTGCTACCGCTCTACTCACCACTCCTGCGGTTGAGGGAGCATCTGCTTCTCTCGGGGATCCTCCTTCGCCTATCGATTCGAGGACTACCCCAGTCGTTCCGGTGGTTCCTCCACCACTTCCTGCTCCAGTAGATGCGGCGCAGTTGTTTGCGTTCTTCAGGGAGATGATAGACGCGCAGCACCGTCAGGTGGATGTGATGAGGCTGGGCATTGAGAACGCCCACCAGGTGGCCATGACGGCAGTAGATAGGGTGGCACAGATTCAGCCACAGGCAGATCAGATTCAGCATCCGAGGCCGGGCAATATTATCGACTTTCAGAGGATGCGGCCCAAGGAGTTCCGTGGTACAGAAGGGATCTGTACGCGGATGACTGGATAGAGCAGATCGAGGGGATCTTCAGGCTGGCACAGATTCCAGACAGTATGCAGATAGAGGCAGCGGGCAGTCAGATGTTCGACCTTGCTTTGACATGGTATCGTACAAATACGAGGATCGCGGCCCCAGGGCTTACTTGGGAGGCTTTCAAGAGGCTTTTTAAGGAGAAGTTTTTCTCAGATGTGGCGCTCAGTGCTTTGGAGAGCCAGTTTGAGGCACTCGCCCAAGGGAGCATGACGGTGGACGAGTACGCAGCGGAGTTCTGCCGTCTGGGCAGATTTGTAGATGGCTTGAGTGAGGCAGCCAAGGCGAGGAAGTTTCGCAAGGGCTTGGTTATGGCGGTCAAGTCTTTGACTAGGAGCGACCGCGAGGCAACTTTCGAGCAGATAGTAGGAGATGCTCAGAGAGCAGAGGATGACTTGGAGCTCAAGTCCAAGAGAGGCAGGGATGATTCAGGCAGTGCGAGTGGTAGTGCGGGACCAGCTAAGCGTCCCTATGTGCAAAAGGCAGTGCAGCAGGGCCAGGATCAGAGGGTTCGCACTTGTGCCTACTGCAGGAAGGCAGGACACACTTGGAATATTTGTAAGAGGAGGCTGAAGGTGTGTTTGTTCTGTGGATTTGCTGCTCACCAGATACGAGATTGCCCCACTGCACCTCCATTGGGTGGAGCACAGGATCAGAGAGTTGGAGCTAGGCCACCTGTGGCACAGCGTCATGCCCCGCACCAGCAGAGGGATACACCCCAGCAGGGCAGGGCTTATGCGTTGACGGTCGAGGAGGCCGATGCTACGGGTGTCGGGTTAGCAGGTCTGTCTCTTTGTTCTTTTTCCTGTCCTTTCTATTCCTTGTGGTGTGCTTCATTAGTACCTGTTAGATTTTCTTTGTATTATGGTAGATGGTGTAGTGACCCTGATTAAGACTGTGATAACACGACCAATAGGACCATGATCTTGCATGTTGTTTAGGCAGAAATTCTTGACTGTGATTGTTGGGGGTTTGACCTAGAGGGAGTGTGATTGACTTTAAATTTCGAGGATAAAATTTTCTGAGGAGGATAGGCTTGTCACCACCCCATTTCCAAAGTCGGGTATTTTTTTATTTTAATTTAGTTAATTATGTATTATTTATAATTAATTGTATTTATATTTAATTATTGATTGTATTATTTTTATATTGATTGTTTTAGGATTTTGGCTAGCCTGGACCCATGTCAGACCCTAGTGGACCCATGTCCGACCCAGCCCACACCCCTGTGAGACCTATTTTTGGGTTTAGAATATTTATTATATTTTTAGTGGGTTAGTTGGAGAGATTTGGAGTTAGTTTGAGTGCTTTTGGAACCCGAAACCCAAAACCGAGTTACGGGAGGGCATTTTGGACAATTGCCAACTTGTGGAACCCTTTATTAGGCATGGTCGGCCCCTATTCCAGCCCCTCACCCATGGAACCAGCAGCCCCCCTCTTCATTTTTTCTTCTTCTTCATTTCTTCTTCATTCTCCTTCTTCTCTCCACTCTTTCTTCTTCCATTCTTCTTCCCAAGTTCAAGTAAGCACCCATTTCTCTTTTTTCTTCTTTTATTCTTCATGGTTGTTAACCCTAACCTTACATTTTTTCCCAACCTAGGTGGGTAGAGCCTAGATTTGGTGTTGGAGCTAGATTTGGGAGCTTGGAAGCTTGGTTTGGTGGATTTGGAGCATTTTGGAGATTTTGGCTTGGGATTCCAACTTTCAAGAGGTAAACCCTAATTTTCCCCTTGTAATTAATCTTTTATAGTGTAATTAATAGCTTATAACCTTCCTAGACCCTTAGGCTACCCGTGGGAAGAAGTTGAAACTAGTTTGGTAGTGTTTGGAGACTTTAACACTAGGTTTTGTGTCAATTTCGGGTGGAATCCAAAATTGGCCCAATTTTGGGTGATGCCCTAGGTTAGACAGACCTAGGTAGATGTTGTCGGGTGTCTTGAGGGTGAGTGTGTGTCTCTGTTCGGACACAGGAAGCCGCGTAACGGAGAAACGGGCGTTTTGGGCATTTTTGGGGTTTTCGTCGTCGCCGATTCTAAGCACGTGCGCATTTTCGCCACGGACCTAGAATCGATGCGGTAGCATTTTTCTAGGATCTAGATATCGTTTAGGACCCATGGATAAATTTTGGGCCGATTCCGAGTTCGTTTGGTGTGCGTTTCAGGAGGTTTTCTGAACCGCGCACCGCGTGTTCGTCGAAATGACCGAACGGCCATTTCGACTTGGTTTCCTTGTTTCGGGATTGTGTGCGCGTTGGGTTAGTATCGGGGAGTGTGTGATAGAGTTTTTGAGTTATATTTTATATATTTTAAGGTGTTGGTGAGTGTCGGGGTCGTTGGACATGAGTGGGGCGTGTTGTTGTGTGTTGTGGTTGAGTGGTGTTGTATCTCTCTATATATATTTATAAGTGTCTATATATATATATATTTATATATATATGTATGTGTGTTTATGTATATATATTTATATATATATGTGTGTATTTATATCTATGTGCTTGTGTATGTATATGCCTATGTGTATATATATATATATATTTATGTAGATGTGTAAGAGTGTGTGTAAGTGAGGATATATATATATATGTTAAGTGTGTGAGTGTGTGTATATATATATATATATATATATATATATATATATATATATATATATATATATTAGTGTATATATATATATATATATATATATATATATATATATATATATATATATATATATTAGTGTATAGATATATATATATAGATATATGTGTGTATATATATGTAGATGTATGTTTATATATATATAGATATATGTATATAATTATATGTATGTGTGAGAGTGTGTGTTAGTGTGTATGAGAGTGTGTGTGCTAGTGTGTGTGATTGTGTTTGTGTGTGTGCGTGTGCTTGTGGGGTTGTCGAGGCGGCTATGCAGCGGGGTGCACAGCAGAGCAGCACAGCGGGGCAGCCGCTGCAGCAGCCAGCAGGGCGCTGCAGCAGCTCGCTCGAGCGTAGCAGCAGCAGCTCGCTCGAGCGCAGCAGCAGCAGCAGCAGTTTAAGTAGTAGCAGCATACGCAGTAGCAGCTAGCAGCGTCCGCACAGCAGCGAGGTAGCTTTTAGCGAGGGAGAGAGAGTGATATATATATAAATATATAGTTAAATAGGTAGATATATAGTTAGATAGATTGATAGGTAAATAAATACTAGATATAGATAACTAGTTAGATATAATTTAGTTAGATATATAGATAGATATAAGATAGATAGATAGATATCTATAGAAAGGTAAATAGATAAATAGATGCATAGATAGATGGATAGTAGATAGATAGGTAGAGGAATAGAAACATAGATAGATTAATAGTTAGATAACTAGATAGATAATTAGATGGATATATGAGATAGATATATAAATAGATAGGTACATAGATAGATAGACTAATAGATATATAGATAGGTATAAGTGTCACGCCCCAGTCCCAAAATGTCGAGGGACTGAGCACGTGAGCAATGGCCAGCAGCACGCACTGATGGACAACCCAATTTAATGGATCCATCAGGGCATGCTTAAGCTGTAGTCTAGCAGTACTATGTTACAAGTCTCAGGTATTTCTAATCTCATCCACAGAATAAATACAGATTAATTGCCAGAAATAATGCAATGGAAATAAATAAGCAATATCAAATAAGTGTCTCGGGAAACAAATCCGAGAATTATTCTGTTACATTTAAGGAAAAGACAGGAAATAAAATGCTAAAAATTGGAAATACTGAGTGGATGAAGCCGGTGCTCAGAAGAAATCTTCGGTTCCTTGTTCTGTTTCGAGAAGTGCTCTGGTTCCGTACACCTCTGGGTAGTTTTCTTCAGCTGTACCTGGGGACATCATCCATTCCAGGTCCTCAGGGGACATAATAAGGTACAGAAAATACAAGCCAAAATATATGGAGTGCAGCGATAAATGAAACAACAGGGTAAACTATATAACCAGCTAAGTGATATGCAATATGAGAGCAGCACTAGAACTCAGGCTGAAGCCACTACAAGCTATGTGTCGGGGAGCCGGTAGCGGCAATAACTATGAATTATACTCTGAAATATACTATGTTTATATATAATATCAGCCTGTAGTCTGTGTATCTCTCCCCACCCAATGTAATCCCACGTCTCATGTCCACGATGCCTCATGTCCATGTCACGCACGATTATAACTAATGCAGCAAGTCTGATAGCTATGACTCAAATGTCTAAGAATGTAAAGTTTATGTCATAAAACTTGCATCCTATACAGAATCACCTTGAATGTCTCAGGAAGACTCTGTCTCATGAAATAGTGTCAAGTGTCCTGGGTTCTGGTGTACTTGATAGGATAAGTACAAGAATTATCGGGTCTCGATATCCATGTCTAAGTGACGTTACACAACTTCGCGTACGGAGTTGGCACCCGACTATGATCAGACACTAAGCACGTCACCCGTTTCCTAGGTTAAGCAGTTAAAACAAGTTTACAATTAATTCCACGAGAAATTAAGTAAAATACTATGTCAAGAATTACTAAGACTTGGCAAGTTTTTCTTTCCTATTTATGCATAATTAAGTCCAGAAAATAAATAGCAAGCTGCAGGGTTTGGCAAGGTACACTTGCCTGTGGTTCCAGCTATGTTTGCGGTTCTGACTTCGGTTGAATTTGCAGGCGGTACTCCGGTTGCTGAAAAAAACATCACCATCAGATCTAGAAAATATCAATCAGCTAAAAACGCCTGTCCTTGGGTCCAATTTGGAGACAAGGGCAAAAACGACTATTTTGGGTCAAAACGGGGTCCACATGCCGCTTTGCACCGAAAAATGTGTCCGGGTCAAAGGTCTCCAAATTCACCAAACTTAGTGTCAACAGGTCAGGAACGATGATACGAACCCAACGGAACTTCCAGAATTGGATTCCGATGAGCCGATCACAAAATCGCCCGTCGAGCGGGGCCTGTGGGGCCCACGACACGCGATTTCGTCAACGTTCTCAGAATCGAACCAAACTTGACCCACAGGACCAACGTATTGTTACGAGTACGATGGCAAAATTTTTGTCTTGATCCGACGTGTGTACACAAAGTTAGGGCACATTCCAGAAAGTACGGATACGGGACGGTGTCCGCGGATACTCGTTGATCCCGGTCTGCACGCACACCCGAATCGACTTCTGCAAAATCCCACACGTCCGTATCGACGATGCGCACGTATCTGTGAAGACCGCGCGCGACCAAGTCATCCCATTTGGCGGGGCGTACTCTGTTCCGGGGTGAAACAGGGTCTGGTTTTTCCTGTTTTTGGATCGCGGTGTACGATCACCACAGGACGCGATGCCCCGAGCGGTTTATCCGGACATCGAGAGGGTTATACAGGCTTCGCAACGCAATTTGCGGAATCAAAATCCGAGCTACGAACAGAAAGTTATAAGTACCTGAAGGGGACCCGAAAACCGGGGTCTGGATCGTGTCCGACACGTGTCGGATTCGGGAATTTAATTAAGGTTAGGGTTTGGGGATGCTGGACGGCGGAGCTCCAGCGGAGACGGCGGCATGGGCTGCTGGGCTACGACGGAGGAGGCCGGGGGGCAGCGCGGCGGCGGTGGCTGGGGACTCGCCGGCGGTCGGAGGCGGCGCGGGGCCTGCTGCCGGGAAGAGGGAGGAGGAGGACGGCCGGCTGGGGAGAAGGCTGTGCGGCTGGGCGGTTGGGCCGGGCGAGACGGTGCTGCAGCGGGAAGCGGCGGACGGAGGGCGGAGCTGGCACGGCGGGGAGGGGCGGTTCGATGGCCGGAGGGAGGGGAAGAAAGGGGGTTTTATAGGGTTGCGGCGGGGTCGGGGAGGCCGAGGGAGGCGGCGCCGAAGGCGGAGACGTGGGGTGCGGGGCCGGGCTAGGCGCGGCGTGGCGCTGGAAGCGGGCGGCACGGCCGGAGGGGCGGGGAGCGGCGGCAGAAGCGGTCGCAGGCGTTCGTGCGGAGGGAAAAGAGGGAACGGGTCGGGCGGGTCTGCGGGTGCGGGTGTGGTGGACCCGACCCGACCCGATAGGGGATGGGCCGGTGCGGGCTGGGCTGGGCCGAATTTGCCGCGGGCTGGGTTTAATTTTTAAAATAATAATAATAATAATAATAATAATAATAATAATAATAATAATAATAATAATTATATCCAGTAATTATTTAATAAATAATTAAATAATTAAATAATTAAATTTAGGTGTTTTAAAAATAGGTCCGGGGCCCAATAAATTCCAGAAAAATTGTCCTAAGTCCAGTTTTTCATTTTACACCCAAAAATATTATTTTCATAATATTTTAATATCATTTATTATCATTTAAAAATTATTGAATAATTTAAACCCTGTTTTTAAATTACAGAAAATTTTCAGAAAATTTCAGAAAATTGTGAAAAATCCAGTTTTTAAAATTTTGAAAAATCAGGGGGTTTACAATCTACCCCCCTTAAGAGGATTGCGTCCTTGCAATCAAAGAATAATCGGTCAACAGAGATGACGCGGTCGCAAGCATCGTTTGAATACACAGCACAAGATACTTAGGGAAATACCGTTTTCCCTAACAATGAAAGTTATGCACTTCCAGAGAAAATCTAGTTAAGTAAAAGAACTACAATTTTTTTTTTTTGAAAACCAGGTTATTATTAACAAGTTGCAATTTACTAGGTTGGGGCTGAGGTCACGAACCAAGAGGCACGAGCTACAACAAGACTAGAAACGGATAACTACGAATCACTTACTCGCATCAGCGTCCTGCACAGTCAGCGCATAAGTTTGTCCTCGTCCTTGAGGTAGATTCCTCTGCTGCTGCTGAGCTTGCTGGAAGAGTGTCGCCTGAGGTGCCAGAGGTGGCCTCGGTGCTGGTGAAGCTGGTTGGTTTGCCCTTGGTGCTCCATCTCGATGCTGGGAACAGTCCTTGGCTATGTGTTAATTGGTGCCGCAAATCAGGCACAATCCCAACTTGCGTCTGCAGTCCCTCTCGACATGGCCTATCTTGCCGCAGTAGTGACAGGTAGGAAGGGTCTGCGAAGCTGTCCTGGGTGGCTGGTGCGTGTGAGATCTCTTTGCAGATTCTCCCGGTGATGTTCTGTCTGGTGCTGAGGTGATTGGCCGCTTGTGGCGAGACTCTCTCCTGGTGACGCGTTCCATGCGTCGGGCTGCAGCGAGAACGTCTGAGTAGGAGGTAGGTACGACGGATCCGATGAGTCTCTGTAGCTCGAAGTTCAGTCCGTCGAAGAACTTTTCGGCCTTCTCTTCCTCTGTCGGGATCAGGGTTGGGGCGAAGCGGCTCAGACGAATGAATTCCGCGTTGTACTCTTCCACCGTCATAGAGTCTTGAGTGAGGCGATTGAATTTGTCCCGTAGTTCGGATCGTGCGATAGCCGGAATATACATCTCCTGGAAGAGCCTGGAAAACTCTTCCCAAGTGACTTGGTCTGGTCCGAGTCGTGCCTCCTCAGACAACCACCAGTGGTGCGCGTTGCCTGTCAACTGCATTCGGACGGCCGTCATCCAGCGTTCCCGTGGAAGCTCAGCTGCTTCAAGTTGATGCCGTATGTTGGTGAGCCACTCATGAACTTCGGTGGGCTCCTCTTTGCCAGAAAATGTACGGGGCTTCAGTTGGCGGAAGTCAGTAATAGAGCCTGTAGATGGACGTCGAGCTGGTAGGTTGGCCTGCTCCAGTACAGTTACGATGTTGTCCCTCCAGAAGTTAGCTTCGCGACGCTGAGCCTCGTGTTAGACTTGTTGCTGAGCTTGCATCATCACGTAGATCATTTAGAATATCTGCTGCCCGTCAATTGGCTGTCCTTGTGGGAGTGCGGGCGTTGGTGGAAAGAACTGCGGCGGAGGTGGAATGTCATCGCGTCGGAATCGGGAGGTAGGTTGACCTGCCTGCTGGCTTTGTTGAGTTGAGGGAACTCCTCTGACTGGTGTTACTTCGTCGTCATAGGTGACACCTGTAGCTTGTGGTATTCCGGCGGGAGTCTCGGTGCATTCTTGTGGGTCCATTTCCCTGTATCAAAATAACCAATAAGTGGGGCACAAGAATCAAGGCAAGATGCAAGTCAAAATTAGTTCGAATACGATACAGATATCAAAAATGATTCAAGCAAGTGGATGATATCCTAAAAACCTATCCTATTCTTTATTGTAGGCCTGTTCGGTCCCTAAGTTGAAACCGAACAATTTAGTCGTAGACCTGCATGGGCCACCACAAAAACCATGTCACGCCCCAGTCCCAAAATGTCGAGGGACTGAGCACGTGAGCAATGGCCAGCAGCACGCACCGATGGACAACCCAATTTAATGGATCCATCAGGGCATGCTTAAGCTGTAGCCTAGCAGTACTATGTTAAAAGTCTCAGGTATTTTTAATCTCATCCACAGAATAAACACAGATTAATTGCCAGAAATAATACAATGGAAATAAATAAGCAATATCAAATAAGTGTCTCGGGAAACAAATCCGAGAATTATTCTGTTACATTTAAGGAAAAGACAGGAAATAAAATGCTGAAAATTGGAAATACTGAGTAGATGAAGCCGGTGCTCAGAAGAAATCTTCGGTTCCTGGTTTTGTTTCGAGAAGTGCTCCAGTTCCGTACACCTCTGGGTAGTTTTCTTCAGCTGTACCTGGGGACATCATCCATTCCAGGTCCTCAGGGGACATAACAAGGTACAGAAAATACAAGCCAAAATATATGGAGTACAGCGATAAATGAAACAACAGGGTAAACTATATAACCAACTAAGTGATATGCAATATGAGAGCAGCACTAGAAATCAGGCTGAAGCCACTACAAGCTCTGTGTCGGGGAGCCGGTAGCGGCAATAACTATGAATTATACTCTAAAATATACTATGTTTATATATAATATCAGCCTGTAGTCAGTGTATCTCTCCCCACCCAATGTAATCCCACGTCTCATGTCCACGATGCCTCATGTCCATATCACGCACGATTATAACTAATGCAGCAAGTCTGATAGCTATGACTCAAATGTCTAAGAATGTAAAATCTATGTCATAAAACTTGCATCCTATACAGAATCACCTTGAATGTCTCAGGAAGACTCTGTCTCATGAAATAGTGTCAAGTGTCCTGGGTTCTGGTGTACTTGATAGGACAAGTACGAGAATTATCGGGTCTCGATATCCATATCTATGTGACGTTACACAACTCCGCGTACGGAGTTGGCACCCGACTATGATCGGACACTAAGCACGTCACCCGTTTCCTAGGTTAAGCAGTTAAAACAAGTTTACAATTAATTCCACAAAAAATTAAGTAAAATACTATGTCAAGAATTACTGAGACTTGGCAAGTTTTGCTTGCCCACTAATGCATAATTAAGTCCAGAAAATAATTAGCAAGCTGCAGGGTTTGGCAAGGTACACTTGCCTGTGGTTCCAACTATGTTTGCGGTTCTGACTTCGGTTGGATTTACAGACGGTACTCCGGTTGCTGAAACAAACATCACCATCAGATCCAGAAAATATCAATCAGCTAAAAATGCCTGTCCTTGGGTCCAATTTGGAGACAAGGGCAAAAACGGCTATTTTGGGTCAAAACGGGGTCCACATGCGGGCCCGTTTTGCACCGAAAAACGTGTCCGGGTCAAAGGTCTCCAAATTCACCAAACTTAGTGTCAACAGGTTAGGAACGATGATACGAACCCAACCAAACTTCCAGAATTGGATTCCGATGAGCCGATCACAAAATCGTCCGTCGAGCGGGGCCTGTGGGGCCCACGACACGCGATTTCGTCAACGTTCTCAGAATCGAACCAAACTTGACCCACAGGACCAGCGTATTGCTACGAGTCCGATGGCACAAGTTTTGTCTCGATCCGACGTGTGTACACAAAGTTAGGGCGCATTCTAGAAAGTACGGATACGGGACGGTGTCCGCGGATACGCGTTGATCCCGGTGTGCACGCACACCCGAATCGACTTCTACAAAATCCCACACGTCCGTATCGACGATGCGCACGTATCTGTGAAGACCGCACGCGACCAAGTCGTCCCGTTTGGCGGGGCGTACTCAGTTCCGGGGTGAAACAGGGTCTGGTTTTTCCTATTTTTGGATCGCGGTGTACGATCACCACAGGACGCGATGCCCCGAGTGGTTTATCCGGGCATCGAGAGGGTCATACAGGCTTCGCAACGCAATTTGCGAAATTGAAATCCGAGCTATGAACAGAAAGTTACAAGTACCTGAAGGGGACCCAAAAACCGGGGTCTGGATCGTGTCCGACACGTGTCGGATTCGGGAATTTAATTAGGGTTAGGGTTTGGGGATGCTGGACGGCGGAGCTCCGGCGGAGACGGCGGCGTGGGCGGCTGGGCTGTGGCGGAGGGGGCCGGGGGCAGCGCGGCGGCGGTGGCTGGGGACTCGCCGGCGGTCGGAGGCGGCGCGGGGCCTGCTGCGGGGAAGAGGGAGTAGGAGGAGGGTCGGCTGGGGAGAAGGCTGTGCGGCTGGGCGGCTGGGCGGCTGGGCTGGGCGAGGCGGTGCTGCAGCGGGAAGCGGCGGACGGAGGGCGGAGCTGGCACGGCGGGGAGGGGCGGTTCGATGGCCGGAGTGAGGGGAAGAAAGGGGGTTTTATAGCGTTGCGGCGGGGTCGGGGAGGCCGAGGGAGGCGGCGCCGAAGGCGGAGACGTGGGGTGCGGGGCCGGGCTAGGCGCGGCGTGGCGCTGGAAGCGGGCGGCGCGGCCGGAGGCGCGGGAAGCGGCGGCAGAAGCGGTCGCAGGCGATCGTGCGGAGGGAAAAGAGGGAACGGGTCGGGCGGGTCTGCGGGTGCGGGTGCGGGTGAGGTGGACCCGACCCGACCCGATAGGGGATGGGCCGGTGCGGGCTGGGCTGGGCCGAATGGGCCGCGGGCTGGGTTTAATTTTAAAAATAATAATAATAATAATAATAATATCCAGTAATTATTTAATAAATAATTAAATAATTAAATAAATAAATTTAGGTGTTTTAAAAATAGGTCCGGGGACCAATAAATTCCAGACAAATTGTCCTTAGTCCAGTTTTTTATTTTACACCCAAAAATATTATTTTTATAATATTTTAATATTATTTATTATCATTTAAAAATTATTGAATAATTCAAACCTTGTTTTTAAATTACAGAAAATTCTCAGAAAATTCCAGAAAATTGTGAAAAATCCAGTTTTTAAAATTTTGAAAAACCAGGGGGTTTACAATAAGATAACTAGTTAGATAGATAACTAGATAGGTTGATACTAGATAGGTAGATGGATAGTAGATATCTATATCTATATGCATAGATATATATATATATATATATATATATATATATATATATATATATATATATATATATATATATATATATATATATATAGCTAGGTAGATAGTTTATATATATATATATATATATATATATATATATTTATGTATAGGTAAGGTAAGGTATTGGGTTTATATATATAGGTATATGCCTATATGTATTAGATATATATATTTTAGCCTAGATTATAGCTAGATATATATGTTTATGCATAGTTAGTTAGCTAGAGGGGTAGTCGGGTTGAGTTTAGAGCGGTATCTCAATACCTTGAGATATCCAAGGTATTGAGTTTCGAGCGGGGTTTTTGAGCAATAGCCTAGGAATAGTATTGGAGTGATTTTTATATGCTTATGTGTATATATTTACGCGTGCTAGCATAGGTTTTAGCGGGTATAGGCGGGGTGCATAGCCTAGGTTGAGGTATCGGATACCGAGGGTATCCCGATATTTCAAGGAGGCGAGTTTGAGAGTTTTCTAGCTTAATGAGCTCGGTTTGACCTAGAATTTCAGGAGCACCCTAGTTTGACCTAGACTTGACCGTAGTTGACTAGGTTGACCGCCAAAGTCAACTTTTGACCTAGTTTTGGCCCAAAGTTGACTTTTTGGACCTAAAATTAACTTTTTGACCCAGATTTCACCGATTTGACCCGTTTGACCTAGAACGACACTAGAAGCCTATTTTTTTGTTATTTTATATTTGTTTAACTCATTAGAACCCTGTTTAACCTTACTTTTCGCAATAAGTCCTTGCGACACCGGTTCGGATCGCTAGTTGCTCAGGACGTCAGGCGAGTACATTCTCTGATAGTTTTTATTATCTGATGATTATTATGATTCAGCTTCTAGTATAGTATCATATGATTATTCTGGCACAACACAGGATACTGACTGGTATTTCTGGATTCATTTACTTGCGACACGTACATTTCATGTTTCTGGCCTCTATTCTGGAATCACTACTGGCATCACCTACAGGCATCACCACAGGCATCATTCATGTTCAGGCTGGACTCATCTTGATTTGCGTATCGGGTCTTGGATCCACTTGTATTAGTCAGGGCGGAGAAATACTCGAGTAGACATGTAAACATTCCTATCTGGAATCATCAGGAATCACTCCCTCTGTTCTAATCTGGAATGATAGCAGCTGCGCACCCAGTGCGCGGTGAGCCGTACTTACCCCTAGCCGTTTATATGTCGAAACAAGTATTTCAAAGATACCGAGTTTATTCTTTATAGTCTGGACTCACTTGCATTCTTGTTGGTCTCACTTACATATTTTTGGACTTGACTCACTATATATTTTTTATGCTGGACTCACTACACGTTCTTGTGCACAGACTTACTCTTAGTTTAGATTTCTTGTATCTTACAGTTATTTCTATCTTGCTCTGGTATCCATGCATCTTTACCTTTATGCACCAGTGATTTATATATTTCTTGTTTCATACTTGTTTTATTCTTCTCGCTACTTGCTATAACTGTTTTATAGTTTTTATCATTTAAATGGAACTGCTGTTAGAGATGTAGTTGCTCCAGTCCTGACTGGACATATTTTTCAGAGTATCCGGAGGAGTGGTGTCCGACGTTTTATGGACTTGAGCCTGTCGATGGTGCAGACAGGGACCCTCTACTTTAGGGGTGATTTCCGGGTTGGTAGCCGGGATCACTAGGACCTTGTTATTGTTTTTATTAGTTTTAGCACCGGATTTGTCTCCGGTTTTGGATTGAGACCTTGTTTGTATATTATTTTGGATAATGTATTATTATTATTATTGATGTTGTGGTTGTTGTAATAGTTGTTGTTGGTTAGACTTTGGAGTTGTTAGTCTTCTTTGTTATCTTATCGTGCTTAGATTCGTGATTGAGTACTTGATTATCATTATGATATTGCTCCTCCGTTTGGAGTTGAGATCTTGACAGGTTTATATATTGATTGCGTGGTTGCCCTCCTTTTGGAGAGGTCATGGCAGATTTTTTTGTGAATTATCTAGATAGTTGACCTAGACAGCGTTCTACCGCCGATGCTGCGGCCTAGGCTGGACGTACCCACGACTCATGCCCAATTTTTTGGGTGCGGGTCATGACACCCCTAGGCGTCGGGTACAATATGGACATATTTTCTTCTACAACTACTTCTTGTTGATGTTGCCAACTATCCTTTTACTTGACATATAGTCTCCCATTTTCAGTGTGTATAGCACAAAAAAACTAAGAGAAATTTTAGGGGAACCAAGCCCCCAGCAGCTATAACCGTCCACAACTAATGTGGACAGAAAACCAAGGTATAACTTCCCATAATATGAACGGTTACATCAGTAATTGTCCGTTAAGTGAGCAATCACAACGTTGAAATATCCATATAGCAGTAGCCGAACAATCGTGCCACTGAAACAGAGGTTTCGGTGGAGGACTCATTCATGTTGGAATAATAATATACACAGAGCGCACGGAGCCACTGGACCAACTGGTTCCACTGGAACGTGCTGACTTTGCATCTGCTGCATACATAAAAAATACAAAGTGCACCATCAAAGTGCCACTTTGTGTCTTTTGTCCACGTCCGTGTCCTAGTAGGCCCTTTTGGGACTTAGACCCCAAGATATTTTTTCCATAAATATGTGATAATAATTGTTTCTTACAGGATTTGAATCTCAGCATTTAGTAAAAAAAAATTCACCATACTAACCATATGAGCTACAACTTCCCATGTGTACAAAGACAATAAAAGATGATTTTTATATTGAAATAAAAACATAGGATTTGCCACATAGTTGACGTGGGACCAAATTTCTAGAGAGCAATTACAAATAAACCCCAACAATCCCCTATATATTTTAATATATGAGCTGAGAGTTCCCCACAATGATTGTACATCATGCATTATGATAGATGACACTTATAACTTAAATCTTTTCACATGAGTTAAACAATAGTACGGTATAAAATGGACTAAGCCTTGAATTTAGTATCATAGCTATTATTCTTTTCACTCACACAATAATATCAAGTGTGCCTCTGGTCGCACGTTAAATGCCTTATGTTGATTTGGTGTATGTGTATGTATATTGGGTGTCTACAAGTTTACCCTCAAGTGACGACATGCATCTCTATTCATACACATAGGTTAGTTCTTAGATGATTTTTTAAAATTTTTGAGCACGAGGTCTTTCGCCTCCTTGTGGTGCTACATCATTGTGATATAGCCTGTAGCTGAGGTCTAGCCTCTTGGTAGTGTCACCCCAAAGTAGCATGAGATCATAGCCTCTTTGTAGTGCTATACTACTACTACTACTACTACTACTACTACTACTCTGCCTTTCAACATGAGACTATAAGCCTCTAGTCACGACCCGATCCCAATAATCTGGGTCCAATCGGATCATGCCCAGCCTGCACCGTTGTGAGACGGCGGCAGTAAGCTGTATCAATCCGTAGTAACACACAGACATTCAGAATACATGAAGGAAATTCAATTTTTATTGCTAAGTCCGAAAGAGAAATCCTTTTACAAGCAAATATCAAGCAAAACATGCATCCAGGGTTATTACTTCAACCCTGATTATTACAACTTGGAATTTAAAAAGGAAACAACTAAACATCGGCCTCCTGGCTAGGTTCAGCTAGACCTTCAGTACTCTGGTCCGGACCATAAAATGTGTCATACGCCTCATCGCCACCGTAATCACCTAAAATTGTTAATCTCCAGTCAGGAGGGAGCAAGAACATATATCCAATTCCAGCATCTTAATGATAATTAAAATGATGCAATAAAATAGTTTTGAACAATATTTATATTTTGTATGCAACAAATATGAGACAAGAACAGTAAATGTCGATGAAGCAAATGATGACAAACTACAATCACTAAAAGTGTTTTGAGAAAGGTAGCGTCCCGTGGCCGGTTGGGGTTGGAGGCAATATGTGTTCTAGTGAACACGGTCCGGCGTCAGTCCAGTGAGGTTGGACTTCAGCTATCCACAATGAGGCAATAAGGGGGCTTTGACCACGGGTGCTAACTTTTACTCCCCAGTTCCCAAGGCAATAATCAATGAGTCAATGAGTCAATCAATCAGTCAATCAGTCGGTTCCGTGAATCAAGTGTCGTCCCAATATATCTATATGACATGCAACATATTTAATTATAACTAAAATACAGGTTTTGAATTATATAAAACTTGCCTGGAGTTGGTTGGTGACGCGATCGCGACGGTCTCAACCTTAGTTACAGGAACCTACATTTATTAATAATCCGATTTTAGAATTAAAACAAAAACCCTTTAAAAACTTATTTAATATTTTATCGTATAAAATATTATATTTTATTTTAAGGTGAAAATTATTTTGTTTCTAATAAGATAAAATAGGAAAGTACGATTATAATAAATTAATATCATTTGTTTTAGCAATCAATTTATTTCTAACAAACTAGGCTTTAGGGGAAAATATTACTTAATTTTATTTTGGTAATGTTATAAATCAATTTGTAAGAGAATAATATTTTTGGAAAACTTATTTAAATACTAACGTATTATATTTTGAATACTAAAAATTATTTCAGAAATATATACTAAATAATTACTAATCTACGTAATTAACTATAAGCATATCAATTTCTAAGCTACCCCGGGATTGACAGAGCTTTATTCTGTCAGTCCCGGTCGGACAGGAGAATGGTTTTGGATGGAACAGCGCGTTCTTATAGTGGCACCTACCGGGAAGTTGATGGAGGAGCACCGAGGGGAGGCCTCGGACTCGGGATCGGGCACGGACGGGATCGGGGTGTTTTGAGTCCGACACGCGGTTATGTGTCCTGGACGTGTCAGCGTGTCCAGCGGCTAGGGCTCCCTGTGTCCGGGTCTGCTGCCGTGTCCGAGGCTCTGGGTACTGCTGGAGGGTACGCCGGAGGCTGGCGAGGTCGGCCGGGGCTGCGGCGGCTCAGGCGAGGGGCTGGGCGGTGGCTGCGGCTCCGGCGGAGGGGAGACAGCAGCGGGGAGGAGTCGGGGTTGGCTCCGCCTGGGGAGGAGGAGGAAGGGAAGAGGAGGAGGTGGTTCTGGCTGGGGAGGGTGGTCGCAGGGCGGTCTGGGAGGTTCGGCGCTGGTGGCTGAGGGCTGTCGGGGTCGGCGGACGGGGCTCGCCGGAGTTGGTAGATCTAGGGTTAGGGTTTGCGGGGGAGGAAGAGGGCTGAGAGGGGAGAATTTATAGGGGACTGCGAGGGCTCGGCCGGGGCGTCGTGGGCGGATGATCCGGAGGGGAGGCGCGGTTGTCGGCGGAGAACGCGGGGCTGCGTGCGGGTCGTGGGGAGAGAGGAGCTGGGGACGGGTCGGGTTGGAGAAATTAGGCCGGGCAGCTGGGTTGGGTTTTACAACCTTCCCTCCTTGAAGAATTTCGTCCTCGAAATTAACTACAATTGAAGGGAAGACAAGGGTAAACATACCTTAAAACAGATGAGGGTACTTCTGTCTCATCTCAGCCTCTCGTTCCCAGGTGGATTCGCCTGGGGAGTGGTGAAGCCACTGAACCTTGACCAGTGGAATCACGATGTTCCGCAACTGCTTCTCCATACGGTCTACGATCCTTACTGGCTGCTCTGGTACTGTAAGACTTGGTCCAATCTCCAACTCTGAATGATCCAGGATGTGGCTCGGGTCCGGAATGTAACGCCTCAGCTGCGATACATGGAAGACGTTGTGCACGACTTCAAGATTAGGTGGTAACGCCACTCTGTATGCCACCTCTCCAACTCTGCTCAATATCTCGAATGGGCCGATATACCTGGGACTCAGTTTCCCAGCTCTGCCAAAACGGATAGTTCCTCTGGTGGGGGAGATCTTGACGAAGACACTATCACCTGCTTCGAACTCCACAAGTCGGCGACGGCTGTCCGCCCAATGCTTCTGACGATCTTGAGCCACCCGAAGTCTGTCTCTGATCACCTTGACTTTTTCAGCCGCATCTGTAATCATCTCAGGTCCCAGCATGACTCGTTCTCCTACGTTGTCCCAAGCCAAGGGAGTGCGGCAACGACGTCCATACAGAGCCTCAAAAGGAGTCATGCCGATGCTGGCCTGGTAGCTGTTGTTGTAAGCAAACTCTACCAAGTGTAGGTGGTCCTCCCATGACCCTCCAAAATCCAGGACGCAAGATCTCAGCATATCCTCTAACGTCCCCCGTCCGCTCTGGCGCGCCGCCAACGCCGCCCCTCCGGCTCGCCCTTGTCGTAGAGCCGCCCCTCCACCTCAAGCTCTGGCCAGCCTCCCCGAACCCTAACCATAGGTCGCTCGGACACGGACGCTTCGCGTCGTATCGGACACGAGAAACTTCGGTTTCTCGAGCCCTGTTCAGGTACCTGTATCTTTCTCCTCGTAGCTCTATTTTTGATTCCGTCTGTTGCGTTGCGAACCGTGCGTGACCCTCTCGGTGACCGTGTAACCCGCTCAGGGCATCGCGTCCTGTGGCGATCGTGAATCATGATCCAAAAATAGGAAAAACAATGCCCTGATTCACCCCGGAACTGGGTACGCCCCGCCAAACGGGACGACTTGGTCGTGCGCGGTCTTCACCGATACGTGCGCGTCGTTGATACGGACGTACAGGATTTCACAGAAGTTGATTCGGATGTGCGTGCACACCGGAATCAGCGCGTATCCGCGGACACCGTCCCGTATCTGCCCTTTCTAGAACGCGTCATAACTTTGTGTACACACGTCGGATCAAAACAAAATTACGCCATCAGACTCGTAGCAATACGCTGGTTCTGTCACCCAAGTTTGGTTCAATTCTGAGAACATTGACGAAATCGCGTGTCGTGGGCCCCACAGGCTCCACTTGACGGGCAATTTTGTGACCGGCTCATTGGAATCCAATTCTGGAAGTTCCGTTAGGTTCGTATCATCGTTCCTGACCTGTTGACACTAAGTTTGGCAAATTTGGAGACCTTCGTCCCTGACACGTTTTCGGTGCAAAATGGGCCCACATGCGGACCCCGTTTTGACCCGAAATAATCATTTTTGCCCTTGTCTTTAAATTGGACTCAAGGACAGGCGTTTCTAGCTGATTGACATTTTCTGGATCTGATGGTGATATTTATTTCAGCAACTAGAGTACTGTCTGCAATCTCCACAGAAGTCAGAACTATAATTGGAGCCAGAACCCCAGGCAAGTATACCTTGCCAAACCCTGCAGTTTTGCTACTGATCTCCTGGACTTATTTATACATTGTTGTGCAAGATACTTGTACAATATTTGTATGCTTCCCTTTTCAGTAGTTATTTTCTTGTCGTATATAGTTTCTTGATGCGTTTTTCATATTGATTTATTCCTGCTGCTCTAGTCTTATTTCTTGTTTACGTGCATGTACATTATTTGCTCTTTTCCATGGATCACTATTTGTTCCTTAGATATATTGTGATGGTACGTGTTTACTCTACATTCCTTGAGTTGACTCGGATGGTTACTTTAGTTCCTAGATGATCGTTATCAGGCACTGACTACACTTGAGCATTCTCGATTGTGAGTACCCATTGTGCTGCGATAGAGACTTGTTCATTTGACTACCTCATTCGTGAGCTCCTATAGGGCTATAAAAGAGCGATACTATAGATTGGGAGTCCCCATTGGCCTACCTTCTATAGGACCGTGATCTTCCATTAAGTTACGGTCACCCCGATTTGTTAGTAGTCATGTTTGATAGCACCATCGGTACGCCACCATATTAGATGTAGTGATTTCTCGAGTCTTGTTTGCTTTCTTGTGTTTACTTTCCTGTCTATCTTGCATGTTCATTTACTGTACTTTTGGCTCGTATTCTTTTGTATCTTGTTACGTCCCTCTGAGGACCTGGTTTTATTCTCCAGATTTAGCAGACGAGGAGCACCCGCAACTTTATGGATCGACACCAGACGAGGGTACGATTGCACTTGATGGCCCTGCTTATACGTAGTTATTTTCTAGCATGTCTTAGTTATATTTTCTTGTCTCTGTTTTTCTATTTATCGGTAGTGGATTTGTCTTCACCCGACTCAGTATTATTTTTTGCTGGATATTCGACAGTAACTTGACTTCCAGCAGTTATTTCAGTTTGCTATTTAGTTCTTATACTGTTCTGTTGGATTAGATCTAGATACTTGACATTTATCATTGGACCTACTTATTGTTATATTACAGCTTAAGCATGCCCCGATGGATCCATTAAATTGGATTTGTCCATCGGTGTGTGCTGCTGGGCATTGCCACGTGTCCAGTCCCTCGGTATTTTGGGACTGGGGCGTGACATAGTTTTTGTGGTGGCCCATGCAGGTCTACGACTAAATTATTCGGTTTTAACTTAGGGACCGAGCAAGCCTGCAATTAGGATTAGAGTATAGGATCTCATCCACACTGACTATGACTCATCCTCCTTCCAATCTATTCCATTCGGATAAATTGCATCCTGCTTGATTCATGTGCTTCCCTATTAGTTTCTTGAGTATAGCCTCTCTTAGAATATATAAGTCTTGTTATTAGATGATAAGTAGGGTAACCTTCCTATTAAGAGTACAACTAGGATATTGACACACCCCTAAGTAGAACGCTTAATCAACCCTAGCGTCTCTCACCTATAGAATAATTTACCATTATTTCTTGTTATAGTCATAAATGACCTAAGAAGTAGTATAGGCACTGTTAAGAGCTAGTTAGAGATTGGACCCTAATGTTGACCCCGGTCTTGAGGAACCAATAAAAATCCGAGATTGAATGTTATGACTGAACCTAATGTGCATAGTGAGATAGTGTTAGGATATATGTTCGTGTCGTGATATTAGCAGACAGTACCTTAGAAAGCCAAGAGCAATGTATAGAATATTTTCCTAATCATACCTCAAACCTAGCAACTAGAATACCACTTTTCCTTAGAAAATTCTGATGCTATCTAGAGCCCTATCCTAATTTCATATGTTGCTCCTCTGCGACCCTAGCGCTCGTTAGAGTGCGACGACTGATTACATTTCTTCTCTTCAACTCGTGCCAACTAACCCTTCTGATTTTAGACCAAGTGATTTTATTCTATACTAGGATATATATATAGCTTGCTAGGATTAAAGCTGTAGTCTTGAATTTGAAATTTTTGTGCTTGGTAGTTAGAGTTCGATAAGTTTGAGTTAATCTTGTAGATTGTGATCCGATGATTCCCCCTTAGTGTTAAATCATGTAAATTGTACCCCCACCTCGATACAAGTTATATTCCCTTTTCCTTGAGACTAATAACCTTTCCATTCTCGCTATTGACACATGTTCTATGAGACTATGATTAAGACTTAAGGTGACCCTTACCTATATAATGCAATAGGAGACCATAATAAGTACCAAGATCTTTCCTCATATACCCTAATAAGAGTTTCTATTCTATATTACATGTGCAAGGTTATTTGCAGGATCCTCTTAAGACTGTCACAGTAGTAGTTTAATTCTTATAAGTTGGGTAGTATGCTTCACAACCTAGTACCACATAGTCCACTTGACCCATCGAGATAGTGTAATTGAATGACATTAATTGTATGCTAGCATAAGACGACAGTATTTATTCAGATAATAGAATTTAGAGGTCCTTGCCCTGTTTGGTCGACTAGCGACTTAGACAAGAAAGTTGCATGATAACTGTAGAGATCGTATAGTCTTAACTTCTTGTGGACTCGAAATATGCTGTGACTTCTTCCATCATGATCTAGCGCATTTATATTTCACAACTACCTTGACTTATGCTGCTATTTTATAGCCTAGTTTTGCAAGCTTATTCTTTATCGAGCTTGTTCATGACAGACGTATTATTGGGGAGGCCCACAATAATACATTTCAGAATCAGTGTATTAAGGTCTAGCTAACCTTAGTGTGCTTGATTCGCCCTTCGCAACGCTACTTTACGTAGATTGAGATATGTAGTGATTAGTAGACGAATATACTTGCTCTAGACATGTCTGACATATCGTATCGGTTACATAGCTGTGCTAATACGAGCAGTCAAACAAAGGATTACCAAAATAGGATTTTAATCCACAACAGCTTTGACAATTTCTATTTGAATTCTTTAAACGCCTTGATCCCGATACTTCTATTCTATTACGCTTCCCTTGAACTCTTTATTATTGGCCACCGTCTTCCCTTATTTTGGAAAGACGAAACCTTATGCTTGGTAAAGTTTGATACGCGGAGAGTACTGGATATACCCCATAGGCCGATCACATTATTGAGGATTATTCTTTCAAAATTAAGGACATATCATCTATGATATAATCGACATTAAAGTTTTGAGGATTGAATTACATGAGTAAATAAATTAAGGAATATTTTCTTAAAGTATATAGCCTTATGTGATAGATGGATAAATTCCAAGTTGGGTAGCAGTGCATTGTCAACTCGAGGGAAATTTCTTTTAGATTATGATCGAGTAAGATTAGATTGGAAGAGATTTAAGCCATTTTAAATTTTGAGAATTTTAGAAGAATGACTAAGATGGATCAATGAATTTTAAAATCTTGATATTGAGGACCCCATATGTATACCTTAGGTACATGATTTAAAATTTGAATAATGAAAGTAAAATCATCAATTGGAGTTTAGAGGATAAAAATATAGAATTTTAGACTTGAACATTGGTGGACTGCATTTAAATTATTTTTCAATTTGATGATTTAAAATTTGATGGTTGGACTACCTATTTGAAATATTGAGGATGTGAATAGAATTTAAAAAGTTGAAGAATACACAAATTTATAAGTGAAAATAGGAATAATATTGGACTCGAATTACTTCTCGAGGAGATTATGATAGTTGGAGATCGTGAGGTAAAATTTGATATGGGTTATTTAAATCTTGAAGATATTATATGGATTCAATTAAAAATTGGATATTGATGATTTGGAAAAGTGAGAAGAGATTACAATAGGTTGAATTTTGATTTGAACAATGATTATCTTAATTTTGAAATGATCGCGATAGATTTGAATAGATTTTGTTATTTAAATTTTTTGGAAGAGATTGCGATTGATGTACCTTATGTACGAATGTGAAGGATTTAACTAAGTATGCCTTATTTTAATTTCGAGTACAAAATTTTTATAAGTTGGGTAGATTGTAAGCCCCCTGATTTTCAGGAATTATTAATTTGAAGTTTTCACAAATTTTCTGGAATTTTTCGGGATTTTTCTGTAATCAAAATCTAGGCTCTTGGTAATTAAATGATTTTTATTTGCTGTTAATTACTATTAAAATATTATAAAAAAATATTTTTGGGTGTAAAATAAAAAACTAGACTTAGGATAATTTTTTTGGAATTTATTGGGCCCCGGACCTATTTTTAATCACCTCAAAACTATTTTTATTATTATTTACCTATTATTATTTTTATGTATTTAGAAATAATCCAGCCCAGCCCAGCCCAGCCAGCCCAAGCCCAAACCCTTGCCCAGCCCATGGGCTATCGGGTCGGGTCGGGTCTGCCAGACCCGAACCCGACCGACCCGCTTCCACCTTCTCCCCCCCCCCCGCGTCCCCCGTGCTGCCCGCGTCTCCCGGCGTTGTCCGCTTCCTCCGCCGCCTCGCCCGCGGCCACGCGCCCCCGCACCCCTCGGCCCATCTCCGCCTCCGCCGCCGCCGCCTAGCCCGGCCTACCCCGCCTCGCTCCTCCCCCTATATAACTCCCCCCGACTTTTCCCTCTCCGGCCACTACCCGACTCCGACCGCCGCTCCTCACCGCACCCGCGCCGCCGGACCCGCCTCTGCTCCGTCGCACAGCCCCCGCCCGCAGCTCCCTCCTCCGTCTCCTCCCTCTCCTCTTCCTTCCCCTCAGCACCAGACCCCGAGCGCAGCCGCAGCGCCTCCGGCCGGCTCCGCCCGTCCCCTGCCCCCTCCGGCGCGCCGCCAGCGCCGCCCCTCCGGCCCGCCCTTGCCGCAGAGTCGCCCCTCCGCCTCAAGCTCCGGCCAGCCTCCCCGAACCCTAACCCTAGGTCGCTCGGACACGGACGCTTCGCGTCGTGTCGGACACGAGAAACTTCGGTTTCTCGAGCCCTGTTCAGGTACCTGTATCTTTCTCCTCGTAGCTCTGTTTTTTATTCCGTCTGTTGCATCGCGAACCCTGCGTGACCCTCTCGGTGCCCGTGCAACCCGCTCGGGGCATCGCGTCCTGTGGCGATCGTGAACTGCGATCCAAAAATAGGAAAAACAACGCCCTGATTCACCCCAGAACTGGGTACGCCCCGCCAAACGGGACGACTTGGTCGCGCGCGGTCTTCACCGATACGTGCGCGTCGTTGATACGAATGTGCAGAATTTCGCAGAAGTTGATTCGGATGTGCGTGCACACCGAAATCAACGCGTATCCGCGGACACCGTCCCGTATCCGCCCTTTCTGGAATGCATCATAACTTTGTGTACACACGTCGGATCAAAACGAAACTTGTGCCATCAGACTCGTAGCAATACGCTGGTCCTGTCACCCAAGTTTGGTTTAATTCTGAGAACGTTGACGAAATCGCGTGTCGTGGGCCCCATAGGCTCCACTTGACGGGCGATTTTGTGACCGGCTAATCGGAATCCAATTCTGGAAGTTCTGTTGGGTTCATATCATCGTTCCTGACCTGTTGACACTAAGTTTGGCAAATTTGGAGACCTTCGTCCCTGACACATTTTTGGTGCAAAGCGGGCCCACATGCAGACCCCGTTTTGACCCGAAATGATCATTTTTGCCCTTGTCTCCAAATTGGACTCAAGGACAGACGTTTCTAGCTGATTGATATTTTCTGGATCTGATGGTGATATTTATTTCAGCAACTGAAGTACTTCCTACAATTCCCGCAAAAGTCAGAACTACAATTGGAGCCAGAACCCCAGGCAAGTATACCTTGCCAAACCCTGCAGTTTTGCTACTGATCTCCTGGACTTATTTATACATTGTCGTGCAAGATACTTGTACAATATTTGCATGCTTCCCCTTTTTATTAGTTATTTTCTTATCGTATATAGTTTCTTGATACGTTTTTCATATTGATTTATTCCTGCTGCTCTAGTCTTATTTTTCGTTTACGTGCATGTACATTATTTGCTCTTTTTCATGGATCACTATTTGTTTCTTAGATATATTGTAATGGTACGTGTTTACTCTACATTCCTTGAGTTGACTCGGATGGTTACTTTAGTTCCTAGATGATCGTTATCAGGCACTGACTACACTTGAGCATTCTCGATTGTGAGTACCCATTGTGCTGCGATAAAGACTTGTTCATTTGATTACCTTATTCCTGAGCTTCCATAGGGCTGCGAAAGAGCGATAATATAGATTGGGAGTCCCCATTGGCCTACCTTCTATAGGACCGTGATCTCCCATTGAGTTGCGGTCACCACGATTTGTTAGTAGTCATGTTTGATAGCACCATCGGTACGCCACCATCTTAGATGTAGTGATTTCTTGAGTCTTGTTTGCTTTCTTGTGTTTACTTTTCTGTCTATCTTGCATGTTCATTTACTGTACTTTTGGCTCGTATTTTTTTGTATCTTGTTACGTCCCTCTGAGGACCTGGTTTTGTTCTCCAGATTTAGCAGACGAGGAGCACCCGCAACTTTACGGACCGACACCAGACGAGGGTACGATTGCAGTTGATGGCCCTGCTTATACGTAGTTATTTTCTAGCATGTCTTAGTTATATTTCCTTGTCTCTGTTTTTCCATTTATCGGTAGTGGATTTGTCTCTACCCGACTCAGTATTATTTCTTGCTGGATATTCGACAGTAACTTGACTTCCAGCAGTTATTCCAGTTTGCTATTTAGTTCTTATATTGTTCTGTTGGATGAGATCTAGATACTTGACATTTATCATTGGACCTACTTATTGTTATATTACAACTTAAGCATGCCCCGATGGATCCATTAAATTGGATTTATCCATCGGTGTGTGCTGCTGGCCATTGCCACGTGTCCAGTCCCTCGATATTTTAGGACTGGGGCATGACACAGGCCAAGCCATAAAGGACATTGATTGGACCAAATCAATAGGGCAGTCCTACCCGATCTAGGGCTGGGCAGCTACTCCCTCCTGGTGCTATCGGACTACCAGCACCGCACCCAAGACGTTATACCCATTATCTCCTCCATGGCAGAATGGTCCCGGTGCCCCGGTGCCTCATCCTGTTCCAGGAAACCAAACCCTGTGCAACACATGTTGTCCGTGACATGCAGACACCAAGTAGGTATGACGAGAGGATCGAACGTTCTCGCCCCACCAAGCGATCCTAGACTCGTTCAACCAAATATCCAACCAAAATATCCAACCAAAGAATCCATAACCATTCTTCCAACATATTGCCCAAGGCACCAAATCTCAAGTTATGCCATAGGCACAATGCCGCTTCTCAACACAGTATTTTAAATTAGGTGCAATACCCCAACTCAGAATAAACCCATGGCACAATGCCCCAACAGTGGCACAATGCCTCAACAGTGGCACAATGCCCTATCAGTGGCACAATACCCTCACCGATGTAGTTGTTCAGTTTCGAACCACAACAGCTCGCTTTGCAAGACTAAGCGACCAAGTGATACTCGTGCACGGATGCACGCTCGCTCGCCCAAATTCCCGATATTCCCAATGCCTCAATGTATCATTCCAACTGTCCAAGCATAATCCCAATTATTCAACCAACTGCCTCAAATGATATAATCCAACTCTAGCTCCAACTATCCAACGCGCAAATCAATTCAAGCCATAATCCTATCCAAGCAAACGACGTACACTCTATGCACGCCTCAGTGTAGTGATTTCTAAGTTTTAGCCCAAGTGCTCAAGCCTTTACGTATTTTCTATATTATTAGGCATGAATGAGTAGAGGAGAAGGGAAAGAGCCCACTCACAATATTTGATCCCGTTAAGCATCATGTCCTACCGATACGGCCAATCCCTTGAACCCATGGTCCGATGCAAAGCGCGATCTACTCAACTGGTATGACCGTGCGAGCAGGCCGTGCTTTCCAAATCATCTGACCGTTCGGACTAAGGAAGACGGGATTATCGCTCCCATCCAGTTATCTCAGTACTGTTCTGAACAAACACCTGATTCCCATCGAACTCCGCTATCCATCTGCGCATGAAACCAACTCAATCAATACTTTTTCCCAAAATCCAATAAATCAAATATAACCAGCATTTGTTTTATTCAATCCAGCTCAGTGTAATATACCGTGCGGTTGCGGGGCGTTATATAATATACCACTTAGAATCAGGTTCGTCCACGAACCGTGCTGGTACTCATTCCTATCACATGCCGCTTGTCCTATTTCATAGATCTGCTCTATGCAACTCTCATACTCACGATCCGGACTCAGCATCTCGCTCTGCTGAACGCTCGTACAAATTCTACGAATTCCCACATCCTCCTTGTAGCTCAATACGAATTCCTCGTATCGCTTAGTTTTGGATCGTACACATATTTAAGGCGTCCCTAAAATACATGCATTCAGCCGAGCTTTGTGATAGCAAATTTGAACAAGTTACAAGGGTATCTTTATGTCCGAGGCATCTATTTACTTTACTCCCAATTGAAATAAATTCTGATTTTCATTCCAACATGTTCGCTTGAGCACTAGTCTCAATTATGATAATTTCCCATCGACTCAATCAGTTCGTGTTCCAACTCAATCCATCCAACTATTTCTGAATCCATACTAGCAACATCACCAAATATATCTCATGCACTTAACGATCATCATAACTGATACTATCCCAGCTAGGCGACTTACCCAAATATCAACTTTGCTTTTAGATCAGCTCAGCCCAACACCTATTCCTCAATCTCAATACCTCGCTGGGTGAATATCTATATTGAGGTTCGTGTGATCCACGAAGATCTCGTCGCCACGCCAAAGGGATAGTGTCACCACATTTTCAACGTGGACACACTTGCCACAATTCTTAGGTTGCGCATGGAATAGTTCTTCGCACTGCTTCCACTGCCTCGAAGCATAGAATATCACCTTTGCCTTCCGAACGAGCACGCTTCCCAGACTAAGTTCCGATGCATCTTATAAATCTGAGGCACATCTGTCCCTTCCAGTATTCGCAAAGATTTGTTCTAAATGAGCCGCTGCTTTAACTTCACGAGCTAGTTTCACAGTCGTCAATTCATATGAATGCTATTCCCTTCCAGGGCACGATGAGTTAGAGGTGATGCCATCGATAAAAATCTGCGACTCTGAATCTCATCAGTTGACTTAGGCCAATCCCACCATCGCTTCGGTCTTCCGGCTGCATCATCAGCTGAAGACTATCCCAAGGGTCTCTCAAATCCAACACTCAGACAATAGGCCAAATATTATCGCTCACATCCACCCTCGACGCATCCCCAAATACGCTGCCGCAAGGGTCGTTCTATGGGTCTACCATATTCATCTCTGACCTGACGGTCAAGTCGCTAGGGGCAGCCATCCCTAAGCTACGCTCGATAATTGTAAGTCATCACGATGGACAGTTACTATGAACCATGCTATATCTCATCTGCAAATCCGAACCAAAATCCAACCATTCTATCCGAGCGAACTTCTGAATTCGAGCAATTCATGCACTACCTTTGATGATCTGTCAACCAATGCCGCTTAGCCACCTAAAGTCTTGCTATCTATCCGAGCCACAGTTCAAGAATTGCGCTCGTTGAAACCGTCTTCCATCAATCCGTCATTCTGCCCGGAATCCATCAAATTTTCGAATTGCCATATTCGTCTACTTGCACTACGACTTACAATGATTCTCGAAACTCAAGACTTGCTCAAATTCCTATCCGTTTGCCGTATCCCACAATGCACGTCCAACTTACTCGAGCAGCACAGTGATTTGCTTAATTGTTGCTCCCACATTTAGCTATCTTTAAAAGTCTGTCCGCCACAATATTTGTCTTTCGTTGTTGTCTCAATCCGTTCACGTCTTTCCAGAGAATCCGTCTACTCTTGTTGCACCATTTTGCCCAAAATTCTACTTCCGCTAAACCTGAGTTGACTTCTCGAGCAGCAATATCCAAAATTCTTTAACTCGTGTAAAACTATCGCATTGCCCCTCCAAACCAAAATCGTGTTTTATTACTCAATCAACAGCTCAAATGTGTTGCCCAAAATCGTAGTTCATGCTCGCTATCCATTTTTATTCTTTCCAACTCAGTTGAGGTGCACCAACCAACTTGCATTCCCGTTACCCGAGTCCGTTCAGGCAATTTCTATTGATGTCCAAACCAAAATATTTTCAATGCCTTGCTCAATATGTGGTATCCCATATACCACTCCGAATCAAGTCGCTACTCGCATTACGATTGCTTTGCACCAATCCAAAATCCGTTCAAACCATCCCTTATGCGTTTATCCTACCATTCCTAACTCAAGTCTAACACAAAAACTCAGCCAATGCCTGAATTATCCAACTATTTCCATCAATCTCGTTATGCAACTTGTGCTATGTTCTATTCTCAATGCTTTCAGCTATTCTTAAACCGTCCGATACTTTCGCAACACGAGCAATCCCGTGCAATGATCTCTCTTCCAAGTGATCCAACCCAATACCCAACTGTTTCACACATTCGTTGTATGAGCAACTCGTGCAAACGTATCATGATATTCCTAAGCCAAACTCAAGCCTGCTCAACCGATGCTCTATGTGATATACCCAGCCAAAAATCAAAATCCGTCCAACAATTTGCTACACGAGCAACTCGTGCAACGATCCATTCACAATCGATGCTTCTACTCAAAATATGCCACATAACCAAATCTCGTATGCCAACCAACTGATCCATTAATGCAAATCAGAAACTCCCTGAACGACAAGCCAAGCCAACCCAACGACAGCTCTCAACTTATTGCACAAATGCAACAACGCCACCCAACTTGTTGTACGAATGCAATAATACCTAACGAGGATAAGCGATCTAACGAAAACCAACCAAAGCAACACAATGAAGCACAACATGCAGCCACAACCAACAATATATAGACTTATTGCATGAAACATCCAATGCGGCACCGAGTAGAGCCAAGAGCTAAACGACACGCATAAGCTATTTAGAGTTTGTGATGAAGCGAAGGACCAAGTCCGAGAAAATGAACCAGGCGCTCTGATACCAATTGTCATGCCCCAATCTCCCGCTAGTATAAAACCCCTAATTCTGAAAACCATATTTTTATTATTTTACTATTATTTATGATAATCTAAATAGAGAAATAGATTTTATTCTGAGGTATTGAGCATTTAGAGGATTTATAGAGCCATTATAAATTTTTTCTAATTTATTCCATGTAGGAGAGCCGTTGGACAGTTCCTACCTTATCCGTATACCCCAATACACTTTCCAGATTTCCTATGTATAAATATACATATAGATATAGATATTATTAATAAAGAAAAAGAAAAGAAAATAGAATTTCCTATTGGATCAAACCCGCAACCCGTTAAACTACACTTCCGCGCGTAAAATAAGAAAATAGCAACAGCAGCCACCCCGCGTAAACAGACAACAACAACTGCTTATTACTGCGTATATTTCTCCGTGCGTAAACAGCAGCAGTAGCAAAATACTACGTAAAACTCTTCCTTTCGCTATACGTAAAACCAACCCCTGCGTAATTTTTTTTCACCGCGCGTAGAACCCAAACCATACACCATTAGGAGAAGAAAATATCAGCAGCAGAAGCAAAACCCAACTTTGCTTTGCTTTGCTTTCCTATACGTGTAAGCTTCTCATTCCACCGCTCCTTAACACTATTATTACTAAATACCCCCAACCGCACCCCTAAACTAATAAAAGAAAAACAACAGTAGCAATAGTTTCTTACCCATTAAGTAAATTTCACCGCTTCCTTATTCCTATATATATCACAACTTTCCTAAAAATCTAATTCCACTTCTTACACCAAAGTTTAAATACTGTTGTGGACATTTGCACTTTACAGAACTTGCTCGGCAAGTATACCTTGCCATTGTATAATTATTTACATTACAGTTGATACATACATGTTTAATTCTGCTTATATATAGATGTTTATTTTGTAGATTGGACCTATTTATGAGACCACCCAGTTTTAGGGAGCATCAGTAGGTTCATTGGCCGTGACACAGTTGCTACACGATTTGTGAGTCTCATATAGACCTCGGACTACGTATCGGGTTGGCTTCCTGTATAACTGCTGATAGAAACTTTGTATGCTAGTAGACCTGGCAGTTATTTAAAGGATTTATCATGTCATGGATATGGCCTGCTTAGAGCATGGGGTAGGGAGAACAATAAGTAAAATATTTGGGCTCCTTTGCGCTTTTTTCCTGTACGTCCGGATTCTCCACCGGAGAAACGGGTGATGATGACCACTATATATTACTGGTGGCCTCTGCCGTTTAAAAGATGACATGCTTTGAGGCTCCTGATTCTCCGAGAGGGTCACGCCAATCCCATATTTTAGCCAGATAGCCCACTTGGTGGAAAGTTGTTCTCAAACTGCATTCACTCAGACGGTTAGGCGAACCATTGGATGTTTATATTTCAGTACTTATTGGCATATTTTTATGTATCTTGTTACGTCCCTCTGAGGACCTGGTCCCTTTCCAGATATGGACGAGCAGGAGTACCCACAGGAGTATGGACCGGGACCTGACTCCACTTACCAGACTGAGGAGATCTTACCCTCAGAGTATCTATGATTTTATTACCGCTGTTTAGAGATCTTTTTGCTACTTCAGTATAGTCATTTTGTAGTGAATTTATTTCCACCCGACTATCAGACTTGATACTATCTTTGATATCCAGTTATTATCCAACTCTTTATTTCCTACTAATTATTTGTGCTGTGGATGAGATCTAGTTTGCATGTGACTTGTTGTGACAGTATATTACCACTAGTGGATTGAATATTCATAAACAGCGTACGTGTGTATATGGTTTCCATATATTGGAGTTCATATACATACGGCTGGGCGTGTTACGTACTCCTAGTCCTATGTATTTTGGGACTGGGGCGTGACATATTTTTGGTGGTGGCCCATGCAGGTCAGAATATATTGTCTTGGTTACGTAACTGTACCAAACAAGCATGTATTTAGGAATAGAGAATAAGGATCTCATCTACACTTGACTAAAACCTCATTCTTCCTCAAGTTTTACGCCAAAAACTCTTTACCTCTGTTGGCGTAAAAAGCCAACTGACTGACTTGTTAGCATAAAAAGCCAAGCTATGATTACCTACTTAAGTTACAAAAGATTTTCTATTTTATGCTGTAATTATGTCTATTTTATGCTACAGTACTAAAAAATGCTAACCATGTTCCAATAGTGTTTCTAAATCCAGCGTATAAGACGACATATAAGCCACATAGATAAATATCCAGCGTAAACCTGATGATTCCTAAAATCAGCATAAATAGCTTGATTAGGCGTAATATGTAAGGATAGGATGTGAGCGTATTTTTCACAATTTTAGTTTTTCCCAGTCATGACTAGTTGGAACCGAATCTCTTGCATTAAATGCAGAGAGATATGCCTCGAGCCCTGTGCAGAAACAGCTTTTGACATAGCGTCTGATTTTGTCTCATCTTGAGCGTAAAACTCATTTCTGTAGATAACGTATGCAGAAGCCCCAACTTTTCTTCCTCATTGGAAGCGTAAAAAGGATTTTGTATTAAATATATTACTAAACAACGACCTAGGTCTCTATGCAAAATCATCATCACAACCATCCTCTCGATCATCGTGCGGTACTTTTGTCAGATGTCAGGATCACTGATTTGACTGACAAATTCGTCTGAGAAAAAGCAAAAAGTTCCTCGAAACAACTTTACGCTACAACATATGCATCAGATTTTACGCGCAGACCTTTCGCACAAGCTTACGCGGAAAGTATAGCGAGATTTTACGCACACAGAATTTTTACACAGGCAGATTTTACGCAGTATATCTCTTACGCAGCTGATCTTTTATGCACAGACTTTACGCATGAAAACTTTTACGAAGATTTTTCCAGACAGTTCTGAAGCCCTATTTTACGTGAACAGTTTTGAAGCTCTATTTTGCTGACTTCTTTGAGTCTCTATTTTTACGCAGACAACTCTAAAACCTTATGCATCTCTGTTTTACACGAATATTTCTGAGACCATGTTTTACGCCAATAAATTTTACATCTCTGTTTGATTCCTGCACTTCTTCTAAACGTTGTGTACATCACCTGCAGAGAGATGGATATGCAGAAAGGATGTACTGTCACCGATGGTGACACAACTTCTGGAGTCAATGGTCAGACTCAAGGAGAGACCTCAACGAATCCTAGACTTTCAGGACCAGATAGACAAATTCATAATCCAGTTCCATCTGACTTTCCTGTTCCACCAAATGGGAACCTCCCAGCCTCATCAATACCGCAGGATGGTCAGGCTCAACTGTTCCAATTCTTCCAGATGATAATGAAGGAACAGCAACAACAGGCCGCCACACTAGCTGCAGAGCAGAGACAGCAAGCAGCAGAACAGAGACAAGAGTTCCTAGCAACACTTGAAAGGATGGATGCAAAGACTACTACACCAGCTCAAGCACTAGCTCTAGAACCTCAAGCTAGAGTTGGTTTGGTCAAAGACTTTATACAGATGGGTCCAAGGCCGTACAAAGGCATTGAGAGCCCAGAAGAAACTACCAACTGGATCACTCACACTCAGAAATTATTAGAAGCATCGCAGCTACCTACAGAGCTGTGGATGACAGGTGTGAGAACGCTTCTAGATGGTAATGCTCATCACTGGTGGAAATTCATGGAGCGCCAGTTGGGCACATACTAGACATGGGAGCAATTCTTGGAATGCTTTGAAAGGAAGTACTTCCCGGACACCGTCAGAGATGCATTATACGATCAATTTCTCCACATGGAGCAGGAAAATCAAACAGTAGACGAGTATGATGCTGAGTTTAGTCGCCTTAGTAAATATGGCGCTGCTTTGATACCAGATGACTTGGCCAAGGCTAAGAGGTTTCATCGTGGACTGACTCAGGAGCTCCAATATTATACAAGCTCACAGTCCCAAATCTCTTATGCTGAGTTACTGACAGAGGCCAGATTGCAAGAAACTATCAGCCGAGGAAAAGGAGGCCAGCCAAGGACACAACCAGGACCGGCAAGAATACAACAAGGAGGACCTATTAGACGTCCTTTAGCTCAGCAACAACAGTACCAACACAGAGCAGGACCGTACCAGATCACAGAAAAACCTCAATACAATTATTGTGGGAGACGCGGGCATATCTCAAGGGACTGTCGGGTCCGTTTGGGATAATGCATGAGATGTGGTTTCGGACAACATATATTAAAGGACTGTCCTATTCAACAAGCATTGACCCTTCCACCAACAGCCCAGAGACTAGCACTTCCAGCACCAAAGCCATCTCAGCAAATGATGAGACCAGGAGCACCTCGACCTCCAGCAGCAGGGGGATTCCAGCGAGGACCACCACTACCTACACAGGAGGATCAATTCACGAAGGCTAGACAGGGACAAGCACAGAGGAACGAACAAGCTTTTGTAATGGAAGTGGATGATATAAATAAGGAGATTGATGTCATAGCAGGTATCACTCTTGCTTTTACTTTTCCTGCTACGACATTGTTTGATACGGGAGCCACCCACTCATTCATATCATCTAGTTTTATTGCCAAACACAACATTACCTCTACACCTTTACCTAGTTGTATTAGAATTCTTACCAGGGGAGGAGTTGTACCTATTAGTAGAATTTGTAGATCGTGTCCTATAGTGATACGTGACAGAGAAATGAATGTCCGACTCTTAGTCCTTCCTATGCCTACTTTTGATATTGTGCTTGGAATGGACTGGCTAAGCAAGTACCATGCTTTCTTCGATTGCTTTGGAGGAAGCATTCTTTTCAAAGTACCAGGCCAGCCTGAACTTGAGTTTGCACGAGGATCCACCCAAATCCTTGATGGTATGCAGCTCACGATGAACGATGTTGTCTATCATCCTATTATTTCAGAATTTCCAGACATCTTTCCAGAAGAATTACCAGGACTACCCCTAGATAGAGACGTAGAATTCTTAATTAAATTAACACCAGGAGCAGCACCTATAGCATCACATGTTTATAGACTGGCAAAGAAGGAGATGGATGAACTAAAGACACAATTGAGAGAACTAGAAGAGAGAGGTTTCATCCGACCAAGTGCATCACCCTGGGGAGCACCAGTATTATTTGTACCAAAGAAGGATGGGTCAGAACGTATATGCATTGACTATAGAGCATTGAATGCAGTGACAGTAAAGAATAAATATCCACTGCCACGCATTGATGACCTATTTGATCAACTTAGTAGAGCCAAGTTATTCTCAAAGATAGATTTAAGATTGGGATATCACCAAGTAAAGGTACGGAAGGAGGACATCCCGAAAACTGTATTTCGGACAAGATATGGGCACTACGAGTTTTTGGTCATGCCATTTGTATTGACCAATGCTCCAGCTATCTTTATGGACTTAATGTATCGAGTCTTCCACCAGTATTTGGACTAGTTCATGGTCGTCTTCATAGATGACATACTTGTCTATTCAAAGAACCACGAGGAACACGAGAAGCACCTACGAATTATCCTAGAGACCTTGAGAAGAGAGCAGTTATATGCGAAACTCAGTAAATATGAGTTCTTCTTGGATGAAGTTTTATTTCTTGGGCATGTCATTACAGGAGATGATATTTCTGTTGATCCAGAAAAGATCTCGGCAGTTGAGACATGGCCTGTCCTAAATCAGCAGCAGAAGTGAGAAGTTTCCTTGGACTTACGGGATATTACCGACGGTTCGTGGAGAACTACTCAAGGATAGCAACACCTATGACTCGTTTAACTTGTAAAGATTAAGAGTTCATATGGACCAGCGAATGTCAAGCCGCTTTCGAGGAGTTAAAGAAGCGACTGACTACAGAACCAGTGCTAACTATTCTATCAGGATCAGGAAGCTATGTGATCTACAGTGACGCATCAGGAAAAGGCTTGGGATGCGTATTGATAGCAACACCTATGACTCGTTTAACTTGTAAAGATCAAGAGTTCATATGGACCAGGGAATGTCAAGCCACTTTCGAGGAGTTAAAGAAGCGACTGACTACAGCACTAGTGCTAACTATTCCATCAGGATCAGGAGGCTATGTGATCTACAGTGACGCATCAGGAAAAGGCTTGGGATGCGTATTGATGCAGCATAGCAAGGTGATTGCATATGCATCTAGACAATTATGAGTACATGAGAAGAATTATCCAACTCATGACTTGGAACTTGCAGCCGTTGTATTTTATCTAAAGTTATGAAGACATTACTTATATGGGAAACGAATGGAAATATATACAGACCACAAAAGTCTCAAGTTTGTCTTCACACAGAAGGAGTTAAATATGAGGCAACATCGATGGCTCGAGTTGATAAAAGATTTTGAGATAGAGCTACATTATCATCCAGGCAAGGCTAATGTTGTAGCAGACGCATTAAGCCGGAAGCCAACAGTTTACTTCTTGACAACACAGAAAGAATTATTGAAGGACTTGCAATATCTTGACATTGAAGTGATATTACCCGGAGCAGACGAAATACTAGCCAATTTGCAAGTACAATCATCACTAGTAGAAAGAATCAAGACAACATTGCCTATAGACGCCAGATTCAGAAGATAAAAGGAAAGGACAAAGGCCGTAGAGCAAACAGGACTGCGCATCCATGATGATGGGACATTACGATGTGGTGATCGTCTTTATGTTCCAAATGGGGAAATTTGTCAGGAGCTGATGACAGAAGCACATAGTTCGATATATTTTATTCATCCTGGGGGCACCGAAATGTATCGAGACTTAAGACAGTATTTTTGGTGGCATGGAATGAAAAGAGAGATAGATCATTTTGTAGCTAAATATTTAATATGTCAGCAAGTAAAGGCGGAGCATCAGAGAACAGCAGGGTTATTGCAATCACTTCCGATTCCAGAATGGAAGTGGAAACACATCACTATGGACTTCGTTACGGGTTTTCCCAGGAGTCCCAGTGGAAGAGATGCGGTATGGGTAATAGTGGACCGACTCACCAAGTCAGCCCATTTCTTACCTTTCAGAGTTGGTCAATCTACAGAAGCTTTAGCTGACTTATATATAAGACAGATCATAAGATTTCATGGCATACCAATCAGCATTGTGTCAGACAAAGATTCACGCTTTACATCATATTTTTGGAGAAGCATGCAAGAAAACCTTGGAACTCGTCTGAAGTTTAGTACATCTTACCACCCACAAACAGATGGGAAGTCAGAACGTACTATTCAAATATTAGAAGATATGTTAAGGGCTTGTATGTTAGACTTTGGAGGATCATGGGAGGACCACCTACATCTTGTAGAGTTTTCTTACAACAATAGCTATCAGACAAGCATCCAGATGGCTCCATTTGAAGCATTGTATGGAAGAAAGTGTAGGTCTCCTATTTGTTGGAGTGACATGGGAGAACGTCAGATTCTGGGACCAGAGTTAATGGTCAACACAGTTAAAACAGTTAAGAAGATACAAGGACACTTGCGAGCAGCACAAGACAGGCAGAAACAATGGGCAGACCTTCATCGTCGTCCTTTGGATTTTAAAGAGGGCGATCATGTCTTCTTGAGGATATCACCCACTAGAGGCACTATTCGATTTGGAGGACGAGGCAAGTTGAGTCCAAGATATATTGGACCATTTGACGTGCTAGAGAGAGTGGGAGAAGTAGCATATCGACTTGCGCTACCACCTTCACTTGAGGGAATACATGACGTATTCCATGTGTCGTAACTCAGGCGATATGTGGCAAATAACAGTCATATTCTTGACCATTCGGAAATCACCATTGGGCCGAGCTTATCATATCAAGAGCAACCCGTAGGAATCCTTGATCATAGAGAGAAAGTATTGAGAAATCAGTCCATTCTCTTGGCCCGCGTAGCATGGAAGCATGGTTCGCCAGAAGAATCTACTTGGGAGTGCGATGATGACATGCACCAACATTTTTCGAACCTATTCGCTGATCAAGGTATAAAATTAACTTTGTTCTATACCATCCTTAACTTCTACCATGGCTTAGTTTTAATTTCGAGGACGAAATTTTTATAAGTTGGGTAGAATATAAAACTCCTAATTCTGAAAATCGTATTTTTATTATTTTATTATTATTTATGATAATCTAAATAAAGAAATAGATTTTATTCTGAGGTATTGAGCATTTAGAGGATTTATAGAGCCATTATAAATCTTTCCTAATTTATTCCATGTAGGAGACCCGTTGGACAGTTGCTACCTTATCCGTATACCCCAATACACTTTTCAGATTTCCTATGTATAAATATACATACATATATATATATATATATATATATATATATATATATATATATATATATATATTATTAATAAATAAAAAGAAGAGAAAATAGAATTTCCTATTGGATCAAACCCGCAACCCGTTAAACCACACTTCCGCGCGTAAAATAAGAAAATAGCAACAACAACAACCCCGCGTAAACAGACAACAACAACTGCTTATTACCGCGTATATTTCTCCGTGCGTAAACAATAGTAGTAGTAAAACACTGCATAAAACTCTTCCTTTCGCTATACGTAAAACCAACCCCTGCGTAATTTCTTTTCACCGCGCATAGAACCCAAATCATACACCATTAGGAGAAGAAAATATCAGCAGCAGAAGCAAAATCCAACTTTGCTTTGCTTTGCTTTCCTATACGTGTAAGCTTCTCATTCCACCGTTCCTTAATACTATTATTACTAAATACCCCCAACCGCACCCCTAAACCAATAAAAGGAAAATAGCAGTAGCAATAGTTTCTTACCCATTAAGTAAATTTTGCCGCTTTCTTATTCCTATATATATCACAACTTTCCTAAAAATCTAATTCCACTTCTTACACCAAAGTTTAAACATTGTTGTGGATATTTGCACTATACAGAACTTGCTCGACAAGTATACCTTGTCATTGTACAATTATTTACATTCCAGTTGATACATACATGTTTAATTTTGCTTATATATAGATGTTTATTTTGTAGATTGGACCTATTTATGAGACCACCCAGTTTTAGGGAGCATTAGTAGGTTCATTGGCCGTGACACAGTTGCTACACAATTTGTGAGTCTCATATAGACCTCGAACTACGTATCGGGTTGGCTTCCTGTACGTAAGTACCGTGCGTTAGGGGTAACTGCTGATAGAAACTTTGTATGCTAGTAGACCTGGCAGTTATTTAGAGGATTTATCATGTCATGGATATGGCCTGCTTAGAGCATGGGGTGGGGCGAACAATAAGTAAAACATTTGGGCTCATTTGCACTTTTTTCCTTTACGTCCGGATTCTCCACCGGAGAAACGGGTGATGATGACCACTATATATTATTGGCGGCCTCTGCCGTTCAAAAGACGACATGCTTTGAGGCTCCTGATTCTCCGAGAGGGTCACGCCAATCCTATATTTTAGCTAGATAGCCCACTTGGTGGAAAGTTGTTCTCAAACTGCATTCACTTAGACGGTTAGGCGAACCATTAGATATTTATATTTCAGTACTTATTGGCATATTTTTATGTATCTTGTTATGTCCCTCTGAGGACCTGGTCCCTTTCCAGATATGGACGAGCAGGAGTACCCACAGGAGTACGGACCGGGACCTGACTCCACTTACCAGACTGAGGAGATCTTACCCTCGGAGTATCTATGATTTTATTACCGCTGTTTAGAGATCTTTTTGCTACTTCAGTATAGTCATTTTGTAGTGGATTTGTTTCCACCCGACTATCAGACTTGATACTATCTTTGATATCAAGTTATTATCCAACTCTTTATTTCCTACTGATTATTTATGCTGTGGATGAGATCTAGTTTGCATGTGACTTATTGTGATAGTATATTACCACTGGTGGATTGAATATTCATAAACAGCGTACGTGTGTATATGGTTTCCATATGTTGGAGTTCATATACATACGGCTGGGCGTGTTACGTACTCCTAGTCCTACGTATTTTGGGACTATGGCGTGACAGCTAGCTCAATAGTCCCTGTTGAACGTGAATCACCACGTTGCAGCTCTCCCGCATGACAATCGTTCTCATCGGGACGTGATACCGTACGAGCCTGGAGTTGCGCTCGTACAAGGCGATGTTGTTAAACACCAAAGTTATCATTGAAACAACCAAGTTGCAATCGAAATTCAAGTATTGTGTACCAAGCACACATCAGAGTAATACGTAGCGAAGCTCTCGATAGGGTCCAAATGAAATGCCACGAAGGCAATGCCACGAAGGCTATGCCAGAAAGGCGATGAAATACTCTTGCTCTTTCTCTAGCCTACAAAGGTACTTACAGTTCATACATCATGTCTCGTATATCCAAGCAGTGCCACTACGCCTGCGTACCTGAAATATTGTCCACAAACGTGGGTCAGTACACAACAGTACTGGTGAGCGGGGTAACCCACTCGTCTAAGCCGACACTAAGTAAATAGTGAATGCAAACAGTTATATGGTGATCTTTCTAGTTTAATCCTAGATTCATTTTATGGCAAAGGGATGACATATTAAGGAAAACTGTAAAGCTGTTTAAGCAATGCAAGCATTTAACTCAATCTAAACGACAAGCAATATATAACCAACTCGAGGGATTCTAGCATGCAACCCGTCCTACTCAAGCCATCGCTTGTATGATAACAATCGAACCATCAACCAAGCCTCAATATCCTTTCTCAACCAACTTGTACAATCCAATCTCAAAGTGCACACTCTTGCCGAGGCAAGATGGCCGCGCCTATATGAAGTACAAACCAACCCAAGTAAAGCAAACCAACTCTTATCTATATGAAGTCGCTGGCCAAGCCATAAAGGACATTGATCGGACCAAATCAATAGGGCAGTCCTGTCCGATCTAGGGCTGGGCAGCTACTCCCTCCTGGTGGTATCAGACTACCAGCATCGCACCTAAGACGTGATACCCATTGTCTCCTCTATGGCAGAACGGTCCCGGTGCCCCGGTGCCTCTTTCCGTTCCAGGAAACCAAACCCTGTGCAACACAGGTTGTCCGTGACATGCAGACACCAAGTAGGTATGAAGAGAGGATCGAACGTTCTCGCCCCACCAAGCGATCCTAGACTCGTTCAACCAAATATCCAGCCAAAATATCCAAATAAAGAATCCATAACCATTCTTCCAACATATTGCCCAAGGCACCAAATCTCAAGTTATCCCATAGGCACAATGCCGCTTCTCAACACAGTATTTTAAATTGGGTGCAACAACCCAACTCAGAATAAACCCATGGCACAATGCCCCAACAGTGGCACAATGCCTCAACAGTGGCACAATGCCCTATCAGTGGCACAATACCCTCGCCGATGCAGTTGTTCGGTTTTGAACCACAACTGCTCTCTTTGCAAGACAAAACGATCAAGTGATACTCGTGCACGGATGCATGCTCGTTCGCCCGAATTCCCGATATTCCCAATGCCTCAATGTATCATTCCAATAGTCCAAGCATAATCCTAATTATTCAACCAACTGCCTCAAATGATATAATCCAACTCTAACTCCAACTATCCAACGCGTAAATCAATTCAAGCCACAATCCTATCCAAGCAAACGACGTACACTCTATGCATGCCTCAGTGTAGTGATTCCCAAGTTTCAGCCCAAGTGTTCAAGCCTTTACGTATTTTCCATATTATTAGGCATGAAGGATTAGAGGAGAAGGGAAAGAGCCCACTCACAATATTTGATCCCGTTAAGCATCATGTCCTGCCGATACGGCCAATCCCTTGAACCCGTGGTCCGATGCAAAGCGCTATCTACTCAACTGGTATGACCGTACGAGCAGGCCGTGCTCTCCAAATCATCCGACCGATCAGACTAAGGAAGACGGCATTATCGCTCCCATCCAGTTATCTCAGTACTATTCTGAACGAACACCTGATTCCCATCGAACTCCGCT